>JAWRVZ010000078.1:1232500-2432500 GCA_037043235.1 Rhodeus uyekii
GATGGTTTACATATCTTTTAATGTTTTAAACTGATATTAGACTAACAGTTTTAGCTGTTATTGAAATTGGAATATGAATTATGAATTTTTATTGGTATCTACAAT
Organism: Rhodeus uyekii; assembly: GCA_037043235.1. Classification (NCBI taxonomy): domain Eukaryota; kingdom Metazoa; phylum Chordata; class Actinopteri; order Cypriniformes; family Acheilognathidae; genus Rhodeus; species Rhodeus uyekii. The sequence continues at coordinate 1,232,606 of JAWRVZ010000078.1, forward strand.
TTTGGTGTCTTAACTTTCATGGCTGGTAACTTTTCTTAAGTTGCCGGCCGTTGGCAAAAATGTTAGTATACCAGAATAGAACTGAGTCATAATCTAAGAGCTCATTTTGACGTCGTCCTTTCTAAAAGGAGATATTGTATCAAAGATTGCGTGAAGAAACTGTGAACGGGGTGACTCAGAATGGCAAACATGACTGCAGTGATATCATAAACAGGCCCTCCAGTCGATCAATATGATCTCAACATTAATCGATTATGTTCTCATTACACAGAATCTGATGACTTTCATATTGATCCAAAAACGTAATAAAAGTATTTCGTAGTAATAAGAGACAAATCAGTATTTTTAAACTCAAAGCTGAAGACTAAAATAATATAATCATCATACATTTAACATAATTGTAATACAGGGGCCTTACTAAACCCATAGAATATTGTGTTGTTAGTGAAAAGTGTTGGTTTTGAGCACTAGAGGGCGGTGTATAATGCAATTAGAGAGTGGAGAAAAGCATGCTTCAACTCACTCTTAAAAATAAATGTTCTAACAAAGTTCTTACAGACATGCCATATAAGAACCATTTAAGATTTCCCCTTAGAACATCTCTTCTTAGTTTAAAGTACATTTTAATAAACTTTTTCCATCATGAACTAGCTTTTCTGAAATGGAAAGGTTCTGTGGAGGATAAAGATTCTTCATTGAACCATCGATGCCCATAAAAAACCTTTACCGGTATTTTATTAGTGTACATGAGAATATTTGTGAGAATCATTTCAGTGGAAGATGGTTATGTACAACTATAATGATTTTAAAATTTTAATTCATTGCCAATTTCACTGTGGTTTTATTATCATTTAAATGCTATTATATGCTATTTATTATTTTGAATACAATTTTATTTTAATATAATCCAATTTTACAAGGCTGCATTTCTAAATTTAAAAAAAAAATGTAAGTTATATTTTTCATCTAAAATTTTTATATTTTTGTGCTTCGTTATTATTTCAATTAACAAAATCAATTTTTTAATTGTTTTAGTTTTAGATGAAAACATGGTCACATGATCTATGACATGCCTTAGTTTTAGATGTAATTTTACAAAAGTGTTGCAAATAAGCCAAAGCAGTGGGTTTTTTTCCACATTTGTTTGTACTGCATACTCATTTTGTAACATAAATGATTAATGGTGCTAGTTTTGCTTTGAGAACTTTAGTTTTGTGTGTGTGTGTGTGTGTGTGTAGCTACAGGACAGCCCATCTTTGCATACTTCACAAATCACTCAGTTAGACATTTCAGTTAAACAGTCTTGCTACTTTTCTTCCCCTCTCTCTCCCTCCCTTCCTCAGTCAACGTCTCACTCTCTCTCTCTCTCGCAGCCGCACAGATAATCATTTCCTTTCAGGCACTCCCCTCACTCACCATGAAAGGTGCTATGCTGATTTATACTTAAACATCATGTCTCAAAGCTCTTAGATTTATATGATTTCCTCTTCCTCCCTGGAGTTAATCAGCCTGTGTAAGTGTGTTTGCATATGTGAGAGAAAAAGACATGAAAGAGGGTGTCAGTGAGAGAGCGACAGAATGAACACACTGCCTGAAATGCTCTACTAGTGTGGGCATGCAGAAAAATACACAAACACACATTCAAGCTTTCATGTGAATCCTTCCTCTATATCTATGACCTGGAGCTTACCTTTTAATAGACATTACAGAGGAGATGATCTAAAGCATTCTGCCTCGGTTTTACACACACTCTATCTTCAAACTTACTGAAATATATGTTGTAGTCTCGAATATGCCTTTAAGAGTATTACTTGATCTCATGGACCTCTAAAATATTTGTTTGCTTGTTTTCTGAATGACTTGCATTGGTTTGTCAGATCATGTGACAGCTGTGTTATTACAGTCTTTGTCAGTCGCTTTGGTACATTTCTTGAATCATCCTTAAGAGTGGCAAGCCAGTAAGTGCATTTCTCAGAACAGTTCGTACAAACGGCACCACACATTGAATTACCTTCAAAAGCCTGTAACTTGGAAGCCTGTAACAAACCCCTTAGTTCAGCTCTCAAAAGTAAGTGTCATTGTCAACGATCATATGTGTTCATATCCGATAGTCCTTGTCTCCTTATTTGTCAATATAATAGCTTACTCTGTTAGTATTTTCAGATGTAAACTATTGCTACAATTTTGATGACAATGATTGAAAATGCACAATAATTATTTTAATCTATATCTGTATGGCTTATATCGATTTCAGCAATTTCACAAATTTACACATAACTCTATGTGGGATATTGATTGCATGAGACTGGACAGTTTTACTGTTGGTCTACCAAGAAATTACAGTACAGTGTCATAGCAATATAAAGAAAAAGACAAGACCTGTACCATTCAACCTGCCTCGGCCCTAAGGTCATGACTGAGAACATGCTCCACAATAGTGACCCTTGTTTCATCAGAAACATGTCTACGATCTTGGCCTCTTCCTCTGTTTTGCCTCCATACCCTTCTACCACACGTCCTTACACCTCTTCCTTCTTCCTCCTTGTTTCCTTATTGTTCTTCCATTGTCAGAAATTGAAACTCTGTGTTGTGCTCAATCTGTATATGCTTCATGAGATGCACCTCTGATCTGTTTTAGAGACCTCGTTGATCATTGGCTGTACTAGATATTTACATTTCCCTTCATTAGTGTGATTCAGAATTCTCCTCCACAATTTAATTCAGTTCAATTCAGAACTCGTTTACAAAGAAAGTGTAGTACAAATGTATAGAAAATATACTTGACGAGATTTATGCCTTTTGCATTGACTGACTTATGGAAGGAACTAATGCCTATGCGTTGAGGGGTAAGACTATTCAAAAGGGAATCAATACAGATTTTGATAAATATTACAAGCAATTGATAATGTTGGAAGGAACATATAATTGTAAATAATAGATTTCATGAATGTACCAAAGCTTTTGGAATTTGTTCAAACGAACGTGAAATTGCTTTTATGATTTGTACAAGTGAGGAGACGATGATGTGAACTGAGAAACATTTTTGACGTTTGCGTTTCAACACTTTTATTTTTGTCCTGTAGGTGGCGATAAGTACACAATGAAACATTTGGACGCATGCTGGAGCCTTAAAGGGATAGTTCATCCCAAAATATTTTACTCGCCCTCAAAATATTAAAAGTTTTTTTTAAAAGAATGTCGTAACCAAACAGTTGATGGTCCCCATTGACTTCTATAGTACAGTATATCGTATAGAAGAAAAACTATGCAAGTTAATGGGGCCCACTGTTTAATTACCTACATTCTTCAAAATATCTTCTTTTGTGTTCAGCAGAAGAAAGAATTTCCTCCAAACACTTGGGAACAACTTGAGCGTGAGTAAATGATGGAGGAATTTTCATTTTTGGGTGAACTGTCCCTTTATGTCTGTTCACTCGCAAAATCTAGTGGAATGTGTTCTGTCGTTGTTTCAATGTCAATAGTCTGTTCATTACTTGATTTAACATGCTTTTTAGTTATAGAAGACTTATTAGAATACTTTTTTTCAGAAAGTAGTGGTAGTCTGTTTTTAGAGAGTGACTCTGAGATCTCTTGACTGTTTGATGACTGTGCACTTTACGTAATTACAACTTAACGGCTTCTCTTTGAGAATCGCTATGCTTTGATTCAGGCCACACAGAAAGGAAGTGCGGTCTTTGACATGATCCTGCCACAGGAAACTCAGCTCCTCTCCTCTTCTTTTGCTCCTCTCCTCCATGTAGTGTGTGTGTGTGTGTGTGTGTGTGTGTGAGAGAGAGAGAGAGGGGGAGAGCGAGTGAGTGAGTGAGTGTGTGTATGTTAGGTGGTTTAGGTTTTCACTGCGAGGGTGGGGCAAACCTTAATTACAGACCGTCTCTCCTCTTTCAGAAAGGATCCTCTGTGTCTGTGCGTGTGTGTTTTTTGACCCTAAATGTTTTGGGAGGGTTCTTTAATGGCATATATCACTTTGGCACTGAAGTCTCAAAACATGCATTTATAAAAAGCCAAAAATTACACCATGCCATTTCCATTGACTCTATATGAGTTTATGGGAAGAGGTGTGTGTGGGGGGTTCACTTTAGTAGTTTAGGAAGTCTTTGTAACACAATGCATTGCATTCCTGGACTCCTGCTGAGCTCCTCGTTTGGTCCTTGCATTCTTGCCCACTCACCCTCGACCCCCTGTGTGTGTACGTGTGAGTGTCGGGGGTCTCTTAAGTCTCCTAAAGACCACTTCAGACTCCGAATAACCCAAAACCAGCACTAACACACTTTCCACAAAAACTGCACACACATTTCTCTACCACACACAAGCGGGACCTTTCCCCAACCCCCTCTCACAGGATACCAGGGGTCAGAGGTCAAACCTGGAGACACAAAGCATAAAGAGTGCAAACCACTGAGGGAGAGGGGGGAAGAGAGTAGGAAAGAGAGATAGGTGTGTTACGGGTAATATTAGGGTGGTTAGTCACCTAAAAAATGTTGGTTCAATTAAAATCATTACTGCTAGTTGACTGTACATTTATTTAGATTGATTCACGGCTCATCTCATGAGTTGCGTGTTGAGTAAGCTGCATTTATAAGTCGGGGTGTGAACTTTTGACCACATTCCTTTGTATTTAGATGTAAATGCATGAGTGTCAGGCCTCTGACCTCTTGAGATGTACAAAATCTCAACCTAAATAACACCAAATAAGCACAAACACACACTAAGTTCATACTTTCCAATGCTACTTCTCTCTATGTATCTCTCTATATTATGTAATAATATATATTTGTGAACATGTATGCACATAAAATGGATATATTTGATTAAATTATATAGAGCGCTAATTATGAGTAAGCCAGTATATTTAATTAAATTTATTTCGTAATTATTATTGTATGTTCATATTTTGATAGCTAGTTACATATGAGTGTGTATCTTCCTGTCAGTTGGGTTTCATTCCTGGAAGAGAGCAATGCAGGATACATCTATCCTTACACAAACACACACACACACTCGGTGACCCATCAAAGATAGATGTGTAATCAGACAGGTATGTAGACGGTCTCATTGGAACACAGGCAGAGTGTGAAGGCAGAACTGAGCTTTAAAGGGAGATCATTTGTGTGTCAGAAGTGTGCGTGGGTAATAAATTATAATTTATAATGTTAAGTTGAATGTGTCTCGCGGTTTTGGGATGTCTTTGTGAATCCTAGTTCAGAATGGTTTTGGTGTTTGTGAGTGTGTGTGTGTGTGTGTGTGTGTGTGTTCTCACTTTGACTGGTTTCAGGAATGCTCAGACAGGAACTAAAGCAAATGGGCCACTAAAACTAATCTCATCCTCTTTTAACGTGTGTCTCTCTCCCCTCATTCATCCTTGCCTCTCTTGTCCTCCTCCAGGGCATGTCTGTCTTTAAAGACTAGAGAAAAAGATATTCATCGCTTAAGTTAAGATCTTGCACTCCAGCAGAGACCTACTCCCACTAACTTTGAAGAATGAAGTTAAAGTTTCAAAGTTCCCTTACCTTTGCATTTAGGAAAAATTAATATTTATACATTCAGAAAGAAAAGAATACTTAATCATTGTGTTTGAAAATTCAAAGTAGTATTTTCTTTTAAATAATTTGTTTATTAATTACTAAATCAAATTATAAAATTAATTTTTGCCTTCAGAAAGGTCTTTTTTATTCTATTTTTTTCTCTAAACCACTTAAACAATATAACAATTACCTACCGCTAATTGAACTGCCATAACCTGTCCGGTCTGTGATTTATTCCTGCTTTGAACTGTGATTATGACACTTAATTTTGTCACCTGTCGGCTGGGTGCGCATGCGTGTGTGTGTGTGTTTATGAGTGTGCATGGTTGTGTTTGTCACTGATTGACAGCTCCGGGGAAACTGGCCATGTGTGTGATCTTAGGACAAGCAAAAGTAGGTCAGCCACTCTGTTAGTAAACACATCCACACACACAGTTTACAGTTAGCAGTTATTACTGCGACAATCAGCATTTTCTGAAAATAAAAATAAATGTTTTGCTTTTTAATTTAACACTGGCTGGTCTGATCTTTTTTCTTTTTTTTAACACACACATACTCACACACGCACATGCTGTTTTATAGAAAGGCCACGGATTTCATGTTCCTCCCTGTTTCCACGGCTACACTATCACAAAAGGCTCCAGCTGGCTTTAGAGAAAGAGAGCAAGGGACTGAGAGAAAGACGAACGGTGACCAGCCCCTTTCTAAACACACGGCAGCTGGGCTGAACTGTCATTCTGCACCCTGGCCTGCTTACACACACACACACACACACACACTACGGCCCCTCCTCTGGCTTTATAACGCTTTGTGTTTTTGCGATAATTCCCTTGGCATCTGCTAGAGGGAGCCCGACTAACTTGTTTGAATAAGTTTTAACGTTTTTGTCGCTTCTAACACACAAGTGCACACACTCCCATTGGCCTTATCCGCGTCCAGTCGTCAGAATGCCCAGAGGTGCGTTCAATCTCCCTTCCTAATGAAGCATGAGACTGAAAGGGGAGATTCTCCAGGCAGGGGCCGAAAGGAAGGGATGAATGGATGATGGGGGGGTTGAGCAGGGGCCGTCTTTGATACAGCGCTAGTCCGGGCGGGGGGTAGTATGTTTTTTAGCCAGGAGATTCACCATTCACACTCTGTCGGCCGCTCGTTTGAAGTGCCTCACAAAGAGGAGTTTGTGGGCCGGGGGCCAAAAGGGGTTTTGTCATTCACAGAGTCCCTCTCCTCCTCCTCTTTAACCTCTCGCTCATTCTTTTACTCTTTTGAAATGAGAAATACTTTATCGGCCAAGAACTCAGCCAATTAATGTTCACCCAACAGTCTGAATTGCTACAAAACTAGCATGCATGCTTGCTTTTAGTTTTCGCATCACTTGCTGTCAGATTTGATCTTTCAGAGGGTTTAACACCAATCCCCAGAATTAGTTGGTGCATTTGTTTGCAGTTGCGCTCAGATTGTGTTAGATCAGCGGCAGATGCTAAGACCGTTTTGTTGAGAGAAAGTTGGACAAACACATTTTGGGGAGTTTTTCTTTCTCCGTTCCTGCCTGCTGGAGTTCAGGAATTCTCTATCACACTCCACTTCCCAACTGTTGGATAAACACGATGGCCTTGAGAGCGTGTGTGCGTGGTTTTGGAGGCGTGACGCTTCCATGATTCAAACATCAAAGTGTATCCGTGGAAACTGTGAGGTAGTTAGTAATGGAGCTAACATGGTATGACTTGTTTTTTTCCCCTGCCTTTTTCGTGTGTGCACTGTGCACGTGTAGGTGAAAATAAAGTCGTTTGGGATGTGTCCTACACATCTGGTGTTAGAGAATATATCATACTGCGGTTGCCCATGTTATAAAAACACTATTTTTGAGACGTTTTGGCCTCAAAAAAGACTTTGACAGCTCTCTGGCAACTGGCTTCCTCTTCACTTTGTGGAGTCCAGACAACCCGTTGACCTTCCTGGCATGCTTTTGTGCAGATGGAGCATCTGTGTGTGTGTGTGTGTGTGTGTGTGTGTCGGTAAGACCTACAGTATGGGGACAAATGTCCCCGATTAAAAAACATTAATTATTAACTAGATTATTAATCATGTAATTATATGTTTTTTGTTGATGCAAAAATGCAGAAGGTTTTCTGTGATGGGTATGTTTAATGTAAGGGCATAAAATGTACAGTTTGTTTTGTATAAAATACAACATATTCCATTTTGTCTATGGAAAGTTCCCATAAAACATGAAGACATCACATGACCATAGAAATCATTGTGTCTATGGAATGTCCTCGACATGATAGGAATTCTAGTGTGTGTGTTATTGTTTTTGTAAGCAGACGGTTTTTTGCTTTTTGTTTTGTTTTTATATTAAGACTACGATTCAAAGGTTTGGGTTCAGTTATTTCTTTATTTTTTGGAAGAAATTAATACCTTTAATCAGGAAGGATGCATTAAATTGATTGAAAATGACAGTATAACGTTACAAAACATTTCTATTTCAAACAAATGCTCTTCTTTAACTTTATTTAAATAAACTTCCTGTTCATCAAAGAATCCTAAAATGTTAGAATTTCCAGAAAAATATTAAATAGCACAATTGTTGTTAACATTGATAATAATAATAAATGTTTATTATAAAATGATCATGTGACCCAAAAGACCGGAAGAACAATTATGAAAAGTTAGGGTTATTGAGTTATTTAAAATTATATAAATATATATATATATATATATATATATATATATATATATATATATATATATATATATATATATATATATATATAATTTAAAAATTAAAAAAGTATAATTTTTACTGTATTGTGGATCAAATAAATGCAGCCTTGGTGAGCACATGAGATAAGTTGATGATGATAATAGTAATAATAATAATACGTTTATTCTTATAAAAACATTTTAAAATCTTACAACCTCAAACTTTTAAACAGTATTTTCATTCTTTTTTTTATTTTTTATAAAGAATATTTACATTTGTTAAATTTATATAGGCTTTTACAGTGTTGTATGATCAAATTTTGGAGAAAAAAATCCAAACTGTTTTTAGCCTGAAAAATCACATCTGACTGTAGTTTAAAGGGCTCCAGGTGGGTGGATGTTTTGGGCTATTTGACCTGTGGTTTGCTTTTGTCACAGAAAGAGAGAGAGAGGAAAGGCTTTAGAAATAAACTGCAGGACTGGGTGGGTCAGAAAACACACACATACGTGCTTGACACATGACACATGCTCATACACACAGGTGAGAACAAGCGCACATAGTGCCCGGCTTGGTTGCTGTAATAGTTTAAAGAGAAAGCCTGGCCTATTTGCGCATGCACTGTGACCCAGTTTACATAGATTCAGTCACAAACCTGTTCCACATCCCTTCTGTGTGTGAGAGAGCTGTTAAAAGACAGTGCTATAATCTAAAACAGACATGCTTTGGCAGACTCACTTTCATACACTCAGATGTCATAAAGCAAATGAGAGATCTTCCGATCTAATCCGTTCCCTTCATGTGTCCAGGAGTAATGTGTGTGTGTATGTGTGTGTGTGTCTAGGCTTGCACTAACCTGTTCCTGCCAAAAGCAGGAAATGAGGGAGCTGTAAGAAAATGGACTGCCACTGTTTAGTCTCTGAGCGCGCACACACACACACACACACACACCCACACGCATGCATGCGCACACACACACACACACACACACACACTGTTTAGTCTTCTCCAGCAGCTGTGCTATTCTAAGCAACACGGGCAGGAAGAACAGAGAGAACAGAAATAGATGGATGATTTTCAGACAGTAATGCCAAACTCCTTTAGTAATTTTACTCTTTGCACTTTTCACATTCTAAGCATGAACTACCTGTATCTTTCTGCATGCTTTCACACTGCTGTATCCTGACATACAGATGCTTACTTAGCATTCTTATACTTTTTTATTCTTTATTCTATTCAATTTCATTCCAATATATTTTAATGTGCTCTTTTTTTCTACTAAACTTCTATTTACCTCTATTATATTATGTGCTAGTTTTCTCTGTTCTTTTATGCAACTCTATTGTAATATATTCCATTCTCTCTCAACTCTGTTGTACTCTGTTTGTTCAAAACTGTAATTTGATGATTTACTCTAACGTTGTACTATTATACTACTCTTCAAAACTTAGTTGTACTTTATTTTCTACTCTATTCAATGCTACTTCACCCCATTTTGTTATATTTCAGTTTACTTTAGTCTGCTCTTCTCAACTGAATTGTTTCCTCTATTATATTTTACTGTACTGAAGTGTACTTTATTCTCTTTTACTCAGACTTGTTGTCTTTTCTGCTTTACACAACTTTATTCTACTCTGTTCTCATTGGCTCAACTCCATTGTACGCTAATGTACTTTACTCAACTTTGTTCTAATTTGTTCTGCTATATTTTACTTGTTTCTGCTCAGCTACAGTTATTCTACTGTGCTATTCTTTACTCAACTTCATGATCCTCTGTTATTGAGTTCTATATGCCGCTCTGTTCTACCCTATTGTGTTTACTTTATTAATGTTCTCAACAATATTGAACTGTACTTTATTCTCTTCTTCTCAATGTTGTTCTACTCTGTTTTGCTGTATGCATCTTTTTTCTAATAATCTCAGCTCAACTGGATATATTCAGCTCCACTCTAACTTTACTTGCACGTCATTTTGTCTATTTTCACACCATGAACCTGAACCTTGAACCATGAACTTTTTATTATTTTGACTGTTAAATAACTTTTGCCAATAAATTGTCCATTGATGAATGTGCAACTTAGTTATGCAAGCTGTCACTTAGTAACCTATCACTTCCTCCTACTCCACAGTATCATCATGTATAACAACCTACAAGAAAACTCCACCCCCAGTCCCACCCAGATCAACACCCACAAGACCATACATCTCTATAACAGCCCAGAGCAGCACAGAATCAGCACAGGATGCCTACAATGAGCTCACCGGTGCTGGCCCTGCAAACCGAACCTTATCAGCGGTCCAGTCGGGCCTCAGCAACTCAACAGAGAGCATTGATAGCATGAAGGCCCTGACGGCAGCCATCGAGGCAGCGAACGCTCAAGTTCACGGCCCAGCCAGCCAGCATGTGACCAACAGCACCATTACCATCACCACAGCCAGCGCCACTAGCGTAACACACATCTCACAGGACGCTAAGAAAGACGCCCTCAGGAAGTGCCTGTCCATAGGGATACAGGTTGGCCACACACAGTCACATCTGCGTTGCCTATTGGATTACACATTATATAAGCAACACCAAACTAACAAAGAAAACATGAAACAAAGAATTAAATGTGAACCACAGCAGAGTGAGTTTACAATAAAAGAAGTAAACAACACTCAACTACTTATGTATGTGGAAAAATATTCCCTAAAACTTTTAGAATATTATTCTACTCTTACCATTTACTCTTCTGCCATTTAAAGATTTGGCAAAAAGAGTAAGATTAGTATGACATTATGTTATATTAAATTCAGCTGGGCATTATTTACAGTATATACTGGAATTATTTAGTATGCTCTAAGACAGTGTACACTATTCCAAAAAATTCTGTCAAGTCATTAATAGTGGGCAGTATATTCTCTTATTATTGAGTAACCTTTAATATCATATACACTGTGATGCCCAGTAAATGCAGTCTCAAGAGGTAGCATACTTTTTTCTTTCTTTCTACAGTGTATTCTCCACTTTTTGAGTATTTTATGCCTGAATATGTATCATACTAGGTTATATAAACATCTCTGCAGTATATATATTCCATAGTCATTATCTCCAGTACATTTTATGATTGCATCATCAGAATATGCATCAATATAGTGTACAATTTGCACGTTTTTAATCACTTCTTGCTTTACACCTTCATCATTTGATACTACAATATTCAAAAAAGACAAATTAGAAAGGCCTCAAGTACAAACCACATTGAATGTACAGCAGTAAATTTAACAATACCTTTTCACAAATGTGCTATAGACACCCAGACACACTATTGAATGTGTGTGTGTGTGTGTGTGTGTGTGTGTGTGTGTGTGTGTGTGTGTGTGTGTGTGTGTGTGTGTGTGTGTGTGTGTGTGTGTGTGTTAAGGTGGACGGTCCTGAGGAAACCAACCAATCAGAAGTTCACTGCAAGTTTCAGTCTGTCGGCATTCAAGTAGAGGACGAGAGTTGGTAAGTTTATCTACACCCACTCACTCTCTCTCTCTCTCTCTCTCTCTCACAGACCCCATAAGATATTCCATTACATCTCTAGCTTTTAACTAACCAATCATTTAATTTAACCAGTCATGTGTTCAAAGAAATAAGATAAAGTCATTAAAAACTTACAGATTACAGATGTGAGGATAATGACTATAAATGTTTCTGAAAAATGGAAGCTGTAATAATAGAGAGAGAGTTGTCATTTCAAGCACATGCTCCTGTGACAAAGACCCACCCATTCTCTATTTCACACACACAGCTGTCCCTATCATGGTGGTTTGGACACTGAGGCCTCCTGAAAGGGTAAAGGAGTGGGAGGCAGAGAGACAGCTGCTCTGTGTGTATGCGGGTGTGTCTGTGTGTACGTGCTCAGCCATCTGTTGCTGTGCCCATTATGAAGCAGGCAGGCTGCTGGGTCACAGACATGGTCAAGTATCGACCCCCTGTCTTACCTCTCTCTCTCTCTCGCTTTTTTGCTTTCTCTGACTTGCACACCCTCAGATGTCACTGTTTTAGCACCCTGTGAGAGGGAGGGACATAACACCAGGAGGAGGTAGAGTGGTAGGCCCACTAGATGTTCAGTCTCTGTTTGTTTCCCCTTGCAGTTCAGCCCTAGGTCCAGGCGAAACATCGTAAAATCCCCATCTTGTAGTCAAATTGCTGCCTAAGAGTACAGATCAAATGCCAGAACAAATGTTACACACACATACTGTGTGTAAACAGTAGTTTTACAGAAGGTCAGTTGTGTCCAGAGTCAGTTGCAAAACCTAGAGAACAGTATAGAGACATCACAGACATACTCTCTACACCAGTGGTTCCCAACCGGTGTGCCGCGGCAAGGGTGCCGGGAACTTTTGAAAGGCTTTCAAAGGGTGCCTCGAACAAGAAAAGGTTGGGAACCACTGCTCTACACAAAGACACCTGACTGTATCCTTCATAGCCAACGGCATCCCATAATGCATTATTGTTTGAAAAAATAAATCAATAATGGCAAATGAGGAGTTTTTAATGAATGTTACATTTAGTGCTGAGAAGTGTTTTTTTTTCTCCATTATTTTACTTGACAATTAAAACGTGCTTGTGCATGGTGTAAATTTTTATGCTAATTGGAGTATTGCTCTGTTAGATTAGCAACATGCCAGCTTAAAATAGAGGTAAATATCAATTATTATTATATATTAATAAATTGTTATATCTATATGCAATATTTATGTTTATATTTAAAAAATATATAATTTCAAATATAAATTATAAGCAAAAAAGCATACAAAACAATAGTGTAGTTTAAAATGAACTACAAAACCCAACGTTTGCGTATGTATTGTACTTGTTTGTTTTTGTGTTGTTAGCTTTGCTGCATGTTAACATCGATACATTGTAGATATATTTCATGCATTACTGAAAAGTAATGTTTTTAGTTTTTTTTTTTTAAATAGACCATTTTACCCAATATTTATGTATTTTTTGCTTTTTTATGCGTATTAGAGTATTTTGGTGTTAGCTTAGCAATTTATGCTTAGCGTTTAATGTCTAAATATTGTTTTTAAATATATTTCATTCAGTTCTGTTAAGTATAAAAATAATGGACTATTTTAACCAACATTTATACATTTTTATTTTTAGACTATTGTTAGCTTAACATTGAAAGTTGGTTAGTGTATTTTATAGTACTATTAGTTAGGTTACTTTTAATAAATGTTTAATTCAAAATTGGACTGTTTTACTATCTTAGAGTGTTTTGTTTCGGTAGTTTAGCAACACGCAACCTCAATCTCCCATTGCTGCTCATGTACAGTAGAAGCAAAACGTAATGTCTGGTCTATGAAAACATCTTAAGTACAAACTTAACAACAATAACTAAATTTATTGTTTTGTTCTTCCCATATATTTAAAGAAACGTAAAAATATTTGTATTATTTTATTATTAAATATACATTTTTATAAAGAAATATACAGTATTTCCCTCATATTTTGATGATTTAATTGAACTTATAGGGTCATTGAAGGTTGTGCCTGGTAACTGCCAGCTTTAAGGAGTTGAGGGCAGCAGATTCCTAGACAGGGAGAGAGGGACACACATAACCTACGCACACCCGCACAGGTCGCCGGTATTTGGAAGCTTTGCTGAAGCATGCCTTTGTAACTGAGAGGGAATACAGCTGTAAGACGCACACACACATGCGCACAGACACACAGCTCTCCTAGCACAGGTCTGCTCTTGTTTCCTGCTGAAGTCAGAGCCCCTGCACTGTATGCAGAGACTCCTTTAGTGTGTCATGCACTCTTTTCTCCCCCGGTGCAGTAGGAACGAAGGAAATTAAGGAATGAGTTGTCTTCCCTTGTGGCTATGTCCCAAACCACTCATTCCTGGCTTTTTTAACTCTAGGGAAGTGCACTACAACAGGTAGTCAGACATGTTTGATAACACATATTGATGAACTGTTGAGCTCCAATGATAGACAGACAGACAGAGACAGACATAGATAGATGGATGGACAGAAAGATGGACAGTTAGACAGACAGACAGAAAGACGGAGATAGACAGGCAGATAGATAGATAGATGGATGGATGGCTAGATTTTAGAAAAAGAAAAATTAAAATGATTAAAAAAACATCATAAAGGTGAATTTGCTCTTTAAATGTTGTCTTCCTAGTAAAAAAGTGTCTTCTGTCACACCCTTTGAAGGTTTTATGCTGCAGTGGTCCTGGTGGCTTTGACATGCGGCCCACCCCTGTTAGAAGAAGCATCTTGAAAAATGAGTGCATGTGGGTGTTCTCATGTCTATTGATAGCTTTGGTTGATATGTAAAGCACTGAGTGCACCATAGGTTAGTTTCAGCCTCAAACGTCACGCCCGCTCTGATCACAGATCGTCTCGTACATAAATGAATATCCAGATTCAACCTGATTGGCTGGCTGTTACTTGAGAGGAGTCATGAAGTCTGTTCTCCCCTCAAGTTTAGATAGAAAAATTCCAATACTTAATAATTGTTTTTGTTTTAGTATATATTGTTTTGCCATTTCTTCCAAATGTTTGCCATTTAGTTTGATATTCTGTCATCTAATACATTCTAATACATGAATATTTTTTGAAATACCCAGATATTTTTAGGGACACTGTATTTCAAGCTCAAAGTCAGAAAGAATCTGCTGTAAAACTGTCTGCCGTAGTTACATTTAACTGTGAACACGAAAACCACACACGCACAAACACACATTTGCAAACGTTTTCTTATGATATGATTTACAGAAGGCAATGATTACTACCATGTGAGCGGAACAAGAAATGAATACTCTCTCTCTCTCTCTCTCTCTGTGTCTTTTTCTTATGCACCCTTTATTTGTCTCTCTTCCTCTCTACAGGATGTAGTTAGCTGATATGAAACAGGCCTTTCTGACACACACACAAATGGTTAAAAAAGAATTCAGAGCTCAGTAATGTAGTGAAGGAGAACAGACACAGATTAATAGATTGATGGAAAAGAACTCTGCTATGAAAATGATTAAAGAAATCCTAGCAGTTTATGGTCTGTATGTGCTATCGTTTTGTTTAGGTTTTTTTTGTTGTGCTTTTCAATAACCCAATATTCAAAGAATCATGCGCACGGGCACACACAGGGAACACACACTCAGGGTATGGTGAGAGATGTCAGTGTGCTTCAGTGCACCTGAATAGAGCAGGTGTCCTACCTCTCCAACACACACACACACACACACCAGGCAAACACAGAGTAGCAGATCCAAGCCGGATCGTTTTTGATATGCTATCCTTCTCTGTTCCTAAAGGAGAGGAGGTGTGTGTGTGTGTGTGTGTGTGTGTGTGCGTGCTGTACGATATCATACTCTATGGTTACCTTGAAGGAAGACAATTTTCTGTGTGTAAATATATATATATATGTATGTATATGTATGTGTGTGTATGTATATATATATATATATATATATATATATATATATACATACACACACACACACACTCACATCATAAATACATTTGGAGCGTTTTTTTACAGCATTTTTAGTATTATGATATTATGATTAGTCGTCCATTTTTGTGTATTAAACTTGACTAAAATAACACTGTTTTTGTCAAATTAAGATGGCATTTTGGCATTTTAAAAGTATGAGATATTATTTCTCACACACACACACACGAACACACACACACACACACACACATTAAGTATTATATTTAAATATTTTATATATATATATATATCAATATGATTGATTCGAACACAAACTAAACAATACTATTCATCTTTTCTTTCCAGCTACCGCAGAGTCACACGTTCTAACAGCGTCACCACTGCCGTTCAAGCTGATCTTGACCTTCTGGAGGGTCTCGGCGATGACCAGTTCATGCAGACCCACCAGGGAGCCATTGTCCGCCAGCCGTCCCGAGATGCATCCACTTCTACTGTCAGCATCCAGGGTTCTGGGAACCACTACCATGCCTGTGTCCAGGACGACTTCACAGATGTGGGCTTCGACCCCTCCATTCTACCCCCACCGGTCCCTTGGATGGATGGAGCCATGGAGGAGGAATACACAAGTGAAGTGTCAGGCTCTGTGTGTCCGCAGGACGGACGCTGGTTTCTGAAGCTGCTGCATGCAGAGGTAGAGAGGATGGAGGGCTGGTGCCTACAGATGGAGCAGGATGAGCGAGAGAACGATCTACCAGAAGACAGTGAGTAACTCTGAGATAATGACTCTAAAAAATGCAGTAGTCTGCCCTTGACACTTTGAAAGGTACAGTTTGACATCATTTATATAGTTATTTATAACGTTTGAATTAACAGCATTACAAATTTCAGCTTGAATGTTCAAAGCTGATGTTCTGATGCCCAAAAATTCTTTCTTGGTGGGCAACTCACTAGGTTTTGAATTAGTTTGAACCATATAGCAAAGTAATTGTAGCAAAATGGTTATTGTTTGCAATTTCCAGAATCCACTGTTTTACTTTTAAAGTCAAGTAGTCATTTGATTGCAAAACTATATTTAGAGTGACATTTGTACAGTCTGTGTCCAAGTCGTTTGAAGAATAATCAGCCTATCAGCGCACAAGGTCATTTCACAGTCTGGTTACCTCCGGCCGGCTCGTTTCTTTTCTCCCACTTCCCGCTTTTTGCCCGCTCAAACACACACACACATACACGCAGTGGCCGTCTTCGTGTCAGTCACAAAGCCTGCTTGTTCATCTATCTCCTGTCTGTCTCCCTCTCACATACCAGACATTTCTACCAGCAGGGAGCCACCCTTCTCCCTGGTTTCTTTCGCTTCGTCTTTCTCTGTGTATTTTCTTCTTCTTCTCACAGTTTCTATATCTGTCTCCTTCCACTCTCTCTTCTCCAACCCTTCCCTCTTTCCCTGAATACATAAAATATGCTAATCTCCGTGTCCTATGACAAGCACATTGTTTGCCATATGGTCTCTTGCTGCTGCATATGTTAAACAGAGCGAGTTCATTTCGTCAGATCACTGTTTAAACTGCCTCATGGCTCCAATCCGCAGAGACACGCTGCAGTCACTCCACAGGCCAAGCCGGAAGCCTTTAAATGACCCCCACATGGCAAACATTAGTTTCCTTTAAGAGAATTCACCCTTATTTGGTAATCTGATATGCTATTTACTCTCTCACTCTCAATCTATCTTTTTACATCACTCTTGTTCTGTGTGTGTGTGTGTGCGCGTGAATTTCTTGGCTCATTGGCAAGTGTTTGTTTGGTGTGCACGGTAAACACTCCCCCTGCTCCTCTGGTTCCTGCATTTAAGTTCCCAAGCCTTAGATATTTATGACCCCCTTCTCACTTCAAAGAGACAGCATTTAAACATTAACTGGCTGTCTAAGCCTTTGCAACACAAGCGCACAGTTTCTCATACTGTGCTAATCAACTTTTCATGCATTTTGTTTTACTAAACTAGTTTTCCTCGGCTGATTCTATTTTTTTGTATGCGTTTAGTCCTCGGAAAGATTCGGAGTGCGGTGGGTAGTGCTCAGTTGCTGATGTCGCAGAAATTTCAGCAGTTCCGGGAGCTCTGTGAAGAAAACTTGGTATGTATGAAGCACACATCCATCAGACAATCAGAACAAAGTGACACTTGGTGACTCCGCCCCTTTGCATTAATATGAGCCAAATCAGTATCACCCAGTTAGATATTGTTTTTTAGGGGTTTTTTCTTCAAATTAACAGATGTTTTGTGTATAATCTGTTCTCTGGCTGTCAGAATCCCAACGCCCACCCGCGGCCTGTGTCTCAAGATCTGGCAGGATTCTGGGATATGCTGCAGCTGTCCATTGAGAACATCAGTCTGAAGTTTGACGAGCTACACCAGCTGAAAGCTAACAACTGGAGAACGCTGGAGCCTCCTGAGAGAAAGGTAAAGATGTTACACCACAGATCCATGCATTAAATACTCTTAAAAAGTGGCTAAGAATACCACAGTTGACACACAGCAATTTGCAATGAGAGTTACCTTTCTTAAGATGCTGCATTGTTTGTTTATTGTAACTGTTTGATAAATGTCAGAGTAGATTTCTACAGCATTTTGGACATTATAGGGGCATAGAGAACAACTTTTCAGAACAGGGAGCAATTTAATTAAATTTTTAGTATTATGATTAAAATGTTCTTTAGCCAATTTCAGCCATCCTATTAATCAATTTTTGTGTATTAAACTTGACTAAAATAACACTATTTTTGTCAAATGAAGATAGCATTTTGGCATTTTAAGCAAATGCTACCATTTAGTTAACAGTATGAAATATTATTTCTCACACACACACACATTAAATATATATATATATATATATATATATATATATATATATATATATATATATATATATATATATATATATATATATATATATATATATATATATATATATATATATATATATATATATATATATATATATGAGATTGATTCGAACACAAACTGGACAATACTATTCATCTTTTCTGAGAGAAAGGTAAAGATGTCAAATTTTATTTGATGCAAGCAAAAAATGACCATGTTAGTGGTGGAAGTGAAGTCTGCTCAATATGCCACTGACCTAAAAGGATAATTCTTCTTCAAAAAAAATTAATAACTTGTTTTTGAGGCATGCAAAAAGAAAGTTTTGGAGATTCATACTGGTCACTGTTTTTCATGATGGAGCCTGAGGCCTTCAAGCTTAAGAAAGGGCACATAAACAGCACAAATTTGATTGTGAATCAGACTTGAAGGGTTAGTTCACCCAAAAATGAAAATGAATAATTCACTCACCCTCAAGCCATCCTAGGTGTATATGACTTTCTTCTTTCAGCCAAACACAATCAGAGTTATATTAAAAAAATATCCTGACTCTTCCAAGATTTATAATGGGAGTGAATAGTACTTGAGATTTTGAAGCCACGTTTTAAAAGAAAGTGCATCCATCCCTCATAAAAGTAAAACATACAGCTCCAGTGGGTTAATAAAGGCCTTGCGTTGTTTAAGAAAACTCAGGTACTATTCACTCCCATTAAAAAGCTTGGAAGAGCCAGGATATTTTGTTATACACTCTGATTGTGTTTTGGGTGAATCAATCCATCAATCCATCATCTTCACCTATGATGGATTGAGAGTGAGTAAATTACGGGATTTTAGTTTTTGGGTGAATTAACCCTTTAACTACTTCTCTTATAATTTCTTACGAACAAGCCAATGAGTGATAAGGCAGATGTCAAGCCACATCCTCTACTTTAACAATGTTTTAATGGTGCTTTTGTGTCCTTTTTGAAGCTTGACAGACCCAGACCCTATTTAATTGAATGGCACAGAAAAGAAAAAACAAATTTTGCAAATAATTCAGTTTTCTGTATTTGCCTCCAGTTAAATATGGTGTGTACTCTTAGTTTATGGTCTGTTGCTTTTTGCAGTGTTTTATTTACTTAATTTATGAATGTTGCATGAGTTATGCTATTATCTGATTTGTTTTGCTCACTTTCTTATTATTTTATGTGTTCTGTGTTTGACAGTGATTCGGGTTTTACGGTGATGCTCCCATTTGCACGCTGCATGTGATTCACATCCGGGGGCCAAAATGGGTTGAACTCCTTAGTTGACAAAAACGGCCTCCGTAATGGCCCTGCCACCCCTGAGCCCTCACTTAATGTATTTGGCTGCTGCCTGGCACTCAAATACGACAGATGACCCAACAGATGACCTTGCATGCTTTAGCTGTGTTGTGTTACGTCACGTTGCGGAGTGGAGTGACACTAACCGGTTTGTCATTGCTGTCCAGGAGAGGCGCGTGCCCCCTCCGGTACCCAGGAAGCCGGGGAAGGGTCCCGTGCTGCTAGTGAGAGACCGGTCTCTGGAGGGCTCCCAGCGGATGGAGGCTCGTAAGCGGCTGTTAGCGGCCAAACGTACTGCCGCCTCTCAGCGACAGAGCTCTGCCACAGAATGCGCCGACAGCATCGAAATATACATCCCAGAAGCGCAAACACGATTATAAACACTGTCACATTGAAAACTGGGTGCTTAAAGGCCTAAATAGACACACACATCTTCAACCATAACACAATAGCACTGAATGACAAAGGCAGGGTAGCTGTAACATAATCGCTCCTCTTTTCTTCTGTAAAAAGAGCGTTTCTTCACTGTGGGCTTCTACTGTATTTACAACTTCATTTGACTCTCTTCCTCTGTCTTGCCATTTGTAGCACCCTTGTTAAACTCCCAAAGACTTTAATATTACGATTAGACACTGTATTTAATTGTTAAAATAACTGACTATACATATATTCATGCCTAAAACATATTACAGTATTATGTCTGTTTGGTATTACTACCCAATATTGCACACTACTGAATTTTATTATTTCATTAGTAGTTTTTGCGGTAAGCCATATGTCTTGTGTTCTCAAAGAGAACATAACTTCTACAAGGGCAACATAACGATCACTCCTGAAGATTTTAACGGCCAATGTAGCTTTGATTGCCGTGTGTGTGTGTGTATGTATACATGTGGGTGTCAGGCTTTCTGTACATGTACCACACTCTCTCATGTGTCACCCTGCACCTCTGAGACAGGGCGAGGTTGTTCTGTGTTCAGTATCACAGGACAGAATGGAAAAACCACCTCTTCTCTTCTTTCTTCTCATATTATTCAACCTCCCACTCGGTCATCCTCTCAAACCATCTTATCTCCTGTTTTGTCCACTCTCTAAATCTTGACTGACATAGATGTCCATCGTATCCGACAAATGTGACATTTTTATCTGTCACCACGTCATTGACAGAAGCACTGTCAGAACAAACCACTTTTCACGCCTCTGATTCATCAGTCATTCATAAATTAGCAATGCGTCACGTTATGAAACATTACATACGGGCAGTCAGGGATTTCATTCAGCGTTAAGCCTCATTCACACTGACAGCAATGAAGTGACTTTTACTTTCAGAGATGTTTCTAGATTTCTTTTACATGGTTGTGTGATGTGGGTGTGTCCAGTGAATTGTTACTTTATTTCTCACAGTTGCTGTGACTTTTTATTTTATAATTGCGATTTTATATCACAATTATGACTATTTCTCGCAATTGTGTTTTTATATCTCAGAGTCTAACAATATATCACAAAAGATTTTATTTAGTGTAATTGTGACTACTTAATGTTATTGCGGTTTAAAGTGATAATTGCCACTTTATATCGCAATTCTGACTTTATTTCTTGTAACTTTTTTTTCTTAAATCGCAATTGTGACTATATCGCAAGCAAATTGATTTCATTTTTTACATGTAATGTAGGTGTTAATTTTATATTGTAGTTATTGCAACTTTAAATTGTAATTTAGATTTTTTTCTAAATCACATACACAATTATGACAATTGTGGCCCTATCACAAGAGATTTTATTTCTTCACATAATCACTTTATATCTTATTATCTAGATAGTTGTGTCTCGCAACTACCCTTTTTACTTGGATATGGCTTCCATAATGTTCTGTGTATGTGTGCAATTTGTGTATGCATGTACATTTTTTGTTGACATAAATTCATCATGAGAGCGTCTAGCTATTCCTTCAGCAATAAAGTCGCTGTCAGTGTGAACGATACACAATTTCAAAAACCTGACAGGACGTTTTCTAATTCCGTGGCATTGAATAGCTCCGCCCACTGTGAAATCTCATTGGTTCATTTCTCTTTATTACTGTACATTAAACATCTGATTGGCTGTGATTGTCACATTGCGAGGACCGACAAATAATCACATCATCTTGACATTAGATAGTTTAAAAAAAATGCACACTGTTTAGTGTATTTTGTAAATATATAAATGATAAATAAAAGTCGCCTTCCTGACTGCTCACTAATATAGCTCCTCACTATATTTGTCTAAATGTTTGTATAAATGGAAATAAAATAAAATATCAGTATTTTGTAATGAGGGAGTTGTAGAGATATTTAAGACCAGATGAAACATATTTAAACTGGCAGACATCAATAATTTCTGTCTTTACCATAGCTTTTGAATTTCAATAATGCTTAAAATATAATTTTAAATATTAAACTGCAATGTCACAACTCTATAAAAATGTAGTACATATTTTTTTTTGTAAAAACCAACCGTGACAAAGCAATTTAATCATTATATTTATAATCACAAGTTAGCATGATAGTCTTTATCCTCAACCAAGTCAGTCGAGTGTGTGTGTGCGTGTACGCACGCACGTGTGTGTGTGTGTGTTTCTGCATCAAGTGCATGTACCCAAGTGCTTCCTAATTTTCCTAAAGGCATCTCTTTTTGTTTAAACGATATGTAGCACAGTAAACATTTTGTAATATAGATCAGTTACTTTCTTTTGTTTTTATTTATATTTCGATCATTTCAGCAACTCTAAGGAGACAGTGCAAGTAGACACGTGTATCAAAGCAGAGCACATCCCATCAGTTTATTATTTTTAATTGTTGACTCACACTCTCTTGTGCTGCTCTTGTAATTGTTTTGTAAACGGCGCTGCATCATAGTTGCACTGACAAGTTACTCAATACTTGTCAAATCCTAACTGCACTGTCTGGTACTTTCAATAACAAATACTAATTTGCACTTGTTGAATATGTTAAATGAACAGAGCTGTTTCTTTTTTCTTTGCTCAAAATATTTCACTGTGGATAGACACTATAAATATATATATATATATTTATCATTCATTTCCCAGCAGCCAATGTGCAGCCATTCTCTATTTTCGTAGATAGTTCAGTTGCATTGGCTTTAGTTTGATCCTTGTATTTATCTTATTAACCAAACTCTTTGTTCCAGTTATTATGCACTAGAGCCCTTCTACTGTGGTTAATGTTTGTTTGAAATGTTATTGATGTTTAAACGCTCGGCCTTAATTTATGAATATATGATAGTCATGCACAACGTAGCCTCAGGGGAGACTATATAACGTGTGTATGAATGTGTGTGCGTCTGTTTGTTTACCTGTATGTCATGAAGAGGTCTGATACTCAAAGTAGTCTATATTGACAGCAAAATTCCCATTGAATTTTTTATTATTATTTTTTTTTTTGGTCAGACAAATAATATCAAACTGAATTAATTTGGACAATCGGTGATTAACACAAATAAAATCAATGTCATTTTTTTTGTACAAATGAAATGAGTGAAATGATATTGAAATATAAGTCTCTAAAAATATTAATTGGTAACTTTTCATTTGATTAAATCTCCCTTCTTTTTAGTATTTAAATACATGTTTAATGAGACTAGCTCTAAAATTGTAGCTGAAAGTGATCACAACCTCATTTTCTTAACTGTTGTCATTCACTGATGTGAAAATATTGGTTTATATCTGGCAACAGAAGTCCTGACTTTTAGGGTTTTATCTTTCAAAATAGAAGAAAATCAGACTTTGTTTTATTGCCAAACTGTGGATGGTGCGCTCACCATAATATTTTGGGAAATGAAGGCAAGAGATTATGTATTTACTGTTCTTGTAAAAGCATAAAATTGATCAAAATGACTGTGTAAATACATGAATGTTCTTCATTGTAAATGTAACCTACATCTAAGGATATCTTACTACTTACATTTTGTATTTATTGTATCAACACTGTTGATGTTATGGCACGTGTATGAAATTTTGATCATTAAATGGTACAGATGCTCACAGCCATGAAGTGATTCATTTTCAAATAAATGTGTGTCTGTTTGTTCTTTCTGTTGCCTGTTTATGCATTACCTACTTTATATGAATTGGCACCTCTGAGTCCAGACCTTATATTCATTGAAAGTCTTTGGTATGTGCTGGAGGAGACTTTACGGAGTGGTGGACTCTAACATTTTTGATTATTGATGATGCAAATGTCCACCACAAAGTCTCCTCCAGCACATCCCAAAGACTTTCAATGAATATAAGGTCTGGACTTGGAGGTGAAAATGATTCTTCATGCTCTTTCTTCAACCATTCCTTCACAATTTGAGCCTGATGAATATTGTTTTTGTTATCCTGGAATATGGCCATGATGTGTCTTCCTACATGATGTTTAAGACATGAAAAGCAACACACACAAACTGTTCCCAAACAAATAACATGCTAGAAACATAACAATCTAGTAGTAGAGTCTTAAGCATTTGCCTATTTAAATCTAAACAGCGACTGTTTCATAAAAAATATATATATACAGTATATATATTTTTTGTCCAGGCAGTGTAATTGCGACCATTTCTTTGAATTACTACTTTATTTCTCAAAACCAATACTTTTTTTTATTTTATTTCTCATAATTATATTTTTCTAATAATTGTGACTTTTTCTTAAATGCATGATTTTTTTTTTCGTACAATTTTGACAATTGAGACAAATCTCGTATTTTGGCTTATTTTAAACTCATAATTATTCCGGTTTAATGTCTTTGTGACATTCTAGCTCTCAAATGCAACTCGTAATTGGATTTTACTTTGCATAAACTTTACTTCTCACCATTTCTACTTCATACCTCACAGTTTTGCTTGTGTTATATGTTTATTTTTAATATTTGTCTTGAAAACAGGTTTTATCATGGCCTGAGGCTTGGACTAGGAGAACCGATCTCCTTTGACTCTTATAAGTGGACATCTTCTGGCTTTTTCCTCAGATTAACCATAAACTCTCATCTAAAATGTTTGAGACATCCATTCCATCCAAAAGTCTTATTAACGAATGTAATGCCTTATTGAATAAAGGTGTTTGGTTAATTAACTGCTTTGAGCTGGTAACCACTTTGTTGCCAACTAGACCAATGACCCTTTGAGTTGTTTGTTTGGATCTCAGCCCAGTGAGAAGTCTAAAGTAAAGAACAGCTGTCTAACCGAGTGTGATTGAATATCCAGGACAGACGTGTCCCTGCTAATCCGTCTTTATTGTCTGTGCTCAGATACAGACATGCACACTCTCACAGACGCCATTGGCAAGCCGTCGTTGACGTCTGGTTTTAGCTACCGCTAATTAAATGCAGGATTATGCTAATTGGCGTTCTTGTGAAGCTTACACACAGAAGAATGTCAGGATGATTTAGCAATCGCCTGTAAGAACATGCCTTTAATATGTTTGCGATGTCAAGGTAGGGCAGCGTTGAATTAATATAAATCACCTCGTTTGGATGTACCTGTTCATGCTGGCGTCCGCTATTTTCTGTCTGACCTTATAAGTTATTTCATTTTTCAAACACTCATGGAAAGAAGTGTCATCTGAAGGCTAATCTTTCTCATGGTACTAAAACCCAGCCTTGAATATGAGTACCTTTCCATTTCCCCGCTACAAACACTTCTCAAACAATGTAGTTAAAAATAAGCAGAAGGATAGAGATTAATTTTGTAGAAAACAAAACTTTATTTAAACACCGTGTGACCCCTATTTGCCACATACATTGCACAGTAAGGAGAAGTCACATCATTGGGCATCATGTCACATTGGCTACTGTAAATGCACTGGTCTAAGGTCCCAAAACCTTGAAATCAACATATTTGGTGACATAAAACCATTCTTTCCTTTTATCTTCTGAAAGTGGTATCAACTTGATAAACAAAAAAGAAAAAAAGAAACAAAAAATGAATACAATTCATGTAGTGTTCATTCTTCCAGCTCACTTGTTTAAGGGTGGGTGTGTGTGTGTTTAGGGGTGGGATGGGGAGCATGTGGGCACATTCACTGGCCGTTTCTACACTGAGTATTTAGAGGAAACCTCAGACTATAGTTCTGCTACATCTGAATATCCCTCAAAAGTAAATGAAAGTAAAAAAGAAACATACTAACGACAGCATCTGAAATTTTACAACAAAAAAATACAAAAAAACTGAACATCTATGAGACATAGAATGACGCGGTGCAGTAGTGATTAGAGTCTGTTGGAGAGAAAGCTAGAGTTGATAAGATACTGAGATGACCTGCCATTTTGTGCAACAAAAAAAAAAAAAAAACAAGGCAGAATATCAGATGTGTTCTCTAAAAACGAGGCAAAATCAACAATCATAGAGCCAAATCTCTGAAAACGAGAAAGACTCATGAGGAATGGGAGAAGAGTTCATCTTCTCGTAAAGAAGGACAGACAAGTTGTATTACTGTGTTTGGTTTTGGTCCCCTGTGTACAAAATGAAAAGATACATATTTATTTACATATAAATGGAATACAAAAAATGAACTGACTGCCAAGGCACCTTGAAATGCTTTACATAAAGGAATCCTCATCAATTTGATTTATATTTACCAAAAATAGAAATGATCAGGCCATGCTTGTTTGCTTTCTGTTGCTCAGTCAAGTTTTTTGAACTTACTGTAGAGTTCAGTTTTTGGGGTGGGGGGCAAGAAACAAACATCGATGAAACTTTTTCATTGATCCATCCATCTTTTCGGTCTTCAGGCGAGGAGCTGTTTTGCCTGCAGCTCCATTTCTGCAGCCCTCTTCAGCGCCACGTCAACCAGCAGCTGGAAGCCGCTGAAGTCCTGGGTGAGATCTGGCGGGGTGGGAGGCGGGGTGTTGAACAGGCCGCTCTGGGGGCTGACGTTACCCTCCCCGCGACACCCGAACAGGCCGGCCGCGTCTGTGAGCTCCGTGGCTCCCTCGACGCCGAGGCGTGTTGTCGTGCCTTGCGTGCCGGTGGTGATGGTGGTGTGGCAGATGACGGAGGGTCTGGGTAAGACAGGTCCGGGTGAGGGGGGTGTTTTGGGGGACAGGGCCTTTTTGGAGTAACCGTTAGAAGTGGACGTGTTGCTGGTCGAGTGAGGCGATCCGGGCTCATAGCTGTTGCGGTCCTCTCCGTTAGCGAGCAGACCGTGTTTCGGCGACTGGGAGTTGTCGCTGAGCATCTCGCCACCCTTACTGCCCCGTCGTGAGATGGTAAACTGGTTGGGATCCTTGCCATCTTTCCGGAGCATTTCAGGAAGGAGTCGTCGCCGGGCGTTTATAAACCAGTTGCACACCTGTGTAGAAAAGAGCAGATTATGATACATCTAAATGCTAAAATCAGTATATGCATACTATATTAATAATATAGATCCTGTATAAATATTTTACTTATTTGTACAATCATCTTATCAATAACATATTATGTCCTAAAATCCAATAATAAAGGAGTAGATCATCATCATCATAAAAAAGTACTTTACATTACAATAAAAAAATATTTACATTTTCTTAATTTTTGTTGTTGCTTTTATTAACTTATGTTATTACATACAAAAAAGCATTTTAATCAAAAATATATAATTAAGTAACTAAATGCTGTTAACTTCTTATGGGATAATTTAATTATCATTAAATATATTAATATTTTATATTAAATTTATTTACTGTTAATTTCTTATTCTATCGCTAACATTTTATTTCAAAGTCCTATAAAACCTTTTATTTTGTCTATTTTGTTTGCACACTGTCTTGCTCAAGCTTAAAATGGAAATTCATGAGGCGGTATTGAGTGAACATGTGACGAATCTCTGACTCTATTTTTGTTTTTCCTCATTTATAAAGCTGAGCTGGCAGTTGAAAGCAGGAAGCTCTTGGGGACGAGGATTTCTCTCAATCACTTAAGTAACAGTTCACCTTTATCCCTCAGATTGTGTTTTTTGTTGGGCCTGAGGGCTTTAGGCCTTAATCATGCTAATAGGGCTGTATCTTTCCCGGCTCTGGTGAATCTCACCTGAGGGGGTGTGCGATCTACTCTAATGCAAAATCAAACATTTCAGGGCATAGAAAACACAAGTGAATACTTGACTTTGCTTTGCATCTCTACAAAAAGACCAATGACTTCTGTTAGTAATGGCTGACTCTTAACACCTTTAGTTCATATCAACAATTGAACTCTGCTGGCCTGTTTAGACAATGTAGATAATGCACCACAGGTAACTGACTATTTACAATGCAGTTGAAATGTAAATGCATACAGATCTTCTATTTTCTATTCAGCTAGGAACACACACACACACACACACACAAAAACACATATATACATACAGTGATATGGAACAAAATTGACCTCCTTCCTGTTTCAGGTTATCAAACCAATTTAAATAGTAGTCAAATATAACAGAAGAAAACACAAAATACAGTTTTTGTTAAAAATTAAGGTTGTTAATATTAAGGGAAAACAAAATCCAACCTTACATGTGTGAAAAAGTTATTGCCCCCCTAAGCCTAATAACTGGTTGGGCCCTCACTCGGGTCGAGTCTTTTACACCCGTGGAGGAATTTTGGCAGACACATCTTTGTAGAGTTGTTGTAATTCAGCCACACTGGAGGGTTTGAGCATGAACTGCCTTTTTAAGGTCTCAATAGGACTCAGGTCAGGACTTTGACTAGTCCCCTCCAAAGTCTTAATTTTGTTTCTCTTCAACCATTCCGAGTTGGACTTACTGGTGTGTTTTGGATTATTGTCCTGCTGTAGAATCCAAGTTTGATTAGGCTTGAGGTCAAACAGATGGCCGGACATTCTCCTTCAGGATGTTTTGGTAGACAGCAGAGTTCATGGCTCCATTTATCACAGTAAGTCTTCCAGGTCCTGAAGCAGCAAAACAGCCCCAGACCATCACACTACCACCACCATATTTTACTGTTGGTATGATGTTCTTTTTCTGAAATGCAGTGTTACTTTTACGTCAGATGTAATGGTTTTCTGGCAAAAATGAGACTATCCATAATGTGTCCATGATGTTCTTTTTGCCCAGCAGTGGTTTTCATCTTAGAACTCTGCCATGGAGACCATTTTTGAACTTTCGTATGGTGGAGTCGTCAACGCTGATCTTAACTGAGGCAAGTGAGCAAGTTCCCCTCCTGGGAACGTTCACCACTGTTCCATGTTTTCGCCATTTGTGGATAATGGCTCTCAATGTGGTTCGCTGAAGTCCCAAATCTTTAGAAATGGCTTTATACCCTTTTCCAGACTAATAGATCTTAATTACATTCTTTCTCATTTGTTCCTGATTTTTTATGGATCTTGGCATGATGTCTTGCTTTTGAAGATCTTTTGGTCTACTTCACTTTGTCAGGCAGGTCCTATTTAAGAGGTTTCTTGATTGAGAACAGGTGTGGCAGTAAATAGGCCAAGGTGTGGCTAGTGAAATTGAACTCAGGTGTGTTAAACCACACTTACATTTTTTCACAGAGGGCCATGTAGGTTTGGATTTTGTTTTCCCTTAATAATAACAACCTTCATTTAAAAACTGCATTTTGTGTTTACTTGTGTTATCTTTGACTAATATTTACATTTGCTTAATGACCTGAAACATTTCAGTGTGACAAACATGCAAAAAAAAAAAAGAAATCAGGAAGGGGCAAACTTTTTTTTTTACACCACTGTAAAACACACACACACTGACACTATACAAGCTATTATACAAGTTACAGCTTAGTACATTAGTACATAGCTACAAAAATAAGCAGAGCTGTTTTGATTTTTTACAGTTATATTCTGGACTACTTTGCCAATACAGATATTATGCCATAAGGAAATAACTTGAGTTCTAACATTTCTTTCTCAATATCTAAAGAGGCAGTTTTCAATACACAGTCCTCAGTATGGTAATGCTCCTGTATTGTTTTCCAGCGAGTCTCCTCCGAAGAGAAGCCTCTTTGGCTCTCTGGTTAATGGGGCTGTATTGTGTATCCAACGGTCTGAGCCTGGTAGTCTTCACTATGTTAATGTGTGCGTATTGTGTCTCCCTATTGTTAGTGAGACAGCTGGCTGAGCGCAGGGGAAATTCCTGGCCCAGTGTCTGAGCAAGTCTCTCTCTCCCTCTCTCTCTCTCTCTGTGTGGCTACATCTCAGATGACTCAAAACAGTTATTCACTCATCTGTCCACAGGAATTCTCTCCATTGACTGCATTCACAGGAAGTGTTGTTTATATGACGCTAAAACTCAGCGGGAATAGAACGTGTGATCTTAAACGCAGTAGCGCTAGCGAAAAGAGCTGACTTTTTCTTTCTCTGACGTATTTTTTTTGGCTCTCTGCTATTTATGACATTGAACCCTTCAGTTTCCTTCACACAATGTCAGTTCAACTAGACACTGATGACAGTTAACTGCTCTCCTGTGAAGCATATAAATAGATTACTGATCAACAAAGCAGAAAACTGAAAAATTCCCCTTCGCATTCTTGACAGAAACAAGCAGTCGTGAGAAACTTCAGACCTTGTCTGAAGCATGACTTCAGAAATTTGAGTCATTCAAATGGCTTTTTCTTTTTTTCTAGTTTCCAAACCCTTTGGCCAAAGAATTTCCATGACTTCTCTAGTATATTACATATAACAATAAAATACTTCAAAACTAGAAAAAACCGTATACAAGATAATTGTTTTGTGACTTTTCCAGACCTAGAAACAGTAGTTTTTTGATAAAACTATTTTAAAAATTGGTTTTGGTTAATTAAAAAAGGCTTTAGTAAAGTAAAATATGAATTCAAGATAAAACAAAAACTGACAATGTGCCTTAAAACACTAAAATAAAAGTTAGCTCAAAATATTATTAAATACAACATTAATATACAAATAATACTGTTTTAACATTCCCTGCTATTACAGTTTAGACTTTGCATTCAGTTATTCCCTTGTTTGTTTGTTTTTATTATATATTTGAGTTTTTTAAGTATGTTAAAATATGTTAGGTCACATATACACACACACACACACATATGTTCAGTACCTGTAGTGTGGAGAGATGGGTCTGCTTGGACAGCAGGGCTTTTTCCTGCTCTGATGGATAAGCATTATAGCGGTGTTGGTAGAGCCAGTCTCTAAGTATCTGTACCGACTCTTTGGGCAAGTTTCCTCTCCTCTTCCTCTTCCCTGACACTCCTCCATTTGAAGATAAATCAAGAGGGACATCCAAACTGTCCTCGTCCTCCGTCTCGCTCCCGGACATCGCCAACACACCTGTAGGCATACGAGACGAGAAATACTGCCACTTAAAAACTGGGAAGTTTACAACATTATTCTTTCTATACATAAAGACTTTGAGGACCAAGAAAAGTATTAAGTCAAGGGGATGTATGAGCAATGTGTTTTTAACAGTCAATATGTGTGATTCAGGGAATGGGAATCAGTGTGTATCCATGTGTGTGAAGGAGGACAAAAGACACCCAGTCAAACATCAACCCCCCAACCCCTGCTGAGGACCCTCCTCCTCCTCCTCCTCCTCCCCCCCTATCTTACACACACAGTCTCTCCCTCCAAAATGCCAACTGCGGAATGCTACACAACAGCGCCTGGCCGTCTGTATGCATGTATAAGCGTGCGTCTGTGAGAGAGAGTGTGCGTGTGGCAGCTGATGTGTCACATCCCTGCTGTCAAGCAAAGCCATGTGATTCATGGATGAAGTGGAGGCGTCACAAAGACTCTAAACTGTGTCAATGTTTCATTGTACATTTCCGAGCACTGCAAACACACTCACAAAAACTATAATTAAACCACACTGTTTTATTTTAAAAACTCACTTAAAGGGCCAGTTCACCCCCCAAAAAAATCAATGCTGTTTCACCCTCAAACATGTATGAGTTTCTTCTACAGAAAAAAGAATGACAGTATGAAAAAGAACAAAGTGAATCATGGCTCAATCTGCTTACCAACTCCTTTTGTGGAAGAAAGTGTGTGGGTTTGGAATAACATGAGGGTGAGTAAAAGGTGACAGTTATGATTTTGGCAGTACTATCCCTTTAAATGCTGATCTGACAACTTTTTCTTTTTCTGATGATGACTTGAATATTATTACCACTTGATGCTAAGCATCATAAACCGGTTAGTTTGTCAATAAGACGTGTTAAAGGGGACTTTTAGTTCACGAGCACTTTGTGAGAAGAAAACTTTCCCCAACTTCAGCTCGAGCGTGGGACTAAAAACGAAACGTGTGAAATCACGCACACGTCTATCTTTGATGTTGTGTGAGAAAATGACTGAACTTGTGTAGGGGAGTAATAAGGAGTAACTTTGTCGTCGTCCTACATGGAGAAGGAGGATGATGAGGAGGAGGGGGAGGGGAACCTGTTGCAAATCTCAAGACCGAACAAAAGAATGTCGATTGTGGGACATTTCAAACTCTGTTTTTTCGACTTTTCCCAAGGTGAAAACTTGTGAAATCACGTCAGACGACAGAGAAAGGGTTGACACGACTCTACACACGGTTGTGCGTCATAACATGCGAGATATGTTAAGTTAATAACAGAGAATAGCTCGGGCTCTATTGTGTGCCGTGAGAAACACGAGGTCGGAGGGAATGTGAAAGCGTCGCCTCGAGGAAGCGGCGCGAAATACACAAACTTCACAAAAGGAGGTCAGCGATTATAGTGGTACATTCTAGACCACGACAAAATGTTCAGATGCAGGGAAAGCAACAAAGTTGGAAAGTTTCCTCTCGCATTCCCAACAAAACTTGAGTTCAAGTGTTAGGAGAAACTCTGAGCGCGTGAACATTTCCCCCCAAGCCAAAGGAGTTCAACTATTACACGAAGGTATTCACACACTTAAACACGCACGACAAAACCTTCAGAAGAGTTACATTTGAGGCTATTTGAAGTTACAGCCATCCATTCGCTTGCGGAACAACGAGTTGAAACACCTAAAATAAATACAACTTGTTTAAAAAAGCATGCGTGTACAAAACCAGGGCTTTATAAATCGCGAATAAAGCAAAGGCGTGTGGATAAGGCTCGTTGTGACAGCCCGCCAGCACATGGGGAGAAAAAGCCTGTTTTTGTCTGCAGCGGAAAACAATAGCAGGCAATGCCAGACATTTTCTGTTCAACCATCATCGACAAGTTCTCTCTGTTTGTTAAAATCACCGATGAAAACGCGACATATATCGTCGCTATCACACATATCGAGAAGATACATACCCTTTTTGGTCTTCATGTCCGTCAAAATTCCCCTTTTCACGTTGGCAACAAGGAGGTCGATTCTTCCTCGCTTTAATCACACACAACTGTATTATTCCAGATTGTTACGAAGTATCGAGAGAAATGTTTCTTTCGGTCGAGATATCGCCGCGGAGCGTGTTTTTTCTCTCATTTGTCGGAGACGCAACACATTGTCGGGTACCTGGGACGGGCTGCGCGTCTCATTCAGTGTGTTTGATGTGGAAACTGGGTGACAGCTATCTTTGACAGCTGCGTGACTCAACGCGGTTAGATCCTCCCCCTCCGAGGGCAAGAGGGAAAAATCTGACATCAGACAAACAAAAAGCACACAAAAAGACCGAAATAGAGCTTTCTGACAATCCGATTCGAGTGTTAAACGCGCGTGGGGAAAGATCCAGCGCGAGGGATGTGATTGTGGAGACGTGTTTTGGACATTGAGTTGGATCTGATTCCTGCACGTTTCCCTTTAATGACTGCGGCAGAGAGACAGGAAGCTGGTTTATTATGAATGTAGGTTAACATTACCAAGAGGCAGACACATGGCAGGGATATATTTGGAGCTGCTTTCATCAGCGTACTTCTGTTAGGCGCCCTAGTCCAAAACAATATTTTTTTTCGTGTGTGTTTTTCACAGATGTTTGAGCGTTGCTCGTGTATATGGCAAAAGTGTGTTACTGCAGGATAATGTTGATGTGTTGTCAGGTGCAATGCGGCATTAATTTCAGGTGACAGATGTCCGTGGTGCTGTTGCAAGCGTGCGAGAATCCGAAGGAACACTTGGTTCCATTAATTATTATTTTAAAACGTTTAAAAACGCGCTTGCATATATCTATATCTATATATATCTGCGATCTTTCTTAAATAATGACAGATTTCAGAGGCAACTCAGTTCAGTACAAACCGTTTTAATCGACCCAGCATTTATGATAGATTCAAAATACGAACTAAACAAAATTGATACCACTGATTACAACAGCGTACACTTTTAATTTCATTAACTCATTTACAGTTATTAAAAGTTTTGACGTTTACGGATGCGAAAACGAGCTATTCAATAAGTGTTTTGACTACCTGTGAACAACCAGCCGTAAGAATCATTCGACCGG
Organism: Rhodeus uyekii; assembly: GCA_037043235.1. Classification (NCBI taxonomy): domain Eukaryota; kingdom Metazoa; phylum Chordata; class Actinopteri; order Cypriniformes; family Acheilognathidae; genus Rhodeus; species Rhodeus uyekii. Next base: position 1,266,823 of record JAWRVZ010000078.1, read on the forward strand.
GAATTGGTCGCGTCGACTGAAATGACTCGGTTTGTAAGAGTCTTGGGTTCGGTATTCTGAGCACTCCATTGGCGCTGTACGTGTTTTCAGTTCATTAGAGAGATCCGACTCAAAAGAGTCGTTTGTTCAGGAATCGGATGCTCTGGTATCATTATGTTCCGCGCTTTAGATTTATGTTACGCTGCTAATTATTACTAAAACAACAACACAAGCGTGACATTTTAAAAAGGTTTTTCTCGAATGCACGTTAGAAAACTTTTAAGGAAACGAAACATTGTGAAAATTTTTAAAACGGGGTTTCTAAATGAGGATTGCTCGGTTCCCATCACAGCTCCATTTGTAAGCCGTGCATCACGCTTCCTGTTGGCGCAGCGCTGCGTGATGCCCAGTTGACCGTTGGGATTAGGGTGGTTGTAAAGCAAGAATCGTTTGTTTCTTCAGCTGTCCCAGTGACGCGTCCCTAATTCAAATCACAGCAGTGTCAGAACTCTTAACGCTGATTATCTTTCTCACGGAGCCCTGTGTTCATCTGTTCTTGGTACAAACGGGCTCATCGACCGAAACGGTTCCGAATTTTAAGCGTCAAGTAGTGCTCGCGCACAGGGTTACCCGTTACACAAATTATTATAGATGTGTCAAAACATACATTATTCAGAGCTTTAAAAGCAAGCGTATCTGCTTGTCAAAACACCGAGGCACATGGCGGTAAAGGCTTAGCTCGGTGTATTTGGAGTCTGGAGATATAGGTCAGGTCGTTGACTTTTCCATGCGAGGCGTGCATGCGTCATGCGTCTGGCTGGCCTTAATTCTCAATTTACTGCTGTTGATAAGAGCTCAGGTTATTCTACACTGTACAGGCGTAAACAATAGCCCATATAACAATTGGATATTTTGCTACAAAAATCTTAAGTGCATCATCCTTTGTTAAAGCCGACTCTTAAAAATCGGTGAGGTAATGTCTTTCTGCTGATTGGCTCTGCAACGGATCTGAGAAGACGTGATGATTCACGATTTCTCATAAGCCTGACACAGCTCACTTTGGATTGTGTAACTCATCGCAGTCTAAAGGCGTGTTGCTGTCATCCGAGAAACAGAGTCCAATAGTTCCCCCTGGTGTCACATTGCGCAACCGCGTTATTCCAAAGCATCATAGAAGCATTTGATTGCCATCTAGTGGTAAAACATAATAATGACTTGTATTATTTCGACACCAAGTGAAATAAATGAATGTACCCATAACGATATTAAATGTCCTAATGACACACCGCTCTACCTATCATTCCGACCAGATGATCCCACGGTGGCTGTGCGAATCACAAGCTGCCTAGCGGACATCTCGACATGGATGAAAGAGCATCATCTGCCGCTCAACTTGGCAAAGACGGAGCTTCTCGTCTTTCCTGTCAATCCGACTCTACAACACGACTTCACCATCCAGATCGGCTCCTCGACGATCACCCCATCAAGGTCTGCCAGAAATCTTGGAGTGATCTTTGAGGACCAGCTGACCTTCAAAGATCACATCTCAAAGACGGCTAGATCATGCAGGTTTGCACTTCACAACATCCAGGAGGATCAGGCCATTCCTAACGGAGCAAGCAACACAACTTCTGGTACAGGCCATGGTCATTTCCAGACTGGATTATTGCAACGCCCTTCTGGCTGGACTTCCTTTTAGTGCAATCAAATGATCCAGAAGCTCCTCTGGTCGAACCCAAAAGGGCCAACGTCACTCCACTCTTCACCTCTCTGCACTGGCTCCCACTTGCAGCTTGCATCAAATTCAAAGCACTGACACTTGCTTACAGAACTAACAGGCTCAGCACACTCATAATTCCAGACACTACTTCAAATCTACACATCTATCAGAAACCTTCGATCGATTAACGAGCGACAACCTGTGGTACCTTCACAGAGAGGCAAAAAATCACTCTCAAGAACATTTTCGTTCACCGTTCCTTGCTGCTGGAATGACCTCCCTACCTTCATCTGGAATGCAGAATCCTTGGCAATATTCAGAAGACTGCTAAAAACTCACCTTTTTCGTGAACACCTAATATGACACACACGCACCACCTCAACAACAGAAAAAAAACATCCTACCTCTATTCTCCAGGCTTGTACTACTAGTATGTGTAATGTTTGAAACTTTATATTGAAAGCACTCTTATTTAATTTTGTATCTTCATGGTGAATCGCTTTGTTTGACTAAAATTGTTAGTTGCTTTGGATAAAACCGTCTGCTAAATGAATAAATGTAAATGTCCTACATGCCTTTTGAATTACAGCGCATGTAACCTCAGCTATTATGCTGTACTATTAAATAGGCAGTCTATACTGTATCCAATTTTAGGAGGTGTAGGAGTTCATGAGATATTTTTCCTTTCAGTAACACTAGCATAAAGAGACATGAGAACATGACAGAACTATGTGTGACACTTGTGTGCTGGTGAAGCTATTTAAAACTTATTTCAGCTTACCTTCAATTTAACCATGATCTGTTCAGTGACTTCACTTCCTCTGCATTCACCGATAGATGGAGAGATGTCACTCACTTTGATAGATGGATACATAAATGCCCTGGCTCCGGCTCTTAATGCATAATGTTTCACTCTGGAGCATCAAAAAGAGTTTGAACCTGTTGTAATAGTTGCACAGGAGTCTCTCAGTTGTTCTCAGTGTGAAAAAATGGACCTCAAAATCATGCAGTCACTACTGGAAAGGGTTCAAATATGCAAAAGAGGCTGGAAAACCAAAAAGTTTGGAGGATCTAGCCGTTATCTAGCAGTTTAACTGCTCAGTGCAAACAAAGGACTCATGAACAACCATCGCAAAACAAACAAACATCCAGGTAACGACACAGTATTAAGAATTAAGGGTAACACTAACCCTAACTAGTTAATTGTTTAATAAAATCAGCTCCCCCACCCCTCCCCCCGAATATCTTATTCAGGACCACAAATTAAAAATAAAGTGCATTTTGTATAATACTCTTCTTTTGTTAAAATAATTAACATTTTGCAGATTATGTAACTTTTGAGCTATAGATAGATAGTTAGATAGACAGATGACAGGGAACTCTGAAATCACTAACCCACAGAACAGGTGCAGTAAAAGAGTGTGGGACTCTCCTTGCAGAATGTGATGTCATGAAGGATGAAGTCATGAATCAGAATGTTCAGGATCTCTGGGATTAAGGGATTAGTTGTGTGTTGTAAAATTTTCACAATTCTTAAAGCCTTACATCAAATGTGAGTTTAAAACCATATAAGGGAAAACGAAAGAACTTATTGGATTGAAGCTTTGGGTTGATGCCGCATCGACCTGACGTACATTTCCTAGAAAAGTCTTTAATATGCTTAAGGCGATTTCTAGCCAACTCTTCTCGATAAAGTGGGACCAATGAAGTTTTGTGTGAGGCGGGACTTCCTCGCTGTGGTCCTCAGAGCTGTATGGGAACCCGCGGCCTCTTGGCAAACTGCACGCATTCCAATCTGGCGACGCCGCCCTGACGCGCGTAACAGCGTAAACACGGACAGAAGCGAGAGAAGCGTTCAGAGTCCCAGTGACACATCACATCTTTTGCATTCCCGCGGGGTGCGGGTCGTCTCCTCGGTCGGGGCGGTGTGTCAGAGACCCGGGGTCCGGTTACCAGTGGTCGCGCTAAAATTAGGGTTGCTTTGGGGCTGACGCAAGACAACTTTGTGGCAGCGGGGAACGAGGATCCATGGAAACGCGCCCTGCACATTCGCTGCTATTGATGACAGGAGATTATTTTGGGACTGTGTTGTCATCATTCGGTAACAACGAAGCCAAGGCGTATTGTATAAAGGGAGGACGTTGAAAATGCACTTGTACAGCAGCGCGTTAACACACTACCCCGGCTCCTCTCGAAAAGTTTCCGTAACTCTCACCAGTGTCGCCAATAACGCAACAACGACAAGTTCCAGTTCTTTGGAGGTGGTCGGAAACGCCATTAACGGAAGCGCCACAGAATCGCACACGGAATATTTGTCTGGAGGGGAACAGACTGACGCGAACATGCCTGCTTTTTCATGTTATGAGGCCACCTCGATGAGGCCGGTTTTTTACACTTCAACCGCGGAGATTATCATTACACGACCGGATGGTGTGGAGAGATCTGTGCCCATTCACATCGTGAAGGAGCCGCGCACAAACCGTAGAACTCTGGAGACGCACTACAACCGGGGATCTTACGCAGTTAACGGAGATGATCATCACCACTCGGATTCCGTCTTGGGTTTAGGTCCCAGAAGAGACGTTTTTGACGATGACAGCGATGAGATAAGTGAGAAAAAAACAGTTCTCTACGATAGGTTTTTCGATAATGACAGTCATAGAGCTTTTGAGAGAAGACTCGAGCCATGTTTAATAAGTGATGCCACACCCTCCAGAACTTTTGAAACCCTACAAAGACCCTCATCTGAAGTTCTTAAAGACCCCATAAGGCAGGAAAGCATTGAAGATGACAATCCGGTCTTTGAGCTGCACATCCTTCAGGAGCCCACAGTGACACCCAACAAAGGTGACGCCGATAACAAGGTTACCCGTTACTTGGCTGAAGTGGAAAAACAAAACAAATACCTCCACGACAGGCAGAAGTACCGCTTTCACATCATCCCAGATGGGAACTGCCTGTACCGGGCCATTTCCAAAGCGGCTTATGGGGACCAGTCAATGCACAAGGAGCTGAGAGAGCAAACCATTCACCACATCGCCGACCATCTGGAGGAGTTCAACCCCATCATCGAAGGTGACGTCGGGGAGTTTCTGATCAATGCGGCACAGGACTGTGCTTGGGCCGGCTATCCAGAGCTGTTGGCCATGAGTCAGATGCTGAATGTGAATATCTACTTGACCACTGGGGGTAGTGTGGAAAGCCCGACGGTGTCAACCATGGTGCACTACCTGGGGGAAGAGGACTTGACTAAACCGGCCATATGGTTGAGCTGGCTTAGTAACGGTCATTATGATGTGCTGCTGGACAGCTGTCAGCCCAATCCGGAGTATGACGACTGGTGCCGTCACACCCAGGTGCAGCGCAAAAGGGACGAGGAGTTGGCCAAGTCCATGGCGGCCTCCCTTTCCAAAATGTACATTGAGCAGAACGGTCTGCACTGAAACCGACAGATTCAATCAGAGAATGTACCTGGGGATACTGTAACTCATTCTGATGTTTCCAAATGGATTGCACTTTAATTCCTCGCGTGATTAAATATTGCCTTAATTTATTACATTTCTATCCTTGTGTCTTCATTTTTTCATAAATGCGTTGAAGTGCAGTGCACAAGATTTGTGATTTGTGGTGCGATTATGTAAAATATGGACTGGCTGAGTCTGAGTGAATGTTTCTTTGACTTGATTGCATTTTAAGTCTTGTATATATATATATTATTATTTTTTTTCTTCTGTATATTGTTTTGTAATCTGTTGTGTAGAACTGTTCATCCTGAATGGAATATATCGCACTTATACAAACATTTCCAGCAGTTCTGTGTGTGTGTGTGTGTGTGTGTGTATTTTTTCCCCTTGTAGTCCATCTGCACTGCTGCGGTATACACTAAACTGATGATTCTCTCATGTTCAAGTGCCTTTTGTTCAAATCTATTTTACAAATATCTATTTTTGAATAAATTCTTTTGAAGCAGTTTCAAAGTTGTTTACTTACATCATCCCCTCAAAAAAAAAAAAAAAATTGTACATTTGGAAGATTCGTTTATCCAAAGCGACTTACATTGCAATCAAGAAACACATTGAATCAGGTCTTGCCTTCCCTAGGATTGAACCCATGACCTTGGCGTTGTAAACATCAACGTGTTTGCCATCTACTGATTGAGCTACAGGACAGCTGTAATTCTTGTGGAATAAATATTTATACAAAAATGTGATAATTTTTTCAAAATATCTTGTGTTGCACTGAAGAATGTCATACAGGGATTTATTACTATATTAACCTTTAACAATATCAAAATGATCCCAAAGAAAGGATTTTCACACTGGGGTCTGAGTCCCCAAGGGGGGCACAGGGATGTGTTAGTTAAGGGGTCCAGGAAAATGTTTAGAAAAAAACTTTAAAAACATAAATAATGAGTTCAAGATAAATAATTAAAAATTAGAAAATATTAAACTACAACTTTGATTAAAGTAAATGTTATAGATATAACAGTTAGTATAATATAATCATATAATAGATTAAAATAAGTTAAAATAATAGTACTTAGTAAAAAAAAAAAAAAAAATATATATATATATATATAATTAAAGTGGCATCTAAAAGAACGTAAACCTTTGTCCCAATACATATTGTACAGTTTCTTGTAACAAGGAAAAGGTTGGACACACAAGGTTGTAACCCCTGCAAAAGTCTTCAGGAAGTTTTCTTTCTCCTAGAACATGGCTTTTACATAAATGTTGACCTTTAAAGACACGGCACCAAGACTGTTATAAAAGTCTGTCGGAATGAGAGGAGAGAGTGATCTCACGTCAGTCTTGTGAGCCTATGTCCTCATAGACTATTCTGAAGACTGACCTCAGTCTGGTTATCTCTATCTAATAAGGGGTAGATGGGGGTCTACCCCTTCTTCTTTCCTTGAATGGATGGAACTATATGGAACAGCACAATGACCTCTAAAACTAGACCCCCTTTTTTCAATTATTTCATTTTTCAAATAGGAAATGGTAAGCAGGAAGCTTTACTATTGATTCAAAGGGGCAAACAATTATTTTGTATTGATTTCATTTCAATTCACTCTTATTTTATTTTAAGAAACGTTTTTTTTTTTTACTGTAGTTATTATACCCCTTGTTTCTACATGAACCAATTTAAATATAACAAACTAAGTAATAAGTAAAAGGACCACACTTGTAAGTGACCTCTTGACATGAAAGAGTCACACCTTCCCGTCCTTTCAGATTGGCAATCTGGCATTCGAGATGGGCTCTTCCTGTCAAGAAATGTGTGTGATTGTTCCCGTGTCTGCCACTAGATGACAGTATAAGTCCAAACGCCCGTCGCTGTATGATAAAATACAATGCCTCAGAAATCATGCAGCTCTTTAAGCAGACCAATAGTGCATCGTTTGAATCATGCGACAGGACAAATTAATTAACCTCGAGGCTATGATACATGACACTGTGTATGAAAGATAGAGTGTGTTTGAAGTTGTCAATCAGCCCAACTAATCAAACCACTCATTTTAATAGCTTTTGTGCCGATCAGGGCTCTAATAAACTAAATAACTGTTCAATTTGTGCATCCTGTATCTATACTGGACAAGGTCAAGCACTGTGACATTTTGTCAATTAAACGTCCATGGTTATTGCTTATATAATATAAGATTATGGTATAGCCTATACCGATCATTCTGACGAAGACACGTTGTTTTACATAGGAAGGAAAATATGCATTAATTAGATTACAAAGCAAAATATCTCTTACAGAACAATCTGCTTTATTTGGAATGACGTAATTCTGCAGTCATGTGGACTTTAAGTTCTTTCTTTCTTTATTTATTGATGTACTTTTTGGGCTGAAAACCCCCTCGCTTTCTCTCTCACCCTCCCTCCGAGTCTCTCTCCTCTGTCATGAAGGAGTTTCTTGTGTCCTCTGGTCATACATCCATAGCGCATATGCAGACTCAGAGCTCCATGTGTTTTAAGCCTAACGCAAGCGGGAAATAAGCGAAAGTTTGGCGGATATTCGGCCAGGTTCGAGCGGTCTGGAGAGGCGCAGAAGATGTCCGGACACCGGGTTCAGTTCGCGGATCTTCCTTGTACCACCGAGCGCAAAGGAAGCCCGAAAATTAGCAGTAAGATTTCTGAGTTTCTGGTTCCTCCGGCTATACCTCAAAATCGAGTGTGCAGCCTATCTAGATAGCGCTTTTGGACATAGGAGGCGTCGAGCTCACGCAGAAATACTAACATATGCCCAAAAAGGCATTCTAGGTGGGCAGCACAATCTAGGTTTCACGCACAGCCTCAGAGTTTAAAGTTAGACAAGAGTTGGGGAAGCTGTGTCAGATTTTACGTAAGTTGACATTGAAGTAAAAAGAAACGCAGAATGGTATTATGAAATTAAAATGTACAGGACAATAAACTATGCATTTTTAAGGGGTCCAGCGGCACATTTTGCCTTGCACATGCCAAGGAGAAACTCGAGGGAATATGTAAATGATGTACAATACAAATAAAAACATTAAAAGTCTTAGTTTGCTGCACATTAATTACATTGTCATACAGTCATACAGAAGGACTGTTTTAAAGACTTGGTATTTGAACTTCCTGTATTTGGAGGCAAAGTTCACTATCTATTAGCTGACACACTACCCAACCACTAAAATTACCAGGGGAAAATTCCCAAATTCGTTGTTTATTTACTTTAGTTATAGTTTGCTAGATTAAAGGGGAGACATAACTTGGCCCCTGACACATCTTACCCCACTCTTCCCTACTGATTTTGATCTTTGATGATGTAGCCCATGCTTCCACTGAAAGCTTTGGCTTTCTGCTGATTGAAGCTTATCAGAAAACTTGAACAAAAACAGCTGTTTCATATCTCATCACAGTCTCATAACCTTTAAAACCCTGAGTGAACATTTTAGTAATTCTTGCTTGTGTTGCTCCATTTTCTGCTGTTGTAATTTCTGCTCTAATGCAAGACATTTGACATTATAGCTGAGAGAAAACAGCCTTGGCATGTATGTATGCATGTATGAAATACTGTTATTGGTTAAATGTCATGACGATAGTAGTACTAGTCAAACGAATCGGATTCCTGTTTTCATAAATTGGAGCCATTTCTAAAGGATCCTTAAAGAATCAAATAAGATTTTAGTGGATACAATTTAGTTTACCCAATTTATTTGGTTCATTTTATAGAACTCATAGAAGTTCAAGTTTTAGCTGATTCCTGTTTGATCCCATTCAATTGGTTCCGAATTGTGATATAGAATCCATTAGCAATGGTTAATGATTCTGAGTACATTTCTTTAGGAATCCTCTTAGAGAGAAAAATATATTTTAGGTTACTGGATAGAAATTTAGATTTAGATATTTTATTTATGATCTTGTGTGCAAAAATGTCAAGAAGTGAGAGCATTGCATTAACCCAAACTATCCACTAGTGACCTGGAAAAACTCTTTCACGGTGCTCTGTCTTATTTGCTTCATGGCTATTCTAATCAGACATGTGAAATGACTTTGATGAGTCCTTTACAACCGAGTGCCCCCTGGACTATCAGACGTGACGACAGATGAGAGAGTCATGGTAGTGGGGAGAGATATAAGAAAAGAGCAATATAACAGCCCGAGAGCTGTAATATTAAAAAGTTCTTGCTCGTTCTCTCTCTTTCACTTTCTCTCTGGGTGCAAACCACAGAAAAAAATCCCCCCACCACCCAGTTGAGATGTAGCAGACTATTCAAGACTGCTGAAGGACTGCAAGCTCCACTTAGTGAAATCTAGAGTGTTGTAACGTTTTACTGTTTGGATCTCTTCCACTGATGCACAATCTTGAGGACAGGAAGTGTTTGTCAGGATAGAAGTGCTGCTCAGATATAAGAGGCTGTTTGGAAAACACACATAGACCCTGAAGTGGGTTATTGGAAATTGTGAGCCTTTTTGATGGTGTAGTGAACTTCAGGCTTAAGTTTACATTTACATTTATGCATTTGGCAGAAGCTTTTATCCAAAGCGAGGTACACATTGACATTCTAATCAGTTCTTGCTTTCCCTGGGCGTTGTAAGCACTCTACTGTTTGAGCTACTGGAAATTTGTGTCTTTAATTGTGTACTAAACTTTGTCCATCTCGAATGAAAAGTAAAATGTAATTATTGTCATAAATGGAATGCTAACGTTATTTGAAAATTGTTAGGCTAAATGCTAAATGTGTTTTTTTATGGTTGCTAACCTGCACTATTATGGATGACCTATCTACTTTAAGTTCAATGATTATTTCAACACAAAACACTCAATGTGGAGTGACGATAAAGCTTCTAACTCAAGCCAAGTTTCAACCCATGCCCACTACTTGAGATTTTTTTCAACCTCATAGCCCATTTGTTCTTTTTTCACTTTATTTTCATTTAGCAATTTTTAATCAAAATGTCATAACTCAGTCTTGCGGTGAAACAGATTTCTACAATCATTTATTCTACTTAAATCCTGCCTCTTACAACTGAGTCGTTCAGATCTGCTTCCATCCAGTCAACAACCAATGGATAAAACCAAGTTCCCTGCCCTAGATATTTTTATTTTCAATAATCCGTTTGACTTGGTTGTTCATCACAATGTAGAAGGATAAAAAAAATCTGTAGCAGACTTCAGATAAACAAGTACATCTTCCAAGTACTCGTGGTGCAATACCTTACTTTTTTCTTACATGCAAAATGGGACAAACCTTTACTTTTTATATAACATTTTTGAGCTCAAACAGTACAAAAATGCCTATTTTTTCACTTCTAGAAATATCATGTTTGGTTCACTGTGCTAAAGCCAAAGCTTATAACTTTGAAGAGCAGTAATATATAAGAAAACTCTGATGTGAAGTTTTACAGCATTGTATCTTATTCAGGTTTCTACTTGTCATGGCTGGTTATGTAGACTCAGAGAGCATTGCTTAATCTGGAAAATTCTGGAAGATTTAGCTATCACAAAATGGGCTGGGATGTCTAGGAATGAAACTGAGAGTTTTCTGAGAGTTGTTACATCTCTTCGCTTGCTCAACGATCAATGAGAGGGTGTGAAATGAAGAGTATATGTTAGATTTATTCACTGTTATCCCAATATTATTTAGCTGTCTTTTAAAGTCCCCCCTGCAGTCAACAACTTTATCCCTTAAAACCCATCTTTGGTAATCAAAATGATGTATTTAAAGTTTTTTTCTGCATGTGAAAATAACTTATTCTTGACTTAAAATAACTTAAATGTAACTCTACACTGTTGCTTCATCTAATATATGTGGATGCATGAATATACATAAATTAGTCTCTGCCTCTACTCAACTCCCCAGCTCGGACCGCCTGATCCACTCGGTCAACTGTAGTAAAGTAGCACAATAGGAAGTAAAACTATTGGGTTAATTCAGCCATTTATGTTTGAACCAGAAACTGATTCAGAAGAAGAGGAACAGTGAATTATACAGACAGGCCCAGTTTTATGGGGGTGCTAGAGGATGCTAAGCACCCTCAAATGAAAGCAAGAGTAACCTCAGTTGAAACTAATATCATATTGACAAAACAGGTTTGGTAAATGCTGATGCTCCAGTGTTTGTGCTCTGAAGAATGTCATGTTTCTATTTAGTAAATGTTTTTGCAGCGGTGAGTGATGTAGCCATAGATGTATTTGTTGATCTCTTGAAAGCAGTTACCAATCATGTGTTTAATTTAGTTAGAATCCACTCACCGGTCAAAAGTCTGTTGTGCTGAGTTCTGCATGCTCTCATTAATAAATTGTAAACACAAATGTAAATAACAGATTTATTGCACAATGTAAACAACTTCATTGATTATAACAAATCTATCTTTGTGTGCTTTCTATGCTAAATATAATCCATTTAAAATTTGAATAAAAGTCGACGCATAACGGTAATTGATGTGATTACCCTCTGGCTTGACTACGTAATCAAACAACTAAAAATGTGTTGCTAATGTTACACAAACCATGGTCCATTTCGACATCTTGGAGTCAGACACCTGCCTTCTAAACATCAGCATACTCATAAATAATGATAGGAAAAGCCTTAACGGGATTGGGTTACAACTGCAGGTTTAAGGGACAATACTAAGCAATCGTGTTGACAGATGAATTTGCACACAGTTTGTCTTAAAGCATATTAAAAACACCACACGTATAAACTACATTAACTGGATTTTAACCACAGGGGGTCTTTAAAATACATGGCGACTGAAAAACAAGTGTCTGTTGGGCTATTTTCTATACGCTAGAAAAGCACTATTAATAAAGAATCAAAGACAGTGGACATCAATCAACTCATCAAAGAGAGCCCAACGTGCTTTTGACTTATTCAAATGACTTCTAAATCTATTTTAAGGAGGTGCTTGGTGATTGGCTGATTGGTTGTGACAGATACGCCGAAGGGTTTGAGCATCCTGTTCATGTAAAGCTTTAATTGGATGCAGATGTCACGCATGGCCATACGATGCTCTCCTCAGCGAGGCTTTGAAGTGACTCTGGACTTGAAATACTTGAGGACTGGGTTTAATTTTCTGGCTCATCAGTTATACCCAATACACAGAGAAAGATAGAGAGAGAGAGGTCCTAGAGGAATGCATGTCTGCATGTGTATGTGTGCGAAAGGGAGAAATGCAAGCTCAGGTACAGACACACATCCCTGGATGACAGGGCAGAAAATGCCGAATCTCCATGGTGACAGGGCAGTTGACACACCACGTGAGAGTCGACACAGTGGAGAACTGCCAGACCTGACAAATCCCTCCGAGTGGCATTAGCTCAGCACATGCAAGTGTGTATGTGCGTTCTCCACTATAGTCAATGCATGTCAAACACAAGTGCTGATTAGGGCAGAAGGAGGGATTGAGAGAGACGAGAGGCAGAAAAAGGAACAGAAATATCAAAGGGTAGCTACAGGGAGATGACAACATTCAGAACTGTAGAAAAGCACAGGCAGAAAAACTTGAATGGGAAGTAAATGGAAACTTTGCTTCAGTCTTGTTTTTCAGATGTTCTCCAACTAATCTCACATTTGTCTCCTTTCGAGTTTCCAAAATAGATTAAAAATACGTCAGAAACTGCAATCAGGGATTTCAATATGAAATAAAGCTCGATCTTCTTCCAAGATTGAGCTTGTACTCTAATGTACTGAAATATATATATATATATATATATATATATAGTTTTTTATATTTTATTTTCCATTTTTAATATTACTGTAAATCATTAGGGATGAGTGAATACAGAATTATCGGACTGGGCGGGTCCTAACCCAGAAGTGGGCGGGTTGTCTTGAAATGGGCGGGGCTTTAACCAGTATGTTATTTTCAATCATGAAATTGATATTGGTTGATCAGAAATTGTTATATTTATTGCTGATTAGAAAACTATTTACATGAAAGCATCAGCATTGAGCTTCAGATCAATGGTTTTGATTACGATAACAAACAAACTATATACAGAACAATTTTTGCTACAATGAATACAACACATGCGGTTGCAATTATAAAGAAATCATTATTTTTAATCATTATTTTTTGTGTGAAGTCAAAAAACTGGTTAGAGCCAGGAGACGGTTAAAAAAAAAGAAATAAAAATCTCAGACAGGCAGAGACGCAACACTAGTAGCATTCTACCAAGCACCACGTCTGAAAAAAACCCACATTTACCAGAACTCTACTGGTTAATAAGTAAGTACTACAAACAAAACAAAATAAAAAAAACAAACCTGAAGCTGATGAAACCCTAAACGCTAATGGAAAAAAAAACACGAACCTGAGTGACTGAGCGAGAGACAGAGTGAGAAAGAGAGCTGTTGTCTTCTCAGTGTTCTGTGTGTGAGTGAGCAGAGCGGGACACAGCAAATCTGTATGTGTAGGAGAGGGGTGCTGTGACTAGCCTGTCACAGAACACAGACACAGTCAGCTACTCAATGAGGATTTTTATTAAATCCGAGCACAGATATTTTCTCATATTACTCGTCTGATACTATTACTCAGCAAAAGTGCTTTATCTGTACCGTATACTCGTTTCAGCCGAGTATCTGGCTCAACTCTATAAATCATTATATGAATGGGTAGGTGGGGGTAAGATGCCTCCCATTACATTGTATTATGTATTATGATTAGTGGAGTGAAATCATTAAATTTGCATGCTACTATGACATATCTTCAATTAAAATATGGGCAATTAAATAAAAATAATGTAAATGAAAATTAAAATATTCATATGCCTGTATATAAGTCATTGAATAATTTTGCCTTTCAGATGAATATCTTTACTGATATTCTTTTTTGTCTGTTATCAGCTATTCAGTTGTTATCAAATAAATGTTCAAAACATGCATTTTAATTACAGGCTTATTTAGTATTGTACATTAATGAAACTGATCAAATAGAGATGTGAGGGACAGACAGACAGACTGACAGATAGACGACAGCTGCATGAGCACAACATCTGAGCAATAAAAGTTTCATGTAAGTTGGGTTTCTATGTGGATTAGTGTAGGCATGACAGCAACTTAGAAAGTCCCGGACTTATACACAACTGTTGACTTGAATCTCCAGGGTCATGCTGTGGGATGCCACCCATATTTAGATGCTGATGAAGCTACAGTACTGGACTGTATCAGGTTTCTCCAAACGGAAGTGAGGAGAGAACTCCAAACCTGCCATCCCACTTTCTGAACATCTCTCTTTCCGTCCCTTCCCAACCAACTTCTCTCCTTCACTGCCTCCATTCAAGGACAGCTAATATATCACATTGAGTTCACCATGAAACTTTGGGTAAGGGTGCATTCCAATCTCTAGCGATCACAGAGTAAAGGGTGCCGACAGAAGATGACCTCATTCTTTAAAAAAAAATCTCTTTACAGTTTATAGTTCTGCCCACACTAGGAACTTTGCACAAGTAAATTAGTAGTAAATATAGTAAATATTTGATTAGTAATAGTACATTTTTAAAGAATATTCTGTATATTTTAATTGTTACATTATGTTAAAGCGGCAGCTAAAATCAAATAATTTTTTTTTTATTATTATTTGAAGTAACAGGATAAAGATCTGAGACTAGATGAAACATAACTGGGTCAATAATATATGAGCGTCAAATGTTGACATACAGTGGGTTTTAACAACCCTTTACAGCAGATTTAGCTGACAGTCGTGACCTAAATATGATTTTCAATTACAATAATAAATCCTAAAATTCTGCATTAGTAACTTACTTTTCATGCCATCAGTCACGTGTACACTCAAGCTCCAATTATCTCCCATTCTTGGTTCATTTTTACTCTGCCTTGTGATTTGTTGACTGATGACTCACTCTGACCAGATCATTTGAATTGGTGAGTTTTTGACTTTAGAACATCAGTCCAAATTACAAATGAAACGTTCAGTGTGATTTGAGAACCGATTAAACAGGTTATTTCAACACAATCAGATCGTTCAGGAACAAGTAATGATTTAAATTCAAAGTAGATAGGAAATACATGTTTTTATGAAATGTGAAAAGTTTACTCTATACTTTATAGTGAATGTAGTGAAGTAAAAGTAAAAGTTTCAGACACTTGAAAAATGTGCTTAAGTATAGTAACGTAGTAAAAATACTTTGTTACTGTCCACCACTGGCATTTGGAATTGGAAAAGATTGGAAAATTCTGACTGCCTTGCATTACAAGAAAAAGTTAAAAAATATTGTTACTTTATAGCACTTGACATTCATCTTCTGAAAACAAATAAATAATGATTGACAAAGACATTGAGTGGCAAAGAAAGTAGAACAGGGCCAAAAAAATAAAATAGCGGTGTAATGTTTGTTTGTGTAGTCTAGAGTGTGTTAGAGGTGATAAACCCATCTGAGAGTGGCGTCTGATTGGCTCTCCAGTGTGGGATCATGCCGTGTTAGAAACACTTTCACAGCATGGGCATCAACATTATCCACTTATTCATGGAGATAAGCCTCCAGTGAGTGCGTGTGGAGGACACTATGTTCTCTTTGAGAATCCAGACACTTGTTATGTCCATATCATTATTTAGCAGGAGATAAACCAACTGGCAGACCAAATGTAACCTTTCACCTTTCACACATGACTGTCACAAGAAACCAGTCGCCAAAATAACAACCACAAAATGTTATTCACATTTATCAGTTTTTCTTGCGTCTTTTCCAAGAATGTTTGTTCCTGGGGGGGTTCAGCCCTTTTGGCCTCTAAATTATGTAAAGTTGCTGAGATTGTCCCTGTATATCATGTTGGTTTTAATGAGAGGGAATGAGAGGACAGATGCAGGGAGCTGGGGGAATCGGGAAGAAACAGAGGGGGGGGGGGGGGGGGGCTGCAGAAGTTGGAGGAAAGAAGGAGGAAGAACAAAATGGAAGAAAAGTTTAGTACATTTAAAGGTAAATATTTTCCCTTTTTTATTTTTGCATAATTTACTCATATCCGCATAGTATTTACATAATTAAAATGAATATGTTTGTTTTATTTTTTTTTAAATTTGTTATGTCCATTTTTCGTTTTATTACTTAAAATGTACTTTATTTTTTTATTTTACTTTTAGTTTGAGTAATTTTATAAGTAATAATAATTTGTGTTCATCTTTATTTCATATTTATATTTAATTTCATTAATAGTTAATAGTAGTTAAAGGTTTTTTAATTGTTAAAGTTTTAATAGTAATGTTTAATAGTTAACGTCACCAATCAAGTCCAATGATAATGAGAAAGGCAGATTAAGGTTTATTTAATAAGAGCAAACAACACGAACTGATTGCAAGGCACAAACAATAACGGAAATCAAACCCAAGAGGAACTTCAATACATAATATAATACACTCAATAATGAACAACAGTGATTAAATTAATATCCGTGTTAACTGCTAAGTGACTGGAAGCAAAGGAAACAGGAAACTGAAGAGAAACAGAGAAAAGAAAGCAAAAAAATAACTTTAATTTTGAGAAAACTAAAAGATCATGAAAATCAAACTAAAAGAGAATAACTGTGACCTATAGTTTAATAGTTAAATAGCTGATAGTGTTTTAATAGTTACATCAGCTGTTGCATTAGAGGCCAATGAGCTGGGCCTCAACATTCAAATACTGATAGTGTTGCTGTTAACAGTCTGCAGTGCGCTTTCAGAAACCCCCCATCCTCCCCAGCTCCACCTGTTTAGATCTGCTACTGGGGGTTATTTCATGTGTGTTACATGTGCATCAGCCACAGCATGTCTTACATTCTCACAGTAATGTCTGTGAATGTATTGGCAGTAGCAAGTCTTGGTAATTGGTTGCAGATCTATTCGGCCAAGACCAAATACATCAACATGGCCATATCCATATCCATTACCATTACCCTGTCAATTTCTCAGATTTGTATTCCACAGAAAAAAGAAAGACTTTTATATTTGGAACAATGTGACACTGAGTAAACAATGACAGAAGTTTTATTTTGGTGAACTGTTCCTTTAAGAACGTAAGAGAAAAAAGAACCCAGAAAAGCTTTGGATGAGATACTTGTTGGTTTATATGTGAAGAACAGAAGGGTATCCTCTGTGTGAAATAATTGTATTCCCCAGACAACACTAGCAGCTGTTTTTGTGCAGATTTACTGCTCTGCTTGCAAGAGCTCTTAAGTTCCCCCATCTAAAATAACACCAGCACAGCAGCCTCTACGGCTCTACCTTGATGCAAATCATGAGCATTGTCTCAGGCAGTTAATTTCTGTTTCTCTCGTCTCATTCCTCTGGTCAGGAAGGTATGAATCACACTTTAAGTGAAATGGTGAATGAGAAGTTTCTTCCTTCCAAATTTTGCTGACATGCCGAGACACTTCCCACGGTAAGAAGTTTAGTTTTACCTCCCTGGCCACAGAAATTTCCCTTGAATTCTACAGCATTAACGACAGACTAAACATTCTTATAAAACTGAGGCTTGAGGGGAGTGTAAATAAGCACATGCTCACACGGTCACACACACATCGAGAGACATGTGCTGAACAAATGCACAAATCAGCGTACTATACCTGTAGTTGCAAACGGATTAAACTGACTGCAGTCTAAACACACTGCCATAATTCTTGAGTAGCTGCCAAGGTGTTGCTATGCTGTTGCCCAGGTGTTAGGAGGGTTTTTAACTCATTGTTATTTGGTTGCTAAGGTGCTCTTGATGGTTGCTAGGTTGTAACATCAGTCAAGCCTGTCATTGAATAAAAAAAAAGAAAGAAAGAAAGATAATTGTGTATTTTTATCTCACAATTTCCCACTTTTGTCTCACAATTATGATTTTTTTTCTCTCTTGCAATTGTGAGTATAGTCAGAGTTTTGAGTTATAAAATCCAATTTTGAGATTATATTTTAGAATTCTGACTTCATTTCTTGCTATTGTGAAAAATAAAGTCAGAATGCAGGATAAAAATTGAGAATTTTTAAAATCTCATAACTCTGACTTTATTTCTGCAGTTTATAATTCAGACTTTATAACGTAATTGCAAGTTTATGTCCCGCAATTATGATTTTATAACACACAATTGTGAAATATAAAGTCAGGGTTGCAAGAAACAAAGAAAACTGTGTGAGATATAACATGTACAGATGTAAAGTTGCAATTATGAAGAGTAAAAGTCACAGTTACTAAAAATGGATTTGAAAAAGCAAGATATGAAGTCATATTGTGAAATAGAAAGTAGAAATTACAAGTAACAAAGCTGCAAGTGTGAAATAAAGTCACATTGTGAAATAAAAAGTTACAAAATATAGTCACATTGTGAGAGATGTAAAGTTACACTGGAAGATACTCCATATGCTATAGGTCCCTCCTTATAAACAAAGTGGTTTAGTGCGATCTGGATTAGCTAGTCTTCCATGATCTATGGAATGCTTCTTCCATGATTTAATGAGGGCTTAATCCCATACACATCCATGCAACACCCACAAACTGTGTGTAGCATACAAGAATGTGTCAGAAAGGTTCCCATGTACTAGTATGCCATGTATTATTCAGAGGATACCTGTAACAGGACCTGAGAGACAAGACTCCAGACTGCTTGATTTAGCAGATGGCACCTATTTCTCTCAACACAAGCCACTTGTGAGATGAAAGCAGGCACACATACAATCATACACATCACGCTTTCAAGCCTGCATGAATATGTCACTCTGTACCCATCTGTATTTCACTTCTCTGTAAGATGTCAGGTTGCCACAACCATCCTGACTGTTCTGACAGCTGAGGAGATGAGATGACAGGCCAAAGTAATGGTATGGGAAGAGTGCATATGTGTGTTTTTTCAGGGGTTCTCTGATACAGATGTGAATCTTTGACTTAAATTCTACTATTTACAACTTATACATTAATTCTATAAACTAAATCCTTTAACTCAAACAATAGAGGAGGGTGCTGACAATGTTAAAGTAATGGGTTTGATACAAGAAATGAGTGCAATGTAAGTCGCTTTGGATAAAACCATATTCTGTTTATAGAAATGTACATTTGTGTGTGTATGTATATATATCACACAAAAATATTAAGCAGTGTGATAAATGTATGTATGTTAACTGATGCATATGGTAACTGCTGTTAATAGGTAACATTATGAAGTGTCATCAAAATAGCACTACAGTACTGTTTAATAATATATAACAAACTGTTCAACATTAATAATAATAAGAAATGTGTCATGAACACCATATTAGCATATTAGAATGATTTCTGGAAGATTATGAAACACTGAAGTAATTGTAATAATATTTCACAATACTATTTTTTTGTAGAAGTTTTTTTCCTCCACACAATAAAAAAATCTTTCTGCACAATTCTAGTGTTTTTCTCGCAATTGCGACTTTATATCTGACATTTCTGACTCCCCCATCAGAATTATGAGTAATAAAAAGTTGCAATTACCTTTTTAATTTTTACTTCATGACAGAAACAAGCTTACACAGTTTTTACTTCAAATAAATGGAGCCTTAATGCAGAATAAAGACATTAAAACTCTTACCAATACTAAACTGTGCAATCTATATATGTTATTATGGTAACACTTTACTTAAAGCCTTAATGCATAATGTTAAAGTTAAAGTTTTAATGCATAAAGTTTTTTTAATGCATTCATTATGTATTTTAATGCACCTTATAACGCATTATACGGTCTCATGAATAATTTTACATTTAAAATGCATTAGAATACACCTTAAGAAAGTATAATCTATTAAAACATGACAAACAACTCATTTCAGATTCTAGTTTTGGAATCTGTGAATATTATAATGCATTATAACTTTGGTTACAATTATTTATGAAAATAAATAATGCATTATTAAAGTAAATTAGGAATACCTTTATATTGCACTACACACAAAGGCTTTTAAGTGTTAATGTTATTATTTACCCATGTATAAATAATATTATAATTTACCCAAGTATATTATGCCGCCATCATACTTACCTAATCGCCACAGCTCAAGTATTATCTGTGTCTGATGACTTTTTGATGTGCACGTACTGTATTTCTACACAGTGTGTCAAAAGCAGTGAACACTACAAAGAGTAGTGGACACTCATCAGTATCTTAGAGAACACTTTGGGCTGCTGAGACTGATGGAAAGCTCTTGTAGTTTCTCTCTTGCAGACATGTAGATGCACAGACACTCAGCTGTTAAATAAATATGGAGAAAGGCAGCCAGCAGGGTGGGTCGGATTTTTACACATTCCTCTGGGGAACCAAATCTAGCCGCGGAGGTCTAACCGCTAGTTTTATTAGTTTCATTCTGAACAATTCTCTGCCCCAAATCCACTTTACAAAGAGTTAGACTCAGTCTGCCTGAATTTTATTCAGAAAATGCCATGAGAAAAAGTCTTCACAAAGATCTGTAAATGAGATTTTCAGAACACATGGCAGTTTGTATTTGATCAGTGCAAGCACGTCTTTCTCACACAGCGAGGAAATGAATTAGTGTAAATAAATGGTCAGTCAGCTTTTTGGAAAAACTAAATTGTCAATTTGTAATGTTTCAACAACAGACAAGCATCTTTTTCTGCCTGGGTGTGTGGTTTATTACTGAGACAATACCCTTTCTCTTTCAGAGTGACCTTAATATGATTGATTTCGTCATAATCTCAATTCAGCTAAAAGACTCATGCTCACAAAAAACATTTAGGGGTTATATTATGTATGTTATTATATGTGTTTAGTCTGTTCTTTTGTTCTGTCCTGCAAATCGCTAAAGTACCTAGTGTACATATACCCACCCTACTAGGTGGTGTAATTAAATAATAATTAAAACAAATTGTGTTTGGGGCTAAACTAATCAGACTTTAAAACATTCGGAACCCTTCATTGTTCCCAAATTAAATGGTCTTATGGATTTTCTTAAAAATAAAATACATTATGTGAACAGACCTGAATGGCAAATTTTTCTTTTAAATACTTTGTCTCGGATAAAAGTGCTTGTTTATTTATTTATTCTTTTGGTGTTTTAATGACTAAGACTAACTCTATAATGCTCTACTGATTAAGCTACAGGAAAGCATATATCTCTCTGCGTGTGTGTGTGTGTGTGTGTGTGTGTGTGTGTAGAAACATAACACTATACACATATACATAAACAAATACTTTTATGTTAGATGTGATTAATTATGAATAATTGATTTGACAGCACTAATTTAGTTTGATTAGTTAGTTAATGTTACAATAATATCAGTAATGTATGTAAACATGAGTTGTAAGGAGGCATATGCATGCTACATTTTATATTTTATGCTTAAATAGTATCAATGCTTAATATTTAAAGGAGTGGCTCACCCAAAAATCTGTATTACTGTTTGTTTTCATTTTTGTCATTCATAAACACATCATTCTTTTAAGTTAGATATTTTCAGTGATTATTTTGATACAATTCATAAAACAAGTCTAAATAATTATTTCCCAAATCATCCTGATCTGATCATGTTGAATTCACTGATTCGTTTGCATGTGTGAACAGTTCACTGGTAGAGAATATTATCAATAAATTTAGCTTAATTTTAATCTGTTCACATAGCTATTATCTAATTTTTGAAGACTTCCAGAGTCATATGGGCTACTTTATTGGTGCTTTTGTGTCCTTTTGAAGCTTGATAGCCCAAGTCCTCATTTACTTTCATTATACTGAAAAGAGAATATTCTACAGAATATTCTTCAAAAATTCAAGTTGTATGGGTTTGAAAAGTCATGAGGGTGAGTAAATAATGACAGACTTTCATTTGTGGTATGAACTATTCCTTTTAATGTGGAGAAACTCAGATAATAAACCACATTTCAGCATGATGGCAGCACACAGAAAGGTGAGCTGAAACTTGCATTAAGATATGCAAATCCTTGAGGTTTATGAACCTTTATGCATGTGTGTGTGTGTGTGTGTGAGAGAGAGAGAGAGAGAGAGAGAGAGATATGAGTGTGAATATACTATTATATATACTATTCCAGCATTGTAGATGAGGAAACACTAGACTGCATCTATAAGACATTAATGAGAAAATTGCTTTGATGGCTTCTTTGCAACATAATCATGCGCATGAAAGTACACTCACACAAACAGACCAAAAAATGCAGCAAGTCAGTGAGGAGGTTTATTAAAACCATTTCTCAGAACCCTTAAGACTCTTGGCACAGGGTTCAGTGCTTTTTCTTGAGGCTTTAATAGAGGAGCTTCTTTTGGTTAATGTTTGTCTGCAGTTACACCCATGCGAATCTAAGGACAGTCGACCCTGTAGGGTGTTTGGAGGGTAGAAGAGGGTGTCAGAACCATTGATGTGAGAGTAAAACTGATGCCAGTGTGAATGCTCCATTACAAACCATGCAGTGCAGTTGTGGATCTGAAAATGCTGCTCTCTAATACAAATATGTACAACACTCAGACACAACGTTATCTCTGACAAAGTGATATAAAGATGAACCATAAATAACATGGAAATGAAACAATTGAAAACAAAATGTATCAGCGTTGTGGCCTGGTGGTTACTGCAAGTTTGGACCTGTTGCAATCTGAGTTCACATCCTGGTTTTGTCATTTCCCCATCTCAATCCCTCCTTTTTTAGATATAAAAAAGAAAGTTTCTAGTTTGACCCCAAGGACATCTGATTCTGTTGCAGATTCAATTGAATTCTGATTTACAACCTCTTTTGATTCCAGTCTATTTGTCAGGGTTCGAGAAGGATGCGAGGACCCAATCGCAAGGGGGAAGACAATTTATTGACAGAAATGAAAACAAAAACATGACTCAAACAAAACCACCCCAAGTGGGGGAAAAACAGACAAGGACAAGACTAGGATTCACTAGAAATAACTAGTATTCAACTAGGACTCCACTTGGATCCAACTAGGTCTCAACTAGAAAATAACTAGGACTCAACCAGACATCAGGACAGGACAGAAGACAATGAAGCAGCACAGGACAGCAAACACTATGGGATTATAAAGAGAGCACATGGGGAAGTTAACGAGGGAAGGCAGCTGGGGCAAATCAAACTAATGATAATGAAACGAGACGGGTGGGGTAACAGACAAGACATGAATGCAGCCAATGCACATAGACACAACTCACAACATTGCAGTAGTGTCAGAGCTCTGCCACAACAACAAGAGATTACTAGACCGAATGTGGCAGAACCCTGACACTATTTGCCTCATCTTTTTGAAATCTCCATCATACCAATTCCAACTTAAAATAACTGACATTAATTGATTTTTTTTACTACAAATAGAAGCTAAATGGACAAAAACGAAAAATATGAACTTTTTAATAACATGACTGTCTATGCAAAAATACTTGCCACAGTTTGGAATCCTGTTTGCATCTAGAAACATGAAGGAAACTTGATGGAAAGCTAAGTAATTTTAAACAGTTGGCAGAAAGTGTGGCTCAGGAGAAACAGATGGTGTTTAGTGTTGAATTCTTCTGGTCTCTGTTATAGGGTCGCGTCCGGACAGGAAGGCTTGGCCTCAATGTCCTCCATCCAACTGTGAAGCCATTATACTGGTGTTACTCTTTCTCGCTGTCTTTTTTTAATTCATGGCTGCTATTCTTCTGTTGCTCTTTCCTCTGTTCCTCTTCCACTCAGCATGTCTCTTGACCTTCTCTATAGATCAGCATTAGTATGTTTATTCCTCATCCATCACTCTTATTAACTGTGTCTTGCTGTACAGTATCTCTTTCTTCTTACCTGGGAAGCCTCTTTCTTCCTCCTCTCTCTTATACAGTATTAATTCTTGTTTATTGTCTCTCAGTCTCATTTAGCTCAATCTTACTCAATTAGATTTTTATTGACATGCTTATTTTACACATAATATTAACAAAGCAATAAAAGATAATAAAAACGAAAGTCATATAAAATAAATATGGTAAAGATATATTTTTCTACTTTCTATTTAGGGCCCTTACTCCACCCTGCAAATGTGATTTGATTTTTGTTTTATTATTTTATTTTCTCAGTAGTGCAAATATACATGGGATTCTATGGGGTGTTTGTCCCATCTGGAGTAGTTTGTCTGACAGAGTAAACCTCAAACCTACCAATATAATAGCAATGACAATATAGGCATACTAGTATTTAAAAAAAAAAAAATTAATACAGTAAATTGTTTCAGGAATGCATAGATTTGACTAATTAAAACTCTTCTAGCTCTGTCTCTCGTTTTATTTCATCTCATTGTCAATATACCATATTGACGTCAAAAACGAACATTAGTATTCTAAAAAATGGTTTTGTTATTCCATTATATAGACATTTATATAAAATATCTTCTTTTATGTTCCACTTTTATATATATATATATATATATATATATATATATATATATATATATATATATATATATATATATATATATATAAAAATAATCATACAGCTTTGGAATAACAGGAATGAATGAATTCAGAATGAATGAAATGATTGATAGGCGAATTATTATTGTGTGTTGTATTATGTTCAGTTTACTTTAGTTACATATGTTTTTATTTTCGGGATGAAGGACATTCTTGTGGTTTGCCACATATGTGAGTCTTGAGGAAGAAGCAGTTAACCTATTAATCTGTAAAAAAATAAATCAAATCTTGTAATATTTGTAAATCAAATCTTCACGTTGACAGATGCAGTCGCAGACATTCTTCATGACTTTGAGAGACATTCTAATGCATTCCAAGACCCTCCATTGATTTTTATGACTATTTTTCTGGAACTCTTTGCTGAGATTTGGGCAGTTCATTGCCCTGAGAATTTAAGATAGAATATAGTGGAGAACGCGGGAAGTCTTTGATGTTGAAATGAGGAATTTGATCTAATAAAGTGACGGTTAATTCAATGCCTCAGTTCAGGAAAGAGACCAGCAATGCCTCACCTACTACCTATTTCACTCTCTCTTTCTTTTCACCCCGTCCTCCATCTCTTTAGTTTCTTTAACATTTCTCTCTCTCTCTCTCTCTCTCTCTCTATTTCAGTTCATTTAGGTCCTCCCTAGCCAGATGTATTATGATTCCTACTTGCTTTTTTCCATGTTTCACAAGGAGCATTTTTGTGTGTGAATACAACACAGGAAGGTGTCTAGAAAGGGTTTGTTTGACATACATGTGCCACAGAGGTCAGACTGGGTGTGTTTATTTCAGAGCAAAGGCAGAAACACATGTGTATTATTGTATGTTGTATTGCACATGTACATTACATATTTAGTCAAGAGGAGAAAGAAGTGGGCCAAGCATTATGACCCACTAACTCTCAGCTAAAGAGCTAAAGAGAAACTTATTTTCTAATGACCAAAGAACATCTCAAACTAGGGATGAGTCATGATGATCGACTGCTTATCCAACAATTACATCTGAGGCAGGTTGGATGTTAAATGGGGGTTTCAAACTCTCCCCAAGGTTGGGTAACCCCATGTATGTGGAAAATTAAATAAGAAAATTGTTTTAAAAAACATATATTTAGCACTGTTGAAGTTATTCTGTTATAGCTATTATTAATAAATATATACTTTAATATGTATCAGTAGTATTAATATTTATTAGCATATTTATTTTTTATAATACTTAATTACATTTTAAACAAACATGTTTAGCAATATTTATTGTAAGAATAGCTTTATAAATCAATCTGATTTGAATTGAAAATGCTTTTCTGCTGAAAGAAAAGCGTCTTTGGCCTCAAAAGGTTTGAAAACCCCTGTCATATACCTCCATGATAGTGTTATTGTAATATTATTCATATAATATAATAGCATTTATTATGACAGCTTTTATTTGATAAAAAAAAAATATTTTCACATTGACAACTTTGTCTTTAGAAGTCGTATGTCTTGTGTGTCTGTATTTAAGGACTGGAGTTTAGCTGCCATCATGTCAGTGTCGGAATTTGACTCCCTGCCCTCGTTATATTACATCTGACAACTCTCACCTGATGTTTGTGATGTGAATGGGAGAGGAGAATGCTCGGTCAGCCCTTGAGGGGGCTGACTGTCAGCATTGTGAGAGATTTAGTGTTTACAAACTCTGATCCTGGCTCACTTCTCAAGGGATGAGAGTCAAGTTCCTGCACCTCATGGTTCAGGTCCTTTGGGAACTTTGATCATGGTGTTCACAGTTTGAGTTAGTAGAAAGGAGATTTTGAGATAGATAATTCCCTATCTCTGGCTCTTTCTGCTGACTCAGAGGACTCGTTCTGGATCTTTAAGCTTATTCTGCGAATTCTTCTAACCAGGAGGAACTTGTTCTTTCTGTGATTGATCCTGAGGGATTGGATGCAGATAAGCAGGCGGGTGCATCGTCAGAGCAGCTTCCTCAGCGGAGGAGCTGCTTGAGGGTGTTACTCATGCTGTGGCCAGATTCAATCTAGATTGGCCAGGCGAGAGGCAAGTGAGTGTGCGTACTAAGTTAGATGATTTTTTCCTCATGTCTTCGCGAATCCAATGTCCCCCATCTGCATCTCTAGTTCTTCCAGAGATTGTGGAGGAATCCGTACTCGACTCATTTCCATCAACGACATACTCTACAGTAGTTGGTACGAGCAGGGTTACAGAACTATGCCAAAGGTAGAAGAGACACTTTCAGGCCAACTCTCCTTCACCAACCGGACAGGAGACCCACACTAGGCTGCCTCATCTCCACTAGAGCAGCGAAGGAAAAGCAGCAGTTACTTCATTGTGCCCCGGTCCCAGAGAGCACCCCCCTCCAAGAGGGATTTTGTACTTATTCAGCTGCCTTCTGTGATTCAGGAGGTAAAGATTCCCAAAGGGGCCATTTGCCCCATCTAGACCAAGACCACCTTCTTCAGACAAGTGAATCTGTCGACACATGTTTTTTGCTGTCTATTTATGGACTTGGTCAAGCACTATGTTGCGTTATGCCATCCATATGTTCGTGCACATGTTTGCTGACATGTAATTTGCCAGGTTAAGCTGTATATGTGGGTCCAATGCCCCTTTTCCTTATCTATTATGATGTCTTCAGATTGATATATGTTTCCTGATTTAACAATGCACAGCATGTGTAGCATCTGATTGCCTATTCACTGATGACAGTAACTAGAATAATTATAGCTGTCTGTCTGTCGCTCCACTTGTCTTTGGTTCAGTCTGTCTGCCTGTTCCTTCTACTCCATTATCACAAATCCCTAATATGGACATTTGCATACTCATGCATATTCAGGCTTCGTTCTTGCAGATTGGATGGAGGCTCATCACTACTGCCTGACTGGTTGTTATATAATGAGGATATAGCTGCTTCATCCTTCTGTATTATAGCACAGCAAGACATTCAATATGCTCGCCTAATTACCAGTGACTAATGAAGCTATTTTTAAAAGTCGAGCTGACGGAGAATAAGATGGTGAATGCTCTAGCGATCATTAATTAATTTTGTATTCCATTAGCACCACGATGTGAAACGACACCCCTTCCTGTTTTCCAGTGTGAATGTGCTGGATCATGGGAATGTCATTATAAGTTTTTTCAGTTTGTTTTGTCAAGTTTTGCTCTGGAAACTGCTAATTCAGTTTCACTTGCATTTATCACAATGAGTTATAGTTGAAATAACTGTATATTATTTAGTTCTAATGACATTTCCTAAGTGAGAATATAGTGTGAATGTTTTTTTTTGCTCTGTCAGCTGAAGTCTGGGTGTCATCAGTGTACTTGTCTGTATCTGCTGTACTTGCCATA
This sequence comes from Rhodeus uyekii, assembly GCA_037043235.1. Lineage (NCBI taxonomy): Eukaryota > Metazoa > Chordata > Actinopteri > Cypriniformes > Acheilognathidae > Rhodeus > Rhodeus uyekii. The sequence goes on from JAWRVZ010000078.1 coordinate 1,294,714, forward strand.
GCCTCCGGATGTTTTTGGTAATGCAGCCAGAGACACATGGGCTGCATCTAAAATCTCATATTTTGCGAGCGCTACATTATATGAATATGTATAAATGTAATCCAAACAACAACCTACATTTGCCATGTTGTCGTAATCATGTGACCAATCATGTGTCAGTTGCGATGCTTCACTTTCATTCACAAATCCTCTCCCTTGGCCTCATAGTAAATAGTAAAGTGTAAAATAGTAAAGATAGTAAAGTGTTCATCGTATGCACACTTCAGAACTGTGAATTTAGACATACTTCTTTTGTCACACACTATTTTTCATCTACTATATAGAAGTAAGAGATTTTGGATGCAGCCATAGTCTTGAGACTGTGTGTATCCGTATATGCGTGCGTGCGTGCGTGCGTGCGTGTATGTGCAAATTACTGTGCCATCCTTTTTTGGAGAATAATTTCACAGACTTATACAAAAGTAATCTTCATATAAAAGACTCAAATATTATTTAGTGTAATGATTGTGTTGTTCTTTTCAGAAAAGACAAAAATTATTTGTTTGTTTTACTTTGTTTTAGTCATATTGCACTTGGTGTCAATAGGGTTTTATACAAAACAGAACAGTACAATTTTTAAAAAATGGTCTCCACATTCTCCACACATTTGGAGACATACATACTGTTTTTACAAACTTAATTTCCATTAATGTTAGCTGCTTTAGGTACAAAGACCTAAATCACTATCAGATACAGCATGCTCACTCACTTTATCCCCTGAAAATACACAATTCCATTCATTTTATAAAGGGAGGACTACCCCCGTCCCCTTGTTCCCGCCACACAGTTTTGGTGTTCATGCTGGTGGTTATGTTAGTCACCCTCAGACCGAGCACTGACCCTGGCTTTTATAGCTGCTCTCACACTCACTGTAGTGACCTTTTAAAATCCGTTCAGTTGGTTTGGACGGTGGAATAATTACATATTAACGTAACACAGCTGCATGTTGAAAGGACCAAGAAAAAAAAGCATGTGTTTGTTTAGGGGATACAGAAAGTGAGAAAGACAAAGAAACAAAATGGATACACTTGAATGAAGTGTAGTGTAGAACTAACAACAGAGGTGTTCAGGTGAGTTTCCAGTCTCAGATGTTGCAAGGACCGTTTGATTGATATAATTGACAAAAAATGTCTGGAGCTTTCTCAACTTTCTCTGACTATATATGTAAAGCGAGGGAGATGTCGCCCATCCACGATATTAAACATTTTGTTTTTAAAATGTTGCAAAAGGTAAATACAAAAGGTGAATAATGTGTGAAGAAATGGCTCTACAAGGTTTACTCACAAGCCACTCACAAAAGAAGTGCGTTGCACTTCAAACGCGTGCATTGCACTTTACAAACACAGTATTTTGGCAGAAATATTTATTAAAAATATTGCTGGTATTAATTAGTCACAAGCAGTAACGTTCAAAGATGAAGATTCTTAATTCCCAAAACAAAAGTATTTAATGAGCAAAATAAACACAGGAAATCCACAGAGAAGGTGGCTACCACAAGCTCAAACACAAACAGCAACTGAAGAGGGAACAAGGAGGAACATAAATACACAGTGATGATGTTTCTATGTCAGGAAACAAAGAAACACATGACTAGGAAAAAAATAAAACAAAATAAAGAAACAGACAGACAGAGATGATAGGATGAGTCAAGACATGAGGCGTATCATTTTTTTTTATGTTGAGAGCATGTTGTGCAATTTAGTTTTGAAATATGAACCGAAACGTAGTGTATTCGTGCAGCAGTCACAATAAGAATTATATCTATAGAAAGTTTGAAAAGTGAAATTGAAATGAACCAATTCAAATCAAAATGAATTATGTAATCCATATGAAACCAGAGTACAGAGTAATCTGCTCAAACATAGATAATGTGTTTGAGCGCTTTCCAATGAGGAAAGGACAAGGCATAAAATGGAAGGCCCTGCTCTACTTGATGAGTAAAGATGTTGTTTAAAATAAATCCAATGTTGTTTCATTAAGGTTCTGTAAATGTTACTTTAACAGCTGCATAAAATACCCACTGTGGTTCGTGATTTATTTTCATATATAAAAATGTTTTCATAAATCACAACCTGTATATATATATATATATATATATATATATATGTGTGTGTGTGTGTGTGTGTGTGTGTGTGTGTGTGTGTGTGTGTGTGTGTGTGTGTGTGTTTTTTGTGTGTGTATATATATCATCACACGGTCTCTAACTGTTTGAATGATCAGGTCTTTGCCGGAAAGCAGATATTCTGGCTAGACATCAGTCACCTCAATACGCTACAGCCCACTGAACTGCTGAATACACATTTCAGCTATTGCAAGTACAGCATTTGCTCCTCCAACGACATTTCCGTACAGTTTCTGCATGTCCCTCGTTTAGAAAAGCAGTGTAAATTAGTCATACACAAGAGCGCTTGATTTCATGCTCAAAAATCCCATTCACCATTTTAAACGAATCTGCTTCTATAGAAGGTTAACATACAACTCAATCTCCTATCAGTTTTCTTGATGGTGCTTGAAATATCAATTGCATGATGTTTAATGCACAGCGACTGTATATGAATGAATATAAAAGTGGCACAATTGATTTAAACTGAGATTTTCTTCCATCTGGAATAATTCTGTTGGTTTGTTTGGCGGCTCTGTAACGGTTCTGTGCTCATCTCTCAGACCTGTATTAGCCTGGCACAGAGTGCTGAGCTAAAATCAATAAGCCCATAAGGTTGCTGTCACTGTCTCTTATTTACATCCTCTTCAAGGGTTCCTCCACCATTACTCCTCTAGCTTTGCTAACTTATGGTGCATTGGTCTTAATAAAGCTAGGTGTTACCAAATGACAAAAAGGTTTATTCGGGAACAGCTATAATAGGCATCATTTTTTATTGTAATTCTGCAAGCAGTATTAAAAAGTGCAATCAATGAAACTGTGGATTTTCTAAGTGTAATCACAAAAGATAGATATTGCATTGTTGCTCTGTGAATTATGTTAACTTTTCTGCTTGCAAAGTGTCAAGACGGTCAAATATTCCTTTTATGTGACACAGTCGGGGAGATCTTTCAACTACACCTGTTGGAAGAAATGCTTATTGGTAATTGAAAGAGAGTTCTAAATATCCTAAAATGACTCAAAGTGCACAGATTGAAGCCATAGAAAGCATTCATTTGTTTCTACTCACTACAGTGAAGCAGATGAAGATGGAGTTTAATGGTCAGGCCACATGGGGGCCCCAGAGACCCAGAGGTCAGGAATCTCAGCAAATCATACACTGTCACAGTGTCACATTTTTAGTGACTGTCACATGTCAAGTATTTTAATTGTAACTTTTTACATTTTTTTAATTTAATTTAATTTGCTCCCAATACCATACCATTTTGTAATGTCCCATGAAAGTTTGATACTGCTTTACTTACATTTATATAATTTTATTAGTCTTGTAAAGTGTTCCACTCTTCCATCCATCCATCCACTGAATAGGTTTTTGTGAGATAAGACAGTTTTGTCAGGTTTAGAGCACAAAGGTTGACCTTAAGGTTAACTTTTTTTAAATGACAAGTCTACATGTTCATTTGTGTATTTGTCCACCAATCTAGTCCTGGATAAATTATTAAGCCTTTTTTTACAGCAGTTTAAGATACTTTTACGATCTGTTGTATTGCTCAGGTTTGGAGGAAGGTTATCACGGTTGTTTTAGCCAAGGAGTTGACTATTTTCAACCTTAAATATTTTATATGACTTCTGGACATTTTTAAGTTAATTATTCCCTTTCCGAGTATCTGGAATTTCAGTCTTTGTATACTTTTCTATTGGTCTGATATTTATCTGCTGGTTAAACTCTCTATGAGGCATTTTTAAAATTTTCGATTTTACTTACCTCGGGTGAGCTTTTCTGTTCGCAAAAACCTGTGAAGCAGTTAATGAAAGTTGCGAGTCAGGAACAGTCATTAGAGGTGTCTGGAGGAAAAGCGATGTGTCTCTGAGGAGGTGAGGTGATGTGTTGAGGAAGTTGATTAAATAGCCTATTTTAGTGTCAAACGTCGTATATAATATAAGCACTAATGAAACCAAATGTAAGTTAATTAAATTATTTTTCCTAAATAGTAAAACACCAATATTTTGTGAACTAGATTTTTATGTTTACTTCTCCTCAACAAACTGCATATTTTGAGGTATCGTTCCATATCCATATGCAGTGTTGTGTGTAACGCATTACAAGTAACTTGAGTAATGTAATCAGATTACTTTTTCAAGTAAATAGTAAAGTCATGCATAACTTTTAAATTTGCATTGAGTTATTCTAATATATTATATTACTAATAAGTAAAAATGACTTTAGATAAGTATCACATTTGTTTAAATATATACAGTATTTGTACATTTTTATTTCTGAAGAAAGTGTGTTGAACTTTATTCTCCTGCGTCCTATTCTTATTCAGTCCAGAATGACAGAAGAGCTGAAAGTATTTTGCATTTAATTTCGTTCATTTAACTTTTGTGTGAAAGGGCCTTCACATTTGCTAAAAATTTTTTTGTTGTTAATAAAAAACAAACAAGCAAGCCCAACCCAAGTCAACACAAAAGTAGAGCAAAAGTAATGTAACAGATTACTTTCGATAAAAGTAACCAAGTAACGCAATTAGTTTCTTTTTTAGGGAGTAACGCAATATTGTAGTGCATTACTTTTAAAAGAAACTTTCTCAACACTTTCCATATGTAACGTAGGCCATTGAGGTGTATGCCAGTGTGTTAACGTCAATCGCATCATTTACCATGATTGTTGTGAATTCCACTCAGAGCGGATTGAGTTGAACCAGTAACATTTGATGCCGTGACCCGGATGGTAGTGAGGTTTAGGGGGGTGTGTGTAATGTAAGCCAGTAAGAGCTGTGTGTGTAAACCTCACTCCCCTGACATCAAGAGGCGCATTAGTGAGTGACACTAGAGTCTGCAGAATTTAGCATCATTGTTAGCATGGACGACTCCCACGCTGGAGAACCCAGTTCGAATTCTGCTCAGAGTGGGCCAAGTAGGATCAGTTACATTTGGTGCCGTGACCCGGATGGGAGTGAGATTTAGGGAGGTGAGTATAAAGTAAGCCAGTAAGTGCTGTGTGTGTGTGTGTGTGTGTGTGTGTGTGTGTGTGTGTGTGACCTCAAGTGACACTAGAGGCTGTGGTATTTAGTGTTCTTGTTAGGAATTATACATAACAGAAACAACAAGAGTTGTGAAACTTTTAATGCACAGATGAGCAATGGAAATAATGATGTTTGCCTTAGTGAATACCAGTAATTATATACAGTATAAATATCCATAAAATTGTGTACCGGTACGTATAATTATTATTGATGCAGTAATATTCACTATTGACACACCCTTTCAAAGACAGTGAAAATCCTGTATGAGTTTTTGTGATTACATCATCAGGGATAACAGGAAACACTTGAGGAGCGGTATGCCTCTTGTGAAGAAATCAGTTCTGGCTCATGAAAATCTGAATGTTTGAAGAAAATGGCCCCTGGGGGCATGAAAACACACACACACCCTCTTCATGTCGCGACAGTAATGATTCACTCTGCTGATAGTCAGGTATGAGACACTCCAGATATATAATGATGTATCTGTTTGCTTCTGGGAAACTCTTTAGATGTTTTACCTGATACGCACTCTTTGCTTCCTCTGGATTATTTAGTGACGGGACACAAGGGTTGAATATGTCAGGTGGGGGTCACCGCTGTTCAAAAATCGAAAATGGCTTTGACTTACTCAGATCCACCTACCAAAACTACCTAATTGTATCCACAAGTACAAATTCATTTATTAAACAATTTATATAAAATCTATATATTTTTTAAATGCAGTGATTCTGATTCTGATAGTAAAGGAGACCACCCAAAAAAAAAGAATTATCAAAATAATGTAAAATTGCATTTGGCAGACGCTTTTATCTAAAGCTACTTACATTGCATTCAAGGAACACTTTGAATTAGTTCTTGCTTTCCCTGGGATCAAACCCATGACCTTGTTGTTGTAAACACCAATGCTCTACTGATTGAGCTACAGGAAAACTGTAACAATATAATAACGATAACAATATAATAAATTATATTAACATTGTTTAATGCATATACAAATTCATTTGACTTATGTTTCCCTTTGTATTAAGAAGTTAGCAGACGTTCCTTGGTAAATGAATGAAACATGGTTTAAAATTAAGCAGCCTCATAGGTCATATATTATTTAAAGATAGCTTGATTTAAATATAGCTTTCACTGAGCTATAGCAGTGAATGGAGTCCATAGGGTGGAGCCACGAGGCAGCCAAATATAGTGTATTATTAAAGGGCTTTTAAGGGCTTTTACCCAATAACACACGCAAATACATATGCACGCTCACTGGTTGAGGCACATGCAAGCTAAAGTATGCACACATAGAAGCCGATACACAACACAACATCTGCATTATACAGGTTTGAACATTTAAAAAATGGGCCCATCTGTTTTGTATATAGCATGGTCAAAGGTCATTTAGTAAGGAAGAAATGTAGGTCAAAAGTCAGCCATGGGATCCTGCTTCAGTTTTTCTATGCATGGATATGCATGTGTGTGTAATACTTTGCAAAGAAAGTCAATTTTGGTGAACTATTTATGAGCAACAAAGTTGTTAGGAGAGATAGTGGAAATCGGTTTGCCTCTTCTTAAATAGGTCACTTCTCATTCCACCAATACACCCGCAACATTCCTATATGATTACTTCCCAGTGTTAAAATGATTGATGTATGGATTGTCCAGATGTCCATGTCAGCAGGGGTTTAATCCAGCGATGAAATCTTGTACATTTAAATCTCTTGTCTAGATGTTTATGCATTTTAAATTTTTTATGGATTGTGTGGCAGCCAAATCTGCTCCACTGGGACTCCATGGGTATGAAATCCAAAGGTAAATATCCTGCCGCTGGATGGTTTGATCCAGGCTTTTCTGTGAAATGGAATCACTGGCTGGCGATCTGATGCAGCGGCAAAAGGCACAGGCTTTTGGGTCAGTGAGTTATCCGTTCAAAAACCTTTATCCAACCCCCTTTTTGACTCAAAATATATAGTGTGTGTGGGTTGTTACATTTGATGATAAACTGAGATGCATCCTATTAATATGTACTCTGAGCACCCTGGGTAAATACTACACTGAAAGTTATTCTGGAGAGTGCAGAGCAAATCTGAGCGATGAAGAGAGATGGATGTTTGGACGATATGAATTTTTATAAACTTGATTTGATTACACATGAGTGAATTGTGACAGTAAAAACACGTCTGAGATGTTAAATTTAATAAAATAAATTAAAATAAAATGATTATAACATTTTATATATTTATTTTGATGAACATTTATGTGAAATAAATGAATTTTAGAATTGTGTTTTGCAATATGAGAAATTAGATAAGTACGTAATTTGTATATTTTAGTTTGTATAGTTTAGTCTCTCTTTTTTACCATTAAGTTGTGCAAACTTTCTTCAAGTGTGTTTGTGCTTGTTTTGACAACAGCAAACAGGATTTTTCCTCCATTTCCAACTCTTTTCAGAACAAAGTAAAGCTTCCAGCATGTCTTGCTTTGATACACACACACACACACATACACACAGTCTGCAGAGCTCAAGTACTAGCTATGTTAGTGTAATCCCGCTTTCCTTTTTGCCGCTTTGTAATTCTCCAGAAATACCCAAGCACGTGTGTGTATGTGTGTAATTTTCTACAGCACAAACCACAGCAATGGTCTTCTAGCCTGTTAAATTGGAGACTGAAAGAGCAGTAGAGAGAGAGAGAGACGCACATGAGGATCAGTATACACAGCTGTGACAGCAACAGAAGACCTTTTCTCCTCCCTTTTCATTCTTTTCCTTTTTTATTCCCAAGCTTTGAGACTTTTGCTGCCTTTCTGAGAGCATCTAGATAAAAGGAAAAAGAAGGTGGATAGAGCGAGAGAAAGAGAGTTTGAGTTTAGGAGGGCAGAATGAAAGAGAGATTGAGACTGTGTGTTGGAATGCGCTGATACATGGGAACAGGCTGCTTATCTTCGTTTGTTCCCTTGTCGGTCATCCTGTGGTGCACACGCATTCACTTAGGAACGCTGGAGGCTCCGTTTGGAAAGGTGGTGATTAACCCCTTCCCCCTCGTTCCTCCTCCTCCTCCGTTTCTCCCGCCGTCTGGTTCTTTTACCTGCACTCGTCTGGACTCGTTCGGTGAGTAAAGACACAGAAGGACAGGAAGGAAGAGAGATGAGAGAGAAGGAGGTAGAGTAATACTAAGACGGTGCAGTTCATTCTCTGTGGAGTACAGCGAAAATCCAGGGAGGATTTGGATACCTGTGGAACACAATTCTGGATTTTCTACTGGTGCAATTTGATTGGAAGACTGAAATGGAATATCAAGTGAGTGACTGGTGAACTGACTTTACTGAATTAAACCACTCGAGAAACCAGCATTTCTACACTATGTCTAAACCTTCACGACTTGCTCGCCCATCCTCGGCGGGTCCTGGCTCCAAACTCCCCTCGGCCCGTCGGGATACACCTGCCGGGAGACCCAAAATGCCCGGCATCACAGAGAAGGTGATGCGGACTGGAAGTGAGGGCAATATACCCGGCCAGAGGCCTCCCGTCAATGGGACAACACATTCTCATATCCCGCAAAACAGTAATATAAAGGAAGAGGACGAGGTGGCCCAACCAAGTGGCAAAGTCAGTCCACCTAAAGGGTCCACGGCAAGCGTAACCCAGCAGAAAGTCACACAGCCCAGTAAGTATGAGATAATGAAAGGAAGATACCCACATAGTATTTTTGCATTAAGCAAACACTTTTATGCAAAGCGACTTACAAAAGAGCACAAAAAAGCAATTCATCAAGAGCCAACGATATTCCTAATATACATTAAACAACTAGATTACAATCTACTGCGTTTCTCATATTTGACCACTGACATTTGGAATGTTGTCATTCTTTTTAAGGAAGCATTTCCCTGAGGGAAAATTTCACTGTGCAGATGTTGCTTATTTATGGCAGAAGGGTTGTTAAAAGAGTTATCAGGTGTCTCCAAAAATTCCTTATGAGAATTGGAAATAGAACCATATGACACAATTGTTGACATAAAGTAAAACTAAACATCTTGATCTTTTAATTTAATGACAAATCTGTGTTGAGTGCAGATTTTGGTATGTTGGTCTATTTGAGCACAGTTTAAGACATTGTTGAGATCTCTGAAATGCTAGTGGAGGCAATTGTGAGATTTGCTAGTATCTTTTTCCACAGAAGATAAACAGAAGCATAATGCTTAAGCCAAAATCTCCATTTGCTCCTCTTGTAATCTCATTGCTGGAGAAAAACATGAGACAATAAGTAAAATGTCTCAAATCTACATGTAATTTTTCCTTCATATTCAAGATTTTAGACCTTCCATATGTGATAAGTCATATAATTTGTCTTATTTGTGATTTTTGTCCTAAGTTTAATAGTTGGGTATGCCTATTGGGTATGCACCTATTGGGTATGTCGACTAAACTTTTTTACTATTTTTAATCAAGCACAAACTTAAGATTTTATTATGTTTGGTGTGAGATGTTGAAGTGTATGCTGAGTATGAGTAAAAAAATAAACTTTTTGTACTGTGTATTCAGGAGTATTAAGCAGATTTGCATTATTGGTTTAAAGTGTCTGAATGCAAGTAAACTGCATGAATAGTATTAAGAGGAAAGTGTTTGGTGGAGGTTTTAAATTTATTCATATATATGACTATGGGTTTTGTGGGATTATATCAGCCGCAGGTTTGACTCTTGTGGATTTTTGCTGCATTCCTCACAAAAAAAACAAAAATAAAAAACACTTGGGCTCACCATCACGTTGCATCCCCATTCCAGCACTGTGGGGTGCAGATTAATGCCAGTTTGTGTGTGCGCATGTGTTTGTGAGTGTGATTAGGCACCTCTTTATCACATTCCACCCCACTGGGTTTTAATCCTGCTGGTTGTGGTTGAAGAGCTCCATGTCAACTCAGACTTTCTCTAAAATGGTGATATAAGGCCCAAATCCTGTTACCTCAGTGGCCTTCTGATGCCTGTCAATCACAGCCCTTGTGTAGTGATTTAAAAAAACATGTCATGTGTCATGTTCTCAGTGAAATTGCCGGAATGCACCCCTGGGGTGGGGATTTAGACCATGATGATTTTAAGGACTGAAAGTTCTTAAGGTTAACAGCCTTTTAGTTACTCATGCAGATGAGCGCACTATAACGAGTACGTCACTCTATTTGCCATTCATTTTCTTTGATCACTGAAAAGAATCTCAGTAAAACTTGGTTTCTGACATTTCTAAGTAATACATGCTTGCCTGGATCCTTTCCAGCTAATATGGCAGTAAAAGGCACCAGAATCCATGTGTCCCCAAGAAAATTTGTCCTCCATAGATGTTGCGGCTGGTGAATCATTAACACTCGACACAGAAGTTTTATACAGTTTGTTCCATTGATGGATGGATAATGACTACAGGTGTCCAAAAGACTACAAAAAGCAATCTTTTTTTTTTTTTTACGATAGTCCTTATGATTAATGCTCTACAAAGAAGTGAGTATATTGGGGCCTTTAATCATGTTCAGTCTCTTGTATGATCTCATGTCTGCACTTCACATAACGGCCAGCGGTGTCGATAATAACAAAGCTTTCTGAATTCTTCATATAGTCTTTCTTAGGGAAATTATTTGTAATAGTTTTAGTTTTAATTAACAATAGCGACAAATTACATAAATGTATTTTCGGTGAAACCATCTCTCAGATCTACCCAGTGGTAACTGCTTTACTGTAGCTCAACCAGTTTGCAACACCAAGGTCATGGGTTTAAACCCCAGGGAACGCAAGAACTGATTAGAATGTCAATGTGTTTCTTGAATGCAATGTAAGTCACTTTGGATAAAATCATCTGCCAAATGCTTAAAGATGTAAATGGTTAACACTGCAAAAGTTTACACCAATTAGCTTTTTTTTAAGTCTTTTTTTCTCTTTAGATTGTGATTTAAACGGACCATATAAGAGTTAAAGTTTTCTAGACCTAGAGTTCAAGCACAGGTCATAACATTTTGGATAAACGGATTTCGAAAAGGGAATGAAAGATTTCCCAACTGGAGAGATAACGTGTGTTTATCGTTTTGTAATGAGAATTTCTTTTTATAAATAAACATAAATCTTAGAATTCAGACTGCCAGTAAAGAGTGGAATGATACTATATTTAATTGCAAAACTTTTATACTTTTCCTTTGTGCTTTGAACAACCACCCGCATTCAAGCAAGCAAGAGTCTATTATAATCACCTGTGATCTGATAAAAATATTTTCTACCTAAACATGCCCTCAAAGAAACATCTGGAAGGAAATCAGATACATTCTCTTTTTTCATTGCCCATTTTATGTCTGACAGATAGAATGATAAAAGAGAGTTTTGTTTATCAGCAGTTGGCTTTCTTAAAAAGGTTTTCTGTTTATCTGCAGGTAAAATGGTTCCTTTGTTTAAACTACTGTTGCACTCTTTGAAAGTTTATCACAAGCAGGTGTAGTGGGACAAAGAACTGTATCACAGTCAGTAAATTTCATGGCTGGGTGGTCTTGCTTACTCATGGTTCAGCCAGACAGAGGTTATGGGAAAGAAAGAGGGCAGAAAGGGAGGAGGAGACAGTCCCCTCATCACAAGTTTATCTTAAGCTGGTTGGATCTGTACTCAGGCATTTGCTGTTTAGTTTTTCTGTGCTTAGACTATATATAAGTGGTCACCCGGAATGATGTGTTTAAAATATCAGTCTGAGATCTGCTGATGTAAGAAGCATAACATTTCACTGGGGGATTATGGGATAGCCAGTGTAGTAAACCAAAATACTTTTTTACATTGTGAGAATCAAATCATGAGAAAATTATACAGTTCTGTCATAAGTTTAGTCATTTACCTTTCATTTAAAACGGCTATATTATGTGCATAAAGTATTGCATAAAGTTTCTGGGGTCTACTAGAATAGGTTTTCATGCTTTCATTCAAAAAAACAAAGCAAAGCTTTTTCACATTTTAAATTGTAAAGCACCTTTTTCCCCAGTCTGTTTAGTTCCTGTCTCTATGAAGCCACTCCTTCTAAAAAGCGCAATGGGCTATGATTGGCCAGCTAGACCAGTGTGTTGTGATTGGTCAACCGCTTTGAGTGTGCTTAGAAAATGCCACTCTCCTTACCATAACAGCAAGACTTCTGAGGCAGCGTAACGGTTTAATGATCCACAGCAAAATAGAGAGAGCAATTTCTCGCTAGAAATGATGCTAGATATAAATGCTAGAAACTTCAAAAATTTACATTTACACACAAACTGACCACCAACCACAACTTTCAGATGTCATTTTTTGTTTTTCTTAACTCACAGAATGGAATGCACAGGATTGTGGGATGTGAAAGGCAGTGAAATCAAAAACTGATAAGATGAAGTTATCTCATGAGGCAGGAAATGAAGGTGACATTGGATTTGAACATGTCTTGAAGACTTCCCACCTTGGAATGAGTCTTCCGAAGCATTTTTAAGCTTTTAGACGTACCCTCTGCTAACGAAACTCAACCTGGCTTCGCACCCTTTTTTTTGCATATGCTTTGGGCAGAAATTATTTAATTGAGGAATACTGTTTCCTGAAAGAAAACTCAAGTCAGGGCATTTCAGGGAGTTCAGGAACAGTGAGGAAATATCTGTTCTTTTGAACCGAAGTCCTGTTTTCAACATTAATAGTAATAATTCAAAGAAATGTTTCTTAATGTTACATTTGGTTTTGATTTAAAAAAATCATATTTATGTTTTCATGTCTTTTATTTTGTAATTATCTTAGTCAAGTTGACTGGTTTTGTCATGTTTCCCTTGCCCTCATGTGATCATGTGATGTCCTGTGGTTGTTTTGGTCATGTGTTTCTCAATTCTGTTTTCTCATTGATTTATTGTATTTAAAGGTATGTTGTAATTACCACAGATATGTGATTCAGTTTGTAAAAAGCATTCACGTCCTCGTAGAGCTCATAATTACAGCTTGTAAGATGGGAATAGTTTGAGAGTTCCTACTTTTACCACATGACTGCTGTCCCACCTGACCGCAGCAGATTGGTGTTGATGGTAGAGCCATAGTAACACATAATTCCTAGTCCGAGGACGCGGACAGCTCTGAATATAACGTCATGTGTTGTCATCCTGAGACTATGGTAATTACAGCATAGCGTGAATGCAGCATAAGCCCTTTTGTTTACCTAGTTAGTTTGTTGTATATTGAGGGTTTAACCTGCTATTTGGTCAGTACATTATACTAAGTACTCATTATAGATATATCAAGTTTTTGTTGTTGACTGTCTTCAATAAAGCTGCTCATGGGTTTGTTAAAACTTGCCTTTGGTGGACTGATGCAGCATATTAGATTATATCTAATTCTGAAGGATCATGTGACATTAAAGACTGGAGTAATGGCTGCTGAAAATTCAACTGTGAATGAATTGCAATATTACAACAGAAAACTAAACTAAAATAATATTTATTTTCACAATATTACTGTTTTTAACATATTTTGGTCAAATAATTACCTCCTTTGTGAACACGGGAGACATATTTCACAAAAATAAATATTTAGTGTATATTTTCCTTTTAAAGTTAAAACGGGGTTAAAATCAAATGGGTTTTGCTGCTTAAATTATGGTTGATTTTGATGATCTATTCCTTTTGATATCACAACAGAATAATCCCATGATTTTTGGTGAAAGTGTCAGAGAGGGATGAGTTCTTATGATTAAAAGAAATCTAAGTCATTACAATGGAGACTGAAGCCAGTGGAAGTGCTGTAAAGAGAATTACGAGTGGGACTAGATTAATGAACATTAACCCTTAATCCTTGCTGATTAAAAAGTGAGACACACTTAATCCAGAACTGCCTAAACCGAAGACAACCATTCTGGGAAAATACAGCATCGCCGGCCACCATCATAAGATTTGTAATGCATGAAATGAGATGCCAGTTCCTGGTTAGTTTCATCATGGCAAGATGAACTGAAGGTGGTCCAGCTACAGTTTTGATAAAATCATGATTATACTTGTCCACCAGCTAGACCAACTTTCTGGATTATGCTGAATGTTTCAGCCGGGAAGACACTCCAGCAGAACCTACTGCTGCTAGAAAGTTACCTTAGGATCAATTCAGATCAACAACTGACTTTATAACATATTTTTATAGTGATATTTTAAAAAAATAGAATCGTTTGTTTCATGTCATTCCTAATTTACGACTTATTATGTGGAATATAAATGCATAATGTCTGCTTATGCTTCCTTTGCATGGAAAACAGCAGCATGAACATTCTTCAAAACATCTTGTTTTGTGTTCCACGGAAAAAAAGGAAGCATTATGAATTTGAAACAACATGAGCATGAATATATGAAAAAAAACACACACACACAAAAAAAATAATATATATATATCATTTTGGGTGAATTGACACTAGAACTTTTATGCTTCTTATTCAAGAAGCCTGTTTTTAAAATGTCTGAAAGCCAGAAAGCAGACATGGAGGGGCATGGACACTATTTGCTCATCCCAGATTTATTATAACCAAATTTCTCTCTTAAATGAGGTATTTTGTGCTTAGAAGCCACTACATTAATCTCAGACCAGCAGACTATTATTCCTTCAGACAGTTGGAGTGCTTGGTTTGTGAAAAACTGAATTCATGTGGGCAGAAGTTGATCCACAGGTCACCGACCAGCTTAGCTAATGAAAAGTGCCTGAGTGCTTTAACTTAATGGCAAATGGAATCTGGTAATTGTTCACTGTTTGGCAGGAAGGATTGAAAAGGGGAGGGAGAGAAAGAATGGAAAGGTTTATCACTCTACGTTGCGAGATATTCTAGTCTCCTGAAGCATTCGAAGAGAGTTAATGTCAGGAGAGGGAGTAAAGTTTAGAGACTTTTCCTTATTTCAGGAATTTTCCAGAATCTTTTCCACTGAGCTCATAGGCTGCTTAATCGCCACTGCGGCTGTGAAAAAAATGACTTACAGGACACAGTCGCCAGTAACCAGAACCTGAGATCATGATGAAATCTAGAAGAAAATGGGAGGGAGAGACCCTTTCCACAATGCCAACCTTAGACAAACTGGAGGACTTAATTTATTCTGTGGAACACGAAAGAAGATGTTTATCAGGATGTCTACTTATTCTTTCTTTGCACTGAAAAGAGCAGCACAAACATTCTTCAGAACGTCTTAATTTAGATTTCATAGAAGAAAGAAAGTTTGAAACCCCATGAGGCTGAATAAAAAAACTGGCAGTAAATTGCCAGGCAACCAAGCCAGGAGCTTGTATTTTAAAAATGAGAATTATTATGCTTTGTATCTAGAACCTGAGGTAAATTAAGTCGGGAAGAAAAGGTGAGGTCAAGACCCATTCAACAAAACCCACCTTAGACAAACAATGTATTGGGTCACTGACTAGGCAAGAACCAACAAGTTGTGTGTACTTGCAAAAGTATATTGACATTTGAGGCAGTTTGTGTTGATTCATGGTGCAGCTCTACATGGTTTGGAAGTCACAAAGTGTCTAGGGTGATATGAGTCAGAGAAAGAGCTGAAGACGGAGATGCATTCAATACACCTGGTATTGTTGTTGCTGTTTATCTCCCTCTGAGCTGAATTCATGCCCTGAGGCTCATCACGCGTGAAGACTGCAGACGTTAAGTGCCGGTAGTTACAGCAAAGTAACTTTGTAGTTGATACACACAGTAACAGATACAAGGTCACATTCTGTTAACTGCCTCTTCATGAGTAAGTCGAGTGTCCTAACTCTCCTAAAGCAGAAACCAATCAAATGAATGCAACCTCTAGAAGTTTGTCTCAGATGCTGAAAAAGCTTTTGAAGATGTTGATTCCAGCAGAAAAAATGCTTTGTAAAGACTCTCTTAGGAAAAGACAGAGAACACATTCTAGAATTACAAATACTCTGTCAGTTTTTGTGATGAAAGCTGCACATCTCGTCTCAACAAAGAGATTCAGAGCAGATGTACTGTGCAGAATGAGACGGATGTTCATTTTCAGTTTTCTTGACTCCTGACAAGACATGAAGTTATTATCTTTATTTTCACTAGATCTGCAGTGGTGGGATTAGTTTAAAACTGTTCCTTCCTTCCATTGTGACTATTTCTGGCTGGGAATCCTGTCTTTGGTTCCCAGCTGTGAGCATGTTATTTAAAGTAACACAATGGTGGAATTCCTGTGAAAGTTCATGTGCTTCCATCATTACTCACAATATAAGTGAAAGTGACTAAGATGTCCATCTGATACATATGTGATAGGGATGCATGAGCAGGTCATGTCATGGTGGATGATACATGGTTGATATTCTACACTGCTTTGCAATAAATAAATAAAATCAGACAGTTTTTAACTGAATGTTGCCATCACAAAATCATAATGTACAATTTCGATATTCAATTTGAGATGTACTAAAGGTTACATAATAACAGTGTTGCATGGCTGTTTGGATTAGTATATTAAGCTACACTTTTTGTGAAATGTTTTGTTTGAAAAGTTTGTTTGTGCAATGTTTCTTTAACATGTAATTGTCATCCGGGAAGACTCAACACAGACGTTAGATGGAACAGGTTTTATTTCAGCAGGACACAAAGACAGTAAACGGGTGCAGGATAGTGATGGCAATGGAACAATAGTAACAGGCTTAACTGAATGCAGAGTTGTCGATGGATGGCTGGCAAAGACTTGGAGTGGGTTTGGAGAATGCTCAGGAGGAGAGTTCATGGAATGCTCAGAAGGAGAGTTCAAGGTAGCTTGGTAGCACGGGTAGAGTCCGGGTAGCATTAAAGAGACCAGACACTGAGTGCAGGGTGAGTGCTGGTTATATAGTGAGGGTGTGATTGACTGCAGGTGCTCAGTACTCAGGTGACGTGGAACGAGTGGGCGGAGTGAAGGAGTCTGGTGCACGGGGCATGGCAGAGTCCGTTACAGTACCCCCCTCCCCACGGGCAGCTCTGGAGGACCGCAGTGGGCGACGACGAGGACGGCCTCGGCCCCGAGGCGCTGGTCGGTCGGGATGAGCGTTGTGAAAGTCCTGGAGAAGGGACGGGTCCAGAATGTCGTCCCGGGTTACCCAGCACCGCTCCTCGGGGCCGTATCCCTCCCAATCGACCAGGTACTGAAGTAGGCCGCCTCGTCGTCGGGAATCCAAGATCTTGTGCACCCGGTAGATGTTCAGGTCCTCCGGATCCAGGGGAGGCGGTGGTACGGCTTCAGCACCAGACTCTGTGGGAGGAGACACAAGGGGTTCAGTGAAGGGTTTCAACAGTGAGACATGAAAAGATGGTGAGATGCGATACTGTGGAGGGAGCTGGAGACGGTAGGTAACTTCATTTATCTGCCTCAAGATCTTGAATGGACCTGCATAGCGGGGACTCAGCTTTCGGCAGGGCAGCCGTAGACGCATATCCCGGGTGGAGAGCCAGACCAGTTGACCCGGTTGATATTGAGGAGTGGGTCCTCTCCTTCGGTCCGCCTGAAGCTTCTGTCTACGGACTGCCCGCTGGAGATGGACGTGAGCTGAGTCCCAGACCCTCTCGCTCTCCTGGAACCAGTGATGGACAGCTGGAACTTCCGTGGGCTCACCTGTCCAAGGGAAGAGAGGGGGTTGATAGCCAAGATAGCACTGGAAGGGTGTGAGGTGTGTGGATTCTTGCCTTAGTGAGTTTTGGGCGTACTCGGCCCACGGAATGTAGCGGTTCCAGCTGTCCTGATGGCGACCACAGTAGGCTCTGAGGTATCTCCCGATTTCCTGAATCTTCCGCTCAGTCTGGCCGTTACTCTGAGGATGGTACCCGGAGGTCAAACTGATGGATACGCCGAGGAGCTTAAAGAATGCCTTCCAGACTCGGGAAATGAACTGGGGCCCACGATCTGACACAATGTCTTCGGGGAGGCCGAAGTGTCTGAAGACATGTTGGAAAAGGGCCTCCGCCGTTTCCAGAGCCGTGGGCAGTCCTTTCAGCGGGATGAGCTTACAGGCCTTGGAAAACCGATCCACCACCACAAGGACGCAGGTGTTACCGTCCGATGGTGGCAGATCGGTCATGAAGTCCACCCCCAGATGGGACCAGGGGCGGCGTGGGATGGGTAGTGGGAGGAGTTTGCCTTCGGGCAATCGTCGTGGGGTCCGAGTTGTGGCACAGACTGAGCATCCTTCCACGTAGCGGGAAATGTCCTGAGCCATACTGGGCCACCAGTAACGATCTTGAAGGAGCGAGAGGGTACGCTGACTACCTGGGTGTCCAGAGCCCGGAGATGTGTGAGCTTGGTCCAAGAGGGTCAGGCGGAGACTGGATGGCACATAGGTCCGACCCTCTGGAACCCCCGGCGGAGCTGGTTCCCCGTGAGTTGCATCAGCGATGAGCTGGTCGATGGTCCATTGAATGGGGCTTACCACGACGGCTGGAGGGAGGATCGATTCGGGTTCTCGGGAGGGGTTCTCGGGATTGAACTGGCGGGATAGAGCATCGGCTTTGAGGTTTTTGGTTCCAGGGCGATATGTTACGGTAAAGTTGAACCGGGTGAAGAACAGTGCCCAGCGGGCTTAGCGGGGGTTGAGTCGTTTGGCTGTGCGTAGATACTCGAGATTTTTGTGGTCAGTGATAACTTGGAAGGGGTGCAGGGCTCCCACCAGCCAGTGTCTCCACTCCTCCAGTGCTAGCTTGATGGCGAGCAACTCACGGTTTCCGATGTCGTAGTTTTGCTCCGCCGGGGACAGCTTCTTGGAGAAGTAGGCGCATGGATGGAGACGAGGAGGCTCGCCCTGCCGCTGCGAGAGCACGGCTCCTACCCCAGTGCAGGATGCATCGACTTCTACCACGAAGGGGAGTTCAGGGTCCGGGTGAACTAGGGTAGGAGCTGAGCAGAATGCTGTCTTGAGTGTAGAGAAGGCCGTGGCAGCTTCCATTGTCCAGGACAGAGACTTGGGCCCTTTCCGAAGCAGTGCAGACAGTGGAGCGGCGATGGAACTGAAGTTGCGAATGAATCTCCTATAGAAATTGGGGAAGCCAAGGAACCTCTGCAGATCCTTAATGGTGGTGGGTGTGGGCCAGGTCTGCACTGCTTTCACCTTACCCTGGTCCATCTTGACGCCGCTCTGGTCGATGATGTAACCGAGGAACTGGGTTTGGCTGCGGTGGAACTCGCATTTCTCCAACTTCAGGAAGAGGTGATGTTCTCTGAGTCTTTGGAGGACCTGCGCAACATGGGACGGATGTTCTTCGGGGCTTGACGAGTACACAAGGATATCATCAATATAGACAATGAAAAAACGGTTCAGGAAGTCTCTGAGGATTTCATTCATAAATCCCTGGAATACAGCTGGGGCATTGGAAAGTCCAAAGGGCATTACCTGATATTCATAATGGCCCGCGGGGGTGATGAAGGCCGTTTTCCACTCGTCCCCTTTTCGGATACGGATGAGGTTGTACGCGCTGCGCAGGTCCAGCTTTGTGAAGATGCGAGCCCCCCGCAGCTGTTCCAGAGCGGCTGGAACCAGGGGAAGTGGATAGCGGAACTTGATGGTCTGAGCATTGAGATGGCGATAGTCAATACAGGGCCTCAAGCCTCCATCCTTCTTGGCCACGAAAAAGAAGCTGGCAGCGGCAGGGGATGTTGAGGGTCGAATATACTCCTGTTTGAGAGCCTCCTGGACGTACTCCTCCATGGCCTGCTGTTCCGGGATGGACAGGGGGTAGATACGTCCTCTTGGGAAGGAGGCCCCAGGCAGCAGGTCGATCGCACAGTCCCATGGCCGGTGAGGTGGTAGTTTGGTGGCCAACTGTGTGTTGAAGACGTCCTGGAACGCCCGGTATTGCTCAGGAATGGTGGTGGCTATGACAGAGGGAGGGCTTTCAATGGATGTGGAGGCGAGGGGTACCAGGGGAGGAAACTTTGACTTGGCTTTCCGTGGCAGGGTTTTCTGAACGGGAGAGAGGCAGTTAGTGAAACATTGCAGGCTCCATTTCAACACCTCCCCCGACCTCCAACAGATGCTTGGAGAGTGAACAGTCAGCCACGGGCGTTCCAGGACGATATCGGCCGTGGATCCCTCCAGCACCAGAAAGGAGATGAGCTCCTGATGCAAGCAGCCGATCCTGAGGGAGAGTTCTGAAGAGGCGTAGCGTATGCACCCGCGGCCCAGCGGTTTTCCCAGGATGGAGTGAGCTCGATATGGTGGGTTGAGCGGTGATTTTGTGGCATGGAGTTTCTGGAGTAGCGAGGATGAAATGAAGTTTCCGGCAGCTCCGGAATCGATCAGGGCTTTAGCTGGAACAGATATAACAGCAGAGGTTACCAGTACATCGGTGTAAGAAAGTGCAGTGACAGGGGGCTTTGTATGTAAGGTACTCACCGCTGGGCGTGGAGGTCGGACTGGGCAGGTGTCACGATAATGGCCCTGACCTCCACAATACAGGCAGAGGTGCATACGCATACGCTGCTCCCTTTCTGAGGGTGACAAACGGAACTGGTCAATTTGCATGGGTTCTGGTGCTGGGGCCCGATATTCCCGCGGTGGAGGCGGGGAATGCAACGGTTCAGAGACTGGGATGCAGGCAGAGAGGTTCTGGGAAACCAGTATGGCGCGTTGTATTAGACTCTCTAGACCGATGGACTCATCGTAGATGGCCAAGTGAGTACGGATCCGCGGGTTCAAACCTTGACGGAATGCGGCCATCAAAGCAACTTCATTCCAGCCGCTTGAGGCGGCTAAGGTACGGAATTGGAGAGTGTACTCATGAATGGGTTGATTACCTTGGTGGATTCGCATCAGTTGGTCCTGAGAGGAGATTGAACCCGCAGATCGGCTGAAAACCTCCCGGAAGTGCTTCACGAAAGCCTCTAAGGTCTGTGTAACTGGTCCATCGGCAGTCCAGATAGCTTCGGCCCATTGGAGAGCTCGTCCAGTCAAAAGGGAAATCATGAAGATTCAAACTGACGTGCCTGTAGTTCAAAATACAAAGAACATTGTAGCAGGAAACCATTGCATTCCTCCGCCCCGCCAGCGTAGGGCGCTGGCCAAGCCATGGGACTGGCGGAGGCAGATGAAGAAGAAGATCCAAGTTGTAGTGGCATATCGGCAGCCATATTGCGGAAAGTAGTGTTGTTTCATCGTGATGCGAGAGAAACGGTTTCCCAGGATGCCAGACAAAGAGAGAAACTCTCTCAGAGGCTTTGTACACACCCACGGGCACTCAGACAAGGCACATGATTGGTTCCCGGCGCAAGATCGACCAATGAGAGCACGAGTGGAGTGGGAGCCTCTTCACCTCTCTCAGAAGTAAATGTTGACGATCCAGCACCAATATCTGACGATGAGGCGCTTCCCGAGCTGATTTAAAGGCCTCATTATACCAGTGCAGTAACACCATCATTATCATCATTCATCATCACACTCATCGAACCAAAGTCTGTCATTGTTGTCATTACTGGAGTCTCAAGATACTTCTGTCATTGATGAGAGTAGAGCACCATAATACGTATCGTATGAGAGAGAGAGAGTAATTGTATAATGTTAAGGTTTTATAATTAAATGGATTTAATTAAAATATATATAAAGTATAAATATACATATTTTAAACATTCTGGTACTTACACACACATATACAGAAATTCCTAAGGGGGCCAATCCAACTTTATGGATTTTCACCTATTTTCACCGGGGGTTCCGTTCCACATTAACCGTCCTAAACGAGGGATTACTGTATTGACTTGAATGCACTGACACTATTGGATGAGAACTGAACTGAGAACCAAACAGTGATAACATGACTGTTTTCTCCAGAGATGCTTTATGGATGGATGAATGAACTCATTCCATAATTGATGAACTTTGCACAGTTATTGAACTGAACTGAATCAACACTGAACTGACTTCAGCTGAATAATGACTGTTTATTATAGTCTTTCTAGAGCTGCTTTACTGCATAATTGAATTCAGTTCGCATTATTTAATAATTATTTTGCTGTTTATCATTATTAAACTGCTTTTAAACAATCTATATTGTATAATATTCTGTATAAAAGTTACTTGACGTATACATTCAAGCCACTTCAGCAAGCCAAGTCTAATTGATAATCAAATAATCTCCCATGAAGTCACTTCTCTCTGAGTTTGCAGAAGTTTAATTGGAGATCTAGTGTTCTCTGCCCCAGTTTCCACGGAGGCCTTATGAGACTATAAGCTCTGACAGGTTTGAGGCCCACACATGCAGCACTGACAGAAAATTGTATCTTTTTAATCGTAAACTGGTGCAATGAATGGACTGTTCCTCACATTCCTCCAGTGCTTGTCGTCTTCTTTTTGTTCTATTGCTGTTTCTTCTGTCTTTCCCTTTTGTTCGCCTCTCCACTCACACCATTTGTTTAAGGTTGACATTTTTCTTGTTTGTCTCTCTAGCTTTCTCCACATATTCTTCTCATTTTTTCCAACATCCCTTGCTTTTTCTTGCCCTCTTCTCTCTGAACAGGTTTTGCTCAGAGCTGATTAAAAGTAGTGTCTCTGTTTGAAGTCTATTCAGCAAGCTGTGTGTTGTTGCTTATTAGGGTCAGCCAAGAGGGTTAGACTCTCTCTCTCTCTCTCTCTCTCTCTCACACACACACACACACACACACACACACCTAATGAACACTGTTTCCTAAAGAGACTCCTTGTTTCAAGAAAAGTCTGGTTAAGCAAGGATGAAAAGATGAAGGGATTTCCTGAAATCTTGGCACTGAGTGTAGGTTGTGTTCGCAAACTCTTTCTTTCCTCTTTCTTCTTCTCTGTTCGCTCCATTCTGATGCAGCATCTAATGGCTAGGCAAGTTCTTGGTACAGAGAGACCTGTGAAAGAGAAACAAGAGGAAATGAAGCGAGAAAAAGGAAAGAGGTTTTAAAGGTGAGAGGCTGAGCACTGTATACATGCTTTGAATTTCAACAGCCATGGAAAAGTTTCAGCGTTACTTTCAAATTAATCAAAACATTGCACTCTATTTGTTGAATTACTTTATTAGATTTTGGGATGTTAATGATAATTATTGATAATAAATAATTAAGCCCTACAAATTTTATTAAATGAAAATGTATATTATTATAATTTACATTAAGTGTACTTGTGTAATTATATTTCCAAGTATACTTTCTTACTTTTAGTTTAAAAGTAGTGTACTAATAGCATACTTGATTAAGCTTCTTTTTTGTAAATGTTCTTGGTTTAATTTTAAACAATAATTTATGCCAAAATGGTTCTATATAAGGAAAAATATCTTAAATCTTAAGTGATTGCATAATGTTTTAATGTTTAACAGTTTATTTGATTTTTTTTTAATTAGTAAAATTTGATTCCAATTAAAAATAAATGTAAACAAACTAATTAATTAATTAAAACTAAATCAATAAAATTATGCCATATATGATCTGTATATGAAGCTCCTGATAGAACCCTATAAGGTTCTATATAGAACCTTTTCTTCTAAGACAATTCCAATAATAATCATTGTATTTTGTTTTAGTATGTTAGTCAACACATCAAAATAGTACTTCCTTAAAACAGGACAAAATATTAAGATATAATAATATTTAAAGGGTTAGTTCATCCAAAAATAAAAATTATGTCATTAATTACTCTTATGTAGTTCCAAACCCATAAGACTTATCTTTGAAACATGAATGAAGACAGGTACGCAAATTTGACTTTGATGCTTCAAAAAGCGATTGCAAAACTAATTTATATAAATTGAGTGGTTTAGTCCAAAGTTTCTATCACAATCACATATTTTAATTTAGTCTTTTATATTTAATATATAGACATTCATCAATGCAAACATCAGTTGTGGTAAACAGAAGATCAAGCATGTTCGTTTGACGTGAGAGAACCAATGAGATTCATGAGCTTCCCCAAGAACCAATAAGGTTGAGCTTCTGTTTATGTTCACTGATCAGTGTTTAACTGTGAATAAAAGCCTAAATTAAATCTGTTCATTATATAAAGTGATCAAGCCTCTTCAGTAAATTTGGACTAAACCACTCAATTCATATGGTTTAGTTTTGTGATCGCTTTTTTGAACATTTTGAGGTATCAAAGTTGCGTAACTTGTCAAAGCTCTCAGATTTCATCAAAAAGATCTTCATTCTTGTTTCAAAGATGAACAAAAGTCTTCCGGGATTGTCATTTTTGGGTGAACTGTGCCTTTAAAATATACTTTAAAACGTTTCATTTGACATTATTACAAAGTGCACTTTTTTAAAAGTACACTTAACTGTGTTAAGAATCAAAGTCATGAAAGTTTACTGTCTTAAATGGCCTTTTATTTTATTAACATTATATTTTCTCCAAGTTTTTCTAAAATGAAAGATTTGAGGTGCCCTACAAGCGTACATTCAGGTTAACTAAGGTCACCTCTTTTTTCACAAGAGTTGTGCTGACATGGACCTGTTGAACTCTGCCAAAAGATGATGCGATGTCCGTCCAATCCATATAATGATGATTATAGTTTTAAGATGGCACCTAATGCTGACTGGCCGATTCCATGTCTTGCCTGAGGGTGATTTTTTTTAGCCACGGCTGTGCAGCACTTTGATTTACTGAAGAACCAAGCAGAGTTGATATACGTCGTAAGACAGCGTGTAGATTCATGCTGCTGTAAATCAGCATGTGCTCATCTAAAGCTCTCCAACATCTATTGAGCCAGTGAATGAAACATCAACAACTGTCTCCATAAAAGGTATTGAAAGATGTGTGTTTGGGTGATCGGATGAGGAATCTTTACTTGTTGAGACAGATATTGTTTTGCTGGCCTGCCTTAACTGTGTGTGTGTGTGTGTGTCATTACTTCATGCCATTAGGTAATTAAGCATACTTACTCTATAGGGCAGATTTCTGTTATTGGCTGAAGCTGCTCAATTTGGCTGTGTGTTTATTAAACTATGCGTCAGTCATCGATCTGCTTTTAGAAGTAATTTTGTTATGCATTATTATTTTCATAAAACAAACTTGCGGCTATTAGTTGCTTGTTGATTAGTGTTTCTAAGAAAAAGAGAAATTGCTTGGCAGCAGTATGGGAATGTCTGGAAAACCTGAATACAATCACTTTCTATATTAATATATTTTATAATGTAATTTATTCCTGTGATTTTTTTTTAGCAGCTATTACTCCAGTTTTCAGTATTACATGAAACTTCATAAAAAGCATATAAATTTCACAATCAGGCACATGCCGTCCATAAAAAAATGCTAATTTGTATAAAAGTCAGGGAATATAACAGCTCCTACTTGTCTACTATTGTAGTGTGTGTGCAGAGCAGAGATGAGTTAGTTTCTCATCTTAGGTTCACAAGTCAGTTACTGCCTCTGTGCATATTAGAATTTGATAAACGT
Organism: Rhodeus uyekii; assembly: GCA_037043235.1. Taxonomy (NCBI): domain Eukaryota; kingdom Metazoa; phylum Chordata; class Actinopteri; order Cypriniformes; family Acheilognathidae; genus Rhodeus; species Rhodeus uyekii. The sequence continues at coordinate 1,320,215 of JAWRVZ010000078.1, forward strand.
CCCTATAATCAGACTCAGGAAATAGAATGAGTTCAGCCATTATGATATCATCAGTCAGACAGCCAGACCAATCATTTCATGACATCTGACTCTGAATTCCTTCAGGCTCACAGAGAGACAGAGGATCATGGAATGTTGAGCATAATTAAAGGAAAAACTCCAAAAGAGGCCTTCCTGGACCAGCGATCAAATCTCAAAATTTGAAAAGCTTTCGTTGTCTGTGTTTTTTGTTTCTCTTTTCTTAGCAGCTCATGCAATTTTATAGCCTGCAGAAAAGGGATATTTTAGACAATACTTAGTGGCTGAGAATGCTGGGAATAATCACTGCAGTTCATCTATATTTGTTATTTGACCTTTGAAATAATATAAATCATTTGGCGAGGTGATATAGATTAATAATAATAATCACACTCCTTTTTCAAGCAATCAGTTTCAAGCATACACATTAAGCATCGTAGTATAAACTAGAGAATAAAGTTTGTCGAAATAAACTTTAGAAGTTGCCAGCAACCAGCAAGTCTCTAGCATGATTTAAGAAGAATAAGCATGTCGTTAGCATGAATTATAATAATAATAATAATAATTCATTGCATTTATATAGCGCTTTATCAAAGTCTCTCAAAGCACTTACATGGAAGGGGGGAATCTCCTCAACTGCCACTAGAGTGCAGCATCCACCTGGATGATGCGACGGCAGCCATATTGCGCCAGAACGCTCACCACACACTAGCTTTATTGGTGGAGAGGAGACAGAGTGACGAAGCCAATCAGAGAAAGGGGTTGGTTAGGAAGCCATGATGGACAAATATGGCCAGGATGCCGGGGTTACACCCCTACTCGAAAGACATCCTGGGATTTTTGATGACAACAGAGAGTCAGGACCTCGGTTTAACGTCTCATCCGAAAGACGGTGCTCATTGCAGTACAGTGTCCCCGTCACTTTACTGGGGCGGTAGGACCCACATAGACCAGAGGGTGAGCATCCCCTGCTGGCCTCCTAACACCTCTTCCAGCAGCAATCAAGTCAGTCTCCCATCCAGGAAAATAACCACTCTCAGCCCCGCTTAGCTTCCGTGAGCAACCAGTTGTAGGCTACAGGGTGACATTGCTTTCAACAAGAAATTAACCAAATTAATATATAATTATTATTTTTTATTAATAATTAAATTTATTATCAGAAATTAACATATTGTTAGGGTGTTGCTTGGTATCTTAGGTGGTTGCTAGGGTGTTGCTAAGGTTTCCGGGGGGGGGGGGGGAACCTTAGCAACACAGTCTTTAATCAGACTTTTCAATGTTTGCACATCTTCAGGAGATCATGCGCAGAGCTTTTGTGTAATTACGGTCTCACCCTAATTGTCCCTGTTCAATAAATCTGGCCCTTAGTCTTTGGTCACATAATTATTCAGATTTTTGATAATAAGATACAGTATGCAGTTGTTGTTTTTTTCAAATTAAAAATCAAAAATGATAATTTATAATTCATAATAAATAATATATTTAATAATAATACATTTTATAAAATAAAATAATTCATACTTTTAATAAGCAAGCATACATTGTATTGATCAAAAGTTACATTTAAGACTATATAATGTATAATGTGACAAAAGATTTCTGTTTCAAATAAATGCTGCTCTATAAATTATTTAAAATGATTTCTGAAGGATCATATGATAGTAATGATGCTGATGAACATTCAGCCATGACTCCATGGGAATAAATTATAAATACTTTAAAAAGAAAACAGTTACTTAATTTTATCACATAAATACTGCCTCGGTGGGCCTTGGGAGTCTTTAAAAAGACTCCTTTAAAAAAGCATATTTATACTATACACTAAAATATTAGCATTTGGTTGTTTTATTTTATTTTATTATTTTAAAACACTCTGCTCATTGTGTGTGTGTTGTTTGCGGAAGCACACGAGCGTACCCTATATAAGCGTCTCTTGACATTCACATGACTGTATCCGTGTGTGTGTGTGTGTGTGTGTGTGTGTGTGTTTGTCTTTGCATGTGAGTGAGTGTTTGGGGGCAGGGCTGAATGTGTCAGCTTCTCCTGAGTGTTGTAAGTTTTGCAGATAACGGTTATGTCTTTTCCACTATTTACCATCCTCCTTTAATCCCTTTTCACTCCTCCCCTCTATGTTGGCAGTGAATAAAGGCTGGAATACACTACACAACTTTTGTTCAGATTTTTGCTCAGATTTGCAGTTGCCAGTCTGCAGAATTTGGGCAGTTGGAGTTGACAGATTTCACAGAAAGTCGCGTAGCATATGATGGGCACAGACTCAAATTTAGCTTCAGACTAGTTCATCCAGTCGGGGGCTATAGAAACTGATATGATGTTTGATTGTAACAGTTCTTTGTTCAGGGAGGAAGGAGGCGGGAACCGGCGAATATTTAACAAACTCACTGTCATCGCTCCTCCTTTTATGCCTCCACTCCTCCATGAGATCCAAGACCAGTGGGTCACAGGTGACGCTCATTACCAATCACGCCACCGGCTCTCGTGACGCTCTCACGGTCCCTCGACCCCGCACTGCTCGCCACATTGATATTTTGATATTTACCTATTTAAAATTCTTAATTCATAATATGAATAATATGATTGTTCAGTTCAGTTTGATAGATTTTTACTAAAAAAAATTTTTTTTTTTGGTGTAAATTTGATAAATGTATTTAGATGTAATGTTTTGGCCAATATTTTTTGTGTTATATATTTGAATTTGAATTTGTGTTATATGAATCACAAATAAAGTTTTCATTTATCCAAATAATTTTATTATTTATCCAGTAATTGTTGTAACTGTTTCAATCGAAGACTGTTGTAGCCAAAAATGTATTTTCTTGCTGTTTCATGCCCAATTTTTTTGTTTGCAAACATTATGTTGCATCACTTGTATTAATCTCATGCTATTTGCGCAGCACATTAAGATGCCACCTATGTAGATCGATCCAGATTGGTAACTTATGATTTTCCAGTTAGGATGCTGTCTTAGAGCTCTCTATGTAGGCAATATGCAAAACTCAGGTTTTAGGACAGATCTGTTGTGTGTACTGTAGTGATCACTTGAGATTGAAATCTGGCTTTGATTCTAACAGCAAGCTGAGAGATTTTGAGTGGAAGCTCTAAATTCACAGACGCACACACACATGGCCCTCAAGTTTGTGTCGTCGCAGGGGGCTCATGGCAGGAAGTCCTTCAAATGTTTTGTTTTATCGTAAGGGACTCTCTCTCTGAGAGACACACACACATACACATTTCAGTCTTCATCAGTGGCTCTTTCTTTCTCTCTGTCACACATCTCCTTTTCTTTTCTTCACTAAGTTCTTCATTCCCCTCTTTTTCTTCTTGCAATGAGGTGATCCAAGCTCAAGGGAGTGCCAAAAGAGTTACAAAAAGTGCATTCATCGCAACACACAATCAAAAACACACACACGCTCACACAACACGTCCTGCCTAAACAATGCTCCTTGGCTGAATCTGGAGGAGTGATTTGAGTTGGTGTAAAGGGACAGCACAGGAAGTGTCAGCGAGAGAGAGAGAGTTGGAGGGTTTGGAGGAACAGGAACAGCCCTACAACAAGGGAAAAAAGTTTCCCTGCCGGCGCAACAGCAGTGGCAAGCAGAGTTTGTCTCATTCGCTCTTGTTCCCTTTTTCACGCGTCGGGTGTTGTTTGGATGTATGATCCTGGAAAGGGCAAATAGGGTGAGTAACAAAACCTCTGTATTTCTCATTTACCATTCTTTAAGAGCTGTAAAGGGATATTAGAAATGTTGTTCAGTTCCACTTTTCCTTTGTAGCACATAAAAATAATTATTTCACTAACTTTTATTGAGACATGTTTAGAGTGCAATTAAAACTCAAATGCCAACTCCAGAGCCAGACCTCTGCATCTTTAGTGCTATATTTATTACTTTTACAATTCAGCAACTTTATTGGATTCCTCCCCTTGCGTTTATTCATTCAATTTGACAGCCTACAATGTTTCTTGTGTTTTGTTGTTATTTAAGAGAAGGATGTGAAGGCATTTAGGCATGTTGAGGGGCTCAAGAAATTGTCTGGGCAAATATTTGATATGCATCATGGTAGATCAAGTGTTTTTGTTGATCGTTCTTGGACATAATGAAACTGTGTTTTCAATATTTTCTCCTTCAGAATGGAAAGTTTGGTTGTGACCAAACAGGGCAAGATTGTGGTTTTCATGTTTACTTGGAAAGTAACGACTCATCTGTCATTGAGCGCTCTATCTATCTATCATTGTGCGACCACAGAACTGCGGTTTTACAGCATGCAAATAAATATACAAACATATTGTTTGTGACAACACATTCCCTCTTACCACTGTTGGCATTCTGGCTTTCATGATTATGAACAAGTTTTTCTGTAGATGTAAACATGTTTTATGTTATCTCATGAGATTCTGTTCCATGCCCGTCAGTTGTGCATTATTCAGATGCCGTTGACTTAATTTATAATCAAGTGAAATCTGAACTCTTTTTCATTGGTTTCAGAGTTATGTCGGCAGCCAGAATTCCTCTGGGTTGTGACAACTTTTCTGAGTTTCTCCCTCCATGCTGTTTAAGTAGATCTGCATCTGGAGATCTTGGGCCGCATCCCATGCGTGTCTGGAAGGAATATCAAAACCTTTCTCTCATGCTTGTTTATCCAGAGATGCTGGATGTAGTGCTGATAGCTGCAACTTGAGTTTAATGGTGAGGAAGCTTCTGGATTGTGTGTGTTTCAGAATTCAGAAGCCAGGAAATGTGGCCAGTGTAATAGACTCTTAACTGTTGGGCAGAGGATGTTATTTATTCGGCACTTCTGAGTGTTTCTGTCCTTGCAACAGCCTGTTAAAGCAAGCACTCAACCAGCAATTGTTCTTCTGCTCACTTCACTTGGCCATTGCATTTTGTATTCTTGATTTAATTAGTATTTTCCAACCCAGCTATCTTGTTCTGAATTGATGTAACTTATCATTATGACAATATAGTATTTTGGTGATAAAGATTACCCATAGTGGCAAAAGCATAAGTTATCTACCTTTAGCTTTTTAAATGCAACCGAGTGTTTGATTTATGCGTCTACTGGGTGAATATTATGGGATTGTATTGTCCTATCAGGGAGCTCTAGATTAAGTTCCCTGCTCAAAATACCATTTTAGACCAGCAGGATTATGCTTGCTTGCTGCTGGTTTAGCTTTCTGCCTTGCAATTTTGGTCTTTTCAGTTGTGTTGTGAGTCTAGAGAGCCTGAGGCCCTGGAGAGTGAACGTGCTATCCCATACAAGCCAGTCTATCAGCAGCAGCTTTTTGTGGCCATGAATTGAAACACGTCTAGCTGTCTGATCAACATGTTAATAGTTTGTGTTTTTTATGTGTAGGGGGTAAATCTAGTATCAAAATACTACCACAATAACTGACTGATGCAGAGACTGATACAGCCATCTCTTGGCAAGGAAGAACTCAATAGCTGGGCTTCCATCCATATACTTTTGGAATATCGCATACAATGCAGAAACACCAATATGTGAATAAAAGGACCAAAATATACATAGAAAACACATATGCCTGCTTGAGGTGGATAAATGTTTTCATTCTGTTAGAAGACCTATACATAAACTAAAATGGAAACACATTTACTGAATAAAATCCTAGATTCTCAATAAAATCGTCTAAAGACTGGATAATTTGCATCTTTCCCCCTGGTTTTGTTGTCTTGAACACATGGGATGGAAATGTTGCTTTTCTGTTGCAGCTTTTCACATAAATTGAATTAGCAGCTTGGATATGAATGTAGCAATTGTTATAGCCTGGTAAATTTTTATGGACTGATATAAACATCTAGACTCCAAGAAACTGACTAGTGGTCAGCCAGACAGATTAGAACTGGTGAATTTTGCCAACTTTTACTTTTTTGTGTACCGATTTTTCTTAAGCTGTAGTGATGCCAACACTATATTGTATGAAATGACCCACAACATACCGTAATGTAGTCATGTGTGCTGACACAATATAAAAATGTTGTTTTGGCTTTTGATAGAACAATTTTATCCTAGGTTTTCCATTCCTTTCCATGAATGTGTCTTACTGTGTGTGTGCTCACCACACAATATTCAGATATCTTTGAGAATAAGAAAATAACAGGCAAGATAGTGATGTCAGTGAAAATTACCGAACTTGCCAGATGAAACAGCTGCCTCAGTTGAGATGGACTTAACCTTTTACTCCCAGTGCTTATTTTCCTTACGCATTTGCTCTTAGACTTGGCACACGATGTCAGCGTGCTTCCTCTGTTCTTGAGCTCTGAACGACTACACCTGTAGCACCATCTCAGAGGAGTCTTTATCCATCAGCTCTTCATTAAATATTAATCCTGTCTGAGAGCACATGCCCCTTTTACCCAAGCCTGACGGAGAGATACGAAACTAATCGCTAATTGAATCGCCCTCATTAAACAAGCTTCCTCAAAGGTTCTTCAATACTTATCTAATCCTGCTCTTGGAAATGGGAAATAACTATTTTCTAGTTGGACAAAAAACTTCCCTTTGATCAAAACCCTCCAAGTATTTTGTGATGTAGTGATCACAGTGATCAACTACTCCACAAGTTACGCTTCAAGAAAATAACTATTTTTATAGGGAGGTGCTACCTTAGATAAAAAAAACGGTATATAAATTCTATAACCTTCAGAAAGAATTCTATAACCTTCATTTTGATTCAGAAAGACATATTTTTTTACTTAAGTTAAAGGGTGTAGTTTCAGCGTCACCAGCATGTCAAAACGAAATTGCAACAATACGAATTGTTTTCACACAGGTTTTCCAAATGCTTCCTTATTGGTTCTACTTAAAGAGCAATGTTTAGCAGATATCAAATAGCAATGTTTTGTTCCTGCCACTGTTTACACTTTCAATAGAGTCAACCTACACATGGCTATCCTCTAGTTGTCTCTGCTTAAGTAGTTTAACACCAGAATATTGAACCGATAACAATATATAATATCATAATATAGATTATACAGTAATCCCTTGCCACTTTGCGGTTCAAGTTTCGCGGCCTCAGTGCATCGCAGATTTTTCAAAAATATTAATCGAAAAATAAAAATGTAAAAATACCGCCATATTGGCAGCCATAGTGCGGAAAGCAGCGTTGTTTCATCGTGATGTGAAAGAAACGGTTTCCCAGGATGCCAGACAAAGAGAGCAACTCTCTCAGAGGCTTTGTACATACCCACGGGCACTCAGACAAGACACGTGATTGGTGCCCGGTGCGAGATCGACCAATGAGAGCACGAGTGGAGTGGGAGCCTCTTCACCTCTCTCAGAAGCAAATGTTGACGTCGATATCTGACGATGAGGCGCTTCCCAAACTGATTTAAAGGCCTCATTATACCAGTGCAGTAACACCATCATCATCATCACATTCATCGTCTGTTATCGTCGTCATTACTGGAGTCAAGTCTCAAGATACTACTGTCATTGATGAGTGTAGAGCACCATAATACGTATCGTATGAGTGAGAGAGAGAGTAAATGTATAATATTAAGGTTTTATAATTAAATAGATTTAATTAAAATATATTTTAAAGTATAAAAATACATACTTTAAACATTCTGGTACCTACACACAGATATACGGAAATTCCTAGGGGGGGCAATCGTACTTCACCGGGGGTTCCGGTCCCCATTAACTGCAATAAACGAGGGATTACTGTATTGCTAGTGTTAAAAGCAAATGTGAGATAAAAGCACATTTATTGAAGCAACCATGCCATTTTATCTTTTTCCTTAAAGTCTTTTAAGGAAAAAGAACTTTGTTTTTCCAATGAGTCAATGTTAAGAATATTACAATATTACAATTCTGCTTTCACTTTAACTGTTTTTCTCTATTGACAATGGCGGGAAAGTGACAGCTCACCACTGCTATTACCTCACGGCGTGGTGAGGAATGAGGCAACCCACAACTTACATAAACCTGACCTGCAAGCTCGCTTGGCCTGTGTAGGGGTTTTTAAGGCCGTTTTTATAGTTTGCCATATAAAGAAGGGAACTGTTTTTCTCTATTGACAATGGCGGGAAAGTGACAGCTCACCACTGCTATTACCTCACGGCGTGGTGAGGAATGAGGCAACCCACAACTTACATAAACCTGACCTGCAAGCTCGCTTGGCCTGTGTAGGGGTTTTTAAGGCCGTTTTTATAGTTTGCCATATAAAGAAGGGAATGTTGGATGAATGGATGGTCTTTGTTTTTGCTCTTTTATGATCTGAATGCGGGGTCCACAATGGTGATCTTACATCAGCCGTCCGTGGTTTCTCAGTATGCCTTGCTGTGAGATTGATTATCCCTTCAAGTAAAACGCAATTCCCTGTTGCGACAAGGAATATCAAGAGTTTAAAGGCAAATCCTGAGAGACTGGGGTTACGTATCTGCTTATTTGGCCAGTTTAACAGCTAACATAAATATAAACTACCGTGGCTGCTCGTTATCTTGCTCCTTCAGAAACGCATATGGGAAAATGTACAAACGGATGGTCATTATCGCAAAATAAATGTGACAGGATGATAAGGATCCTGACACGATGCTGTGGAATAAGTGCATGGACATTAAATATTGATTTGAGTTACTATTTTATATGCGAGGAGAAACTGTGGGGTCATATGAGAGACCTGAAACTAGCACCGCTATGTTGAGAATGGATTGCATAGGATGATCATTATACAGTTTAGCAGCCAAATAATAAATACTTAAAGGGCCACACAGGATCAAGGATCTTAAGCAGTAATTTAGCTGAATAAACAAAGTAGTTTTCAAAATGTGGTCTGGAAGATGTTGCTGAGGCGTCTGGAGAAAATCTGCAGAAACAGTCAAGTTTTTTCTTGTAATTGTTGCTTGATCAGCTTTCCTGTAGCTCAATCAGTAGAGCATTGGTGCTTGCAATGCCAAGGTCATGGATTCGATCCCAGAGAAAGCAAGACCTGATTCAATGTGTTCCTTGAATGCAATGTATGTCGCTTTGGATAAAAGCAATATAAATGTAAATCACCAGTTGACACTAGTTTCTGTAGTTGCCTTATCAATAAAGTTATGATGACACATGCTATACGAATACATTTGAATTGAATTGAAAATGTTTTTTAAATGTTTCACAATTTTTTTTAATTTAGGAAAGAAATTGTCTTTATATTATAATGCATGAAAAAGTTTGAAGCCCCTTGACTCAACACATTGAAACATAGTCAACATTACAGTCAGCATTTTCTTCGAAGCATCAAACCGTAGCCTTCTGAGAGCTATGAAAGTCTTGTGCCCTCTTCTCCACACCGATCACATCCCCACGGGTAGTAATGCATGAGGAAGCCTATACTGTTTTCCCTCAGATTAGCCTGTAACCCACAGGCAACCCATTGCCATGGGAACCACTGAGGCAATCAAGAGCAGATCACCTACAAATGGCACCAAGCCTGAAAGAGAGGCAGTGGATATTTCACTGATGCCAGACGGAGGCTCATAGTATATCACTGCAGCTCAAGACAGATTTGACAAAAACTTTGGTAGATAACTCACCCTGCACCATTTGTGCTATGGACATGAATGATGCTTCAAAGATGCATCTTGCTTACTTAGAGGTGTGCCATTACTTTTATGTGATTGGACAGGAGTTTGGCCTTGAGAATGATGGATTTGTGGAAATATCTCATAGATTTACATTGAAGGAGTCACCTATGGTATATCTATAGGCTAGTATATCATACCTGGATGCGCTCTTTTGACTTGAGCTAGTAAGCAACTGCTCAGCATCAAAAAAACGTCTTAGTAGCAACTTCAATGTTTTTGAAAGAAGCTGCTTATGCTCAAAAATAAGACTGCATTTATTTGATCACAAATATTTTTAAACATTATTACAATTTAAAACTATTTCTATTTTAAAATATTGTAAAATGTCTTTTATTCCTGTGATGGCAACGAGGTTTTCGGCCTCATTAATCCAGTATTCAGTGTCACACGATCCTTCAAAAATGATTCTAATATGATGATTTGGTACTCAAGATTCTTATTATTAACAATGTTCACAAGCAGTGCTGCTGCATAATATTTGTGTGGAAAACGTGATGCATTTTTTTGAATTTTGAAGATTATTTGATGAATAGAACATTCAAAAGGAAAGATCAAATCATTTTGTTGCATTATAAATGTATTTTGCTGTGACTTTTGGTTAATTTAATGCATCATTGCAAAATAAAAGTGTTTCTTTAAAATAAATCTTACTGACTCCATTACATTACATTGTATTGTGTTGTATTGTATTGTATTATTATAAATTTATACATAAATACCAGCAAAAAGTTCTTGAAATCGTTCTCTGTCTCCTCTAAGGAAACACTGAATGAGAAGAAAGTCAGTTACTCCATAATTTCTGAGGTTTTATGGAACATTCATATAATCCCTAAGAGTGTCCCCACTTTGATCTTATAATTACAGATTCATCAGCCGTGTGCTCTTTTCATCCCAGATGGACATGAGCGTGTGTGTGTGTGTGAAAGAGAGTGTAAGTGTTCAGTGGTTAATTATGTTTGGTCTTTAGTGAGTCTTTGAGTATTAAACTTGGCTAATCTTAATAAAAATGGATGAAATCCCTCTAACTGCTTAGAGTCAGGACCTTTTTTCACGCTTTTATGTCATCTCACTTTGTCTCTGTCTCTCGTTCTTTTTTTTCCTCATTTATCTGCTCTAACCATATGCTAATGATGCCTTATCTTTCTCCGCCTTATAATCAGCTGTTAGCACGAATATACAAATTTGCACTGCACGGATTGGTCTTAATTCAACAGATGAATTTTTGATGTCTGCGTTGAGGGCAATTTCACTGGGAAAAGCTTACTGGCTGCAAGGGAGGATGTGATTTTCCATAAGACCTATTTGGTTACACGATTATTCGTTTTCATGCGACTGGAATGTGTCTGGTCCATAAATATGTTTGCAGGCAGTTGAATGAACTAGGTGAAACCTGACATGCATGGAGAGATTAATGCATCTGGCCAGTAACAACACTTTGAGACGCTGCAGCAAAGTAATCCAAATTCCCTTTAAAGTAACATCTTTATTATCATCATGACCTCTGGTCTCTCTTTTTGTGCCAGAGCCTCTGATATGTTCTGATAAGTGGGTCTACCTAGATTAAGTGGAAAAAAGAAAGACAGTTTGGATTTGTTTATGCAGTGACGAAACCTCTCCTCTGCAAAATATAACAAGACTTGGAAAATGTAGAGATGCATGATATATTTGTCGGTAAGCACAATTTTAATTTTGTAAATATTTGTACATTTTATTTACATTTTGCAAGTATTTACATTTTTGGTCTAATATAGATCAGTGTTGTATATAACTATTGGGGAATATTAAATATCTAATGGTTCATACTCATTTATTTATTATGCATTTATTTGGACATGTTATAAATAGCATAGAATTATATAAATATAAATATATAAATAATCAAAACAGTTTTAATTTTTAAAATATATAACTTTAATAAAGTATATCATTTCAATACCAGAAAAATAGTATGTAGTACTTAATAAGTTTTAATAATATTTATGTAATAAGCAATGTTTATTGGTTATTGTATATTCAATGAAAATATTGGGATATTCCGAATAAAATTTTATAAAGTTTTAAGTGTTATATTTCTATCTCTTAAAAATAAAGATTCTACAGTTGTTCTTTGCAGCATTATTTTTTTTCATCTTGAACCCAAGATGAGTCATTACATTCATTTGTAATTTGAACCTTTAGTTTAGAGAGTGTTGGATAAAACTGTAATGTTTTGTGGCTGTATCAAGGAAGCACATGAAATTATGGAGTCAAACGAAACAGTCTTTTAATAAGCAAGGAGATCATGAAGTAGAATTAGAGTAACGAATAATCAATCACAGGAAACTAAAGGTATATATGTAACGTAGGCCAGTAAGATCTAGAGCTAGTGACTGATGCTAGCGGCTGCGGTATTTAGTGTCCTTGTTAGCGCACATGCCTTCCATGTCAGAAACGTTGGTTTGAATCCTGTTCGGAGCAGGTAGAAAAGGATTAGAGTATTTGGTGTTGTCACCTGGATTAGAGTGAGGTTTAGGGGGCTGTAGTTTACGTAGGTCAGTAAGAGTTCTGCATGAAAAGCTAACCTAGAGGTACACTAGAGGATGTGTCCTTATTAGCCTCTCCTACTGGTTTGATGCTGGTTTGAATATCGCTCAGAGCTGATTGAGTATGAGGGGGATAATGAGTAATGAGTAGGAATTAATTCAGTAACGATCAGGAACGCAGACAGAAACAGCGTAACTCTGACAATAGCAGGAGAGGAAGAAAATTGTTGCGGACAACTCAGCACTAGAATCATAGCTCGTTTTTATGGTTAGAACATCTAAGGAAAAAATATGTAGACACATTTTCTGTCTTAAAATTGAAACCATTCCCTTTCCATCTGTTGTGTTTAAGAGATTCAGGTAGAGTTTTACATGTTTGACCCTGACAGGAAGATGATGAGAAAAAGTTTCAGTATAAGGCAGAACATCTTTCCCACACCTCTCCCCTGTCCACCCCATTCTTTCACACATGCTGCACTTGTCATTTTACACATTGAGAGATTTTCCTGGCAGCTGCCGCATGCGTTGAGTGGAAATGCATCTTCACCTCTCCACCTTCCTGTCTGTTATTCTTCTGTTTTTTCAATGGTTTAAAATGGATAGCAGAGAACGCTTTAGAGATTCACAATGGTGCAGAATAGCAGGAGCACAACAGATGTCTTAAAAGAGAAAGAAAGAGTGCTTTTATTATTATGTAGTAAACAGCGAAACACAGGAACACAAAAAACTTCTTCAGACATGAATATTTATTATCCCTTCTTTCTTATTTCTTCTGGAAATTTCAATTTTGTCTTTTACTCAATTGGAAATTTGTTCCAGGGGTTGGGTTAGTCCAACATCTGTCTTCCAACATCTCGGTCTGAAGGTCATGCAATATTCTGAATGTGCTTTGAATGGAAGGAAGAGGGAAAGCCTCAGGAAAATGTAAACAATAGAAGTTGCGATTGAACACATGGTGAGTCCTCCACCCCGATCCCTGCCTGTTCCTCAGATGTTTTTCCTGCACTCCACCAACAGTCCCCGTTCCCCAAGTGGAAGTTTACCTCCTGTCTTCCTCTTCCGTAGTTAGCATTCAGTAGTGGCCAAACAACAAACCGTCACATGTTTTCCAATAACAAGCAATGTGACCTTCTCATAGTGCACAAACCACTCATGTGGTACAATAACAACATTTCTATTGTTTTAAAGTGATTGATATATTAGGGGAGTTGTTTTGTTTAGATGTATTGTGGGATTTTTTTGTAGTGTTGCGTATGTGTTATGTATTTGATTGTGATTGTGTGAGCTTGCATTATACAGACTTAAGACTCAAACGGTTCTTCTTAGCAGGATTTAGTTCTTCATTGAGTGACATCAGGCATGTGGCAATCATTACGCACATCCAATGGCTCAGAGAATTTTGGGAGCACACACCCCATGAACACAGACACACATATCCAAAAACAAAATCCCTGCCAGGAGTTTTTCCCACCTAGTTCATTCAGATGTTTGTTTGGGATCAGTACCTTTAAAAAAAGAGAGAAATTAATAGCTTTAGTCATCAAGGATGCATTAATTTGATCAAAGATGACAGTAAAGGCATTTATAATGTTATGAAAGCCTTTTATTTCAAGTAAATAGAATGATTTCTGAAAGATCATGTGACACTGAAGACTGGAGTTATGGCTGCTCAAAATTAAGCTTAAAACAGAAAACAGTTATTTTAAATTGTAATTATATTTCACAATATTACTGTATTTTTTATCAAATAAATTGAGCCATTCGTGTGAGCATAGCACATATATATTTTTAGCTTACCAACTTATAAAAGAATAGTTACTTTGAGTTATTTTTCAACAAAACTGTCCCTGTGAATGATTCATTTACAAATCAAACGGATCTGCTTCTCAAATTCAATTGAAGTGGATTATCAATAATGAAAACTTCCTCTTTAGTCTGTTTGTATGAATAAATTCCTAATTTTATCACTGTTTTCAAAAGATCTTTCTTTTTATTATGGATTGATCAAATCTCTATTCTGAGAAGATGCAATTTGATGTCATAAACAAATGATGCTTTGTAATGTAGTAAATGTGTGTTTTATAACTCGCAATCTTGTGATGATGTTGACATTTGTGTTAATCAGATTGGCATCACATGGACGTTAAGGGATGATGTGCATCTGCTACAGTGCTCTGACTTTTGGGACACTTAATCTGGATTGTGAGAAACTGAATCAGGGTTAAAAAGGACAGGAATCTGGATTGAGGACACTGATCATCTGAGTGATGAGATCAGAACCTCTTGGTCATTCTCTATCTCTAATTTGACTTTGTGTAAGATTTGACTGGCTTCAAATGTTTTCGTCACACAAACAGTGTGTTTTAGTGCTGTGCTCTTGTGTAAGAGTGTGTAGCTGGGGTCCTGCTGCATTACAGCATTGACATGCCTCAGTGCTGATGACATCGTCCAACTGGGAGGCGGCCTAGCAGGGATGATGTCATAGACAGCGAATCAGATCATTTGCTGCAGCCTTCGTCCATTAGAGAAATTACATTTTTTTCTGTACATCTTTGCCCTCGCCCTTCTTCCATTCCATCTTTTTAACCTCACTGCTTACCTTCCATTTTGTATATTTCCCTTCCTTTTCTCTAATGTGATATTTTGTACCCTAAACCAGTTTTTCCCAGCCTGACCTGCCTCTGGCTGGAATATAAATCAAATTCTGCCATTAAAAGTTAATCTTTTCTACTTAATGCTGTGGAATAGGCCCATAAAAGTTTTTAACTGCTCTTCAATTCTGTTATTCAACCGTTTATGATATCGCTCAATAATTCATGAGTGCCTATGTAAAGCTGGAAGACATTTGGATGTGACATCTAAGGAAATCACTTTGCCAGATGCATGTGTATGTTGTAAACCTTAGAAACACTTGAGGGCGCCAGAGTTGTAACAAGAATATTGACAATGTAGAGAGCAGTGGACTCAAGAAATGATTTGACCACTTGCAAAATAAAATACTAAATCAAGTGGCACATTTTCAAGAAACGGCACACTTTTCAATCTAAATGTTTGAATCGTCGGTGTTGATTATAAAATGAATTGTTACATCCAAGCATTTGTTTTAATGTTTTAAATACTTTGTCACATTAAGCCATGCTCACTTTTTCAATGATTTCTTTTTCCTCAGCCATTAGTTGTGGCTGATAAAAGCTGGTATATTCTCTCTTGGAGTGTGTTTCTTGGATGAAATCAGTATGTTGGGGTATGTTCTGTGTGGGAAACTGCAGCATTAAAAGCTGGACAGACTTTGTGTACACACTGAGGAAATGAGAGGGAAATGTTATCATTTGGCCAGATGTTAATGACATATTAAAAACCTGATTTCTGAGATGAATAATGATGTGGGATTTGAAGGTTTATGTGACTTTCTACTCTATATAAACTTTTAAAGTACACCGAGTCTGCCCCCTGTTGTTTTACCCCCAGACCATATTGTGTCATGTTGCGATAGCTCTCAGATTCTGCAGACTTCTACCCTTATGCTTTGTTCTTTTTGTTTGTCTAGGAAAGAGCACATTCTTTAAGGGTCAATTTAGAGCCAGGGGAGTGATAAAGGTGTGACAGCGGGTGCAGTGCAATGGGCCAATTAGATCATCACTTACTCACCCCATGGCTCATGACCTGTATGACTTTCTGTCTTCTCAAAGCAAATGTTTTTTTATTTAAGTTTCCTTGTTGGTATCTGGATTTTTTTATTCATTAGGCCATTTATTAGTTTACATATTTTTGGCCATTTTAATGTAATTGTAAAATTGTGTTATTGTGGAATTTAACCTATCTGAAGAAAAAGCATTAATAACAATAATAATATTTTTTTATTATTATATTTTATTTTTTGATAATATTATGTTTATCCATTGATTCAACCACCAAATAACACTGAACATATTACATTACAGTCATCATCATCATTATTATTATTTATTACAAATGTTATACTGCATGGTATTCTATAGCAAAAGTGTACAGTTTGTATAAATCAGCTTCTGAAGCCCCAGTATTTACCTACACATCAAGATGTGACCATGTGGCATGGCATCAGTTTAAGTTTAATGGGTGAGACAGAATGAAGTGAAAGGGTGAGGTGCAGTCGTGTCTGAATAAGAGCTCTGACATTTGAATGTGCTTATCTCGCTTTAGAGCAGCGAAAGGATTTTAATCACATTTTAATAAAGCCATTTCAGCACTGGTTTATTAAAACATAAATTGTAATTTTGCAAAGCCCATGAACAAAATGAAGAATCTGGACTGTGATAAGACTCATGTGTGTCTGTGTTCACCAGACTGTATTCAGTACATTATCGTCAATATATATCTGGTCAGACAGACAGATGTATCCCTGCCAGGACTGACTCCTGTTAAATCTCGACAGATAGACAGACAGAATGAATTTTGCTGCTCCCTGTACTATACAGCATGGCCTTGATGTAGCGCTTCCCACTTTATCTTCTTCATTTCTCCTGTCTCCTTCCCTTTCTCTCTCTCTCTCTCTCTCTCTCTCTCTCTCTCTCTCTCTCTCACACACACACACACACACACCTTTGGACGTCGCTTCTCCAGCTGTGTGAAGAATGATCCATGAGTTCATTCTGCCAAATATAATCAAGATGCAATTCTCACAGCCAGGGCTGGTGTGTGTGCGCGAGCAGCTGTTCACAGACGCTCCCTCATCTCTTCTCTTCATGGTGCCGCAAGCCCCTCTGTTGGCAGGGCGACTGTTGACACGGAGACAAACACACAGCCGAGAGCTCCTTTATTCACTTTATTAAGGGGAAGGGTCAGTCATGGCCAACTGCACGGTAACGCACATACTCAAACTGTCATCCAATACATGTATGGAAACAAAACCCTAAATCTGCACAGAACAATAAACCATATAATCATAATTTTACACAAAAACTATTCAGAGTACACTGTCACTTCTCATAGTATTAAGAAACTTAATTAGTGTGCTTCACTTTGTAATAGAGTTCCCTTTTAGGGCCACTTCCCAAACAACACTGAAGACATGTGCCGTAATTATATGGCTGCTCAAGAAACATTATTATTATCAATGTTGAGACCAGTTGTGATGCTAGAAATTACTATTTTTACTGTATTTTTATCCAACAAATGCAGCCAAGGTGAGGATAAGAGACTTATAACAAATAGAAAATCTCATCATTTTGAGCAGTAGGGGGAGAGTGGGGTAAGATGAGCCAAGTTTTAAAGTAACTTCAAGATGCTTCCTAACATTTGAAATGATCAGAATACATCTATGACAATGGGTTCTAAAAATATGGCTTCTTATAAAATATGGCTTCTATTCTTATCTCAATTTACCCCAGCTTAGTGGAAAAGTTGCAGCATCTGGGTCTTTTAATCTGAATCGAACCCATGTGAAATTTAAAAGATAATTTACATATTTTAAAAACTAATTTAATTATCCAGTTTCCTTTTAAAAATAGTCATACTGTATTTCTATTCTTAAAGCTAACTTTAAGAATAAAACTATGGGATGAAATTTCAATAGCTTTAATTATTTGTATTTCTGAAACAATACGTTTAACATCAAAGTTGTAACCTTCTTAAAAACAGACTAAACAGAGTGTTTTTGAGAAAATTAGATAAAACTTAATTAGAATGAATGCCTCATTGAATGTCACTGAAACTAATAAACATTTTAGTCAAAAGATTCTTGGCATGGTAGTTGTTCTGCAATAAAAAAAATTATACACTAAACCAATGCATAATATTTCATTGCAATTATACCAATTGATGCTTCAGAGATTTAAGTAACGTCTCAGGTTACTTACGTAACCCTAGTTCCCTTAGAGGGAACGAGACACTGCATCGGAACGCATATGGGAACGCATTAGTGTAATTGTCTCTTGAAGCGCAATTGAAACCAGGTGTGCGAGTGCACGTAGCCGAGTGTGACGTCATGAGCCAGGAGTATAACTGCACGCAGCAGACTAGCAGCCTCAGCTTAACTAGTGTCTGAAAACAGCCGGCGTGCGATGGAGCTGAGGCTACGAGACGCAGTGTCTCGTTCCCTCTAAGGGAACTAGGGTTACGTAAGTAACCTGAGACGTTCCCTGTCAAGGGAACTCAACACTGCGTCGGAACGCATATGGGAACGAGAATACCCACGCCGCCTCAGCGAACGGAGTACGCCAAGCTAACGTAGCTCACTACGAAAGGGCCAAGGTTCCCAAAGCGGGGTTAAGGTCTAACTGGTAGAACCTAATAAAGGTATGCGGTGAGGACCAGCCAGCCGCATCACAAATATCGGCAAGGGGAGCCCCTGCGAAAAAAGCTTTAGAGGTAGCCATGCTCCGGGTAGAGTGGGCGCGGACATGCAGAGGACACTGCTGACCCGCCAGTTCATAAGCTAGTGAGATAGTCTCAACTATCCACCTGCTTAAAGTAGGTTTAGATGCTGGAGCTCCCTTAGGAGCCCCGAAGCATACGAAGAGTTGGTCAGACTTACGCCATAAAGCCACTCTGCGGACGTAGGCGTCCAGTGCTCGCACTGGACAGACCTTGCTCCTGAACTCCTGGTCATGATCATCAACGGGGGGAAGACATAAGGCCTGCAGTACAATGTGACGAGCTGGGCTCGAGAGGACCTTCGGAACATACCCTGGTCTGGGAGAGAGAAAGGCTTTCGCCAGACCAGGAGCAAACTCCAGACAGGAGGGGGCCACTGACAGGGCCTGAAGGTCACCAACCCTCTTGAATGAGGAAATGGCTAGGAGGAACACCGTTTTAAGAGTGAGAAATTTCTCTGAGATGTCCTCAAGCGGCTCAAAGGGTTCCTGGGACAAGGCCTGGAGTACCAGGGACAGGTCCCAGGAAGGAACCCTGGAGCGTACCGCAGGCCTCAGCCTGAGAGTGCCACGGAGGAAACGAACTACTAGGGGGTCCCGACCCAGGGGTATACCACTCGGGGGCACGTGGTAAGCCGCGATGGCAGCCACGTACACCTTAAGCGTGGAGGGGGACAGCCCGGCGGCGAACCTCTCCTGTAAGAACTCCAGGACGATACCGACCTGGCAGGTCACTGGGTCTACAGATTTGCTACCGCACCAGGAAGTGAAGAAGGCCCACTTCCTGGCGTAGAGTTTCCTCGTGGATGGGGCTCTAGAGTGGAGAATGGTCTCAACGACCTCAGTCGAGAGACCCGAGTCTATGAGTCGGGCCCCCTCAGAGGCCAGACCCACAGATTCCACAGTTCCGGGCGAGGATGAAGGATCCTGCCCTGTGCCTGAGACAGAAGGTCCACTCTGACGGGAATCCTCCAAGGAGTGCCGTCTAGGAGGGACACCAAGTCCGAGAACCACACCCTGCCCGGCCACCGCGGGGCAACTAAGGTGAGACGGACCCTGTCCTGGCGAACTTTCTCTAGAACCCCCGGGAGCAGAGCTACTGGGGGAAAAGCATACAGGGGTAGCCTCGGCCACTCCTGTTGCATTGCGTCCAGTCCCAACGGAGCTGGAGGAGAGAGGGAGTACCACAGAGGGCAGTGGGTCGCCTCGTGGGACGCAAAGAGGTCCACTTGGGCTTGACCGAACTTCTCCCATATCTGCTCCATCACCTCGGTGTGGAGCATCCATTCCCCGGGCCTCGGCCCCTGCCTCGACAGGAAGTCTGCTTCCGTGTTCTGGGATCCCGGAATATAAGCTGCCCGTAGGGAGCAGAGTTTGTTCCGAGCCCAGAGGAGGATCCGCCCGGCCAGCTTGGAAAGCCGAAGGGAGCGGAGACCCCCCTGATGGTTTATGTAGGATACCACCGCCATGTTGTCCGACTGGACTAACACATGGTGGCCCCGGAGGTCTGGGAGAAAGGCTTGAAGCGCCCTCCAAACTGCCAACATCTCCAACGCATTGATATGCAGAGAGAGGCAGGCCTCGTTCCATAAACCTTGAGCTGAGCGGTCCCTCAGGACCGCCCCCCAACCCGAGCGGGAGGCGTCTGTCGACAGCGTCACGCGGTGACAGACTGGTCCCAGTACGGGTCCTTGGGCAAGAAACCAGGGATTCTTCCACTGACTCAAGGCTCGCAGG
Organism: Rhodeus uyekii; assembly: GCA_037043235.1. Taxonomy (NCBI): domain Eukaryota; kingdom Metazoa; phylum Chordata; class Actinopteri; order Cypriniformes; family Acheilognathidae; genus Rhodeus; species Rhodeus uyekii. The sequence continues at coordinate 1,340,450 of JAWRVZ010000078.1, forward strand.
CAGCGCCTTGAGACCTTGATCAGGCGGGAAGGGTTCCCCCTCGGGGAAAACCCCCTGGTCTTGAGCCACCACTGCAGACGTCTCATGTGAAGCAAACCTAGCGGTATCACGCAGGAGGCTGCTGCCATGAGCCCCAGAACTCTCTGGAAGTGTCTGACAGTGACCAGCTGGCCTAGCTTTATGTCGTTGACTGCCGATAGGATTGATGTAATGCGCACGGGGGAAAGCCGCGCCGACATTGACACCGAATCCCATACAACGCCTAGGAAAGTCGTGCTCTGCCTCGGCCAGAGTACACTCTTTTGGGCGTTTAGTCTCAGCCCGAGCTCCTTCATATGTGCGAGAACGACATCTCGATGCCGAACCGCCAACCCTCGAGACTGGGCCAAAATGAGCCAGTCGTCGATATAATTCAAGATCCGGATCCCTCGGGATCGGAGCGGAGCTAGAGCTGCATCCACGCACTTGGTGAAAGTGCGAGGAGACAAAGCCAGGCCGAACGGAAGAACCCGATACTGATAAGCCTTCCCCCCGAAGGCGAATCTGAGGAACTTCCGATGCTGAGGAAGGATGGAGACATGGAAATACGCGTCTTTGAGATCTATCGAGACAAACCAGTCCTCGGACCTGATTTGAGCTACGATCTGCTTCAGAGTTAACATTCTGAATTTCAGTCGCCTGACAAAACTGTTCAGAGTGCGAAGATCTAAGATAGGGCGTAAGCCTCCACCCTTCTTGGGAACTATGAAGTACCGGCTGTAGAAACCTGATTCTCTGGCTGAGAGGGGTACATATTCTATGGCCTCTTTCCTCAGCAGTGAGTCTACTTCTCGTTCCATGACCAGAGCCTGCTCGGGGTTCACCACTGTTGGTAATACACCCGCGAAGCCGGGAGGATGAACCCGGAATTGAACAGCGTATCCTTCTGATACGGTACGCAGGACCCATCGAGAGATACCTGGGAGGCGCTGCCACGCCGCCAGGAAATCTACTAGGGGTATCAGTCTCTCGAGACCGACCTCTGGATATAAATATTTTGCCACCCCGGGGCCCCGGCCGAAACCAGAGGACCGCCGGGGCGGATGCTCTAGGACCCTCCTCAGAGGGGGCAACCTGCCCAGCACGGCCCGAGAGGAGCGTGACTGGACAAGACTGCCCGCGTAGAGCACGGCCCGGGTCCCTCGAGACCCCGAGCCGTACACCGCGCTTGGTGTGCACTGGTCCACCCCTCGAGGAGGACCAGCGCTGCGAGGCCGCGACCAGAGTGTGTCAGGGCCTCTTGCTCTTAGCCTTCCTGGCCTGAAGGACAGCCCTCAGATCTGTCCTTTTGCCAGAGGGCTGCGGCTGAGTGCGGCGACCAGCGCCGCCACCCGAGTGGGGAGGCTGGCGAGAAGCCACACTCTGTCGCTGAGCAGCGCGGTGCGAGGAGCTGCTGCTGGGCTGCGGCTGGCTCGCAAGCCCAGCTGCCCGAGAGCGGCGGGGGAGAATCTTACGGAACGCTACCTCCTGTTTAGCAGCCTCCTGAAATCTCTCGACGGCCATCTTGACGGCGTCGCCAAAGAGACCAGGAGGCGTAAGAGGAGCGTCGATAAGAACATTTTTATCCTTTTCTCTGAGGGAAGTCAGGTTGAGCCAGAGATGTCTCTCAGTGGCCACCAGGGCTGCCATGGAGCGACCGATAGAACCGGCCGTTTCCCTAGCAGCCCTCAGAGAAAGATCGGTGGCCCTGCGCAGCTCGGCTACTGCCTCAGGGCCGATTCCCCCGCCCTCATCGAGGTCTGCGAGCAGCTCCGCCTGGTAGGCCTGCAGCAGTGAAGACGTGTGCAAACACGCTGCAGCCTGACCAGCCGCGGAGTATGCTCTGCCCACCATGGTGGAAGTAACCCGGAGGGGTTTGGTGGGCAGCGTCGGGGTTTTAAGGGGCGGCGATGAATGGGGGGCGAGGTAGTTAGCCAGCGCCTCCTCCACTCTAGGCATCGCCCCATAGCCGCGCTCTTTGGCTCCCATAATGGTAGCATAGTTAGCGGAAACGCTGCTATGCACCCTATGGGAGGCGGGCCGCTTCCAAGACCTCGACACCTCGGTGTGGAGGTCCGGGAAAAACGGCAAACCCCGACGCTGAGGTTGCACTCGAGCAGGCAGGTAACGCTCGTCTAACCGACTCTTAGGACGAGCGTCCCTGGGCTCAGCTGGCCACTCGAGACCGAGCCTTGCCGTTGCCCGAGTGACAACCTCAAGCAGCTCCTCAAACGCGGGTGAAGCTGATGGCGGTTCAGCTTCATCCACGTCAATGCTGACTACATCCACCTCTAATTCCTCGGAACTAGAGAGGTTCAGCAGAGCGTCATCACCCAGGTCGGAAGTAATCACCGCATGGTGCGCTTCCGAATCCTGAGTGAGCGCGGATTCAGCAGGTAAGGGAGGAGAAAAGGGCTCGCCCGTCTCCGACCCCGCTGCTAAATCCAGCTGCGATCCCCATGAGTGCAGCCGTCGCTGAGCCTCAGCTGCAGCGGGACCAGACCCACGAGGAACGCGAGCCTGAGCAGTCCCCTCGAAGACTGCCAGGCGTGAGCGAAGAGTGCGCAGCGGCAGCTGCAAACACTCTGCACACTCAGTGCCCTCAAGCGCTGAGCGTGCATGAGCTTCGCCCAAACAAAATACACAGAGAGCGTGTGTATCCTTACCCGTGATAAAACGCGGGCAAGGAGTGACACAACGCTTAAAAGACTGTGAATCCGCCATCCTTTTAGGTAAGTGAAATATATATCAACTTACAGCCAGCAGAGCAACTCAAACACACGTTAGCTTCGAGCGCTGTTGAAGACACTAAGCTGAGGCTGCTAGTCTGCTGCGTGCAGTTATACTCCTGGCTCATGACGTCACACTCGGCTACGTGCACTCGCACACCTGGTTTCAATTGCGAATCAAAAGACAATTACACTAATGCGTTCCCATATGCGTTCCGACGCAGTGTTGAGTTCCCTTAACTACAGTGCCTTATAGTGTCAGGGATGTGAAGGTTGGAAATGAACAAGGACTCAATATTGCAGGAGAAAGGCTTTTATTAAACAATAAAATAAAACAAAAATGCAACAAAAACTGCCCGAGGAGGAAAAAACAAGACTGACACAACAAGGCAAAACACATACAACATTAAGACACTGGTAAGACAACGGAGCAGCCCAAGACAGCAAACTCAAATAGATAAAATAGTGACACAGGAGGAAGGGTTAATGAGGTCAGACAGCTGGGGTAATTGAAACAATAATGAGGGAACAAGACGGGCAGGATTACACAATGACAGGACACAAACACACAGCCAAACACAAACTGATACGATACAACATGAATGCATGTGGCCGATCAGGGGCGTCACTAGGCCCTTTTTAGGGGGGCTTCAACCCCCCTAAACTTCTGCCCAGCCCCCCTAAAAAATATATTTGATTAATAAATGTTTGATCGCTTCAGTCCCCTTTAAAAAAAACTCATTTGAAACGGCGGCAAGCTGCGTCAAGTTTCGGCTCCTCCCCTTATCTGAGTCTGCTTGGTTTTAGCGCATTTTTCAATCTGCAGGGGCGCCGAGCAGAGTGAACATCAAGGTGTGTGTCGTGTGTGCGTGCATTTATTGATAGATTGCTAATGCTATGATATTACACCTGCATCGGTGCAGTTCTTTGTCATAAATGCATTGCAGTTTACATAATGTAATCATGGAATAGTGGATTGCAGTAAGGTTAGTAGCATACCACCCTACCCTAATAGTCAAATAATGCTACACATTACACACAGACAAGAGAGAGCACAGCCCGAGCAATACCCGAAACCGCGCCCACTCACATGACGTAGAGCGCACAAGAACGAGCAAACACTCATCTTGTGCGCTCACAATAAGGACCAACACAGGTCATGAATGTCCGAATCCCAACACAAAACCAAAGCTGAACAAGACCAAAGTCTCGGGATCGGACATCATAACCCACAGACAACAGAGCGCGCCTCTCGAGATATTCGATGTCAGGGTTCTGCCACATTCGGTCTAGTCATTTCTTGGTTTTGTGGCAGAGCTCTGGCACTACCGTAATGTCTCGTGTTTGATGTGTGTGCGCACGGCTTCAAGGATTCGAGCCGTGCGCACGCTTGTCTGTGTAACGTCTTTTGTGCGAGTTATGATGTCCGGTCCCGATACTTCTGGTTCAGTTTCGGTTTTGGATCGGCATTCGGGCATTCATAACTCGTCCTTGTCGTGAGCGTGTGAGACAAGTGTTTTGCTCATTCTCACACGCTCTACGTTATGTGAGTGGGTGCGGTTTCAAGCTCTGCTCGTGTCCTTGTCCTGTGTTGTAAGCACGCGGTTCGTGTTTACGTCGGCCACGTGCTTTCATGTTGTGTTTTCTGTCACGCGCAGTTTGGTTGTCACCAGCTGCGCATCGTCTTGCCTCAATGCGCCTCCGCATTGGCTACATGTTCAGGTCTTGTCTGTTACCCCGCCCGTCTCGTTTCATTGTCATTAGTTTGATTTATCCCAGCTGCTTTACCTCGTTAACTTCCCCATGTCCTCCCTATATATTCCGTCTTTGTCTGCTGTTTTGTGTTACATTGTCTGTTCCTGTCATGAGTTTTCAAGTCAAGTCTTTAGTCAAGTCAAGTCCAGTCAAGTCAAGTTAAGTCTTTAGTTAAGTCAAGTCAAGTCTTAGTCTAGTCAGGTCTTGTTTTCCCCCCTCGGGGTTGTTTGTGTTTGTATTTTGTTTTATTTTGTAATAAAAGCCCTTCCACCCGAGTCCTCGCCTCCTCAAACCTGACATTCGAAGCTACAAAGACATGACAATAGGGCAATTTCAGAGTTCTGTCACCGAAACACTAGAAAACAAGACTGAAGGGACAGAACCCTGACATATAGTGGGGTAAGTACTGTAAGACACTGGCTCAATTTACCCTATAGCATTTGTCTCACTTTGACCTATAGCTGCCATTTTGGAAAAAAACTTGCTTACCAATTCAGGCTAATATTTAGTTAAATTATTTACATGGTCTTATACACTGCTAAATCACCAAAATGGATAGTAAATATTTTTAGACCTAGACAAATTTGCTTTGATGTTACACCCATTACATCTGTTATGCAAATTTTTTACATTGACAAGCCAAAAAAGTTTGTAAAGTAAATGGGTGTCTTCCACTCCTCCCGTGTGTTTCTCCTTTTCACAGTCTGGCAGAAATGATGGGTGGTTCCAAAATATATGGTCACGTGACAATAAAAGTGTACGGCCTATATGAAGGGGGTGGATTAACTCATTTACTGGCTCATCTTACCCCACTCTCCCTATAATGTAGACATTGTTGGTGACATTTTCATCTAGTATTAATATTTTTAGGCTTATACAAATAAGGGCACTCCAGTAAAGTGGATGAATAAGACCATAATCTGATAGTGCAAGCGTTGAGCAGACTGAACTCTGACACTGTTATCCGGTTCTACTCTTCTGCTTGCAGATCAAAAGAGCACTTCCACTGTAAACAGATACTGGAGGCTGAAAGATGAACTCTTCCTGTGAGAGAGGCAAACATTTTACCAGGCTGTGTTATAGCACAATTACAGCATCACAAAGTTCTTTATTTACAGTGAATGTAAATGAAATAAATCAGGACTCTCATCTGCACACATGGAGGAACTGAAACAGTCACACACTTTCTTTACTCCACACCTGTTTTACAGACGTCTATATGAATGAATGTGAAAAGATCTGTAGATCGTAAACTTTCAGCAGGAAAAACATCTGCTATCTTTACTGCTCTAAAGTGACTTTGATCTAGTAGACAACCGATACGACTGATGGCCGTTATAATGACAACATATTCTTTAGTATACAATTTAATGATCAAATAATCCAAAAATTGCTGAATGTAATAATTATTCCGAAGTTAAATTTACAAAAAATAACAAAAATGAACGTTTAAATATTAATTTATTTTATCCATCCATCCATCTTTCTATGTCTATATCTATGTCTATGTCTATGTCTATGTCTATGTCTATGTCTATGTCTATGTCTAAATATATATACAGTTGAACCCAGTTATGTTGATGGGCCTCGGGGGTTGCAAAAAAGCGTCAAGATAACCGAGGTTCGAGAAAACCAAAAGCCAATATGGCGATTTGTTTGATAAAGCGATCGGCATGCTATAAAAATATACATACACTGTATATGTTTGCTAACAACAAAAGGCATATGTGCACCAACTAACAGCAGAGATTGTAACGGCTTTATGTTTATGTTTGGAATATACTTATAAGACAGCATATGTAGTTCTGGTGTGATCGCGCGCACAGGGAGGAGAGTGTTTTTGAGTGAGGAGAGAGATGGTCGCTCTACCGCTGACTGTTATATAGCATAATAAATGGTTTCTATTTTCCTTCTTTTATTTGTGATGTTTGTCAGAGTGTTTTCTTTTTCCTGGTTCCACCTTCCATTCTCGAGACAAACCTTTAATTATATTCTCCAACATTGCAAACACAATTTCACTCACAGCGTAAACACAGTCACAACACACATAGACACATTCGCTCATTACACAGTCATTTCACTCGGACACAGTTCTGAAAGTATTGCACACGCGGTTACTATGGTTTCTTTACAACGTATAAAATGCTTTGTTGATTTTTGCCTTTAACTGCCTGCTTGAAAACAAATGCTTCTAAGCTTCTAGCAGTAATGATGTCTTTGTCTGACGATCATTAGTCACGGGGATCGAGATAACCGATTTTAAGTGACGACTTTGTCCCTCTTTTGTGCTCGAGGGTTCAGCGACATAAAATAATCGACATAACCAATAAGAAAATGCTAAGAAAAATAGGGAGTTTGGCGGTTCCACTTCAAAAACATCGACATAACAGGGTTGGGTCGAGATAAGTGGGTTCCACTGTATATGTATATACTAAATTCATGGACTCTCACATTCACTCACTACATATATAGACTCTCCAGCCATACTTATGTGTGAATTTAATTTATCTTGTGGTATCATCATCCTGTTCCTAGCTCAACAGTCTGCTCAATTTCCAGTCATTCTCATTTCAGTGTTTCCAATTGTGTCAATTGTACTGCCATCCTCATCTGCCAAGACTGTATTATTATTATTCCTCTGCACTGCCTCTGTTTATCACTTCACTGTTGAAAAAGCCGTGTTGATTCTACACCAGTCTTGTGGTTTTTATAATACATAGTATGTATTTATGTATTTAATGTATTGCACACACACACACACACACACACACACACACACACACACACACACACACACACACACACACACACACACACACACACACACACACACACACACACACACATATATATATATATATATATATTTGAGATAGGCTTGCTGAGGGAACAAGATCATCTATGAGAACTTGTTGGAACAAAGTGAATGAGATTTAATCTGGATTACAAATTGATGAAGGAGATAAAAACAGATTCTGCCTGAAGGCTCTGTGAATTCTTTATATTGTCTTAAGGGTTTATTGGTCTCATTACCTGAACATACTGCTATTGTGATCAGGGGAGAAGAGGCATAGTCACACCCGTATCACATTATCGTATGTTTTTATGCTTTCATTATCTGATTAAAGTTAATCATTCAAGTAAAGGATGATGATGAAGGTGAGGATAACTTCTTGTCACCCTACACCTGAAGCCCATCCTAAAATGTCACAGTGATTGACAGATGGAATCCATCACCAGACTCCCTCAGGGTTTGGAGGATCTTAGCTTATTAGAGGTGTATAGAAAGTAAACAATCTGTAAAGGTGTGTTTGTGTGTGAGAGAGAAAGAAAAAGAAAGATCTGTCAAATGTGGTTTCTGAGAAGACAAGTGTGTATAATGAAATGGGTAATCAAAATATAAAGATGGTTTATGAGGACGCTTCCTGTATCCTCATAAACCAAATCATTTAAAAAAAAACGTACAAAGCGTCTTAGTTATGTATGTAACCTTGGTTCCCTGAAAAGGGAACTGTGTTATCACATCATGGGGTTTACATAATTTTTTGGTTTCCATAAGGAAAACCTCTTGGGTTACGCATGTAACCTTTGTTACCGCAGAGGCAGCCACGCTCCTAGTGAAGTGGGCACGGACCCTCACAAAGAAGGAAATCCGGCCTACTTCTAAGCCAGATAGATAGCCTCAGCTATCTATCTGCTCAAAGTAGTTTAGATGCCGGGGCCCACTCAAGGGTCCCGGCAGAAAAACAGCTGGTCAGTCCTACGCCACAGAGAGACCTAGTGGACATAAGGGTCCAGTGCTCACACTGTAATGACCTTGTTCTTGAATCCTGGCCATGATCACCAAAGGGGGAGAGGGCAGAAGCCTCAAGCCAGGAAGGAGACAAGTACCAAGCATGAGTCACCCAGAGGTATGTGGTAAGCAAGGCAGCCACGTAAACCTCTTGTTGGAAGGAGTGAATCGTGAGTGAAGCTGTCCCGCTGGAAACAGCATGACTTAGGGTTGTACAGTTTCCTCGTGGTGAGGGCTCTGGATAGGAGAGTTGTCTCAGCAACCTAGGTTGAGAGATCGTAAACTATGTGCTAGGCCCCCTCGGAGGTCAAGCACAGAGATAGCCACTCTCTCCAGAACTCCCAGGAGCAGGGCGATCGGGGAAATGAACAGACGTAGCCTCGGCCACCTCCAAAACCTACTATCCAGCCCAAAAGAGGGTCTGGAAGAAAGAGGGGGGATACCGCAGAGAACAGTGGGAAATTCCCTAATTTTCCTCAGGCCTCGGCCCCTGCCTCGACAGGACGCCTACTCCTAAATGATCACCTATGTGACCACCGCCGTCTTTGCCGGATTATGCACAACAAGTTGATGGCCCCTAGAGCTAACTTGCAGAACCCATTGGGAGACCTCTGGTAGGCGTAGGTACGTGACCAGAGACTCTCAAAGGGAAACATTCTCTCGAGGCTGTGTATTAGGGAGTGACCCCTTAGGACCACTCCCAAACCATAAAGGTGCATAAATCGATAGCATATGGGTCGACAAAGAGCATCGGTTATGGGTCCTAGAGACTAGAACCTGCTAGAAACTCTATGAGGGGGGCGACTCCCCAAAGCAACCCGATTCGGAGGTGGCAGTTGAGGTGGATCGCCAATGTGAGGTCGCACTGGGCCGCAAACCCCATCCACTTGGAATAAAGAAGACAGGGGTGCATGTTCTCTGACCGAGAGGGGTGCATGTTCTATAGCCCCTTGCCTCAGCAGAGTATACTTCTTGTTCCATGACCAGAGCCTGCTGGGGCCTACCACTGTGGGTAGAACCCATGAGAAACAGGGCGGAGGAGCCCCAAACTGAATGGCATATCCTGTGGATACTATGCGCAGGATCCAGCGAGAGCTACTTTGCAGACGCGATCACGCGGCCAGAAACTCTACTAAGGGAACCAGCCTCTTGAGACTGGCTTCTGGTACAAAAAGAATATCCACCACAGGGCCCGTTTTTTTTTTTTGGGAACGCCTGGTTGAATGCTCTACCACCCTCCTCGGAGGGGGCAACTCCCCCAGAGCAACACGAATTGTGATCGATTTCACAGTGGTTCACGAAACTACATGCCAAGGTGTTCCCCTAGCATTTTTGACGCAGCCCGAGTTCCTATGAAAGGGAACTACTTTTAAATTAGACTAAATTATGTTTTTTTGAAAATGTAGAAATGCTGCAAGTTTTCTATGAGTGTTGAGTTTTAAAATGTACAGTTTGTACAGTAAAAATGAGTGTGTATGAAAAGTCCCCATACAACGTGGAAACCTAACATGTGAGCGTGTAAGCGAGTGAGCAAGTGTGTGTGTGTCTTTGTGTGTGTGTGTTTGTGTGTGTGTGATTAGTACCACCAAATGGAATTGCAAAAATAAAAAACAAAGCCCCAAACTATAGCCATTGGTTGAGGCAGTTATATTGGTTGAGATACTCAATAATAGATAGACGGTGACTGGTTTTACAAAAAAAAAAAAAAAATGTAAATAAAATTTTACAAGTGAACATAATTTTGGTTTTAGCGTATTTGGTTTTAGCTTATTTTAAAAAAAAAAAACATATTTTTGAAGACAAATGAATAGTAGGATGATCATATTATGTGAATTTGTTAGGCATGCAGAAAATTATGTATGTGTATGATGTTTGCAAGATTCATTTATCTTATTAAATGACACTATCATCCCTTAGTCAGTGACTGTCTGCAGTAATGCAATATTACCAGGCTCACAAAAGAGCACTGTCCAACCAGGAAGAGAGAGAGAAGGATGGAGAGAGATGTAAATTGTTTTGTAGGGAGGAGAGAAAAGTTTAAAATCAGAGAACAGATACACATTCCTCCATAAATCCATTACTGAGCACAACCCTACACCACTGACCCCAAACGCACCGGGATACACACACACACATCTCCTTACTAAAGACATACCTTATTCGGGTTACAGCCGAATGTCAGATCATTGTGTCTTGTGACCAGGAATTGCAAGTTACAGGAGGTGAAGAAGTCTAGAAGAGAAAGAATGTTTTTACTGGGGAAAGAGAGAGGGATGTGGTTAAACTTCCTCAGTATTGTATAATGGGAGTTTTTTGTAATCGGAAGAGTGTGGTTTGGGAGAAGAGAATTGTGCTGTTTTGGCTTGTGGATTTGGGAAAGTAAGCAGTGGGGAGTATGTGTGATGTGGAAGAGCTTAATCAACATATTGCAGAAGGTCACTGCGCTTTGGTGTAAGAGGCACTAATGTTGATTATGGCTGGCTCTATGGATTTATTACGGCTGGTATGATCAGTTGGTGGGTATTTGGACTTGTAAACTGGGTGACTTTTAAAGAGTTAATGGGTTGGGTCTGGCTTTTGAAATAGAAGGGAAACTAAAAGAGTTTGGTAAGCATATGTCACTAAAATCTAAATATAAGTTGAGAGAGAATAAAGATCAAATGTCACCCTGTTAAAAAAAAAACTCATTGGCCTGTCAAATAAAACATGAGGTCTACCCTGACACAACGAACAGCTAGTTAACAAAACAACAACAAAATTAGGCGTACAAGAGCATATAAGAGGTTCTTTCCTTTCCGTGTGTCAGATTTGATTGTCTGAGCTAACTGAACTATTATGAATTGCTCACTATATGCATTCACACAAATGCAAATATCCTCATGTCTTTTTGATAAAATGACAGGCTTGAATAGGATTATAGACGATAAATAAAACATTTTAAAATGCCCTTCAATGAATAATCTACTTGCTGTGGAGCAACCGCCCCCATTCAGCTGTTGGAGGATTACAGTTCTCTTACAATCACTTCACATTAGACACACTGTGTCAGGAAAGAAATGTTCTTCAAAACAGGAGTGTTTGACTTTTGGTAGGGTTCTACCTGTTGCACTTTTAAAGCAATAAGGGAAAAAATCTAATTTTCAATTACTAGTAAACAAAATTGATGCCACATTACTTATTCTGTACTGATAAATAGGATAAGTGAAGCTAAAAATTTGATACAAGAAGGTTCTATAGAAAGAAAATTATAATGAAAATCCAGTTGAGAGAAGGAGAGAGGAAGTAAGGATCTAGCACCTGTTGGCAAGGGCCCCTTGCTAAGCTGTACATGGGAACGTTAACGTCACCGTCACCTTTTTAGGTCTGAGAATGAGGACACACACACAGACTCCCACACACACTAAAGCATGCAATGGGGTGTTTTCAATTGACACAAGTTTCTAGAGTCGATCACGGGTGTTGAGAGTAATCCTGACTCCATTAAAGAAAGTAAACTGCTAACGCGTCTTCACTCATGTGAAAGGCTGTGAAATCTGGCCAACAGCTGTTCTCTACAGACAGACTCTCAAATTCAGTGTCTGTAGGGTCATTGTATTGGAGAGCATGGCAGAACTTGGGGAAGAGAATTGGACAGACTTGCCTGGGGAAGGTAAGGACTGTGTGACGCTGATGTAGACATGACGCTGATGTAAAGCAAGGTTGCAGTGACAGGGTTGCAGGAATTCTCAATTTTCTTGTTGACTTACTCTGAGATTGTGAGTACAAGTATGTGTGTGTGTGTGTGTGTGTTGCTTAACAGTTATAAATAGACCTAATAGATTGCTGTCCTGTGACACCAGAGGTACAGGGGAGGAGGATGGGGCTTCAATACTTCTCACCCTTACACTTTCACACTTAATATTCAGTAATATTAATGATTTGACTGTAATGAAATTATTGGATGAGATCAAAGCTTGAACTTAATTGAGCTGGATGATGACACTTTATTGTTGATTTGAATTTTTTCATATTTGACTAATTTTGCATAATCAGCACTGTTATTGAACTCAACTGAATCAACATTGAAGTGATTCCAAGTGAATAACAGCATTGTCTTCTATAGAGCTGCTTAATTGAACTGCTTAAATTTTGTATTTGATTAAATTTACACAGTTATTGAACTGATCAACACTGTTCTGACTTGTTGTTTTTAGAGTTTTTTTAAAGCAGATTTGAATTCTGTTTGCATCATTGATCATTATTTTCCTGATTATGACTGTGAAGCTGCTTTGAAACAATCTGTATAGTACTCTATTTAAACAAAGGTGAGTTGACTTGACAATTAAAGATATTTATTAAATTTTTGATGGGCTTGTATGATGTACAACAGGAGCGCTTTGCGAGAGTGAACTTTAGCCTATCATTTTTCATCTTAAAGTGAAAACAATGAATCTTTTGGGGCCATATCTCAAAATCAGTGTAAGTACCCATTATTGAGAGAAATTCCCATGTTAGGTACAAACGTCTGTGTGCCAGTTTCACAAAAGAGGGCAATATATCAGAGAGGCAGGTCATTCCCAACTGTAGCTTTTGCTGACACAGTATTTTCTCCTCTACACTTCTGTTATTCTTTTAGCGGCCATGACTCTGTAAAAACGCTAAACATTACTGAATATTTTTGTGTTCTTTTAGCATTATTCACCTTTATGAAACAGTATCTACATTTAACTGTTTCAAATGATATTTTATTATATGTAATAGGATATTTTGTTCATTTGATATGAGTAAACATATCAGTGATAGCGTGCTGTGCATAGTCAGCTTTGTTAGGACATGTTTGCTTCTTTTGGGTTTTGGAAACTTTAGCTCTGGGATGTTCAACCTGACAGCTTTATTAAAAAAATCACACTGTCCTGTCCTGACAACACCACGTGAGAATCATCTGTCTGACATCTGCAAAAGTTTATTTAGCCTGTGTGTGTGTGCACATAGATGTGCATATGTAACACCCATATGTTAGGATAAGGTCCACAAAAACCCCCAGCAAAAACATTCTTAGATATTTAGCTAATCATCTCATTTTATGCTTTTTTTTTGCCAGAGCCTCTGAAGGGTAATCTAAAGGTGACTTCCAGTGAAGACGCTGAACACCTGACTCGTAAACAGCAGGTTGTCTCCACTAACAGCCCTGGTTTCCGCTGTGAGCCCAAATCCACCCGCGCAGGGGTTCCACGCAGACACACTGTGGGCGGAGCGCGCAGCTCTCGGGAGATCCTGGCCATGCAGCCCTCAGATATGGACAAAAAACGAGAGGCCTTTTTGGAACATCTGAAGCAGAAGTACCCACACCATGCCTCCGCCATCATGGGTCATCAAGAAAGACTGCGAGAGCAGGTGACAAAAATGATTTTTTTAATGTTGATATTATTTTTTGTGACTCAGAAGTCCAGACTTTGTTGACTAATGTATTTGATCTAGAGATAAAGTATATGTCCTACATTTCCTACATTTGCTTGTCAATAATAGTCGTTTATGCAGTACTTTCTACAGAAAATTGAAGGCTTATAAAACGCTAATTCAAAAATGACATGCATTTACAATCAGGTAAAAGTATGAGCCACTTTATTAGGTACATCGTGCTAGTACAAGGCTGGACCCCGTTTTACCTTCAGAACTGGTCTGGTGACTGTAGAGGCCATTTTAGTACAGTGAACTCATTGTCATGTTCACAAAACCAGTTTGAGGTGATTCGAGCTTTGTGGCATGGCGTGTTATTCTACTGGAAGAAGCCATCAGAAGACTGGTAAACTGGGGTCATAAAGGTTGTGGCATTTAAACAATGCTAAGGGAACCAAAGTATGCCAAGAAAATGCCCTTCACACCTTCAGCAGTCTGAACCGTTGATTCAAAGCAGGCTGGATCCATGTTTTCATGTTGTTTACTCCAAATTCTGACCCTACCATCTGAATGTCACAGACTCATAAGACCAAGCAACGTTTTTCCAACGTTCTATTGTCCAATCTTGGTGAGCCCATGCGAATTGTACCCTCCGTTTCCTGTTCTTAGCTGACAGCAGTGGCACCCAGTGTGTTCTTCTGCTGCTGTAGACGTTCTGCATCAAGATTCGATGTGTTGTGTGTTCAGAGATGCTCTTCTGCAGGCATCGGTTGTTTGAGTTACTGTTGCCTTTTTATCACTTTGAACCAGTCTGGCCATTCTCCTCTGACCTGGCATCAAAAAGGCATTAACTGCCGATTGCTGGATTTTTTTTCTTTTTTTCTGACCATTCTCTGCAAACTCCATAGATGGTTGTGCGTGAAAATCCCAGTACATCAGCAGTTTCTGAAATACTCAGACCAGTTTGTCTGGCATGTTTAAAATCACTTAAATCACCTTTCCTCCCCATTCTCAAGCTCAATTTGAACTTCAACAGTGACAAAGAAAAATTTGGCATATTGCAATACCAGGAAACGAAAGTAAAAATTATCATTCACCAGTGGCTGAATGATTTATGGCAACGAAAGTTTTATTACCTATAGGTAGAAGTTGGAAGAAACATTAAAAGTGGTTATATTTTAATCACTGAATGGTTAAAATGATTACACTAAACCATGCAAAATCATAGTAAAACCACTTATCTCATTGTTATAACAGTGTCTTGTGTGTTTGTGTTATCTATTGGACTTCCATGGGTCAGTAACAGGTTGTTCACGGGTTTCATTTGTTCCAGGTCTTGAGGTCTGAGTTTTTTTGCTGCTCTATCTTATCGATGCTATATTGTGAAGAAAACCTTTTATCTGGTCTACTTTCTAAACAGAACAACAACAACAAAAACTGCAGGGAACAAAAAACCTATTGAGTGACGTTAGCAGTTTCTGCAGTGCATGACGCATATATGCAATATGAAAGTGTATGGATTCATTGTATGGATATGACATTCAGGCATTGCTGTCCTTACTCTACATAATTTTCAGTAATGAGCCCAGGGTTCAACTCATAATATTAACTCAATTCATTATATTTTCATATTAAAAGACTGGATACTGTGAAACACGTTTTCTTTCTCACCACAACCACACAACCAACCAAACTCTAGACGTCCAGAGTACTTAAAAAGGTTGTAAAGAGATTGACCTCTCATTCCAAACAGGTGGAGGTTTGTTTTATATTTTCCCCCTTTGGTCGAAAGAATCCATTTTCAGTGTTTTGTGTCCAGCCGCTGATGCCTGAGGTGAGAACTGAAGTCTGTGCCATTTATCACACTGACACATTTTTCCTGTCGGGCCATGCCCTAAAATGTCCAGTTTCAGTTCAGTTTCACATTCAAAGTAAAGTGACAAAGAAAAGTTTAGCACTGACCAAATCTTAAAGTACCATATGTATTTCTGATTTAACATAACAAATTTTTCTTTTATAACACAACCCCGGGATCATATATACATTACATTTTTGAAAGTATCAGATTGTGATATGAAGATTGCCAAAACAACATGCTATCTTTAAAATGCACTCTTTCTGTCTTTTCACTCGTTTTGCCCATATTCATCTACTCAGTGGGTCTGTGGAATGTTATTTGGATTGCCCCAGGGGGTATTAAAGAGAAAAGGTGGGGGCAGGGCCCGAACGCCTTCCCTCGGCGGGTGAGTGAGGGAGTGTTGCATGTGTTTACTCTGACTGAAAACAAAAGGCTCCTCACCTGCTCTTAAAGACCAACACAGCAGAACAATGGAGGTGATTGACAGCTTCTCAAGAATAAGAGTGCTTGGCTGCAGAATGTGAGTGTGTGTGTGTGTGAGTTTGTAATAGTGTGGGCGGATATGCGCGCACACACACACACAGGGAGAGAGAGAGAAAGAGAGGAATTTTGATTGGTTTAGTGCCCAGTCACCCATACACTTGACCAACCGTATCTTATTTGTATAGTCAATCATTTGCTTTTACAATACTTCACACAATCCTATTATTATAAAATAATTGCACAAACAGTATAAAGGCATGACTTATTTTAAAGGTGGGGATTGTAAGTCTTTTTTACTGTTCAATGCTGCATTAATCAGGTTATGACGCATTGTGTGTCATATCAGCTGTTCTGAATGTTTCTGTCTTTATTTTGTATGGACATTCTGTAGCTGACACATTGCTAAGCACTGAACACTATAGATGAGTTAACACTAGAGATGTGTTGAATTGCACAACAACACAAGGAGTTTATCATTTAGTTTAGTTGTGTGAGCCTTCACCTCTCCTCCACCTCAGCAAATCAAAAGTAGGAGGCTGTTGCATTGCATATTGTTTAAATGTAGTTCTTCAGTGATTTTTTTTATTCAAAACTTTGACATAATAATAGTAGTAGGACGTTGAAAGCGTAAATTAATATCAGGTTCAAAGAATGTTGTTGTCACTACTGAATTGAATGTAACACAATAGAAACATGGGTGTTTTAAATTGATTATGGTTATCAGATTTAGGCTACTTGTTCAAAATAATTGTCCTATTTGTGTGATGATCCCCAGGGTATTTTGGGTGGAGAGTTATAGGGATTTAAAGTCACCATAGTAATGTGTGATGTAAGAACAGGCTTGGCTCAGTTTACAAGTAGGTGAGCGCGCATTTGAGCTGCTGGAGCAAAACGCGGAGAGGAGGGGCTCAGAGTCTCTCTCTCCCTTTCTCTCTCTCTCTCTCTCTCTCTCTCTCTCACACACACTCACACACACACACATACAAACACGCGCTCTCAGGCACTTCATTGCACGAACTGTACTTATTCCGGGAATAGAGACTAAATGGACTTGGCATACTATTATTCAACCTTCCTCCGAATCATGGGATACTAAGAATGAGTCACAACTGAGGACGATTGTTTGAACCTGTCTGTATATCTTGGAATAAGGTATTGTAACAATTCCTCATAGTTTTTTTTTTTTTTTAACTTGCAGTCTATATTTATAAACTAAATGCATTCGCCAGCAAGAACACCGATAATCGCGCGATGGTCTACAGTCTTGCGCGCAAACTTCTGTAACTAGAGAAGGCGCGCGCATGTTTGCTTTTCTTTATGTTACTGTTGCAGTAAGTAACCCGAGATGCGATTCATTCTGGACTGTGACATGGCTGTAAAGATGCGACAGTGGTAGGGATCTGCCGTTACCAACCAGGTGTGCTCGGGGGCGTTTGTAACTTGGAACTTCTTAGCCGTATTTTGGATGTTATTTTTATTCTTCGTTGACTGTTCCATCATGCCCGTTTCCGATGTTAAACAGTGATAGACTACTTGAGATGCGGGTTTGTGCTGTTTTCCTGCTCGTCTGCGTGGGAAGACATGGGGTGTAAAACCATGGCTTTTAGGTTTACAGTAGTTTGTAGTTTAGAGTAGTTTGTGAGGCAGATTCAATTGGCTGGTCCACAGGAGCGAATAATTAGAAGGGGCGGGGCTTATGAACGCAGAACATTCTTATTTGGTTCCCAGTGATAACGTTAGGGGAACGTTCTGTGTTTGTTAGGTTCTAACCATGCACTTTCCAGGTGATCTATCAAGCAAGTTTACAACATTTATGGAGCTAGTTAAGTGTATTAATTTACAAAGCAAGATTTCCTGTAGCTCAAACAGTAGATTGTGGCGCTTGCAACGGCAAGGTCATGGGTTCGATTCCCAGGGAAAGGAAGAACTGATTAGAATGTCCTTGAATGCGATGTAAGTCGCTTTGGATAAAACCATCTGCCAAATCCATACAAATCTGTGTTGTTTTACTTCCTCAAGTGTTCATTTCAGCTGGAAACTGCAGTGTGGTTTATGCAAATTTGAAGAGCTTTGTAAAAATGTAATTAAATTAGGTATTACAACATGAAGCTATTTTTTTTTTAGGTAACCTGACAAAACATATGTATAGACCTTTAAACCATCAATAGCATTGTAAATAATCTGCTTTCAAAAGAAATGAGCCATGATACACTCTATTAAAAAGTAGTTTGGACCTGTTTGTAAAGTTTCACTTAGACTTCCTATTGCAGATTTTGACAGCTAATGACTGTAGCGTTCACATCGGGCTGTGCATTCTGGGTGGAAACTAGACTTGTTGTCAGACATTAGGCTGATTAGAAGTGTAAGGTTCATTTTTGCATTCTTTAGAAAAAATAATAGTCTAGTAATTAGTGGTTGAATGTGACACTATTGTTTATGTTTGAAACACTCACTAATTATACTCCATAATCATTAACACCAATTATAGTTTATTGTTGCGTTGTTGGGTTACATTTGAGAGGAGCACAACATTAGCACAGTTTTCTTGTTGACAGTGTAATCCTGATCCGAGGCCAGCCTCTTAGGCTCGGTTTTACTTATTGCAACAACCCCGACCGGTCACAGATCAACCGCTTGGCACCTTCCCAGTTATCCTTCATTGCCATTGTCTGCCGGGAGCAGACACGAGTGAATTGATATATTAAAATGTTCAGTTGCGGGTCATTCCGGGGTCATGAGCTCACACTGGAGACGCTGTCAGTTCAAATTGCGAGTGCAAGTTTCAGTTTTGCATGTTTGGCTGCTTCATTCCCATGAATGGTCCAATTTCACAGGGCCATGCAAATACTATGGCAGCTGCTCTGATGGGGATTTGATGCTCATTTAAGCATGATGTGCAGAGGACCCGGCCTACTATGCACTGTTATGGTGGATGAGAGGTACTTCCTTTATGTGCAAATCACTGTATGAAATAAGAACAATGGAGCGTCGTCTTGTTTTTTTTATTGTGATGGAACTCTGCGTTTAACATTTGAGAGTAAGTAAATCACTGTTATCATTAACAACATCTATTTATAAAAAATAAAAAAACACACAAAAAAACAACTTTGTATCTTTGGCCCTGTTTACACTTAATATTAATGTCTGTCTCTGGTGATCCAATCACAAGTGTTGATGACCTCAAGCAAATCGGAGCTGTTCAGTGAAGTTGTTTAAGTGACTTTTTTTCTCATTGGACAATTAAAGCTCAGATCCCATATTTTTATGCAGTGGGTGCCTAATTCATATTTGTTTGCAATATATGGAAATAGGTGGCATACAGGTGAGATATTTTTTAAAGAAGTCTCTTCTGGGTTGGGGTCTCTCCTCTCTGCTCAAAGTTTCTGCATTTATTTAATCAAAATACAGTATAAAATTATTGTAATTTAGAATAAAAGAATGAGAAGATGATTTGTTAGAACAAAAAGATGATTTGTTGTCGCCTTTTCTTTTGCTGTCTGTTGTTCCACTCTCTCTCTCGCACCCATACCTTTTCTTCCTATGTCATCTGAAAGATATAATTTTTGAGTCATTGTTTGTGTGCATCTGTGTGTTTTTCTTATGTGAGTGTGTGGCGGTAAGTGAGTGTCCTGTAATGAGAGGGATGAGTAAGGTTGAGGTTGACCAGCCCATTTCTTTATGGATCAGGACCAGACCAAAGACCAAGATGAGGACCAGAGTTTCATTTTGCTGAGTAGAGACAGTTTGGTTAAAGCTGCAGTTTGATGTTTGAGTTTGGGACCAGTAAGATATATATTTTTTTTATTAAATTAATACTTTCATTCAGTAAGGATGCATTAAATGGATCAAAAATGACTGTACAGATATTTATATTGTCACAAAAGATTTCTATTGGAAATAAATGCTATTCTTTTGAATTTTTGAAGAATCTTGAAAAAAAAATTAAAATCATATTACGGTAGAATGATTTGTGAAGGATCATGTGACACTGAAGACTGGAATAGACAGTTTGTGTCCGTCTGTCATTTTACGTTCTAGTTTTGATCTTCGTTATGTTTTCCCCCCTCGTGTGTTTTCTTTTGTATGTTTGTTTTAGTTATTTGTTAATAAATCCACCTTTCCCTGCATCCTGAGTCCTCCCTCCCTTATAATAATAATAATAATATGTTTATTTTAAATAGCGCCTTTCAAGAACCCAAGGTCGCTTCACAAGGGAATACAATAATACAAATACAATAAGTGAGTATACAACAATAACTACAGAAGAAAAAAAAAACTTGTACTTGTAACGTGACAGAACGACGCGACCCAATGAGGACTCAGCCTCCAGTGTCCTGCCCTCTCTATGATCGTGTGCTCAAATTTAGAGCCCTGAGCCTACTCCGCCAGCAGGGAGCTGACCAGAGACAGTTTGCCTGAGACTTCAGCAGAGCTGCTGAAGGTCTAAGGCTTAATGAAGGGGCTCTCAAAGATTTGTTTAATTATGCCCTGGATGAGCCCCTTAGCTGGTGCAAGATGAGGGTGTTGGACCACCTGGACTTTTAGTTAGATTTGTGGAGGCACTTACCGTGCAGTTCTGAGGCGTTCTCCAGAGGAGCAGCTGCCGGCCAGGAGACCGTCCCAGAGCCTGCTGCCGACCAGGAGGCCATCCCAGAGCCCACCGACTCAACACTATGCCTTCGTAGTCAGAGGAGGAGGAAGAAAAGCGCCTCCTCTGATCCGCCAATCCTGGAGGCCACCTTCAAGCTGCTCGCCCTGCCGGCCCTGCCATTCTTATGGGGAAAATTGTTTTGCTGTACAAGCGTTTTGGGTATATTAAATTACTGTATATTAAAACAGAAAACAGTTACTATAAATTGTCATAATATTTCACAATATAACTATTTTAGTTTGATCAAATAAATGAGCTTTTTTCAAAAACATTAGAAAATCTTATAGACTCGTAACTTTTAATGGTAGTGTATATATTAAAGGGTCATGCTTGAGTTCTAAAATGCCAAAGTATAACCTTTTCTACAGAAAAATAATTTCTCACTGTTATGCTACAACACACACACACACCCTCAAGGTTAATGATGTGTCAGCACATTCCTTCCTTTTTCATTTAGACTTTCTCTACTTTTTCTGATACAGTTCAAATCACCAGGGTTAGCAGAAATAGTGGGAAAACAGCCCATTTTCCAGTCAGACCATGAAATTGCTGATGATTACATTATACTTCTTGAATGAAGCTGACACAGCTGTCAGTTTTATTAAAATAGCTAGTTTCATTCTAGTTCTATCAGTGTGTGTCTATGGGTTTGTTTACACCTAGTCACTTCATTGATTTTCTTTGATCGGTTATCCATCTAATCGTGAAAAGACTAAGTGTAAATGCACACCAAACCGCTTTCGAGACAAAATTTAAATCTGATCTCTAAATCCACTTCAGGATGTGTTCTGAGATGCATTCCAGATGATATTTGGCCAGTTTAAATGCATCTGCTTGTTGAAACCATTTTACTCAAAAAAAAAAAAAAAAAAATATATATATATATATATATATATGTAAGAAGAGCATGTTATATTGTAACAGAAGGACTCACAGGCAGGGATCCAATTGCTGTGTCTTTAATAAGAGTGGTCGTACAGGCAGAATGGTCAGGGCAAACAGAGGTCAAGCATAGACGGTAATACAGGCAGGGATCACAAAGGCAGACAGAATCAGGATCGTAGAACAGGCGATGGTCAAGGCAGGCAGTTATCAATCATAGACGTTATTCCAGGCACAGGTCAGGGCAGGCAGAACAGGATCAAAACACAGGTAAACAGGCAGACTCAGAAACAAGATAACCAGGCAGGGATAATAACGCTCAGAATTGACAACCAGGGCTAACAAGACTTCGCGGTGAGTGTGTGTGTGTGTGAAGCAGTCTTTTATAGTCCAGGTGATGATGAACAGGTGATGTGACAAACAATGATAATGGACTCCAGCTGTGTGTGTAATCAGTCCAGTGTGATGGTTGCTGGGAAATGTAGTGTGTGGTGAAGTGTCAGTATATGTGTGAGCTCCATCTGGTGGCCATGGAGGGGAGCGCAGAGCTCATATCATAACATATTTGACATGTTAAAGCCATATATAACAGTGCTACTGCAACATGCATTGTCGCAGATGAGTAGCTGAGTATCTCTTCAGCAAGCCAAACACACACTAACAACAAAATAACACTGAAAGTAAGTGGTCTGCAGTAAGAACTGTTTGGATCTTCTGTTGGGTCTTACATCTTGAAATTAGCTAATGATAAATAAAATGCAGCTCATATTTGCTGTTTTCTTTGACGTGAACGTTAAATTATTAAATTTGCATATTTCGCAAGAATTGAAGATCGGATTTATATTAATTTTGCAAAAACATATTCATGTGGCCAAGTGTAAATGGAACAGTGTTAATAAGTTAGATGAATAAAACACATGTCCATGATCTATTTTTCAATGTTGGTTAAAATATTTTATTAAAAAAGAGAATGTTGACACTGGAGGACAATGGATGTTTAATCCTCCACACAGGGATGTTACATCTTGAGACAATTCAGAGTAATGGGACTTAAGATCGTCAGGATGCAATCAGTTAGTTATTGTATTAAAGTCTTTAAAAAAAAAACTTTTTAGCTGTTGCTTTTTTTAAATTATAGTAAAGTGTATAAAATGAATGGAGTGCACTCTAAATAAAAATGGTGCTAAATAGTAGGGGCTCGTAATCATAGGGGAACCACTTTAAGCGCTATAGCACTGATCTTTAAAGGTGCTATACAACACCTTTGTCAAATGGAGCTATGTAGAACCATAAGAGGTGCCATATAACACCATTGCTTCAACAAAAATGGTGCTAAATAGTACTCAACAGTGGTTCTTTGGCTTGTAATCATAGGCGAACCATTTTAAGTGCTATACAGCACCTTGTCAAATGGTGCCATATAGCACTTAATTTCTTCAACAAAAATGGTGCTAAATAGTACTCAGCAGTGGTTCTTTGGCTCGTAATCATAAGGGAACCTCTTTTGGTACTATATGGCACCTGTTCTTAAAGAAGCTTAAGAAGCTTTAAGAATATGGTATAGCACATTTGTCAAATGGTGCTATATAGAACCATTAAAGGTGCCATATATATATATATATATATAAAAGGATTATTAGGAACCTAAAGGATTATTAGGAACACCATACTAATACTGTGTTTGACCCCCTTTCGCCTTCAGAACTGCCTTAATTCTACGTGGCATTGATTCAACAAGGTGCTGAAAGCATTCTTTAGAAATGTTGGCCCATATTGGTAGGATAGCATCTTGCAGTTGATGGAGATTTGTGGGATGCACATCCAAGGGCAAGAAGCTCCTGTTCCACCACATCCCAAAGATGCTATATTGGGTTTAGATCTGGTGACTGTGGGGGACATTTTAGTACAGTAAACTCACTGTCATGTTCCAGAAACCAATTTGACATTATTTGAGCTTTGTGACATGGTGCATTATCCTGCTGGAAGTAGCCATCAGAGAATGAGTACATGCTGGTCATAAAGGGATGGACATGGTCAGAAACAATGCTCAGGTAGGCCGTGGCATTTAAACGATGCCCAATTGGCACTAAGGGGCCTAAAGTGTGCCAAGAAAACATCCCCACACCATTACACCACCACCAGCAGCCTGCACAGTGATAACAAGGCATGATGGATCCATGTTCTCATTCTGTTTACGCCTCATTCTGACTCTACCATCTGAATGTCTCAACAGAAATAGAGACTCATCAGACCAGGAACCATTTTTCCAGTCTTCAACTGTCCAATGTTGGTGAGCTTGTTTAAGTTGTAGCCTCTTTTTGCTATTTGTAGTGGAGATATAGTGGAGTAGTACCCGGTGGGGTCTTCTGCTGTTGTAACCTATCTAAAGAGATGACTAATTGATAGTGTTTTTGGATCCTAATAAGTGTTGTGATTGGCTCAGGACATTGGCTGAAAGGCAGGATGATGCAGCAGTGGAATAAATAAATAAATAAAGACAATAAAAATAGTCAGAAATCACAATTTGGCCAAAAAAATGACTTAGGCAATTATGCTATGAGGCTAACTATATGTAAAAGTGAAGGACATGAAAGAGAGAATGTTGACTCCTAAAGTCTACTCACAGATTGAGTTGCAAACCCCTTTTACAGTGACAGGAAGTCAGACTGCATCCTTTCAATTTCAAAACAACATGCTCCAAAAAGGTCAGTTTCTTTTTCAGTCCTTTAGGAAACTGGATTCCAAACTCAAAATATACAGGAGGATGTGCCATTGAGATGTCCTTGCTCACCTCTGTGATTAACTGACCATCCAATGTGAGCACAATGTGGTCATACTGACCCTCCCTGTGGCCTTTAAGCACCATTTTAGGAGTTGGGATCTCATGCGGTCTGTTCTGAGCATGTCTGACAGAGAGAGAGAGAGGGGAAAATAGCATTAACCATCTTCTCATATTAATTTGAATGGCAAACCTTATGAGTTACATTTATTTTAACTACATAATAGCTGCTTCCAACTGTAGGCCTTTAAACTAAATACCATCATTAGGTTAACACAACATGGTGGATGTTTTTACCCAATGAAGGCAAAGTAGAAAAGACATGTATTAAAATAATAGTCATAACTCATTCAATTAAATGTGGCAATTAACACGCTACTGTACTTACCATTTTGGCCAGTGAAATATGGGAACAAAGAGATTCCTGTGTGCTGTGGTTGGACACAATTTCTCTGGTAGCATTTTATTAGCGGCATCCTTTCTTTGAGAAGCAGTCTAAGCTTCTGTTTACTCCATTACACGCAGATGTTTGTCTTCTCCTGCATTAACCTATTGGGGTACTCAAATTGTTACAAATGGGATCTGGCATGACGTTGACTAGTGCTGATCGCTTTAGTATTGAGATTACACAGGCTTCACAAACGCTTTGCTGCAAACCTCGGTTGTAACGAGTGGTTATTTCAGTCAAAGTTGCTCTTCTATCAGCTTGAATCAGTCGGCCCGTTCTCCTCTGACCTCTAGCATCAACAAGGCATTTTCACCCACAGGATTGACACATACTGGATGTTTTTCCCTTTTCACACCATTCTTTGTAAACCCTAGAAATGGTTGTGCGTGAAAATCCCAGTAATTGAGCAGTTTTTGAAATACTGAGACCGGCCCGTCTGACACCAACAACCATGCCATGCTCAAAATTGCTTAAATCACCTTTCCTTCCCATTCTGACATTCAGTTTGGAGTTCACCAGGACCACACCCCTAAATGTTTTGACCAGGACCACACCCCTAAATGCACCGAAACAACGGCCATGTGATTGGTTGATTAGATAATTGCATTAATGAGACATTGAACAGGTGTTCCTAATAATCCTGTAGTTGAGTGTATATTCTTTCGATATTTTTACTAGAAAATAAGACAAAAAATACATAATAATATAATTTGTTTTTGTATACTACATACGATCCAGCTATAGTTTATATTTTTGTTCTAAAAAGGATAAATCTGAACAATGTTTGCACTATCACTGACAGACACACCATTATCACACTGAAATGCCTTTGTATTATATGAAAGATGAACCTGCAGAGTCAGCAAACATGCCCAAACCCATCTGTGTTTGTGTGCTATTTTCCTTCCGAGGTGTCAGTGCTGATGTGATGGATCGCTCAGATGTTTATCAACGCACACACACACACACACACACACCTTGTTGCTGAACATCTGTGTGCCACCTTTGCGTGCGGATGAGACCTCAAGCACCGGCGTGGTGAAAGCCTGTCACAAGACTTTGTGAGCGGAAAAAACAGAGAGCCGCCATCTGGTTCTGTTTGGCCCAGACAGACTGTAACCTCACCCTCATATGTTCCAGTGCTGCCCTTTCCCCTCAGAAGAGAGAGAGAGAGAGAGAGAGACAGAGAGAGAACCAGCATAAAAAGAAAAGAGGACAATGGCCTTTATACCTTTCACAAGACCAAAACATGAGCAGATGGACAACTTTTCCAGATGCTCTTGATTCAACAGGATTTAGATACAGTATTTGCAGGCCTGCTGTGTGTGCAGGCGATAGAGAGCAAACTGTAGGCCTGTTATTGCATTACTGATAAGATTATGTGTCTGGTTTTGGAAAAAAAATATTTAGATTGTTACGTGAGATGGTCTGAGTTACTGGTCGTTGATCGGATTCATGTGTTCATGATGGGATAGCTGCGTAAATGTGAACTTTTAGAACATGTAACTTTAACTCCAGGAACTGACTGGAAGTCTTTCTTTTTTAGTCGCAGTTGGTGTTTGAGGGGAGTGCATATAGTTTAATTCTATGCAAAAGTGACTACCAATGGAGCTGACGAGATCCAACTTCTGATGCAGTTGACTACAGTTGTGCAGAAACTACAAGCAACTAGTGGAGCAAAACCTTGATACTTTTAGTGATTTTAATCAGTGTTAGTCTGAACACATCTATTGTTATAAACACCATGATTGGATATTTCAGGGGATATGTCAGCACTGAGGTCAGTTCAACTTGTTCTTTCTAGTAGACTAAACCGGGACTGGGAATCTAATGTGTTTAAGTGTATATACTGCATGAGCATGTGTGTGTGTGTGTGTGTGTGTGTGTGTTTGTGGTCCCATTCAGTTTTGGGTCAGTAAGATTCTTTTAAGAAAACCTTTTATTCAATAATTATCCATTAAATGGATCAAAACTGACAGTAAAAACATTTAAAATGTTACAAAATATTTATATTTCAAATAAATGCTATTCTTTTCACAAAAACCTTTCAGTATGATAAATCAGCATATCAGAATGATTTCTGAAGGATCATGTGATGCTGAAGACTTGAGCAATGATGCTGAAAATACAGCTTTAAAATCACAGGGATAACGTATATTTTAAAATATACAATTAAAATAGGCAACATTTATTTTGATTTAAATTAATTGTATGATATAATAGTCTATTTTTTCTTTTGAAATAAAAGAGTTTAATGAACTATGCAGCTGTTTTTTACAGCACAAATCTCCAGGCCACCCAAAACATTTCTTGATACTTAAAACAAAATGGGCCATTCAGACTTTGTCACAGTGTTGATGACACAGCCGTGAGAGCATTAACGTATGACTGCACATATTTACATATAAACAACTTTTAAGTATCCAGCTTGGCATTGTTACTCATTTCATATACAAATGGTTAGCCAGTCATAACACATGATTTGCATATAGTAGGAATTTAAGGTTATAATAGAACTTCTTAAGGTATAGTAGCAAAAACAGCCTGTAGAATTCAAATGTTCAAAGATAGGGTGGAAGTGGTCGTGCAGAGCTAAATTATGAAACCTTAAATTACTTAAGTGGACCGTAGGAAAGAAACGTCAAGGAAAAGTAAAATACATCCTTGGATTTGATTTTGAGTGTGTTGTCTGTGGTTGCAGGAGATCATGGATTCCAAAGTATCTTGTGTGTGCATGTGTGTGTGTGTGTTGTGTCCATAACGAGCGTAGCTGAATTCACATTACTCTTTCAGCTACTATGGGGGAATCCCAGCATAACTGAAGTATCCTGTTCAGAAAAGATAAGACAACTGACAGAGCCAGAACAATTCAGCTTTAAAATCATCCTTGTACAACCCTCCTCATCTTTACTAAAACATGGCCTGGTTATCTTTGCTCTGAAAAAAAAATCTGGTGTTGTTATCAGCATTTTATTGACTGTCTTTCTTGTCTCTTGTGACAAGCCTTATTGGCTTGACTATAAAAGCTTTGCAATATTGCCAAAGCAATAATCAAGTACATACACGATATAGTTACAGTACTCGTTATCTTTGTTTGTATCTTTATAATTCTTGCCAACAGACACAAACCTTCTTTTTATTCTTACAGCTACAGATATGAATGTTACTCGCTATTTTGTTAACCACAATTTCCACATTGATAACCATGAAGTGAATTAATTATGTACCTTTTGTACATACTAAAACCTGTTTGACCAAACCATTTCAGGATCGGTAGTTTATGCAGTGCTCTGTTTATTACAGTATCTTAATGTATTCAGGAGAGCAGACACTCTTATTGTGACATGCTGGGTGGAATACACACATACAATACTTAAAAACTTTCTAACAAACATGTGTTAGCTGTGCAATGTAAGGGATAGTTTGTGTATCTGTGGTCTTTGTATGTGTGGGTTGGTTTTTACATTTTGTTTAGTTACTTGTGTTTCCGTAAGTTACTATGGTTTCTCATGTTGATTATCATTTGCACCTGTTGTTTATTTCAGTGGTTAGTTTGGTCTAAGCTTTGTGGGGGTTTTTTCAGTTCATGGTCAGTTCTTGTTGTGTTTTAAGTCAAATTTATTGCGTTTTTTTCTATTTCCTTGTTTGGAGTATTTTGGGTTCTGTTTAGTTAACCGTGATACTGTTATGGGGGTGTGTGATGTGGAGAATGACGAAGGCGAGGAATCAGGGATCAACAGAAAACTCTCTTTAATAAACGAAAACGAAAACACTTTAAATGCAAAACAAAACTGCACACTGTGCAAAAGGCTAAGAGAACATGGAAACTCGGACGTAGGGAAACAGCGACATAGAAATCGTCAACAATCGACAACGACATGGGAGAACCTGAGGGCTTATTATACACTGGATAATGAAAACACCTGGCAAGACTAACAAGGGAAGTGGCAAACGAGACGGTAACACAATGGCAAGGCAATAGGAAGTGACAGGACTAGACATTACTGTGACAGATACTGCTGCTAATAGATCCTTCTTTCACTTTTATTGCAACCATTTGCAGTGAAATGCAACTGCTATTGAGGTCAATGCAATGGCATGATATGGGCAATATTAAAAATAAAAACCTACACAGATACATATTTTTAAAATCAATTCAGCATCCCATTACCCCTGCCATACTATAATTATTTTTTCATGCTATTTTATTATAGTTTTTTTTAAGTAATATGATTATCTTCTTTTACTATTTTAGTGTATCATGATTATTTTATTGTACTATTTTTAACATACTATGAATAGTTTATCCATTTTTTATTATAACGTTTTTAGTGTGACTATTTTATTGTACTAGTTTAAACAGTATGATTAGTCAGTCATACTATTTTTAACATAATTGGATTGTTTTACTGTACTTAGTATCTACATTTATTTACATTTATAAATTTGGCAGACGCTTTTATCCAAAGCAACTTACATTGCATTCAAGATACACATTGACATTCTAATCAGTTCTTCCTTTTCCTGGGAATCGAACCCATGACCGTGGCATTGTAAACACCAATGCACTACTGGTTGAGCTACAGGAAAGCTAAAGTATCTAAACATTGTATGATTAATACTACAAATATAAATTTGTTTTTTGCATTTATTTGAACCAATTGTAATAAATATGGTTATATTTGTGATAACTATAGTTATATTTTTTTCAGTTATTCTAAAAAGTTTAACTAAAATGAATAGTATTGTCCAATATTTTAAGCTACATTATGGTCTTTATTTTTTATATGTTATTTCTTGTTTTTGGAATTTTAGCTGAGATGTGTAACTTTACATTTTGAACTCAGGCTGAACTTTTAAGCTAATTATAGAAGAGGTCTGAGAATAGGAGCTAACCTGTGGTGACTCGCACACACACACACAGACACACCCTTGAGCTTGTATTGTCATCAGTCAGTTGACAGCTTCTGTCCTGTGCGTGCCCACTAAATATCATCGTGTTGGTGGTTGCGGATCTAATTTCCCACCTCCTGCCCTCAAAAGAACCCCAGGACACTTTGCTGTGGTCTGGAACGTTCCGATCTGATCCTGTTTCATCTGGTTAAGTTCAAACTCTCTCTTTTGCTACCTCATATCAAAGAGATGAATAAACATCTAAATTACAAGAAACCGCAGGTGTGGGTGTTTCAGTGTCAAGAGATCTGCTCTTTCATACATTCAGTGACTTTTAATGATGAAAAATTTAAATATCAAAAGTGCTTCGTATCAGATGTCATGACTCATGGAATTTAGTTAACTGCAAAGTGATTCCTTTTACCTGACTAAAGGAATAGTTCATTTAAAAAGTAACATTCTGTTATTCTTTTTGAATGTCTTGTAAACAAATGAGACATGTTTGCTGACGTGTGACTGGCATTTTAGAATATAAATTTACTTACATTTAAAATGCACTTAAATATTCCTTTTAAAAATCTGTTAAAATGTTTATTTTAAGAATTAAAGAATGAAAGTTTTCTAACTATGTGTTTTCAATTTGTCAATGTGTGATCCCTGATGTATCACTTACCCTTCTCATGACCTTTCTTTGCCTTGCCTAATGGGCCATATATGCTTAGTACGAGTCTAGGCTGCTGCACACTTCCCTGTACCTCCATCTATAGGACGATAAAGTACTAATAAAATATATTTTGAAGGTTAAATAATGTTTACAGTAAAGGTTCTCCTGAGCTTTCCTGGGTTGGTGTGCATTTTTAAACATAAACATCATTCCTCTGCTGAATTCCACATGTTCTGTTCTATTATCCATGTTTTCTTCATCAATGTTTTTGCCTTTGTATCTTTTTCTCTCTGTCCTAATAGCTATTTCAGGGGATGTTGTCCTCTCTGCACTCTGAGATAGATATTCAAAGATATCTGATGAAAATCCAGACCATTGGTTCACGCAGAGTCAGTACTCGCACGAATAAAAGTGTGTGATGCATGTTTGTGTTTAACAACACCACAAAATCCCCTAACATGGAAAAACTTCATTTGAAACTAATTAACTCTCTCTCTCTCTCTCTCTCTCTCTCTCTCTCTCTCTCTCTCTCTCTCTCATATATATATATATATATATATATATATATAGGCAGGTCCATACTGCCTTTGTGTTTTAATTTTGAATCTAGTCTTCGGTTTATGCAGTCTTTCTGATCTGATCTTGCTGCATGACTGATTGCAGTGGGTGCAGCCGACCTGTGACTGACACTTTAAATCAAATGTCCAGTGTGTGTTACAGAAAATGTTAATATATTCAGGCAAAATATGCTTTGTTCACAATGAGTGGTTCATGTAGTGATGACAACCCTGCTGGAAATCCAGCTTAAACCAGCCTCTGATAATTTTACAAGGCTCTATCCTGTCCATTGACGAGTCTAGATGGGCTACCATTAGATCATATTATTAAGCTGAATAATGCTAATAGACCACTTTGAAACAAATACCACAAAGTTACCATGTCCCCCAAAACAGCCTGACCATCTTAAGATGTTATAATTCATTTTTTGTTTGTTTTTTTTTCAGCAGAGAAGCCAAAAATAGTTTATCATTATGGTTTATAGCTAGTAGCCCACATTGAACAAGCTACTACAACCCAGCTACAATATCCCAAAAAACAGCCTGGCCATCTTTAGCTGGTATAATCTATTTTTTCCAGCAGAAAATCCAAAAATGCCATGGTTTTCAGGAATTGCTCGACTGATATGTCATGAAATTCAGCATGTTATCTAA
The DNA here is from genome assembly GCA_037043235.1 of Rhodeus uyekii. NCBI lineage: Eukaryota > Metazoa > Chordata > Actinopteri > Cypriniformes > Acheilognathidae > Rhodeus > Rhodeus uyekii. The sequence goes on from JAWRVZ010000078.1 coordinate 1,371,990, forward strand.
AACTCTGTTTCTTCTTCCTCCTACAGAACCGGAGCTCTAAGCAGAGTGTGGTGTGTTCGAGTCCAGTTCCTGTGTTTGTGGATCAGGTGGAGCACGGCTCACTGGTCTCTCTCGATGCTCTGGAGGTCATGTCTGAGTGTGACATGCCCATCGCCTTCACCCGAGGCTCCCGATCTCGAGCCAGTCTGCCTGTGGTCCGCTCTACTAACCAGACCAAGGATCGCTCACTAGGTAAACACTTAAATAGCAGCCATGCCGAAAGACCTACTAGCTAGGGATACATGATTAAAATACAACTGAAATTTAAAATGGATCACTTAAATAAAACTGAAATCATTATACTGTATGGCTTAGTGCAATTATTAAGTCACAAATACTACATGTTTCAGAGTGAAGTGCAGCACTGTGTTCTTACACACGAGCAGCTCATTATCTCATTTTTCTGCATCTGCAGATACAATAATGACATGTTTGAGCCGCTTTAACATGCACCAAATATCTTCCCAAAACTTGTAATACAGCGCATATAAATGTAAAAGAAGCTTTAAAGTAGTGGTATTCAAATGGTGGACTGCAATCTGGTTCCAGACCCAGGCTTGGTTCCATCTGGACTGTGGAATATATTTGCGCCATTTTACCATTTTCTACAATTTACATTGAGCTGTATATTGTCTACTACAAGGAGCTCCGCTTGGGATGGAAACCAGGGTTTCTTCCACATAACCAAGGCACGTAAGCATCACTGCGTGACCTTGATCATCCAAAATGGGTTGCTCCTGGGGGAAAACCCCCAGGTTTTGAGTCACAACTGTTGCAGAAGGCTGAACGGGATAACGCTGCACTCTGCTGCCATGAGACCCAACAGTCTCTGAAACAATTTTACAGTGAGTGACTGGCCTAGTTTTATTCATTTTATGGCTGAAAGGATTGTTTTGATGCACACAGGTGAAAGACAAGCCTACATCGTAATCGAGTCCCATATTAAGCCTAGGAAGGTGGTCCTCTGTAATGGAGAAAGGACACTCCTCTTTGCATTTTTATCCTTAACCCCAACTCCTTCATGTGAGCAAGAATGACATCTCGATGCAAGACTGCTAACTGTCGCTACTTTAAAATCAACCAATCGTCAATGTAGTTCAGACCACAGAAACACCCTGCCGGTATTGGCATGCCTTGTCCCCGAAGGCAAACCTCTGGTACTTCCTGTGGTGATGAAGGATAGATATATGGAAGGAATCTATCGTAACAAACCAGTCCTCTGACCTGATCCGTGAGACAAAAATCAGGTCAGAGGACTGGTTTGTTGACATCATGAACTTGAGTCGCATGACCGTTTGATTCAGCTGACGCAAGTCCAGGATGGGACACAACCCTCCATCCTATTTTGGAACAATAAAGGCTGGGCTCTGGTATTTTTCAAGCAACCACTGCAGTGCTCTGAAGCAGTACACCAGGCAGGGAACACATGAAGAGACTGCTCTAGGACCCTTTACTGTGATCCCTCGTTTAACGCTGTTAATTTGGACCGGAACCCCCCGGCAAAATCTGCAAAGTAGGATCAGCCGATCAGCTCACGGGATACTTCCACTAGTGCTCTCATTCGTCGATTTCGCGCCGGGAATCAATCACGTGGGTATTTATGTAGCCTCTGAGAGAGTTTCTCTCTTTGTCTAGCATCCTGATAAACTGTTTCTCTCGCATCACGATAAAACAACGCTGCTTTCCGCTATACAGCTGCCGGTATGACGGTATTTTGTAATTTTTATTTTTCAATGAATATTTTTGAAAAATCCACGATTCACTGAGGCTGTGAAACTTGAATTACAATATATATATATATATATATATATATATATATACAGGGATTACAGTATATATACTATATATATATATATATATATATATATATATATATATAGTATATATACTGTAATATACTGTATATATATATATACTGTATATATATATATATATATATAAACATCTAATCAAAACTTCAATTATAAAAGGAAAAGCAAATAAATGATCTCACAAGGGTTGAGGAGTGTTTCGAATTGTGAATGATGGGTGTTCGATTTCTGCTGTAATCTGCCGAGCTTTCTATGGAACTAATCTGATTCTATGGAACTGCTGCCTTATTTTCCATCTGCTGGTAAATGATTTAGTTGTAGAGATGAAGTATCTGTGGAAGTGTGTGTTTACGTAAGTTTGTCTGTCTGTCTCTTGTATATAAGTTCAATGTCATAACAGTGCATTTGGTTCTGTCATTATTGGTTCATGTAATGGAAATATACAAGGCTCCACAGCTGAAATTCGTACCCTGTACTTAACATCTCACAAGGGTATATTACCGCATAGACTCGTGCTTGTGAACACACACACGGAAATAGGACTCTTTTGCCAACATACACACACATATATTTTCACTAGCACACTCCGAATAGTCCCTACATGCAGCTAGAATGACGGTACAACACACACAGACCTTGAAATGGGAGCCTTCTCTTGCTGCTTAACTCTGATTGGTCGGTTTAAACAAGGACAAATCTGGAAAGACAGTTATGGGGAGAAAAAGTGTTTTCACTCAAACTATGCCCTCAAAATTCCTCTGAGAAGATGAAAAACTAGATGTTGTTTTATGAGAAGAAACACAAAGGCGAGAAGACCAGCATCTATCAGAGACCTGCTCGCTGTAAGTCACCCTTCCTGTAGTTCAATGATCTTAAGTTTCCGTTGTTGAGAGATGTCATTTTAGTTTTGTGTAAAACCTTCTTTGGAAGAATAGAGCACAACAGTCTGGTACTTGGAAGAAAAAATCCCATTCACTAAAAAGTAATTTTTTAGCAATATTACAAGCCTTGCTTTATATTTTGCTAAAAAACTTCAAATATGTTGTGTTATATTAAATTATATATTATCATTTAATCAGTAGTTTTTAGATTGAACTTATTAGATTTGTTATTGTTGCTAGCTTTCAGTAATTTAAATAAAGTTCAAACAAAAATGAATATAAAAATTTAATGAAAAACTTAAATGAAAATGGGAAATGTTGGCTTGGAAGCTAATTAAAATGAAATGTTTAAGTTGAAGTACTAAAATTACTAAACTAAATTGAAATATTTAAAGAAAATAACAATAAAACATGACCAAATCATAAAAAAATTCTCAAATTTAAACTAAAAATTAAAATAAAGGATAAAACAAAATATCAAATGCTATAATAGTATATAAGCAATGCTAAAATAACAGTGATCCTTATAGAGAAAATGCTGAAAAGGCTGGTTACTGATTGCAAAGAAATCTTCTGTCTTCTCATTGGACAACTAGACAGTGGGATGATAAAATAATACATTTGTAATCAGACTGAATCATCTTTTTCCATAGTAAACAGTATGAATGGAGATTGAAACGTCTCATGCAGATAGTATTAAAATTCTAACAATGAAGAAGAAGCTTTCGTCTGAGGGTTTTCCAGTTTGGTTGAGAGACCCTGTATGTTATTGTGAATAAAGCAGTTCTTCATGACGCGGCTCAGCATTTAGCCCAAGGAGCTCTTCTGAATTATATACTGTTGATTGTTTGATGCTTGATAATTAGTTATTTATGTCAGTCATTATAGTGAAATGATTGGGTAGAGTTTCTGAGACTGTTCCAAACTCAAGTGAGCTGTCTACTGTTTACATGACAGCAGATGAGTCATGTGCATTAACACAGAAATCTTCCATTAAGAGTTCTGCAAGCTGAAATTTATTACATTTATCGATTATACATCTGTTTAAAAATACTTTCATTTAAAATGGTGCATGCTGTACTTTGCAACAGAGAATTAAAATACGTGTGTTTAAAATAGGGGTCGGAATCAATCTCTTTCTAACACACAACAAAAAACGTTCACACGCACAGTTCTCACAAAGCAAGCGAACACGGAACCACACATTTAACTTATCTGCATTCATATGGTCTCTTGTGAACAGATGTAGACAAACAGTACAACTCCCTCCATCCGTCCAAGAACAGTCTACCACACTCTCTCTCTCGCCCACTTGCTCTTCCCACCAGATATTACACACCCACACATAAAATTAAGTTGATCCCTCATAGAGTGTTATGGAGAAGGAGAAAAGTAATTTATCGATATGGCTGCATGTACAAATGAGTGCTATATCAGATATCGACCAGTGATAATATTTCATTGCATAACACTGTTTAATATAATTTCTTTGCAATTTTCTACAATGTATATTATAATCTTCTGATGCCTAAACTTGTGATTTAGGTTTGAAGTGTTGAAGTCTCTCTTTTTTATTTATTTCCATGCTTCTCTCACTCTTTCTTCATGTTCTCTCTTTTCTTTTTCCAAATTTCAGGGGTGTTGTATCTGCAGTATGGAGACGACACAAAGCAGATACGCATGCCTAATGAGATAACGAGTGTAGATACAGTCAGAGCTCTGTTCGTTAGTGCCTTCCCTCATCAGCTCAACATGAAGATGCTGGAATCGCCAAGCACCGCCATCTACGTGAAAGATGAGACCAGGAACGTGTACTATGAGCTCACTGATGTCAGGTGAGTGTGTGTGCTTCAGATCCAGCCTCCTTGGAGTTCCTTAAAGTTCACCCCAAAAAATAGCCCATAAAGAAGCCCATGTAGAGCGAAAAAGATGCTGCGTCACCCTGCCATATCTCCTGTTTGACTGTCAGCAACTACTTGAGAAACTTAGAATCTGGCGCTGCTTTGATCATTTTCTTACAAAAACTCATAAATTTGCTTAATTCAAGGCCTTTATTAAGTAAAAAACTTGGACGCTATTCAGTCCCATTACAGAGCCAGGATATTATTTAATATAAATTTTATTTTGTTTTGCTGAAGTAAGCACGTCATGTTGGATGGTTTGAGTGAGTAAATTATAGATCATTTAATTTTTGGGGGAACTATTCCTTTAAAAATCCAACAGCTTTATTGTCTTCCTTCCTCATTCCACATGCTTCCTTTAGTTTCATGATATCAATCAACACAGCAAGTGACATTCCTCCAGGTTCAATTGCACCTTGAGAACAAACTTAGTTAGTCAGTCAAATCTCAAATGCATTGATGTTACAGAATCATGCAGCTGTGGAAGAATTGTGAATTAATGAGAATTAATTTTCTGTAATTTATTCACCCTCATGCTGTTTCAAACCCATATGACTTTCATTCTGCTGCAGAACATGAATGTTCTTGCAGCTTTTTTCAAAATTTCTAAATTATACAGTGACCAGTGACTGTCAGCTCTGAAAACGTCACAAAAGGACCATAAATATGTCATAAAAGTAGTCAGTTCCACTTGTTCACTATATACCAAGTCTTCCAAATAACTTTCTCTGAAGAAAACATAAGTTGTTATTTACTGATGCTCTTCATCGTAGCTCTGAATTAGCAAAACTAATAGATTCATATTGGTTGGAGAGAATAAAGGATGACATGCTTTTCATTTTTAGGTGAATTATTTCTGTAATATGGAACTATAGCTCTGAAAATCTTCAGTAATATTTATTTGAAACCATCTAGACTGTAAAAAGCCACCCTCACTCACATACACACAGGCAAAACATTATAACTCTATTTCATTTGAACAGAATTACAGTCAAAGAAAGATTAAAGAATGGCCTCATTTGTTTCTCTGACTTTTAACCAATAAACCTGACCGTCACCCACCAGCACAGCTAATGTTAACATGCCACTTATGTCAGACTTCAAACAAACACTCCCACATATCTTTCACTCTCGTTTTCTCTGGTCTTTCATCTTTCGCTCCACTTCAACCAATCTCTAAACACTTATGTGTACATTGCTTACATTACCTTCTGTATCTCTCTACCTGTTTACAGAAATGAGTAAACCACAACACTTTCTCAGTTGGGAATCACCCTTGAAAGACCCAATGAAATGGAAACTTGAGCTGTCATATGCTAGTATACTCATAAAAGTTGATCAAATTATATATCTGGTATATATACTCCCTTTTATACAGTATTGTTTGGAGTCAGTAAGATTTTTAAAATCTTTTTGAAAGACATCTCTTTTTATTTGATCGTAAATACAGTAGCAACAGTAATATTGTGATATATTATTAGTTTAAAATAACTGTGATCTACTTGAATATTTATTTTGAATACCTGTAATGTTCAGCATCATTACTCCAGTTTCCAATGTCACATGATCCTTCAGAAATCATTCTATTATGATGCTCAAGAAACATTTCTTATTATTGTCAATGTTGAAAACAATTGTGCTGCTTGATATTTTTGTCGAAAAATATCCACCCTTAGGATTCTTTGAGGAATAGAAAGAACAAGATTTTCTTTTTTAATTTAATGCATCCTTGCTGAATTAAAATATTAATGTTTTTACTGACCCAGAAACCTTTGACCGGTAGTATATACTTTTATTTTAAATGACCAGTGTTTCTCTTCTGGGGGAACAGATGAATAGTATTGATGACACACACTATATATATTTTTGTCCAATTAGATGTTTTCTACAGTATGACTAAAGGCTATTGGTCCTTCGGTTCTTTCCACCCAAATTTCTTGGAAGTTCCTGAAGATTCAGCAAGAAATGCATAAATATAAAAAAAAGTGTAAACACAACCAAATTAAATCATTAACTTTTCCTCCGATCCAATGAGACTATAAATAGTGACTTATACACATATTGTCTTGTAGACAAAGCGGCCAGTCCACTTACTTTTGCATGGTGATGTAACATGTACTTTGAGACTCCATTTATCAAGGCTGTAAATCTAAATTACAGCCACATGACCACATATCTGACTTCATGAGAAAAAAGCTCATGTCACATTACACAAACACATTTTGAGACGTCCAGGAAGACAGAGACTTAAAAACATAAATAGACAAACTTGGCTACTTAGTAGACAGTTAAGACTGTTAGTAGACTGTTTTTGCGCAATGCTATATTAGTAAACCATTTCTGGACCTACAGAGAATTATATTCTGGAAATTACTTGACATATCAGCCAACATGGATTTTGTCACAGAGAGCCATAGCTATTCACCTTCATCTCCAATTTCTCGCTCTGACTCGCCTTTGTCTCTCAGTGAATCACTTTATTCTCGTGAATCCTTTGACCTCTCTCGCTGCCACTCTCCGCTCTCGCGTGTTGAAATACCATCGGCCCTAGTGCACCCTGTTGTGGCAGAGCTCAGGGGCCAACCTTCAGGGCACCGTACGCGACCCCGTTCGGATGGTGACATTTGGTCTGCATATCTGACCGGTGTGGATTTGTCCCTGCACAGGAACATCACGGATCACTCCTGCCTGAAGGTGTACCACAAAGACCCAGCTCATGCCTTCAGCCATGGAGCCCGGCCAAGCAACGGAGATGCAAGGGTGAGTGCCAAGTAGTTTTTTTTTAGACCAATAAGAAATCAGAATCCTTAATGGAGAAATCTTTTCGTGGATGGTTAGATAGCTGATGGAAAATGTTAGTTCCCTTTCTGGGAACTCGAGCTGTGTCGAAGCACTAGGGGAAATAGCCTTGCGTGAGTCACGTGAAGATCTATGCAACCAATGAGAAACGAACGCGTGTGAATGCGTCACTGCCGGCCGCAGCCGGTGACGTCATGAGGAAGAGCATAAAGCGCGTCTGAAACCGGGGCGCGTCAGCTCTGAATGCCTTCAGCGTGCTGTGTCTGTGTGAGAGTGATTTTGAGTTGAGATAGCTAAAAATCATCAGAATGAGTGTGAAAATGTGGCGAATGAACAGAGGTTCACACCGTGTGTTTATCCTTGCCCACGTTTCATAACGGGCAGGGATACACATGTTATGTGTGTAATCTGTTTGGGAGTGGAGCATGCACGGTCGGCACTTGAGAGTGCCGGTTGTAAGGACTGCGGGAGGTTCTATATGCATGCTCACTGTGGTACAGTGGATAGTGCTTTTGCCTATCATGCAGGAGACCGGGGTTCGGAGCCCCGGTGGGATGAACTTTTTCATTGCATGATCTCCGCTCCCGCCTGGCGGTCTGTAACGAGGCCGCCTAGGCTAGTGTTCCCCGCGATTCGGGACCTGCAGTAGCCGAGGCTTTGTGGCGCTCTCGGTCCTGGGGATCACAAATGGATCTCGCTGAGGCTGCTGGGGTGGGTCCGTCCTTACCTCAGCCTTCACGAGATCAAGCGGGTCCCAGTCACGAGCACTCTGAGTGAGATGCCCGTGCTGTGACTCCAACACTAGCTCTATCAAGTTCAGAGAGTGAGATCGATTTAGCTAGTGTTGACCCGGTCGAGGAGGATTCGCCACTCTCCTCGCCGGCGTTTGAGGAGCTTGTTGAGGTTGTGGCGCGAGCGGTCTCTCGTCTGGGGCTTGATTGGCCAGCAGAGACCAGAAGCGCTCGTCCTAAGTATGTTAGACGAGCGTTATCTTCTGACTCGCGTCATTCCCCCGCGCCGAGCAATGCCTTTCATACTTGATTTACATGCCGAGGTATCTAGATCTTGGTGAAGGCCAGCCTCCGAGAAAATTTATACACGTAATGTTACGATGTATAATAATCTAGTGGGGCTCAAGATCATTGATATGGAGGGTTGAAGAAAGTGGATGAGGGCGAGTTACCTCGTCCCTCAGTCTGCGTCCTCCATTAAAGTTCTGGCGCTCCCCTCCAAGCCGATGCGCGTCACATCGTCTTTGGTGGGGAAAGCATACTCCGCATCGAGTCATGCCACAGCGTGTCTGCACGGCACGACACTGCTGCAGGCATATCAGGCGGAGTTGCTTGGGGACCTCAACGAGGGCGGCGGTATCGGTCCGGAGGCAGTGGCAGAGCTGCGCCGGACCGTGGATCTGTCTCTTCGGGCCACTAGGGAGATGGCCTACTCTGTCGGCCGCTCCATGGCAGCTTTGGTGGCTACGAAGAGACACCTTTTTGGCTCAATTTGTCAGCTATGAAAGATAGGACAAATTTGTTTTGCTGGACGCTCCTCTGTCCCCTTCGGGCTTGCTCGGCGACGCCGTAAAAAGCGTTGTCGACAAGTTTCAGGAGGCTGCACGACAGCAGGTGTCGTTCAGTAAAGTTATTCCCCGCCGCCCTCCACGTGAGACCGCCAGTCAAGGGAGGTCTCAAAGCTCTTCACACAGGGCCGCTCAAAAACGAAGTGTCGCCACCCGTCTTCCTCCGGTTAATCCCGGGGGGTCGGGTCGACAGGCTCAAGCCTCTGGCAAGAGGGGCGATCTGAGGGTTGTCCTGAGCGCTAAGAAGGCTAAGAGCAAGCGGCCCTGACGCCAAGCCGCAACAAGGTGGTGTATCCCTGGAGCAGCTGACCAGTCAGCCCGCCATGGGAAAACCACCCCCTCCGAGGAGGGTCTTAGAGCACTCCACCCGGGAATCCGGAAATCCCGGCCCAGTGGTGGACATGCTATCAGCACCAGAGGCCAGCCCCGGGAGGCTGGTTCCCCTAGTAGAGTTCCGGGATGCGTGGTCACGGCTACCCGGTATCTCTCAGTGGGTCCTGCGCACGGTCACCTTAGGGTACACCATTCAGTTCGGGGTCTCACCACCCCGGTTCTCGGGGGTCCTACAGTCTGCTGTAGGCCCTCAGCAGGCTCTGGTCATGGAACAAGAAGTAGACACTCTGCTGGCGAAAGGGGCCATCGGGTATGGACCCCTCGTGAACAGCAAGTCTGGGCTTTTCAGCTGTTACTTCATAGTTCCGAAGGGAGGATGGAAGGTTGCGGCTCATTCTGGATTTTTGTCTCTTAAATTGATGCGAAGAGATGCGACGCTCAGGCGGATCGTAGTACAGATTAGGTCCTATAACGGGTCCGGCACGATCGACATCAGAGACATATAAATCCCTCATTCCCATCCTTCCACAACAGGAAGTTCCTGTGGTTCGCCTTCAGGGGGGAAGGCGTACCAGTATCAGTGCTTCCGTGTAGACCGGGGGTTCTCCCTGAGGGGTACCCGCTTCGCAATCAAGGTCACGGGGCGATGCCCACGCACCCTGAGCATGCGGAAGAACTCCTGGTTCTCGTCGATGCTTACGGCGGAACACCAAGAAGAGTGTACTTTCTCCCACTCAGAGAACCACTTTCTTGGGAGTCATTTGGGACTCAGTGGCCATGTCTGCTCGGTTCCTCCCCGAGAGCATCCAGGCCGTTCGTTGAGCTGTTAAGCGACGAGTGACACTCTTACGCTGAACACCAAGAAGAGTGTTATTTCTCCCACGTAGAGAACCACTTTCTTGGGAGTCTTTGGGACTCAGTGGCTATGTTGGCTCGGCTCTTCCCCGAGCGCATTCAAGCCTTCGTTCAGCCGTCAAGAGTATCGAGGGGCAGCCACTCACGTGAGACACTCTGAGGTGTTAGGGTCCATGCAGCGGCTCCAGCGATTATTCCATGGGGCCGACTGTGTGCGAGACCCCTGCAGTGGTGGCTGGAAACCAGGGGTTCTCCCCGAGGGCTGGAACCCTTGGTCCCCTTGTTTGGAGCAGATTTGGGACAGATACGGCAGGCACAGGTCTCCTGTTTGCCTCCGTAAGGATTTCTCTGCCCTCTGTGGCTTTCGTTTAAACATCCAGGGCCTCTGGGGCGGGTTGTTATGGTACAGGCGTGGCCGAGGCTACGCCTGTACGCTTTTTCCTCCCATCACTCTGCTCCCGGGAGTTCTGGGAAACTGTGGGTCTGGCCCCTGAGGGGGCCCAGCTCATAGAGGCCGGTCTCTCAGCCGAGGTTGTTGAGACCATCCTTCAGTCCAGAGCTCCCTCCACGAGGAAACTCTACGCCCTGAAGTGGAAGCTCTTCACTTCTTGGTGTAGTGAAAGGCAGGTGAACCCAGTAACCTGTCAAGTTGGCAAAGTACTGGAGTTCCTGCAAGAAAGATTTGTGGCAGGGCTGTCCCCCTCCACCTTGAAGGTCTACGTGGCTGCTATAACGGTTCGCCACGTACCTCTGGGTGGGGTACCCTTGGGCAGGGACCCCCTAGTCACTCGTTTCCTCCGTGGTACACTAAGGCTGAGACCTGCGGCACAGACCAGGGTGCCGGCTTGGGACTTGTCCGTGGTACTCCTAGGCCTGTCCCAGCCGCCCCTTGAACCTTTAGAGGAATCTCTATTAAGTACCTCTCTCTTTAGACCCTTCTTTTGCTGGCAATCGCCTCGCTCAAGAGGGTCGGGGATCTTCAGGCCCTCTTAGTGGCCCCTTCATGTCTTCAGTTTGCGCCCGGGATGGGAAAGGCATTTCTCCACCCGAGGCCAGGCTATATCCCCAAGGTTCCCACTGAGGTGGCTCGGTCTATCATGCTGCAGGCCTTCTGCCCTCCCCCATTTGATGATCATGAGCAGGAGCAAGAACAAGGTCTGTCCAGTGCGAGCACTGGACGCTTACGTTCCAAGACTGCCACTTGGCGTAGGTTGGACCAACTGTTCGTTTGCGTTGGCTTTAGGACCCCTAAGGGGGCTCCAGCTTCTAAGCAAACACTAAGCAGGTGGATAGTCGAGGCTATCTGTCTAGCTTACGAGTCGGCCGGACATGCTTCTCCTTTGAGGGTCTGAGCCCACTCCACTAGGAGCATGGCAGCATCCAAGGCTCTCCTCTCCGGAGTCGCCTTGTCTGATGTTTGTGCTGCGGCCGGCTGGTTCCTCGCCGCACACATTCATGAGGTTCTACCAGCTAGACCTCGATGCCGCCCCGGGAACCAGGGTGCTCTCTCAGTGAGCTGGGACACACCCGGATGCTGACGTCGCTGAGGTGGCGTTGGCATAGCGTTCCCCTAGTGCTTCGACACAGCTCGAGTTCCCAGAAAGGGAACGTCTCGGGTTACGTATGTAACCCTGGTTCCCTGAGGGGAACGAGACGCTGTGTCTTGGCCTCAGCTCCTGGCGCCTCCGGGCCCGCTTCAGGCATTCATGGCTGACGCGCCCCGGTTTCAGACGCGCTTTATGCTCTTCCTCATGACGTCACCGGCTGCGGCCGGCAGTGACGCATTCACACGCGTTCGTTTCTCATTGGTTGCATAGATCTTCACGTGACTCACGCAAGGCTATTTCCCCTAGTGCTTCGACACAGCGTCTCGTTCCCCTCAGGGAACCAGGGTTACATACGTAACCCGAGACGTTTGACAGGCTTTGTATGTGATCTTGATCATTTCAAATTTATACTTGATCTAAATACTTCAGACTTCTATGCTGCAAGTCTGAACAGATACATTTTACACAAGCAGAGCTCTAGATAAATTAGAATTTCAAATAATTTATGAAGTTTGGTGCAGTTGAGAGCTCTGGTTGACAGTTTTGTGCATAGTCACCCAACAATCTACATGTGAGGTTACTCTATTGACAACTGTTCAAAACTTTGGGGTCGGTAAGATTTTGTAATGTTTTTCAAAGTGTCTTATGCTCACCAAGTCTCCATTAATTTGATCAGAAACAAAGTAAGCAAAAAATTTTTATCAATTTGAATATATTATAAAATGTAATTTATTCTTGTATTAATCATTTATTCTAATATTCCGACTTGATGCTCAGGAAACATTTCTTGTTATTATCAATGTTGAAAGCAGTTGAGCTGCTTAATATTTTTTTTTAAACCATGATACATTTTTGCTCAGGATTCATTTGATGAGTAGAAAGTTTTTAAAAAAGCACAATTTATTTATTATAGATCTTTTATAATAAATGTTTTAACTTCTTAACCTTTGATCATCAATGTAATGTGTCCCTGCTGAACAAAAGTATAAATTTCTTTCCCCAAACTTTTGAATGGTAGTATATACTTATGTACAGTTTGAAAAATGTATTGTCTTTTTTAGATTTGCTAAAGGTTCAACAGTGTTGTTAAATTATGTTTTAAAGATTAATTTTAAGTGAGTTTGATTACAGCAAAGGTAATCTAAATGTAAAAATAAAATAAACGAGCATGAATGATTAAATCAGCTGATAAATATTGGACATGATTGTGGGGTGCAAGGCTGGGCAGAGGGCCGTAAGGACCACTCCAGCCTCGTATCTCATGGAGGAGTGCCACCCCCACACACAAACAAATCCAGGCCTGGTCCTTTCTCATCCTTCGCTGTTGTCGGTCCTCCTTTTATGGTTCCGCTCGTCTGTGAGATACGATACCGGTGTTGCTATGACGGTGAGGCAGGTGACGCTCATAATAAATCACAACACCGGCCTCACTCCGATTTCATGGCTCTTGGCCCCACCCTGCTAGTATACTTTTTCAAATCCTTCTGTAATGCTCACATGTTGCCGCTTTTCCTTTTTTTGGCATGCTCAGAAATGAACTGAGGGCATTATTTAAATAACAGGTCCCTTCCCGGCCTCCCCTTTTCTTTTCGGCCATCTCCAGGGATCCCTCTGCTCTTCACAGTTAGAGTCACCCCCACCCCAGTCACGCATTCCAATCCTTTCATGTCCGTCTTTGTCCCCCAGGCCTAATTTCAGGGGGATTGGATCAGGATTGAAGCAGAATTGGTGGAAGCACTGAATAGAAAGCAAAGGCTTTTTCCTCATTCCCTTTCCTCTCATAATCCTCTCTAATCTCTTGCCATGCCGGCCCTGTTTGTTTGGTGGTGATGTAACGGAAATTAGATCGCAAGGCTTTCATTTTCTCTCTGTTTCCCCAAATTTAACTAGGTAGCCCCAGACTTTTGTCTATGGTAATCCCCGGTGTTGCTTTGACCAACTCGCACAAGTAATATGCATTTGATTAGAGCTTTAGACGCTGCCATAAGAGCCCTTAAGGGAAGTTGTAAAAGTTCCAGGAAGTGAAGGACTTTGCTCACTATATTTTGTTTGTTTTTTGTTTTAAGGCTCTTATGAACATTTCACGTCACTTTTAGGAGTATGTGTGGAAAGTTAGAAGTTGAAAGACGCACTGTTTGTGTCACATGTCCATATCTGAGTGGATTAATATATATATGTACATGTTTAAAGGAAGATAGAAAATACAACTGATAAAGAATATTATCTGTTTTCTGACAAGTTGTTCCGACGGTTGCCAAAGTTCACAGGAAGTGTCAGTGCTTGCCATTGTAACAGTTTAAAGAGAATTTTATTATATAGCTATGTTGTTTGTATGTTGGTATTTTAGTTATAGGTAAATGTGTGACTGTAGAAGTCTTTGGTCTTGGGTAGCCCTCGAGTTCAGGTACAAATTAGAACAAGAGTAATACATTTAACAAGTCAATGAAAGTATAATCAGCTAGAGATTTTAAGAGACTTGGACTGTCGAAGTGAGCGGGATTTCTTGTCACTATTAAAAAGCCTGTTCCACCTTCAAGAGGTTATTGCATAACAGTTATAAAGGCTTTAAGTTTCGTACAAGCTCTCACATGCTTTACCATGTGACTGACACGGATCAAAGGTTTGACGCCCAGCTCATATTGTGTGCCTGTAAAAACATATCTACCACTTTGCACGAACAGGATACAAAATAACACCAGAAGAATTTAAATTAAAACATTCTTTTGCAACTAAATGTCACTAAAATAAGCTGCATAACCTTCAGAAAACATAATGTTTTTCTGGACTGCAGTTTTTCAATTTATATAATTTATTTATTGTGTTACTTGCATTTTTGGGACTGCTGATTTTAATCAACTTAATTGATACATGTGCACAAATGTTACAATAACATTTGTAACAGAAAATCAGTTCATTGGAGTATTTTTTGTGTGATTTTAATTATTGGATAATTAAGGTTGAGAATGAAACTGAGGAGGGACAAACTAAACCAGAGGGATGCAGGTGTGTGATGAGTTTAAGACTAGATACCTTTCAGGCAAAATTCATCAAACATATCTAACATTGTATTTTTTGCCTGTAATTCTGTAATTGGACACGCCATAAGTCTACCATAGTTGTTGATTGCACCTGTTAAAGGGCCAGTCACACAGCCGATCACGCACGAATCACTCACAAATCACGCACAGATTGGGTTTGTGCGTGCTTGTGCGTCGAGAAATTGACCAAAGTATTCCACGAACATTCGACGCACGTCCGACGCATGAATCACTGACGGATTCACTCACGTCCAAACACACACGCTTCGCGAACGTTCCACTTACAAGCACTTTCAGAATCCACATTGTCAGTGGATGTCAGTGGAATGAACGTGATACGTGCGCGGTTCATGCGTGATATGAAGGTGGGGCGTCAGTGGACGGACGTGGACATGAGCGGTTTCAAACCAGTTAGGACGCATAAGCACTGGCGGCCACGCAGAAACGAAAATCTGTGTCACACTGCGAAAGTTGCACGAATCACACAAGAATTACGCACAGATTTTCGTTTCTGTGCGGAGCGTGCGTCGTATGCGTAATTCATCGGTGGAACGAACGTGGACCGTCAGTGATCGTAAGTGGATGTGCGTCGAAGGCGGTTTGTGCGTGATTTTGAGTTTTGAACGGTTACAAATTTTTCTGACGCACAACTGTGGGTTGGTGTGCGTTATTCATGAGTCGGCGTGCGTAGTTTATGCGTCGAGTATGCGTGACTATGCGCGGGACACGCGTCGGCCGTCAGTGCTTATGTGTCGGAACTGGTTCGAAACCGCTCATGTCCATGTCCGTCCACTGACGCCCCACCTTCATATCACGCATGAACCGCGCACGTATCACGTTCATTCCACTGACAATGTGGATTCTGAAAGTGCTTGTACGTGGAACATTCGCGAATCTTGCGTGTTTGGACGCGCTCCGTCAGTGATTCGGGCGTGCGTCGAATGTTTGTGGAATACTTTGATCAATTTCTCGACGCACAAGCACGCACAAACCCAATCTGTGCGTGATTTGTGAGTGATTCGTGCGTGATCGGCTGTGTGACTGGCCCTTTAATATTCTGGTCTGTATACTAGAGTGATGTTATATGATATAAATGTTTTTAAACTCAGTACCGATGACTTTAATCTATTCCCACCCAATCAAATCGTAGCACTTTCGCTTCACATGAGAGCCATTCCACTCCTTCCAGCTTCCTTTTTTTGTGGAAAAAGGAAACATTCAAAATCCACACACAGCAGTTGACGTCCAAAAACAATGGTTTATATTCACATGAAACCTGAGCATGAATCAATATGCCAATGAAAACTGTAGGACGTAATTATATGTTGATATGTAACATAATAAAACACATGGTTAATGCTTTATTGACTTGTCTTTGTCAGGCATGACAGGCTTAACGACATATTGTATAAATACGGAAATATATCCAGTAGGGAGGATTGCCTGCAAATCTCCTAGCATAATTGTGTTTGTTTCGCTAATTCAAATATGGCAATCAAGCTTGATTTGAGGCCAGAACGCACACACATGATGAAGACCATGCACAAACACACACTCTGATGTTTTGACCACAGTTGTTATTGTAACTGGCAGGGGACATGAGATCCGTTATGCTTTCATCTAGTGCTTATACAGTGTTTATACACACACACACATACATGTGGACAATGAACACGCAGACACATGATCAGCCAGTCTCAGTTTAAGCAGGCATAGAGATACTCAGACAGACTTAGACTAATCAAATAAGCCCTGCACCTGTTCAAACACAAGGGAGGGGGGGAGGAGGGGGGAGAAAGAGTCTTGATCATTGTTGTAACTTCCTAGCTTGATAGTGCCATTTTTTTATTTTTATTATTATTATTATACAGGAACATATTTGAAAGTGGAAAGTTAAAAAAAACAATTGGCATGATACAATATTAAAAACTTCTTAGCCAGACCATAGACAATCATAATAAAACAAAGTAAATATAGAATCAGAATAAATATAATAATACAAAATTAATATTACTAATTAAATAAAGGGTAAAGGTTTTCTACCACTCATTCAATTACAGTTATTGAAGGCATTCCTCTTCTTCATTGATTTCATTGATAAAATGACAGTTCCTTGTGAAATATGTAGAAGTTTGGAAAAGTGACGCTCAGAACAAGTGAATGTAAATGTTTCTGTGTAGTTGTTTCTTTCTTTTGATGTAACCTGATCCTTGTATGTAACAGAAGTGCCTTTGGTGTTATTATATCCAGCATAAGTTTTAATTTAAGTGATTTCATGGAATTCATGGGTCAAATACGGAAAGCCCAACCTATGGGTTTAATTTAAAAAAAAAATGTATTTGTCCATATTCAACTATATCCATGGGTTCAACATATCCATGGGTTAACACTACCCAGTATTATTTTTCTTTCTTCAGATCTGTGTGTATCCGTACTTCCTACACGTGCACACATCTGAGCTCACACATATTCAACTGCATGCCAGTCTGTTAAAATAGAAAGCAGATTATTGTGTAGCGCGACTGACCACAGTTTACAAACAACTGTTAATTTGAAACAGATCCATAAAGTCAAATGCAGTTTGCTGAATTCAGCTCTCTGCAAGGAACGTATAGTCAAAATATTCTCACTTAGACAGACTTTTTGACTGTTGTCATGAAGTTAGGTTCCCTTTGCAGATTATTCTGGCTAAAAACAACATCTAAAGTGACCAACTGCTGTGTATTTTGTTTTTTTAGCTGGCATCTGGTATGATTTTGGGTAAATCTAAAATGTATCATAGCACAGGTCTGTGTCAACAGTATTGGGGCCTTTTGCCTACACTTAAACTTTCTGTTCTTAGCTTTTCAACATGGCCTTGTGGCATTTTATCTAAAAAAGAGAAAGAAAAAGGGGCATTAGAATTTTTCTTTAATCCCTTTTGGGTCAAACTCAAACCAAATGTTCTCATTCCATCATCTTTTGATTTCTTTATTTATCACAGGTTTAATGTTTCATGTCAACCTTCCTCCAGCAAAATTCTCTACCTTTTAAGGTATTGTGGAGAGAAAATGAAAAAATGAGAACCCGGAGAGGTTGAGACAGGCAGGAACTTTCATGTTCAGATAGTGTTGCTCAGGTAACATCTGGAGAAGATTGTTATGCCTCCCAGTGTATCAAACTCCTAAACTAATACTGCATATTATGCTCTCTATACCTGGTGGACTGATAAGTGTGTGTGTGTGTGTGTGTGTGTGTGTGTGTGTGTGTGTGTGTGTGTGTGTGTGTGTGTGTGTGTGTGTGTGTGTGTGTGTGTGTGTGTGTGTGTGTGTGTGTGTGTGTGTGTGTGTGTGTGTGTGTGTGTGTGTGTGTGTGTGTGTGTATATGTGTGTGTGTGTGTGTGTGTGTGTGTGTGTGTGTGTGTGTGTGTTCTGGTAAACCCTACATTATGGGACAACATTTTATAACCCCAATATTATCCTTATTTTTTGGTGCCCATGAAGAAAACAGCTTATAAGTCATAATGCTTTATGATGTTTTTTAAAATGTAAAACATGCAGAAAGTTTTATGTCATGGATAGGTTTAGAGTAAGGGGATAGAATATACCGGTTCTACTGTACAAACATCATTTTATCTATGGAAAGTCCCCATAAAACATGAAAACACAACATGTGTTTGTCTCTGTGTTTGTGTGTGCGAGTGTGTGTGTGTGTGCGTGTACACAAAAACATTTTAGTTTTATAAAAATACAAAATAATTTAGCAATTTAAAACACATTTCTGTTTAAAAAAATAATTATATGGTAAATGGATAGAAACAACAGCATTCTTTTAATCTTTCTATTCATTACAGAATTCTACAAAAAAATTAACATTGTTTCCTTAAGCATCAAGCAGAATAACACTTTTCAACATTGATAATAATAAGAAATGTTTCTTGAGCATTAAGTCAACAAATATTGATTTGTGGAGAATCATGTGACTGAATTACCTTTTGGATGCTGAAAATAAAAAAGTTATTTTAAATGTTATATAACTCTTTTTACCCTATTTATATCAAATAAATACATCCTTGGTGAGGATAACATT
The DNA here is from genome assembly GCA_037043235.1 of Rhodeus uyekii. NCBI lineage: Eukaryota > Metazoa > Chordata > Actinopteri > Cypriniformes > Acheilognathidae > Rhodeus > Rhodeus uyekii. Next base: position 1,390,841 of record JAWRVZ010000078.1, read on the forward strand.
AGGCAGGAAAAGTTGGGTAAGTGAACACGTTGGTGGAAAATAAGGTTTATTTTATTTATATATTTATTTTGTTAGTATATATGTAAATCGGTAAACTCAATGATTTAGTTGCGTATTTATTTATCAGATTCTCCACTATGGTGATGTTGCTGGTATCCTGAAGCAGATAAAAACTTGGAAGTCTCACCTGTTCTGGGTGTAGCCAAAGCGCTGACTCACCCCTGCACAAAGCTCTCATTGTTTCAGATACAGAGAGACAGGGCGACGCTTCGAGCCAAGGAACATCATTTTGTCCTCTTTCTATTATTTTACAAATCTCTTTGGCCTATAAGAGCGTTCTTGTCTGTTTCTTCTGTATATCTCTGCTTTGTTTGTTTTCTATTTTTAGATGAGGCAAACATAGTCAGACAATAACTCTGTTAAAACTGCTTTGCTCTCTTCTGCCTTCTAAAGGTGGTATCCTAATTAAAACGGAACCTGATTTCATACGGTACTTTTCCTTTAAATGAGTTACTGATCAAATAAAAAATAAATGAACAAGCTTGTGCTAAATGAATTTGGGCCTGAGGTGATGGAAAAAGTCTGAATGACTTTTTTTGTTTCTCTGTCATTTTATGCACCGAAAGGAACTCATCTAGTTTCGCTCTGAACCAGTTTTTCTCTGCATGCTTTTCATCTGTCAAGTCATAAGGTTTTTCCTGTTGCTCTTCATTGTTGAGTTTGGAGACTGATGCATCGGAGTTTGTCTGTGTCGTATCCTCAGGCGTGAAGTTCTGCATTCTGGAGCTGATCGGAAATATTTTATCTGCTCAGGTCATTTTTCTTTTACATTTTGTTACACTCAGTTACTTACCAGATGCAGGTTCAGCTGAATAATTATTTGTAAGTGGTCTTAATCATCTTATGTTGTTGTTTTTTCGCTGTCTCCGTCTGTTACATTTACTAATTGTTTCTGAATGAAATGGCAGTTTATCAGCACCTTATCAATCTTATCTTTTGCTTGCAGTAGATTGTGGTAAACCAGTAGCATTGTTCTATGATGCAGACATCTGTTTTATGCAGTATTGTACCCACATCTGCCTTTTAATTACATTGTGGGATCTATGTGAACCATAACCACTTGTCTCGATGCACACACACATACTTGCATGTTCTCTTCCAAAATATAAGTTTCCATCTGAAGCGTGTTAGTGTGATTAGTCTACTCTGTGGGACCTTCTTGGGTGGTCAAGTCAGATTAGGCTGCCCATGCGTGCTGCCTGTTAAAAAAAAGATTACAATGTGTTCTGAATTGTGTTCTGAAAACAGTGTTCTGAATTTAGCTGGAGAACAATGACACAATATTTGATCCATGAAAAAGTTGTATGAATACCATGGTCTCTCAGTCTTTTGACTGAGGTCTTGTTTGACGTTCTTTTTTTTTTGACTCAGCCCTTTCATTTCACATGTGAGATGGGAATGTAACACTCCTTTCTCACTGTGATGGCTGAACAGAAAAGCCTTTCTAGACTAAATTTGAACTTTGAAAATCACATGGGCTTCAATACAATCTTTGTGTATTCACCAGTGTTGTTATTGTTAATGTAACTAAAATAGAATATGTGTTTTAAACAAAAAGGAGCAATGTTGCTCCGTCAACTAACTCAACATAAGATAAAGTACTAAATTTACTAAAACTGAAATAAAAATAAATTAAATCTGAAAATTTTGAAAAAAGGGGAAAAAAACGCTTCCTCGATTCCCCATGCTTGTACTACTTGTGTAGAGAATGTGTGAAACTTTGTATTGTAAGCACTCTTATGTATTTTTGTATCCTCAGGACAAATCGCTTCTAAACTTCTCAAATTATAAGTCGCTTTGGATAAATGTAAAACAAAAAGCTAAGATAAACTAAAATGAAAACTAAAGTTGAAAATATAAAGTAAAAGCTATAATAAATAAAACAGTACTAAATAAATAATGTTAATTCTAAAATAAAAGTGTTGTTTTAGTATTAACACTGATTTCGGACCAAGAAAGTGTAATTTAGTGTAGTTTTATTCTCTAATGTTCTCTAAGAACCTCTTTTTTTAGAGATTGCATACTTGTTTATGATTCTAAAAAAACATCCAAAAAAGGCCAGAAATATAATTTGCATGTTTGTATTTTAGAGCAAGTATTTTCTAAGGTTCTTACGTTTATAATTGTTTTTTGGCTGCATAAGCCACTTGGTGGCCATGTTACGGAATACAATCAACCTTTTGTTTTCACATCACATATATAAATACATTATGTTTAATTTGAGCATATCTCTTATTTTCCCTGCTGAAAAACACATCCTAAGCTGGCTGAAAGACCAACTAAGACCAGCTTAGGCTTGTTTATGCTGTGTTATTTCAGCTGGATTTTGAAATCTTACATCCTCTCTCTCGTTCAGGTTCACAGGGAGATGATGTATGCTGGACGGGATGGCCATCCTCTCCGGCAGCCCCCGATGGGTCCTCCTCCACCCCACATGCAGGGCTCCATGTCCCCTACCACACCTCATGCGATGCCCCCCTCCCCGTCTCGTATCCCCTTCGGCCCACGCGCCTCGGGTGGTGGGGTTGCCACAATGCCTCGTGAGAGAGCAGGACACACACTCCCTGCACCTGCACGCGCATCCTCCCCATGCCCGAGCGCCATCCTTGAGCGCCGTGATGTCAAACCTGACGAGGATGTAGCAGCAAAGAGCATGTCGCTGCCCGCACGAGCCGAAAGTCATTATGCTGACCCTTATATGTTACATCACCAGGCTCTGCCCCCTGATGCAGTAGACCACCCCTACCACCGTGCCACCATACGCTCTTACAGTAACCCCGGCGTTCCTATGGAGCCCCCGGACCATCATTCACTCTTCCGACAGAAAAGTAGGAAGTACACGGATAGCCAGCTGCCTATGCTCGGTTCCAAAACCCCGCCCTCTTCCCCACACCGGATGGGCGAGATCCGAATGATGGACATTCACACAGGCCAACCACAGAGTTCAATGACTCTGGAGAGAGCCTCGCCTGTCAGACAATCATTTAGGAAGGAGGGTCCTGTTTCAATGGACGCCATGGTAAAGGCAAGGGGTGGCATGGGGTCCCCTGCCACCCCGGATCATCAGGTTCACAATCCTCTGGCCCCCTCGACAGACCCTCAGACACGGTGAGTCAATCTTTAAGAGCAAATGGGGATATCTGAGCATGGAAATAACTAACAGGTTACATCAGCATCATATTCATTCATATTCTAACTCTGCATCAGTATGTTGTCTTCTACTGCATCATGTCATTCCCTAACTGCATCCAAAACACATCGACAGTGTCCCATCTAAATTCTAGCAGCTTTTATTATGTTCATATCAATTATTCAGCTGGGTGTGTTTTCAAGTATATAGCCTTACGTAACTCACAAAAAGACTTTGAACCGTTGTTCAGTCAGCTTTGTTTTACTGTGTTGGTTAAGTGGACTTAATCGTACCTTTTATTCTTGTATGTGCCCTGTAAGTCAGATTCATTGTGCTTGGCCATTTACTTGCTAGCAGAGAACAGTCAATACACTGAGTCAATATACTGAACATGCAGGCCAGACGTTTCTAACATTATCTTGTAGAGCAAAGAAATAGTGGTTTGAACAGTGTGTGCATTGGCACAGAAAGGGCAAACGGGCAGCGTCCAATGGGAATGGGTGTTTGGTGCTCAAACTGCACCCATAAACAGCATGAAAAGATGCTTTAGTTAATCACTTGGTCTGACAAGTAAATTTTTTTTGTTTTGTGTTTATTTGTACAGGAGTCCAGATCACACTCCCTTTCATTTAATTATCTTTTTACAGTTAAAATTAATCATCATGGTTTAAGGAAGTGGTTTGTAATTTAAATGCAGTGAATATTTTTCCAAGAGTACTGTATATATTTTTACTTCAAGTGGTTTTATTTGTGCAATTACACATAAGGTTCCCATGTTATGAATGGCAGCACACACTACTTTTAAAGTGTTACCAATAAACTACCAATAAAAGTTTGGGATTGGTTAGATTTTTAAATTAAATTTAAAAGTCTCTTACATGCACCAAGGCTGCATTTGTTTGATCAAACATGCAGTAAAGCAATAATGATTAAGAATTATTAACCGTTTCTGGCTTAATATAATTTCCGGTGTCACATTCCGTTTGTTGATTTGATGCTCAAGAAACATTTCTTATTATTACATTTGGGCTGTTTTCAACATTAGCATCCAGAAACAAAACTTTTTACTAATGGGGAGTTAGAGTAAAAAGGCCTCAGAAAACTGAGCCATCTCATCAGGTACATAGTCCCTCTGTTATTTCAATATGCTTTCCCCTCGTCCGCCCCCACACACACCCCATCAGTAGTAAGAGTGCGATATGCTCTATCTCTCTGCAGAGAGAGAATGAAGGCCATGGAGGAGCAAATAGCCAGTCTGACTGGTCTTGTGCAGCACGCTCTCTTAAAGAGCCACAGCACTAACAGCAACAAGGAACACCCCAGGTAAGCAGAGCAGGCTGGGTAATGTAGTTCCCAGAACATTACAGCGTTTCCCAAATCAAATAGGAAAAGAAAATAGAAGGGCTATAATGGATTAATGGTGATGGTAATCAGACGCTGGGTGTTTGAAAAAGACTTGGTGGGTAAGATGAATACTAACTGTGCATGAACTAAATTGACTACTCATCCTCACTGTAACCGGTGCCTGTATGAATGACAGTGCCTGTGCCACTGTAACAAAGACTAACTTCAAGCAGAGTGATTGTAGAGTGATTTTATCTGTGTGTGAATATGTGTGCATATGTATACCAGTCATTTGATATCTTTTAAATTTTTCTAGCGAGAAACCAGTAAAGTCCGGATCACCAGCTCACAGCACATCTAGCACAGGTAATTTCCTTATTTTCGTCCCAACCCAGACCACCAAATTCCATCTGTTTGTGTGTGTGTGTGTGTGTGTGTGTGTGTGTGTGTGTGTGTGTGTGTGTGTATGGTGGCTCTCACCTATCCAATTAATCTATCACTCAGAAAGTCTGCCCACCACAACTTCTCCCACACTTTCCACTTCCGCAAACACATCGAGCGAGTCCTTCATACAGCAAAAGCTGCAAAAGAACAAACATGTCTACACTCTGTCTTGCACACTCACATAAATATGTACTTTTGCAAGAACTGACCTGAATTGCTGTATTTTGTATATTAGCTATGCTCAGTGGGAAATGTTATCTTAGGGCCATATATCACATCACATTGCTTAAATCAACCATCATTTCTTGGGCTAGACTTATGCAGACGGGTTGCTGGATACATAGGTTGTAAACATTTGAAAAGGGACTTTCATCTTTGTCTAGACTTTAACCGCTAGAGTCTAGACAAAGATAAAAGTCCCTTTTCAAATGTTTACAATCTATATATCCAGCAACCCGTCTGCATAACTGTCCCACACATAAATTTGGGACCACAGCTTGACTTTGGCACCTTCTTACCACACAGATTAAAGAGATTTTAGTTCATGTTTTTTGTGTGTTTTTATGTTTTGTATAGGAGGTTCTCCAGTATTAGCGCCAAAAGTTGCTGCAGCACGTCCTGAGCATAGCCCCGCCCCTACACCTCCCCTCGGCCCCGCCCCCTTGCATGTTAACCTTCACCTGTTCAGGAGAAATGTCTCTGAGCTCCGCCTCCAACTGCAACAAATCAGACAGCTACAGGTAATAAAAGTGTTAATCAGTTGATACAATGGGAACTCTTCAGTTATGATATGTATTTTGTTCAATAGGTTTTAGTGTTCATATTTATGTTGAAGATAACATGAAACAACATTCATAACTCATTTAACTTGTGTAATGAGACATATTTATAAGATAAATGTTATATTCAGTGCTAAATAATTTATGGAGTGGCTTCATTTTAGCCAATAGGATTTGATTGGGTGTGAAAAAAATGGGTTTGATATCATTGGGTAATATTTTTATTTTTCTAATATTTTATATAACAGCTGAAAGTAAATGAATTGATGAGTCATGCAATAATTTATTTTTTCTTTAGATTTTTATTTTCGTTATGCACTACCGTTGAAATGGCAATCCAATTTTTATATTAAAAGAAATAAACGTTTTTTTTCTTCAAGGATGCATTAAAGACAGTAAACAGTAAAGACTTTTATAATGTTACAAATGTTTCTATATCAAAGAAATGCTGTTCTTTTAAATTTTCTATTCCTCAGTGAATACTGAAAACATGTATCACACTTTCCACAAATATATGAAGGAACTGTTTTAACTGCTTTCAAATATTTTAGATTTCTGGAGCATCATGTGACATATATTTTCAAATATATAAAAACAGTCATTTTAAATTCCATTTCTACAAATATTTCATAATTTTGATTAAATACAATGCAGAATGACTAAATAAAAAACAAAATGAATCCTTGGTGAGTCTAAGAGACTTCTTTTAAAACATTTAGAAAATTGTACAGATCCAAAACATTTGAATGATTATATACGGTGTAGTAAATAGTTATGTGTGTGTTTTCAGCTTCAGAATCAGGAGTGTATGCGTGCTCAGATAAAGCGTGCAGAGCAAGATATCAGTGTGAAGCTGACTGAAATTCTGAGACGACAGGATGATCCGACACAGAAACAGAAGACACTGGTGGAGGAAGAGAGACACCGATATCTCGGCATGCAGGAAAGAGTTCTCACACAGCTGGGGTAAGACATATACTCTATAGGCGTAATGGTTTTATAACTGTATATTCTATCCTCTTACACTAACCTTACCCTACCCATCACAGAACACTTTTGGCATTTTTTTAATAATAAAAAACAGTTAATTTAAAAATAATAAAAAATGTATTTATATAGTAATGCATTAAAGCCATTTTATTAGCCAAATAAGCCAGAAAATGTAATACCCATGTCATTATACGCATTTCACACACACACACAAAGACACACACGCGCACATACACACACACACACTCTCTCTCTCTCTCTCACTCTCTCTCTCTCTCTTCTTCTCTCTCTGGGGAATCTGAAATTCACTTTCCTGTTGGCAAACAAATGCCTTTTATTCTCAATCATTCCTTATACGATTCATTACAGCCCCTCTTTTAACTCATTATAGCCCTGTCCGCCCTGCTGTGTGTAACCCGTAATTAAATCCTGTTTTAATTTAGCTGGTTAACAAGCGTGTTCTCCAGACAGCGTTAAACATTCAAAACAGAACTCAGTGGGAATTAACGCTAGCCAGAGATCAGGAGCAGCATTAACACTCTGTTTCCCTTGGTTTTATGCCAGTGCCCAGTCAGCAGAGGTTTCTGGGGGCCTGTGAGTAGTAAAATGTTGAGCCAACAAGGACAGTTTGACTTTTGCACGTGTGGAAGGTGATGAATGTGGCATAAAAACAGCATTTTCCCCTCTTTATGAAAGAAATGCCTCTTCTCATAAACCAAGTTAAACATCATTTTTATAATTTCATATGATGTACAGTGTCATTTAATTTCAAAAGAAACTGTGAAAAAAAACTAAACATGAATGTACGAGAATGCACCATCATAACAAAAAATCAGTAAAAAAAACACACAAAAAAACTAGTGTAAAGATAGTGTAAAAATACTACCACTACTAATACTACTACTATAATACTACACTAGTACTAGTGTAAAAATCATTTAATACATTGACACTCACACTTCGTTTCTATTAAAGTTATGCTTTTTCAGATATTAAATTTTATATAGGGTGTAATATAGTGTTTGTAAAATGTAAAAGATACATTTTTCAGGTTATTGTCTCCACCAAACCCAACTGAAATGAATTGTCAGTAATTCATTATTTAGTCTTATTTCCTGCTTGAACCGGTTTGTAACAAATTAGCATAATGTCAGGCTATGGTCTTCATTGGCTGTCAGTGAACGACATCTACTTTTCGCCCACAAACACTGCAGTTGTGGCTGAGAGTTTGGTCTGTGTTGTCGACATGTTGAGACGACATTGTTTTCTGCATTGTGGAAAGCAAATCCAATTTGCATTCACTCCCAAGGGATGAGATGTAATGGCTATTTCGTTTCTGACAATTGCTGTAAGTGGTAGACCAATTACAGCCGACTGGGCCATCTGACCAATAAGAGTAGGCTCTCAGCACGAGCCGGGGTTTAGAGAGACTGAATCCTTTATCAAACTGTTTCAGACACTGTGAGAAAAGAGGTGGTGTTATGAGAAAATGACTGTTTTTGACCTTGGATGCATGTAAACCTATTGTAGGAAAATTCAAAATTATAAACCTTTAAAATAGCACAATATTGGCACTTTAATAAAAAGTTTAAAAACAAACAGTATTGCTATAGGGGTCTAGTAATGTGTTAGTGTAACATAAGAAAATCATAGTGCCCATAATGTAATCATTCTCAATAAATTGCCCTTAAATACATAAATTGCTCCCATTGTTTTCTTAACCACTTTACTGCCCTCTCCCATAGTTTTCTTAAACCAGAATTTTGGCAGAATGTAAGACTCTGGATGGCAAAAATGTCAGGAGGATAAAGTGATATCTGCACTGCCCTCTGGTGTCACAACAGTGTCATTTCAAAATTTCAATGAATTTCAATCATGACAAAAACTGGAATTTATGCAGATGGATTGTCTCATCAGTGAAAATATTGTGTGGTAAGTGTCACATGTGTTTGTGGGTAGGGATCTGGAGCAGTATGTGGAGACTCTGAGGACAGACTCCAGCCCTGCTGTGTCTCAGAGAGCCGTGACGCTGAAGGAAGTAGAGGAGGGAGCTGTCAGCCTGAGGAAGGTGGGCGAGAACCTGGCTGGACTGAAAGGTAATTTACTCACTGTAAAGGTTCAGAAAAATTATTGTATAATAATTGGTGGTAAGTATATGGACTTTGCTCTCTTGCTTTCTTGCTCTGAAGAAGTTTCAGTGGCTTCCTCAGTTACAAGAAGTTGAATATTCTCTGGTGTTAGACCTGTTAGAGTAATGCAACTTGCAGAAACTGTTCCATATGTTACCTACCTACCTTTATAGGTGACATATGCAGCAAGACTTGGCCTGTTTGTCACTTGCTCACAATGCTGGCATCTTTAAACAGAATAAACTCGCACTTCCAGGGAAAAATCTTCCACTCAACTACAGTCATATGCAGAATTAGAATACGCCAACATGCAGAATCAGGTTTTGTTTGCCAGACAGTTCCCTAGCTGATGCCTGATGACACTCAGATTAGTAGAAAAGTATTTTTTTCTTGCAGGAGAGTTTCCTGCCCTTCAGTCCCGTATGCGAGCAGTGCTCAGGGTGGAGGTGGAAGCCGTAAAGTTCCTCAAAGAAGAGCCCCATAAACTCGACAGCATGCTGAAGAGAGTACGAACCCTCACGGACACACTCGGCACCCTTCGCAGGTACAAACAGAGATTGAGACAAGCATTTCAATTACGAATAAACAAGATTGCATTTACATTTATGCATTTGGCAGACGCTTTTATCCAAAGCGATTTACATTGCATTCAAGATACACAATAACATTCTAATCAGTTCTTGCTTTCCCTGGGAATCAAACCCATGACCTGGGTTTGCAAACACCACACGCTACTGATTGAGCTACAGGAAAGCCAGTTTCTAAAAGACTTTATTGACCTCTACACCTTCTGATTCCACCCACGTTTCTTTCTATCCAGAGCCTTATGGAAATGTATTAGCAGCTTCTGTTCTGTATTTCTCATTCATATAGTAATCATACGTCAGCAAAGACTCTGTATACGTTTAGACAGAGGAGAGATCTGAAGCATCTGCTACTATTAACTTCCTTTTTCCCCCATGTCAGACCTGATCAGACTCAAGACTGTTGCTGTTCTACGAATACGAAAATGCAATGATTATTACCAGCACTCTAGAAAATAGTGTTTTATTTCAAAGCCGCTGCGTGTAATTGAAAAACAAAACATATTTGTACATGTCCTGATGAAAATGTTAGGGCAGAAAGCTCGGGTGCTGTGGGTTGTTGCCATAGTGTTGGTATGCAGTCGCTAAGTGTCAATAGATGGTTACTAAGTTGTTCTGAGTGGCTCAACTAAAATAAAATCTTGTCTTGCCATCTGCTGAGCAAAAATCAGACGAAAGTTTGAGTACTTAAAGTAATTTAAATAAAATTACATTGACAGTTTTTTTCTAGCTTTTTATTTTTTTAATTTGAATTAAATTACATCATGACGTCCTGAGCATTATGTCAAACTTTGTACTATGAGTGTTCTTTATGTTGTATTTATATTATGTGTTCTTCAGTTGTAAGTTGCTTTGGATAAAAGTGTCTGTTAAATGAATAAATGTAAAATGAAAATGTTATACTTTATTTATAAAATTGATATAATACAAGAAACCTAATATAGGGCTTTTAATATTCATGTCTGTAAATGTGTGACAAGTTACGTGTTAACTTGATATTTTAACTATGATATTTTTGTTCAAATATCAATTGGATTATCAGAAACTTCCACTGTTTGTTCAAATCTTCTGAAATCCTCAAAAAGAGAATTGAAATAATAGCAATAAGTTTTTAAATGTGATTAGATTTTAGTTTATTATGAATGTTTTCCTCATTGATTTTCTATTTTCTATTATTTGTTTTCTAGGTGTGCCACAGATAATCTGCTGAATCCCTCTGACCCTGTTCCTTCAACATCTGCCTCTGAAAAAGCAGAATCGGCTATCGTCGAATCCCTTGAGTCTGCCTCAGTCATACCTCAGAGCTCCATAGTGAGGTCAGAGGTTATGACGTCAAGCCCTATGGTGATCCACCATGCCCAGGCCTCTCCTGTAGCCTCACAACAATCCCAGAAATCAATAACACCTTCACCCATTCCCCCTGCTGCACAGAGACGAGAGTCCACACCTTCACCTACCAAACAGCTCAAAAAACCTTTACTTGAGCAGTCACAAATACCAAATAACAGTAGTAATGGAGTCTCTGCTAATGATATTAATAGTAAAGGTCCTTCTCCAAACTTTTTCATTGAGGAGATCCACGCAAACCACAGCAAGAACAAGAATAGGGCCGTGTCGATAGAGGTGAGTATTGCACATTTTAAATCCAATTAGTAAAAGCCCCCACTATTAAAAGCCCAATTATTTACAGTAATGCCTCGCCACTTCGCGGTTCAAGTTTCGCGACCTCAGTGCATCATGGATTAAAAAAAAAATTCATCAAAAAACAAAAAAACACAAAAAAACCCATTTCAGCAGCCGTATTGCAGAAAGCAGCGTTGCTTCATCGTGATATGCGAGAAAAGCGGTTTACCAGGATGCCAGACAAAGAGAGAAACTCTCTCAGAGGCTTTGTACACACCCACGGGCACTCAGACAAGACACGTGATTGGTTCCCGGCGCGAGCTCGACAAATGAGAGCACGAGTGGAGTGGTCCAGCGATATCTGACGATGAGGCGCTTCACGAACTGATTTAAAGGCCTCATTATACCAGTGCGGTAACTCCATCATCATCATCATCATCACATTCATCGAACCGCACAGGTCCGTCATCGTCGTCATTACTGGAGTCTCAAGATACTACTGTCATTGATGAGAGTAGAACATCATAATACGTATCGTATAAGAGAGAGAGAGTAAATGTATAATGTTAAGGTTTTATAATTTAATAGATTTAATTAAAATATATTTAAAGTATAAAAATACATATTTTAAACATTCTGGTACTTACACACATATATGGAAATTCCTAGGGGGGCCAATCCTACTTCACAGATTTTCACCTGTCGCAGGGGGTTCCGGTACACATTAACCGCGATAAACGAGGGATTACTTTATTTTGTTCTTCTCTTAGGGGTAAAAAGAAGTTTGAAATACCTTTGGGGCAGATGTAGATTCTCTTGTTTACCGTACTGTTTTGTTTGGTATTTAGGCTGCAGAGAAAGAATGGGAGGAGAAGAGGCAGAATATGGGTCATTATGATGGGCAGGAGTTTGAGCGGATGCTCCAGGAAGCAGAAGCCAACATGCTGAAGGGAATACCAAACCTTGAGGTGCCCATCGAACCTGAAGGCTCCCCTGCTCCTTCTGCAGTACTTCCTGGTTCCCTGGAGGAGGTGATAGAAAGAAATGAACCTTCATCTGCGCCAACAGAACAAGGTAAAAGACCTAAAGATATGTTTGTGCTCTTAAGACTACTATTTGGCGATGTTTATGCTTAATATATATATTTTTTTTGCAGATGACAATCAGCCAAAATCTGAAAAACTTACTAAGACTGCTTCAGAGAAACCTCCCAAACCTCTGGAGAAGCCAGTTAAGCCACCCTTGGAGAGACCTCTTAAACCCAGCCTATCCATCAAATCCAACCTAGAAAGACAGATTAAGACTCAGGAAAAAGTTAAGCTCCAGACCACAGAAAAAGCCAACAAGTCTCCTCCTCCACCCCCACCTCGACGAAACTACACCAGCAATACTGGGATGACCACCACCCGCTCTGGAGAGGTCATTTACACGAGCAGGAAGGAGTCTGTTATGGTACTAGTGCATTTGTAGAACAGATTTGATTGGTTACACTATGTTTTTGGGTGTCAATATTACAGTGTATTACAGTAGCTCAATCAGTAGAGCATTGGTGTTTACAACACCAAGGTCATGGGTTCAATCCCAGGGAAAGCAAGAACTGATTCAATGTGTTTCTTGAATGCAATGTAAGTCGCTTTGAATAAAAGCCTCTTACCCTAGAGTTAGGCTTTGGGGTTTGGTTTAGGGTTAGCTGCATGTAATTATGCATAATTTATAGTTATATAAAGTATTTAGTAAGTATTTAGTATATATAAGTATTTATTTAGTATATATATTTTTTAATTATTACTAATGTAAAATAAAATAAAATGGTAATTATATTTTTAAATTATTAATATCATTTGTTGAAATCCTTTGTAGGAGGGTGAAGAGGAGTCCAACAGTTCAGCGTCTCAATCTGAACCAAAGACCCCCCCAGAGGCGAAGAGCAAACCCATTACTCCTCCACCTATTGCTGCCTCGTCTATCATCGAGGAAGAGGATGAGGGAGACAAGATAATGGCAGAACTACAGGTAAGATACACAGAAGCTCAAACAAACATACACAGACATGTTGCAAGCATAACATAATGCCAGTACCGGTAATTGGGTGTAAACGTCAATACATGTCCAGTGTTACTGACTAATTCTATGTCTTTGGTGTGAAATTGCTTGGTGTAGGTGTTAAAATGCTTTGCAGTGTGCATTGTGGCTTATCTGGAGGCAGTTTCATTTCCTTGCCCTAGATTGGATTCTGTTCCCCACTATTCTGTATATGCACAAACTAAAAATAAATTATATCTATCTATATATAGAGTGGGTTCAGAAAGTATTCAGACCACCTTAAATTTTTCACTCTTTGTTATATTGCAGCCATTTTCTAAAATCATTTAGGTTAATTTTTTTCATCATTAATGTACACACAGCACCACATATTGACAGAATAACATAGAATTGTTGACATTTTTGCAGATTTATTAAAAAAAGAAACACTGAAATATCATGGTCGTAAGTATTCAAACCCTTTGCTCAGTATTTAGTAGAAGCACCTTTTGCTCTAATGCAGCCATGAGTCTTTTTGGGAAAGATGCAACAAGTTTTTCACACCTGGATTTGGGGATCCTCTGCCAATTCCTCCTTGCAGATCCTTTCCAGTTCTGTCAGGTTGGATGGTAAACGTTGGTGAACAACCATTTTTAGGTTTCTCCAGAGATGCTCAATTGAGTTTAAGTCCGGTCTCTGGCTGGGGCATTCAAGAACAGTCACAGATTTGTTGTGAAGCCACTCCTTCGTTATTTTAGCTGTGTGCTTAAGGTCATTGTCTTGTTGGAAGGTAAACCTTCGGCCCAGTCTGAGGTCCTGAGCACTCTGGAGAAAGTTTTCGTCCAGGATATCCCTGTACTTGGCCGCATTCATCTTTCCCTCGATTGCAACCAGTCGTCCCTGCAGCTGAAAAACTCCCCCACAGCATGATGCTGTTGCCACCACCATGCTTCACTGTTGGGACTGTATCAGACAGGTGATGAGCAGTGCCTGGTTTTCTCCACACATACCACTTAGAATTAAGGCCAAAAAGTTCTATCTTGGTCTCATCAGACCAGAGAATCTTATTTCTCACCATCTTGGAGTCCTTCAGGTATTTTTTAGCAAACTCCATGCAGGCTTTTCACTGAGGAGAGGCTTCCGTAGGGCCACTCTGCCATAAAGCCCCGACTGGTGGAGGGCTGCATTGATGGTTGACTTTCTACATCTTTCTCCCATCTCCTGACTGCATCTCCGGAGCTCAGCTACAGTGATATTTGGGTTCTTTTTTACCTCTCTCACCAAGGCTCTTCTCCCCCGATAGCTCAGTTTGGCTGGACGGCCAGCCCTAAGAAAAGTTCTGGTTGTGCCAAACATCTTCCATTTAAAGATTATGGTGGCCACTGTGCTCTTAGGAACCTTAAGTGCAGCAGAATTTTTTTTTGTAACCTTGGCCAGATCTGTGCCTTGCCACAATTCTGTCTCTGAGCTCTTCAGGCAGTTCCTTTGACCTCATGATTCTCATTTGCTCTGACATGTAAGGTCTTATATAGAGGGGTTTGTGGCTTTCCTAATCAAGTATAATCAGTATAATCAAACACAGCTGGACTCAAATGAAGGTTTAGAAGAATCTCAAGGATGATCAGAAGAAATGGACAGCACCAGAGTTAAATATATGAGTGTCACAGCAAAGGGTCTGAATACTTAGAACCATGTGATATTTCAGTTTTTTACCTTTTAAATTAGTAGACATGCATTTTTAGTAGAATAGAAAGTGCATGGGAATATAATTACATTCTATTAAAAATATAATACAATTAAACTTATATATTTAAATTGTGTCTAATTAAAAATTATATTTAAATGTCACTCAAATATATCCTATCTAGTAAGCCCAAATACATACAGGTATGAAACCTACTTTAGATAAAACCCACTGTTAAATTGAACAATATTCTTGAACAGGTTTGCCCAATTTAATTAAGGGCAGATTGTTACCTTTAACCCCCTTCCTCACAAATTCTTCTTCTCAGGTTTTCCAGAAGTGCTCTGTTAAGGAGTTAGGGCTCAAGGGTTTGGTAGAGCCACAGATCAGAGAGCTAAGACCTGGGGTCTTACTGCCCCTTAAAGATAAGAAGGTAAAGGATATGATGTCCTTTAGTAGACCCTCCAACTGCCTGCCTGTACCAGCCGCTTGTCCCTGATGGCTGTCCTTCACAATGCTTGTTTGGCTTTCTTACCCTTTGCTAACTTCCTCTGTACACTCTTGTGATGGGTATCTGACACCAACAATGTCCTCACTGTTCTTTAAGTTTAAATTCTGTTCCTTTCCTTTTATTTCTACTGAACTCATGACCTGTGCTGATTGTAGTGATGTAGCCTGAGCCAAAATATGAAATGTGTGCTCTGAGTGATCCAATCAATAAACTAGATTTTCGACACTCTGCTGTCAAAGGGTGTTGTGTGTGTGTGTTTTCTCTCTTTCTTTTTTTACATTCATTGTAAAATAAAAAAGTTTACTTAGTTAAACACATTTCAATTTACAAAAGCTTTATTACCTAAGGTTACATGATTTTCAAACACTTATCATTTACAATGTACTCTTGCGGCTTGAGTTATCTTAAACAGCTGTAACATTAACAAATTGACCTTAGCAGATTTGTGGGAAATTATCAGGGCCTGCTATATTGTGGCCATCTAGTTTTCTCTTTAGAAAGGGTCCAAACCATATACATCAGTAAAATGTAGCTTAGGCTTGGTTTATTTGTGAGGATTTTAGAGGATACTTTCAGCTAGCAGTCTGGAGTTCAGAATTTGTTCTTTGATCTTCTCACTTTGCTGCATGCCTGCTACTATATAAGCCTCCTTATTTGGTGGATTTTCAGTCTCACTTTTTCTCTTTACCTTCATTGCACCTCTCCACTGAACATTTTCACAGTATTTTCCCACTGTGAAAAATTGTGCTGTCCTATTTACAGGTGAAACATTACAGAAAAGCAACTGTTTAATATAAAAATTCTATTCAACACTTTATTTGGGGATACAAGTTTTAGAAAAAGTTGAAAACAGTGTTGGTACATCCAATTTTTTGACCTGTAATTTTGGGCTGTTTATTCAGATTAGTTCACATATGTCTTATGGCTCACATATGGTTATTAAATTATTAAACCAATTAATTTTATATTTAAAAAATATGTCCAGCATTAATATATAGTAAGCCAGCTGTAACAAAGTATTGACATCATTTTGGTAGATTTTTATGACAGTTTTTGAAATTAAACATGTTGATATTATAGAATAAATTGTCCAAGAACGTGTGAAGAAGTATAGTCAAGAATTCAAGAATCAGAGAATCTTCTTCACGTGTTTCATCAACAGAAGTCTAAGGTTCTTCAGTGCTCTTAGAATAGCGTGAAGACTGAGATTGTTTCTTTGTGAAGTCATGTTGTTCCCCACAAACCACAGAATTCAGAAAACCAAGATGACAAGAATCCTGGCACAGACGAGAATGGGAACAATACAATTCGTCAGAGTCCTGGGGTGAGCGGCAGTGTTTGTTATAATGACATAATTATCATAGACTTATTGTAAACACCTATACGTTTTTTTTAATAAGATCATGTTATGATAGTATGAGCTCTGAAAAAAAACTGTCTTAGTGACAATCAGTCATTAAATAATACTGAGATCCCCTATCACCAAAATAGTTGAGCTCCCATATCAGGTCACTCTAAAGGGTGTGTCCCCTCAATAGTGTTCTGTAAAACCTCATAAAAGACCTGGTAATGGTCAGACCAATTCTAGAGTACATAAATAATTCCAGATAGAATTTATAACAAACTTAATTTAACTAATGGAAATTTCCTTCTTTTTTTCTCTGACCTTTGACCTTTTAAGGTCATCTACTATGTCACAGCTCAGATCTCCAAGGGGACTTCATCAGTGTCCGAGGAATCAACAGAGCGTAGAGATGCGTCACAGTTTCCCCCATCACAGGTGTCACATGTCAATGCTTCTGACCAATCCCAAAGCCAGCTCCAGGTATCCACTAACAAATTTGGTGCCCTCAAAAGTAGCGGCTCAGCCAGCTCTTCTAGCTCTCTGCACCAAAGTCAGCTGTTTCGTTCAACCTCGTTGAATTCCAATCCTCCCTCTCCATTGGAAGAAGTTCCAGGTAGCCCAACCCAAGGGAAAGTTCATGTGGTCAAGGCTGCTCAAGTGCAGGTTAGCATAGAGGAAAGGGTAGAGTCTCCAACAGCAATTTGCTCACCAGTCTCCTTTGGAGACACTGAACACATTCTTAAAGCAATGCCTGTTGGGACGGATTTAGCTAATCAGAAGGTTCTGTTTGGTTCATCCAAGGCAAAAGAAAGGAAATTTGAAGCAATGGAGGAAAATGATGAGGCCTTTCTCAGTCCTGATCTGCCAGGAGAAGAGCCGCCTCCACCACCTCCTGATAACTTTGCCTTCATGATCACTAACACCAAGGTGCAAGCCCTTTCCACTGGAGAGTACCATCAGCTTGTCGATGCCAAGAAAGGTAGTGTTCAGACGGTAACTGTTGGCAGCAAAAGACCAAGTTCATCTGACAGTAGCTCAGCATCAGGAGGTAATCCCAATACCAATGGTCCCCCTGGTGCTGACAATGCCAGTAAAAAGCCAGTCATCATCATCTTTGATGAGCCAATGGACATCCGCTCAGCTTACAAGCGCCTCTCTACCGTCTTTGAATGTGAGGAGGAGCTAGAGCGAATGCTTGCAGAAGAAAGAATAGATGAGGAGAATGAGGAAACTGAGGAAGATGAATGGACTGGAGGAGTGCAGGTCAAACAGAATGGAAATGGTAGAGATTCTGGAAAAGTTACTGGTTCTTTGAATTCTTCAGCAGATGTTACAGACAGTCAAATCATGAACTCTTTTTCATCCTCATCTTTATCTGATGGAGGGCCATTAGTAGATGTAGACGGTGATGCAAAGCAAGTTGGAAAGAAGAAGTTCAAGTTTAAATTCCCCAAGAAACAGTTTGCAGCGTTAACACAAGCTATTCGCGCTGGAAATAAAACAGGCAAAAAGACTTTGCAGGTTGTTGTCTATGAGGATGAGGAAGAACCAGACGGAACCGTCAGACAACAAAAAGAGACCAAGAGGTTTGAAATTGCTTGCTCCAAAACAGAGTCCTCAAAATCAAATCCACAGGAACCTAATGGCCGAACTAATGAGATTCGTAAGAGTACCTACAAAACCCTTGACAGTCTAGAGCAAACAATAAAGCAGCTTGAAAACACAATTTGTGAAATGGGGCCAAAGTCTTCGGAAGACCCAGAAAGTTTGGTGAACCCTGAAACTCAGGACAATAAATCTGGAGAGAGTTCAGGGTACTCAGAGAAAGGGCTTCCTTCCAAAACATTGGTTCCAAGATTGACATCTGCCAGTAAAGGGCCTGGTCTCCGAAAAAAGACCAAACCACAGCTCCTTCCTCGACCTGCCATCATACCAACTACAGGAGTCTCAGTCAAACCAGTTCCCACCCAACAGGTCTCTCTCTAGCTCCTACTACCTTAAACAAAGACTATGGCTCTGTCCCTGTCCTCTTGCTCACAACACTTCCACCCTATCCAGTGACTTCTACAGATCCTTAGCCTCTCCTGTGGTGGAGGCTACCAACTCTGGGATCTGAACTTTTTAACACCTTCACATATTTGTATAAATATGGTGTGTTTATTTCTGGTGTGGTGATTCATGGATAGACTTTTGTGTGTTCACTGATAGTGCTCTAATTTTGGGTTACGTTAGCCAACAATGTTCACAGTCTTAGAATCACAGTCTCACATCGTTTCTGGTTCATGGTTCTAAGGCAGTCCTCAAAGAAACTTTGTTGGAATTCTGGGCTGGTTTGCATGCCTCCTTACTTCTTTTCTGGTATACATACTCTACAGTGTCCAGAGATGTGTTGTGCAAGCTTTGTCTTGCTGTGATTTAGTTTAAAACCTCCCTGAAATATGGCTCTCATTTTTGTTTCTTTCTTTTATCCCTTTTCTCTTCTGTTTGGTTTAAATCTTTTTTTGCAGAATGCCAACGTGGTCTCACCTACTAGTCGGATGCCGGTGCCTGTTTCTGCCAAGCCGCGGCAGCAACCAGGCACCTCAGACAAAGAGAGGGCAACAAAACCTCAAAAGCTACAGGACTCTCAGAGGCAGTTCCGCCAGGTAGTCTTATTATAGGACAACTTGTCCAGTCAGAAAGATACACACACCTAGGCATAGAGTCGAGAGGAAAGTTAGTTCTTGCAGGGCATATACTGAGAGGGAAATGAACTAACAAAGAACCCGATGAGACCAAACAAACTGTTCTTTTTGGCGAAAGGCCCAGTGCTGAAAGCTGTCTTTGAACTGTTGACGTTTTCTTCTGCTATGTTTTTGGAATGCTGTGACAGAAGGCAACTGACTGTTATCTCATAATGCCATCAAATGCTTCTGCATGTTTGCTTTGCTTGTGGCTTTGGTGCTGTAGAAGACAAACTAATTTTACAATAGTGAAAGAAAGATATAAAAACACTACCACAAACACTGCTTACCTAACAACTGTTGAATGCTTAGACTAGGGACTCTTTATCTAAAAGCCACTGACATCTAACCCCTACACACCAATGCCTGTGACAATTCCCTTGCAAGTCCGGAGGCTTCTCTACTTAACCCATTTTTGGACCCTTTCCCTGTTTACCTCTCGGAGGAATCACCAAACCCTGGCCCCACTGCCCAGGGTCCACAAATCCACTCTGTACCCATTATCCTGTGGATGCCTTTCCAAATTGTACCTCCTCTATTCCTCCTGGAGCCTCCTATGGTTTTAAGTACTGGTTGGTTGCACGTACACTGTGCATTACTCACTCTAAAACTCATAATCCTACCTCTTTCATCTTCCCTCTCCTTTCCATCTGACAGTCTACTTAAAGTGATGTTTTTCTGTATTCTCACTCTATAGACAGATAGTTTTGTGTGTGTGCCTTTAGTACTTTCATTTATATATGTAGCTTCTGTGTCTTTGAAAATCTGTTGTGATTAACTGTAGATCCCAGTAGTATGATTTTAAACATGCTTAGAAATTTTGCATATTTTAGTCAAGAATCCTTTGTTGACAATCAGTGTGTTTTGGCATCTTTGTTCGCAGGCTAATGGAAGTGCTAAAAGATCTGGAGGAGATCCCAAATCCACTTCTCCTACTGTGCCTGCTTCTAAAATTCCTGCTTTTCCCTCTAGTGTGGGAAAAGGCTTATCCCAGTCTGATTCTACTAATATTGTTAATTCTTCTCCTTTATCTTCCTCCCTTCCTGTTAGCAAATCTTCTCACCCTCCTCCTCGATCCAGTTCCACCCCCTCATCTCATATCCCTTCCCTTTCTAATGGTTCTTTAAAATTTGCCCCTCCCACTCACAACACTAAAGGCCTCTCTATTCCCATGCAGACACAAAATGGTCGATCTTCCACCTCTTCTTCCTCTTCCTGTTCCCACTCCCCTTTATCCCCGACTATGTTGAGTCAGAGTGCGAAGAGTATCCGTACCATTCACACACCCAGCTTCACCAGCTACAGTCGGCTGCACAATGGGAGTGCCGGTAAATCAGCTATCCCAACAGTAACTGTCGCTAAGGATGCTGCGTAAATTGCTTTGCTGCTTTGCAACCATTGGTTTATCTCTTAATGGAGTGGAATCACTCCCGATTTACTCAATTCACTTTTTAAGTTGTTTTTGTGATTTTTATTTGTTTGAACAGATAATGTTGTTACATCAGTGAACTTTGTTTTGGCATGACTTTGGCTATTGCATGTTATTATTTTCTGAATGGCCATCCTCCATAATTCAGTGTTTTAAACTTGAATCTCTGCAAATCATAAACATGTAAAAAGATAAACTGTTTTATTTTAAAAAGTAAAAGGTGTAATTGCAGAGAGCAGGCTCTTGTTCAAGGATTTTACAGAGCACTTCATTTGAAAATAATATTTATTTTTCATACAAGTTGAAGAGAGGCTAATAAGTATTAATGTTAACATAGTAAAAAGTATGTAAACAATGTTTTGGTTATTAGTGTTCTCTAAATGATTGTAGATTATTTTCATTTGACATTTTTAAATAAATTGACTGACATTGGTTGTAGCCATAGTAAGTGATAAAGTACTGTAAGTATACTAACAATTAACACAAACTGTCAAACATTGTCTGTTTTATTTTGCCGTCTTACATGCACTGCCAATGTCTTTAAGATTTATTGTTATAAATTGACAACAGTTTTGCAATGAACAGTTGGTTGTCTATTGAGTAGTTGAGCCTATTTGCCAAAGTTTGTGATTTACATCCTTACAAATTACTATATATACTGTGTTAGACACTATGTACACTTAGGATAGGTTATACCTGGCTAAACCTACCTATGTTAAAAAATCCTTGATTTACCCATGCAGTCTATGGCTCTTAAATGAATGAGTATTGATGTCTAGAAGTAAACAAAAAAAGTGTAGCGTTTGCTTTCTACTTCACATGTATATACTGTAACATCTCTATTTTAGAGATTGTCTTTAGTTTTGTTGACATATTGTACCAAAGTTTATTTCTATGCATGCCTATACAAAATTGTAGAGCGAGAGAATGTAATTCAAGAAAATCATGCTTGCACAGACAGATTTTGTAAATAAATATGTTTTCTTTGGTTTTGTATAGCTTTAATTGCAGAAGCAATCTGTGCAAAAGAGTGTAGGTATTAAGACAATAAAATTCTGCATGCTTGTCGTTTACATGGCCTCCCAGCTATAGTTTCTCCACTTCAACACTGCAAGTCCTTCTATTAAACATTTTGGCAGATAGTTACAGTGACTTGTGTTTTTTTATCACATAAATTGTCATTTGCACCCTTACACTTTCATAGTAATGACATTCTTGTGTGTACATTTTGTAGGGGATTGAAGAAATGTTGAATGAAGACCAGGAGTCAGAAGTGCATTCAATAGAAGAAATTTTAGTGAAGTTTAGTTTGCAGTTTCATCAGCAGAAGCCAGCTTCAAGTCTCACAAGGAGTTCGTAGGCCGCCCCACATACAATAACATTGTTACAGCAATTATACTCTAACAGAGGGTGCTAACTACGTCAATGATGACGTTAAAATGATTCTGATTGGCTAAGAAAGAAAAGAAAGAAAGATAAAAAAACTAGTAATTTTCCACACAAGAGCAGACAGTCTGAAGCATATCTTCGTTGATCACAGGGTTGCCGGGTTCGTGACGTGGCTTGTCGAGAACAACAAGTCATTCTGTCTCCTTATGGTGCCAGTTAATCACCTCACCAATACAGACCATATTAACACACACACAGATACACAGCTTCTCCAAGGCTGAACTCGCTCAGGCTCCAACAATCAACAGAAACTTCCCAAAACATTCTGATAACATGCTCTATCTGTTGAGACGTGCAGACAATATTCATCCTTACTCTATGGAAAAATACGGAAAAGCAAAGAAAGGCTTTAAGTAATAACTGGTTATATAGGTGATAGACTGATGTGTGCAATTAAGGAAAAGAAAATTATATATATATATATATATATATATATATATATATATATATATATATATATATATATATATACAAAATAAGAAATACTGAATATACAATGTATACAAGCGGCAATGGTTTTCCAAATTGTCTCTATCAATTTGGACACACTTTACTGAATGATGGTCAAAATGTGGTTGCTTTGAAGAATCTAAAATATAGATTATATAGAAGTTTTATAGATAAAATCCACATGCTTGCTACAGTTCCAATGACATTACTGTTCTACTAAAATGTGTAGTTTTACAGAATACAGTACATATACTGCAGGCATGTCCAAACCTTTGGTCGATTCTGTATAAATGACCAGCTTCCCTACAGTTCTTTTACAACCTAACTGTATTTACACACAAATATCTTTAAATATCTTTACACACAAATATCTTGATGATTATGTTGTAATCATCACATACTGCAGATAAATAGACCAGTAGAGGGTGATGTGTGTGAATGTGGATTTCTCAGAAGGAGTTTTGTGCAGTACCTCCTACGTGAAGTCAAAGCCTATGACTAAATGAGGAAACAGATACAAGCACTGACAACATTCAGCTGAAGCTCAGTTGGTCAATAGCCAAGCAAGGCATTTATCATTATGTGCTGGCTGCTGAGGAAGACTCTAAACCTTGTAAGTGAAATTACAAAAACAAAATATTATATATGTTTCTGTCTTCGTTTTTTGTATTGGTTTTAACATTTATCTTACTAAATATAGGTTGACTTGAATTTCAGTATGTAATTTACAATTTATGTAAATATATACACACTAATTAATCACATTCAATAAGATAAATGTTAGAATTATTTATATACCAATACACACCTTATTACTTCGAAATGCTCTCTCTCTTCCTATTCATGCTGTTTAAATTATAACAATGCAGTATTATTGTAGATAAGTTATATATAATATAAATATATTAATTTCAAAGAAAGATAAAATATTTTTTATTAATTTGAATTATGTTTTTTTTATTTTTTTTATTTATGCACTCAGAGATGCTTCAGAAACATTTACACATGTTCTGCTGTTCTTGAGAAAATAATATTGCTAAAACCTGACTGTGTGATACTCATTCTGACTATTCTGCCAAACAGCAGATCGGTCTCAAAGTATAGAACTTCGATATGTCAAATCATTCTATGGAGGGGATTTACCTCAGCTCTCACAAGGAGAACATCCTGTTTGCAGCCTTCTACATTGTCATCTTCATCCTCTCAGTCCCGAGCAACGCCTTGGCACTTTGGGTGTTTTGCCATAAGAACACCAACAACACCTCTTCCAAAGAGCTTCTGAAGCACCTGGCTATAGCGGACATGTCTTACATCTTGGTGCTCCCCATGCGAGTGATCTACCACATATCAGACGGTCACTGGCCTCTTGGTGAAGGGGCGTGTCGCGTGGTGGGTTTCTTGTTCTTCGTCAACCTCTATTGCAGCGTGTGTTTTATGACCTGCATCAGTGTAGACCGTCTGTTGGCTTGCGTGTGGCCACACAGAGCTCAGAATCTGAGAACGATGAAGAATGCCAAAGTGGTCTGTGCGATCCTGTGGTTCATGGTGACCATTTGCATGATGCCTATCCTGTTCTCCAAAAAAGAAATTACTAGACAATGGCAGAATGTTACAATTTGCGAACAGCTGTACATAGAGAATTCCTCCCATCCCACTGCCGCGGTGGTGTCTACTGCTATTGCATTTGGGATACCTTTGGTCATCCTTAGTCTTTCATACATTCTCATATTTTGCAAAGTCAAGCAAATGACTTTTCTAGAAAGGACACCTATTCAGCGTAAGGCAATGAGAATGATCATACTTACAGTGGTTAATTTCTTAATTGCGTTTGTGCCCTATCATATCCACCGATTTGTCTTTATCATCCAGCATGATGATATGTCAAGGTCAGAATCCGAAAGACAAATGCTGTATTTGGGAAATCGAATCACCTCAGCTTTAACATGCATGAGTGGCGTGTTGGATCCTGTCATGTACTTCTTTCTGGCTAGAAATTACCAAGAGACCCTTCTGCTGCTCTGTGGTAAACAACCCAATGAGGAACAATCCACCATATGATCAGACGAGAAAGGTCACAATTAGTTGGGATAATGAAACTTAGTACGTATATGCGAACCTAATGTTTAAAGTGAAAACAGAAGTGAAAAACGTATGTCTGATGATGATTGAGGTGGATGACCATATTCATTTAGAAACCTATTGAATCATGACATGTAATTTGATTCCTTGTACATCACATGTGAGACTTGTATTTCCAAGATTACAACATCTCATATGACAGATATATGACAAAGACAAGAAACTTTTTGTTTAAGTAACTTTTTTTGTAGCATTTTTCATTTATCAATGTTTAATTTATCGTATATAATTTTTGTACAGTATATATATCTACATTTAGATCAAAATGTTCTTTCAAAATCTCGCATCTTCCTCACAAACCTATTTTAAACACCGTTGTTGGATATTGTTTGGTTCTTTGAGGTCATTATTGTTGTTTATTTTATTTGAAATTTTAAAATGTAAGATTTGTATCGTAATTGTATTGATTGGTTCATTCCAATTTTGAAAGAAATAACAGTAAAGACAAAAAAGTTGGTCGCTTTGTTGAAATTGCTTGGGTTAATATCCTTTTTTAAGGCTTAAGTGTTTCATTCACAAATATGGGTACACTGAAACGGCACTCCTTGTATGGCATTAACAGCTGACAATGTGTTTACACTTTAATAAAACATTTTCGCAAAATATTTGTAAGCCACAAACAAAATTAAACAACATTAATGCTTTTGTTTGGCTGTTTCAAATGTAGGTCACAAAGGATTTTTATTTTTTTTGGATTGGGATTTTTGTGGATCTGTGTGAACAGGGATTGTTTTGACAACATTGTTGTATGGACAAAAAAGACACAAATTAAAAACATTTCCGTTTTCAGTACATCGTGCAAACATCCGTGTTATATTTATCAACAATATTTATCTTCATTTCTGAAGAACAGTGTGCCTTATAACTTTTAAATGCATCATAATGCAAAAATATGAGTAGAGTTCTCTGCATGAAAGATCCATTACTGGTAGATCAATGTAGTGTACTTCTTTATTTCTCTCCTATATGATAGGAAATTAATTTAAATGAAATGTGGAGGATGTTAACTGTGATAAGCTGATTAACAGGCCAGTTTACAGTGACAGGATGCATGTAACTATGCGACAGAGCATAAAGATGTAATTTTATAACATATGATAATATGTCAAAAGCTTAGCTCTTTCCAAAATTGCATACATGCAGTCTCTTGGTGCGTTCAAGTCATATCAGAAAAGATCTTATTTATGAGTTGAATGTACATGAATGTCATCACATTGTCATTAATAGTGGGGAGCAAGAGTTTTCTTTAAGCATGAAGTTGTGAATCGTATTAGTGAGAAACATGGTGGAATACCACAATAGTTAAAGGTATTTAGCAGTGAAATGGTTAGGATTTTTATTTTGGTGTATAGGGAAAAATGTATGCCTATGATTATTAAAATTATTATTTTATGATTATTTCTATGAATCATCCTTTCAAACAAAATATTTTTGTATCAATCCATTTCTGAATGTTCTTTTTCATATCACATACCCATTGTTCATATATTCATATATTTTATTCAGACCAGACCTTTCGTTTTTCCGCTCTAAAAATGCACATCTAAATTATGCTAGCACTTCTCTAAAAGTTGAGTTATCACTCTGAAATGTCTGGTAAATGGTCTAATATCAAACGTTGCATGAGTTTGCCTGAGTTGCATGAGTTTATTTTACTTAAAGTAAAATAAAATAATAATAAAAATAAATAAATTTATTTAAAAATAAAAATAAATAATAATAATAAATAAAATAATAATAAAATAAAGAAATTGTAATTCCCCTACACAAGACCATGACAAAGGCTTTCTTTGAACCTCTCTCACTGTGCGAAGTACTGAACTACCACATTTAGAAGCCACGACTACAGAAATTGCCACGATTGGTCATCTTTTGTATAGGACAGGCCAAAATCATACTGTTACGGCTGAGTGGTGTGAGCTGTGTTGTGCGATGCGGAGAAACTCGGGAGGAGACAGGATCACTGCTGACTGATTTTAATCATGAAAACAAAACACTTGAACGACAAACTCAAAAGGCACACAGGGGTGCACACTCGGAATAACTGGGGGAACATCCACACACAAACTGACATGCTCTAAAACACTACATAACACAACATTACCTCCACCACGAAACGTTAAGGATCGACAAAGACATGGGATCACATGTAGGTATTTTTAACAAACACTAAAGGATTAACAGCTGACGAGACTAACGATCAGTGATTAGACAGACAGGTGCAGGGATTACTGGGAAGATACACAAGGGAACCTGGATGTGACAGACGCGATGCGACAAGACACATATAAAGTGTGTCAGGCATTATAAAGGATATTTTTGACATGATTAACATACTCATTCCTGATCTGATCTGACCTGTGTAACTATTGGCAAAGGTCATACCATACATTGCTCTTGCATCTTGCATCTTGCTCATAGGACCCTTCTTCTGCTCCTTTACTCTTTTCTGATTAAGACACAAATTCCATGACTTTTATTTTTATGTTTATTTTAATGTTACCCCTTTTGGTGTATAAATTCATTGAAAAAAAGAATACTTGTTTGGCAGTGAGTGTTATAATATTTTAGCCACATTTTTAGAACATATTTTCTCTTATAACTTGTAGTAAACATTCTTTGTCAAATTCAGTAAAAAAATAAGTACAATGTCTATTTACGAATACATCAGCCTATTACCCTGTATCATGTCTAATAATAACAATGATCAATCAACATAACCACAACTTTGCTGAAAAAACCTCAATCTACTTCATGTTTTTCCCTATGATTTATGAAGTAAAGTCTTTGAAATCTTTAATGTTTTTTGTAAACTCAGTGGAACATTTACTGGACTGATGCAACTTGTGTTTACTTGATTATTCATTATATTTTTTTGTTAAAAATGAAAAATCTTTACATTACATATTCATTACAATGATCATTACATTTCATGTTAATGTAAATGTCAAATATGACACAACAGGCTCTTAGGGAACACTTAATAGTCCATCTTCATTTGATAGAGCTGAGCGACCGACCTTGACCTGCGCGGCACTAAGTCTACGGCCCAAGTGATTGGTCGTGCCATGGCCAGTTTGGTGTTAAACTTAACAGAGATAAAGGACACTGTCACACAGCCGTCCTGGACTGTTTCTCCCTCTTCAACAGCGGATGGTTTCGCTGAGCATTTTACAGCGGCACATAAGATATCACAAGTGGCCATGTTGTTTTAAAATGCTGCCTGTGAGCTAAACAAAGAATGTATGAACAAAACACTACAAACACCCTTTCAACATGAAACCAAGAAATAAGTCCTACATTTTCACTGCTTCTCCCCAAACCAAATGTTTGTATCCCCTAGAAATAATACAACTTTTTAGGATTAATAACTAGGGTTTAATGTTCCTGTGTTACTTACTATTAAATTTGGTTGTTTCAAATTCATTTAACCATTCATTGTTTTATTATTTTTAATCATTTTATTATTATTTTATTCTTCTCAGTCTGACTGCCTCTCAATGCATCATATTGCATAGCGAGGCTTAATAACGAAAACGCTTTCAGATTATCTGTTTGGTCACACTGCGGACCCGTAGAAGAAGGCGTGCCTAGTAACGCGGTTGTCAGGAAGACGGTAGGGATAAAACGTGTGCATCTGTACGGTTTGTTTACCTTTTTCCTGATATGCAGCGGAGTTTATGAACACGTTACTTGTCTATTTATATTACTGGTGTAAAGATCGATAGCAGTTTTGTTCAGTTTCATCGTCCTGGATCTCCTTCATCCTTTGGGTTGGGTGGAGTGTTTTTCTTCACTCTGATGGAATTCATTGGGATTCGTTGGGAAAACTCGATAGACTGCAGTCATGGGCAGAATTATTGGCACCACTGGTGAATATGAATAAAGAAGCCTACAAAAAAATAAATCTGCATTCTTTATCCTCTTGAACTTTCATTTAAAAAAACCTAACCTTTCATTGAAGTGAAAGAATTTAATTTGCACCCTTTCCCCCTTCAATACTTTTTGCAACCTTTTGCCAGCTGAGTTTTCTCCTATAATGCCTGATGAGGTTGGAGATCAGAGAGCTTTCCTCCTTACAGAATCTCTCCAGATCCTTCATATTCCCAGCTCCACTCTTCTCTTCAGGTCAGGGGACTGGGACGGTCATGGCAGAACATTATTTTTGTGTAGCTTTCTAGCAGAGAACGTCAGGTGTTTTTTATTTTTATTTGATAGAATCCGTGATGCCATGAACAAAATCTCTAGGACCAGAAAAATAGGCTGATTCATAACATCTTTAGTTGATTGGAACTTCATACTTATTGTCCTGATCTTGGAAATGGGAAGTTTTAATGCTTTCTAATTTATGAATGTCAACAATATTTAGTTACACATCAGAACTGTTTTCTCTGGTTTTACCCATTGTGATGGATGATTAAGGGACTTTATGTTTCCCCATATTAATACTCCCATAAAATAAGAAGTAATGGCTAGACAATTTCATATTCCGATTCACCCCGATGTGCTAAAAATGTTAATTTTTAATGGTAATATACTTCAAAGATATTTTACCCTTAAGAAATTTTATGCTTGCCATAATTGTGGCCAATGGGTTCTGGAGAAAAACATTTAGTATTTCATAATGTGATTATTGCATTAACCAAAGACAAAAAAACATATCCAGTTGATATGATATGATATATGATATATTCGCAAATTAAACAAAACAAGACCTCTCAGCTGTGCTGCTCTACTTTTTGTTTTAAAATGTTGATATTATAATTAAATTTAACAGTTAAGGCCTGGTTTCACAGACAGGGCTTAAATTAAGCCAGGATTAGGCCTTAGTTTAATTAGGAAATTGAAGTAGCTTTTATAAACATTCCTTAGAAAAAACATTACTGGAGTGCATCTTGAGACAAAAAAAATGGCATTGACATATTTCAAGTTGTTTGTTAACAAAACTTGAATGTGCATTTTAGTCTGGGACTAGGCTTAAGCCTTGTCTGTGAAACGGGGTAAATGTGTTAGCACTGTTTCCTTTTTCCAACAGAACCAACAATGTATATTCTGGAAGAGTGATCTAGCTGACAGGCATCTCATCATTTGTAATGGGTACGGCATCCTCGCTGGTGAGTCCCGGTGAGGTGATTGAGGATGCATACGGTGGAGAGGGAGGGGAGGCATGCGAGATACCAGTGGAGGTGAAGCCAAAAGCACGTCTGCTGCGAAGCTCCTTTCGCCGTGGACCTCGTGCCATCGGCGCCAGCTTTAAATCCACCGGATCGGTGGAACTGGAGTATGCGGCAGAGTACGAGCGCCTCAGGAAAGACTATGAGATCTTCAGGGTCAGCAAGAACAATGAGATCGCCTCCATGCAGAAAAAAGAAGCCAAGCTGGATGAGGAGAACAAGAGGCTGCGCGCTGAGCTACAGGTTTGACAGAATAAGATAATCTGACCTTTTTATGTGGGTCAATGACAGATAAAAGTGGTGGGAAAAGAAATAAAGTAAACCAAGAAAAATGACTCAAAAATCTAATTTAAAATACATGGCAAAATCTTAGACCCACTGTTTCTATTCATTTTTCTATTCATAGACTCTTACTATCACTGATCTATAAATGTCATAGATCAGAATAAAAAGCTTTTGCATGGCTTTGTAAAAAGTAATTACATTAAGTAATAAACCATAACATGTATTACTGAAGTAATAACAAAAAGTAAATATGCATGGAAGTGTACACGGCTTAATTATTATTTTCGAAATGGTTTATATATGTATGTGCCAGGATCAGCAGAGGCCCATTAGCTTGCATTATGTGGCTGTAGTGTGATTGCTCGATGTGATATACATTATATATCAGAAGACATGACATTTCTTAACCTGATCTAACCTTAAATTTAATATAAAAAGGTCAAAATATCTTATTGACATTGACACAGATCTGATCCCTTTTCTCTGATTTTCTTTCCGGTTTTTATTTCTTTTAATGTATATTTCTGGATGTTGGTTGAATTACATGACTTTGATTTGGTGAATGATTTTATATTATTCCAAAAGTTTAATAAAGTATTTTCCTTTTATAATTTTCTGGTTGTCAGGCTCTTCAGAAGACGTACCAGAAGATTCTTCGGGAGAAGGAAAGTGCTCTGGAAGCAAAGTATCAAGCCATGGAGAGAGCTGCCACCTTTGAGCACGATCGAGACAAGGTCAAACGGCAGTTTAAGGTGTGAATCTTACTCTCTTCTCTTTCACTCAGGAACATTAACAGGATATTCTTTCATCATTTACCTTCCATCATGTCATTACAAACCCGTATGACTTCGTTCATCTTCTGAACACAAATCTGAGAGCTTTCTGTCCCTCCGTTGACAGCTATGTCAATGTGGCAGTTTCGTAGCTATTATTAGAGGGACAGAAAGAAATCAAAAGATCTTCATTTGTGGTTCAAGATGAACAAAAGTCTTACAGGTTTGGAACCACATAAGGCTCCCATAGAAACCTGCAACATTGGTTGGTCAAACCTGAAAAATTGGCTTTTTTATGTTATTTGATCATAAGAAACAACATTTATGGGACGCTTCATGCTAGATTTTAATGCTGATTTGAAATATGTTATTTAATTGTGAGTTTGCCAAGCAGTTTTTGAGATCAGGGTTCCCCCATTCACATAGATAGGACTTGGTCTTAAATAGCTGTCTGGAGGCAATACAAATATGGCTGCCGAGTGAACAAACTTTCCTTGAAAAGGAATTTGATTCTTTACCCTACCTATGTGTTTCCTTCATCTTCATCTCTGCCAGATATTTCGGGAGACTAAAGAAAAGGAAATTCAGGATTTGCTGCGGGCAAAACGAGATCTGGAATCAAAACTTCAACAGCTTCAGGCCCAAG
Organism: Rhodeus uyekii; assembly: GCA_037043235.1. Lineage (NCBI taxonomy): Eukaryota > Metazoa > Chordata > Actinopteri > Cypriniformes > Acheilognathidae > Rhodeus > Rhodeus uyekii. Next base: position 1,422,554 of record JAWRVZ010000078.1, read on the forward strand.
GCATTCAGATTTATGATCCAACAGACTCGGATTCAGACGACAACCACACTACTGTAACCAGTAAGAATGTGACCAATACGTTTTACAAAGGAAGCTAGATTTTGACACTTTGCATGGTGTAGATTTCTGACACTGACTCACTTTTCTGCGGAAGAGGAAGTAGCTTGTCAAGTTCTCTTTTCCTGAGGAAATGAAGGTGCATAAATATCACATCTTGAATATTGGCAACGTTGGTGGAATAAAACTAGGTCGACCACTACAATGTGTGTATGTTACTGCAGTATTTTTTTGTTGGATTTATTTATGTAATTGACAAGTAATTGAAATGATCATTATGACTTTACATTTTGCATTACTTTTGCCATGAATATAGCTTTTGATGCTGATATGGTGTTAAATTATCCGTCTGTCTATAACCTAGGTATCTCTCTCTGTCTACATATATCTCTCTGTCTATAACCTTGGTATCTCTCTGTCTATCTATTTTTGTCTGTCTCTTTATTTATAAAAAAAGTTCAACCTTTCTACTGTACAGTGAATTATTTTTAAGCATAATTTCACAAAACTCTAGATAGGATAGGATAGATAGTTTATTGTCATTTCACATGTACAAGTACAGTATAACGAAATTAAACTTGGAGCAAGTCTCCTAGCCGCTGCATGTGCATGCGCCGCCATACTTTTTTCTCCAGAGATTACAGAATGCAGTTTAGCAAGCCTTAACATAGCAATAACAATACACAAACAAGATAAACAAGACGTGGTACAGTACACGTGGGCACATGATGGGATTTTTTGTGAGGGGGGGGGGGGGGTAGGTTAGGATAGATAAGGATAGATAAGAACAGGCAGACGGATCTGTGGAAGCAAGCCATAACATCAGATGTTTTTTCAGTTCTATGGTTTGTCCTTGGAGATAAGGCAGTTCCCAGGGAAAGAGAGAGAAAACAGGAGATAGTAACTGGCTGAAATTTGAGATTTAATTGAGATTGCAGCCTTATTGTGATACCTAGGTTTTAAGACGGCAGAATCATCCAACTTATACCAATGCTATACTCCCTGTGCAGCCGCAGGAACTCAGTGCGAGTACTGGAGTGGTGGTGTGTTGGGCAGCGAGCCGTCTATGGGCAGTATGATGCAGTTACAGCAGACACACCGAGGTCCGGAGTTTGCTCACAGTCTCATCGACGTGGAGGGTCCGTTTGCCAATGTCAGCAGAGGTGAGTTGGCACCGATGTTTGTGTGTGTTTAGGTATGTTTGTGTATGTGTTGATGTTTGTGTCTGTGTGTTTCAGATGATTGGGATGCAGCCGTGGCAAGTCTGTTGCAGGTTTCTCCTCACGTCTCTCAGGCTCTGTGGAGTAACACAGTCCGCTGCTACCTCATATACACACAGGAGACCAAAGCAGAGCTGCAGACCTTCATACAGGTACACATGCTCATAAAACCTCTTAAATACATTTAAGCTTTCTACATCCATTTGTCTCTTTCTTTCAGACTCATTTTTTGAGGCTGCAGAGATTTTGTGAGGGTTTGGGTCATTTCTGCTTGAACGTGTCATTTCCTGAGGAGAAGGCTGCTCTATATGCTGCTGAACGCAGGCAGGAGATTGAGAGGAGCTCTGTGTGTGTCCTCCTACTCAAGTCCTCGGTGTCCAGGTGACACTCGATCTTTCTCACACTCTTTGTCATGCCATCGTTGACGTGAATCTCATGTATCTGTTGTGGTTGTTTTAGTTGTGTTGTAGAGGATGTGGAGGAGGCCTTTGTGAAGACACCAGACTCTCGTCCTCTTTTGCTGTATTTGCGAACGGCGGATAGAAATGGGGAAAAGGAGGAGGTGTCCACTCTCAGTCCAGCCACCAGAGACCTGCTGGAGAGAGTTAACAAAGCTGACAAAAGTGCCAAACTCAAGGTAGAGTCGAATGATTCATTTGGGTTTCAAATGTTACTTTGAAAGTTTTAGAAGCACCAACAACAGATCCCGACAATCACCAGATTACAAGTACGTCACATCTCAAGCATTCCAAGACCTGATAAATGTTGATTCAACATGTTCAGTCGGTGAAAATGAGATGCGACCAACGCTGACACATAAAACCAGTGAAGTGTCTGTTGCCATCTGTGTTGGAGCAGTGTGAAGTGGCCTTTAGAAGGTTCTTTTGAAGATCCTCAAAAACATAAAAGATTTTCCTAAGATTGGTTTTAAAGGTTCTTAAATAGATTTGCAAATATTTACTACAAATTTATTACATTTATTTCTTATAGTTGGTCAGTATTGAGACTTTTTATGACTACTTAAGCTTTTTTCCTTTTTTTGATTGCATATACTGTGAGAAACAATTCTAGAAAAAAACAACTGCCACCTCTGGTTGCTAGATTCATTCTGTTTTACAGTTCAAAATATTAAAAATCAGTCAATTCAGCTGGCCTTTTCTTCTCAATTAGTAAAGCCAGACTGCTACTAGAATCTTTTGTATTAGTTTTCTATCTAATTGGCATCCACCATAATTACACTGGTGGTAAAGCGAAAGCCGAGAAACATTTTTCCATATATTTTCAGCTCTCACCGATCGGTTATATCCATGCATGCTTTTAACTACGGCTGCAGCTGCGGCTGAATATAACCGATCGGCGAGAGCTGAAAATATATCTATAAATATAAAGTCATTTACATTTATATTTATGGATTTGGCAGATGCTTTTATCCAAAGCGACTTACATTGCATTCAAGTTACACATTGACATTCTAGTCAGATCTTGCTTTCCCCGGGAATTGAACCCATGACCTTGGTGTTGCAAGCACTGCACTCTACTGTTTGAGCTACAGGAAAGTAGTTGCGTTAACTCAGACACTGTCTAAATCCCATTGTTACGCTCAAGCTTTGATTGCATACTTTATCACAGCTGAAGTGAAGTAAATACGTATGTTTAAAAAAAATCAGTTTTATTTCATAATCATGACACAGTATCACAGCTACATAAAAATAAATTTCACTGTTATAAAAACAAGGACTTGTTAGCAGAACAAGTTTTGCGGAACTGAAGTTGTCAGTATAATTATTCAAGTTGTCAGTATAATTATGCAAAACATACGATTGTTGTAATGCAATGAATCTGTCCAATCGTGGAACAGCTGTGTCGTCATCAGTGCCTCTCTTGAGAAGCTGCACCGGCTGAGTCAACCGTCTGCTCTCGAATGTAATTTGGTAATTGGTCATTTGAATCCATACGTCACAGATGACACAACGACAAAATTTCTTACCGGCATGCACTGCTTTAAGTGAGCCTCCAATCGGTCTGTGCAAGTGCTTTTCAAAGTAAATTACAAGATGACTTTGCTCTGTTTTACTTCCAAAAATGGTACATTTAACAATATTCTACCGTAAAATAACACGAAATGTAAGGTTAGATCTATTACATATTGTAAAGGAATTTGGTGTTAACCAATTAACGGGTTTTACTGTAGTATTTTTAGGGCCTTTGTATCTAAAAAGTAACCACGTTTAACCACTCAGCTTAAGGAAACCATTTTTGTAAAACAACAACAAACAAAAATTAAACAAAGCTAATAAGGATTAAGGGAATTTCAAACTTGGAAAATATATTGTGTGGTGTGCAGTTCACTTTCATTCTTTGTTTTTGATAAATTATTCTTTGCTTCTCGTTTTCTGCAGGTAGTGGATCATGCAGGGTCTGTAGAGGAAGGAGCTGCTCTTATTTCCTCTCAGCTTGAAAGAATGATCAAACAGGTACACACACACAGGAACTCACAAGTGGATGTTGTGGTTAATAGCATGCTAAAACTTAGTGTTGCACACAAAGTAATCATGTTTAAATTCCACTTTAAATTTCAACTTAAAACTTGGTGAACATTGGGCAACACACATGATGTGTTATAGCATTTTACTGATTGCTTATCAGTGTCAGCCAGTATGCTGGTATCATTTTACCTCATGCTTATTATTAAAAAATATTTGCAGATAAAATAATATACAGTGAACATGAATAGGATTATTCGAGGTCTACACAAAATTACAAATGAGCAGCCTCAGTGCACTGGTAAGTGAAATGGACAGTTGACAGTTTGGCACAGATAAAACAGAAGTGTGTAATTTTGAGGTTCTATATGATCAAACCACTAACCCAGAAGCTAAGTTTAAAAAACAAAACAAAAAAACACTTACCATAACCCAACGTTTGCATGGAAATATATGCATTGTTTAGAGTGAGGTTCTGAATGAGGAACTTGTCGTCTTAGTAACATTGCATCATTTTCAATAGAAAGATACATTTCTACAAGATTCTCTGTCTGTCTACAGGAGTTATTGGGCTTGGAGTTAGAAGAGAATGGGGCAGAGGAGGAGAGGGAAGAGGAAGACTCTGGTGATGTGCTGTGGGATCTTCATGATGAGCAGGAGCAGATCGAGGTGTTTCAGCAGGCCTGCAGCGCTGCTGCCAGATTCAGCTTCCAGAAGGCATGACTGCTGTTATAATTTTCTCTATTGATTATTATTGACTGAGTTTACATGCACCCTCATAATGCAATTATAATATAATTTAGGCAACATTGTGATTAAACTCTACCTCAAGTAAACACAACACTTGGATCAAATTGATACAATTCAGCTCAATCATAGCAACCTTAATCCTATTAAAATGTGGCATGTTGATTTTAATCACAATAAACAATCATGAAAACTCAAATCGTATTGATTCCATTCTGACCAAAGTGCGCATGTGTTTGTGACTTGCACAGATGACGTTGTCATGCACAGATTCGTAAACTTGGAGGTAAAGAAGAAGCCACGATCATGTCTTATTCTGTATAGTTTCATTGTTTTGTTCCGTTAAGTTTCATTCTTAATGGTTTTCCCAGTCACTTCTTTACTTGAGTTCTAGTTTGTAGTTTGTTTTCATGCTTTCTGATTAGTTCTCACCTTTTGCTGGTTTCTTTGATTGCCATTCTCTGTGTATTTAACCCTTTCCCCACCATTAATGGAAATGTCTGTGTTTTCACTGGCCGTTATTACACATCTTCTGAAAGAGAACTGAATCTCAAGAACAAAAACAGGCGAAGAAGAAGCAGAAACAAGCAATGTCATATGTAAGCAGATGCATATGTAAAATAATGCGATCATCAACATTAAACGACATATAAATTAAAACTGTCTAATGTTAAGGGCCAGTCACACAGCGAAAACGCATGAATCACGCATGAATTACAGATTTTCGTTTCTGCGCGGAGCGTGCGTCAAATGCGTAATTCGTCGGTGGAACGAACGTGGACCGTCAGTGATTGTAAGTGGATGTGCGTCGAAGGCGGTTTGTGCGTGATTTTGAGTTTTGAATGGTTCAAAATTTTTCCGCCGCACAATTGTGCGTTATTCATGAGTCGGTGTGCGTAGTTTATGCGTGACTATGCGCGGGACACGTGGAACGTCCGCGAAGCGTGCGTGTTTGGACGCGCTCCGTCAGTGATTCATGCGTCGGGCGTGCGTTGAATGTTCGTAGAATACTTTGGTCAATTTCTCGACGCACAAGCACGCACAAACCCAATCTATGCATGATTTGTGAGTGATTCGTGCGTGATCGGCTGTGTGACTGGCACTTTACCAAATGAGATGTCGACCCAGGAGGAGCTATTTTTATGCATTTGGCAGATGCTTTTATCCAAAGCGACTTGCATTGCATTCGAAGAAAACATTGACATTCTAATCAGTTCTTGGTTTCCCTGAGCATCAAACCCATGACCTTGGTGTTGCAAGCCCCACGCTCTACTGTTTGAGCTACATTTGTGTTTTGATCATCATTCTGAATCCGATCTGGATCTAGTCTTTGGCAAAAACATGATTTTCTCAGCTTTTCTCTCAAAATGTCGCTTTTTTTTTAAATTAAACTTACCTGCATTCAAGTGTTGATTAAAAAAAGCTAAAATAAAACAACTCAAATAACTTAAAAACTACTGCCTCAGTTTATCTGTTGTCTTTCACAGTAAATGTGTTCTATAGTGTTTACTATAGTCTCTTTCTCTCATTCTGCATCATGCAGAATTTTTGGATTTATACCACACACTATCTGACAGAACACCAAACCCTCCAAACGAGTAAAAGAAAAGAAGAAACATTGATATCCTTTAGCAGGGAGCTCACTCCCTCGAGGACCGCAAGGAAGCTTCGCTGCATATGTGCACAATTCTTTCTTCTTTTTATCCTTACTCTTTCTGTGATTAATGGAAATAATCACATTATTGGTCCACATGTAAACATAGTTATTGGTGAAGTATTTGAAGTAATGAGTAGGCCTACAAGAAAACTGAGGGAAATTCTGTGTATTTGATGAGAGTTGAAAGTACTACACTCCTATTGATAGCTAAAATTATTATCAGAGCAACTGAATTTTAAATAAACTATGCACAAATGGCTTGAAATTAGTAAATTCAGTGAGTTGAATGCTGTATTGGTTCTTTTCACAGTATGTCGACCAGCTGAATGACATGGTAGCCGCCCCTCCACCCACCCCACCGCTGCTGGTGTCTGGTGCACCTGGATCGGGCAAATCTCTTTTGTTGGCTAAATGGTAATTTCATCTTAACTCTAAATATTAGGTATTATTGCACAACAATTATGTACGTCAATTATTACACAATTTGTCATTTCTATGCAGGATAGAGTTACAGCAGAAACACTCCCCCAATACCCTCATCCTTTATCATTTCACGGGACTTCCGCTCTCTACCAGCACAGATCCTGTGCTCATCATTAAACGCCTCACAGTGAAGGTGAGACTCACACACATACACATATTTCACTCTGGTAGACGAACAGAGTAAGCGAACAGCAGAATCAATTCCTTTGTAACTAGCGCTTTATAACATGCAGCAGTTCTGGAATGTTTGCTTTGGCCAGCTGTTTTGGTCCCGAAACAAACTGATTTTGTTTTAATGACAGCATTGTTCTTCGGTTTTGCTTGAAGTATATCAGAGCCTGTATTTATGCATTTGGCAGACGCTTTTATCCAAAGCGACTTACATTGCTTTCAAGGAACACATTGAATCTGTTCTTGCTTTCCCTGGGTTTGAAACACCAATGCTCTACTGTTTGAGCTACAAGAAAACTCTAGATCTAGACTCCTCCTTAATTCCAGGTGAACAGTTTCACAAACACAAAAAGCAACTTACCCAAAGCAACTTATATTGCATTCAAGGCACACATTGACATTCTAATCAGTTCTTGCTTTCCCTGGGAAACGAACCCATGACCTTGGTGTTGCAAGCGCCACACTCTACTGGAAAGACAGATGTTAGTCAACAGGTCTGTTTCTTTAGTTTGGGCATGATGGTGGAGCGTTTGAAGCAGGAAGGAACTTGTCTCAGCTCCAGTGATCTGTTGAAGATTTGTGTGAAGATAGGGGCCAGCTGCTAAGCACAGGCTTTCAGACAGACAGGCTGGTGAAGTGAACCTGAACCTGGTGAACCTGAAGTTTTCTGAGTTTTGCAGTGAGCCACAGATTGCCACTGTTGTAAGTTAAATGAGTCCTGGTAAGGATGCACATATCCTCACAGATAAATCATACAGGATCCGTGAGCTCGTCCAGGTTGGTGGCAGAAGCCTCAAAAACCACCTGTTTACAGTCCTTATTACAGGTTTAGCTGATTTCAGTTTCTGCCTGTAGGTCGGTATAAGATTTTTGTGATTCTGTAGTAAATTGTGTTTAGAAGGTTTCTTCAGAATCAGGTTTGTTTCTTCAGAATGTGGTTTGTTAGATGGAGAGATGGAGATAACCACAAGATTTATCCGGTGATGCAAGGATTTCAGAAGATCAGGAAGCGTATAAAATATCAATTTAAGCGGAATTGTAGTCTTGTCACAACATGATGCCCTGACACATAATCATAGCATGCAGAAAGAGGTAGTCTGACCTCTTTGGTGGTTTAGTCTCTTTTAATGGTTTGGTTTTAGTGTGAATGTTACATAAATGGTTTTGTAGATACGCAATTCAAGCAAAGTTAACTGAACCTAATACTTTCCACTGAACTACTTTTTTTCCTCAATCATCCCTGTAGCTGCTCCAGCATTTCTGGTCTATCTCTGGCCTCTCGATGGACCCCTCTAAGATCCTCGAAGAGTTCCCCCGCTGGCTTGAGAGACTTTCCGCTCGTCATCATGGGAATATTATAATCATCATTGACTCGATTGACCAAATACAGGTAATGCTTCCTCAAACGACCTTCCTCATTGAGCTCTGTGTGATCTCTGTTGCTATAGAAACTAAACACCCACATCAGTTCTTAGTAACTGATTTTACACATTGTCACTTAGTGCACTTTGTCATAAGTTTACATAATGCTAAAATTGCTTAGTTTTAATTGTGTTTATATATCTGGGCAAGGTTGAATGTTTAGTTTTCCTTGTTTCTTCAAAAACCCTAATAATTTAATAATACTGCTAAATGTAAAGGTATGTGTGTGTGTGTGTGTGTGTATATGTATGCATATATGTATATACACACACATACATTATTTTACATTTAGCATTTACATTTATGTTTGTTATTTTTGTATTTCCCAGAATGCTGAGAGGCACATGAAGTGGCTCATTGATCCTCTTCCTGCCAATGTGAGGGTTCTGGTGTCAGTTAATGTGGAGACCTGCCCACAGGCGTGGAGGTTTGTAATGCACAAACACACGGAATAACTCATTTGATTTCAATAATATATACAAGTAAATAATCATCAAGCATATTAAACTATTTAGATTGTGGCCCACACTGCACCTGGACCCACTCAATCCTAGAGAGGTGAAGAGTGTCATCAGTACAGAGTGCGTGAACACCGATCTCAAACTCAACAAAGATCAGGTAAACATCAGTGTAAGCCTGTGTTCATCTGTGTTTATGTATGTGGAGTTTGAGTATTTGTCTGTACTGCTGTCAAACAGGAAAAAAAGCTGGAGAGACACTGCCGTTCAGCTGCAACATGCAATGCACTCTATATCTCTCTACTAGCCAGGCTTATTACACAGTAAGTAGATGCATGTATGAGTGAGTGGATTGTATTATTTGTGTCTAAAATAAACTTTGTGATAAACATAAATGGTCTATAATTTGATGTTTTGTCAACTCCCACACCCATAGCAAAATTGAAATTTTGAAGCAGTTTTTAATAAGTAGATAAGAGTGTGTGTAATTTAAGTTGTGAAACAAAATGTTTGTTTTGTTTCTATCATTAGTTGTTTACCACAGGCTTTAGTTTGCTCATAAACCAGTGGTGAATTAGACTTGTGGGTTCTGACATCATTCCTGCACTACTTTATTACTAATTATCTTTAAGCTATGAGAAAAACAACTAATGAATATGTGTGTATACATATAGAGTACATGTATACACACACACACACATATATATATATATATATATATAAAATTATATTTATATATAATTTACACATATATTTATATATATATATATATATATATATGTATATGTATATAATTTCATTTTGCACATGTGCAAAATGAAATTTAAGTAATTATCTATAGCTGTTATGTGTGTTTTACAGTGGTAAATATAACAGTAATTTAATTAAATTTTTAGTTTAATTCTTGCACAAAATAAAAAATAAAATAAAATAATATAATGAAAATATTAAAAATATATTTAAATTGTATAATGACAAGGCTGTCAGTAGATTTTGGAATGGACAAACTTCTAATAAGTGACAGGCATAGACATTTATAATATAAAATGCAAATAAATATTGGTGAACAGAAAATGTGCATTATCCAATCGCAAACCTATAAGTAGACTCCGTTAAGTGATGAGGTAAGTATGATTATTGGCTTACAGTAATCGTTAAATTGCACTCCAATGAATCAGTCTTTCACTACTGCACACTTTGTCTCTGTGTATGAGAAATAAATAAAAATGTAAGTTTAATTTGTCAGCTCCAGGTCCTCCTGGACGTTGGACAGGACTCTACAACAATGTGCTTTGTGTCAAGATACAGTATCATTATACAGACTTGGCCTGAAGTTGGCGCTAGACTCGCTAAACACGGATCAGGAAAAACACATCATGAAAGAGGTGACCTGTCCTTCTTGAAGCAGAGAATCACTCACCATGTCAGTGCACATTATACTGTTTGTATTTCTCTTCATGCAGTTATTGTGCCTGATATGTGCCAGTCACAACGGCATCAGTGAGTCAGAGGCTTTGGAGATGTTCTCTGACCTCAGTTTTCCCACTCTCACCTCACTACTCTACAATCTGGAGAGACTCCTCATCGTTACTTACGCCTGTGGCCTCATTCGCTTTCAGCACCTGCAGGTGTGTATGATTCTGACCCTATGATATCGTTTTGTATTATTCAGTAAAACACCCTTTAAAGTTGCAACTGACTTCAGTCTTGTGACTTGACTTGAACAGAGGGCAGGGTTTTAGCGCACCTCTTCTCCATCTCTCGCTTATAGCTGACTGACGGTTGGACGGGAGCAGTTAAGGCTATTTAGATGCATAGGATATTCTCCAAACGGACGTTATCAGACAGGGAACGCCATTCCAGAACGGAAGCAAATTTTCAGATTTCAGCAACAAGAAACAATTTTTTTCAGTGTATTAACTTAATTGTTTATCACATGATTAGTAATGTGTGCTAACAAAGTAAATGGGGTCGATTTTGATTTCATGTTGACTTTAAGGTTTCTGTATGTGAAACTAAATATGTACTGTGATCTTTCTTGGGTGAAAATTTCACTTTCACATCTCATTGACAGAGAAATAAGTGAAACTGTGCTGGTGTATGTGTAACTGTGTACCATGTCCAGGCATGTGAAGCGGTCAACCAAGAGTTTCTGGATGGGGGCAAATGCTGTGGATCCTACAGAGAGAAAATCATACAGTTCTTTAGTCAACAGCTGGAGTGAGAACATCTCTTTATATGTATTGCTGGAATGTTATTTATTCTTCTTAAACAAGTGGTACCATGTTGATTCATATACGAGCACCTCATGATCAAGTGCTTTGAGCGTCTCTGACCAGCTTGGTTCATAATATTATTGTACTGTAAAATAATAGTATATATTAATAATTATTATTATTATGATAAAATGCATTAAATATTACATTTTTATTGTACAGTACAACAGCATTACAGTTTTTCTGAATTGGTAAAAGACTAAACCCTTCTGAACCAAATTCTCAAAAGAAGAGTCAGATGTTATCTGAATGTGCCAGTCACACAGCCGATCACGCACGAAACACTCACAAATCACGCACAGATTGGGTTTGTGCGTGCTCGAGAAATTGACCAAAGTATTCCATGAACATTCGTGTTTTCATGATTCATGATTCATGCGTTTTCGCTGTGTGACTGACCCTTAAGGTTTTGAGAAAGTGGGTGATGGTTTCAAGCAATGTGTTTCAGCAATTCAGAAAAACTGTATTGCAGTAGTAATTAAATATTTCTAATGTACAGTAATACCTCGGTTTACGAGCGACTTGGTATACGAGCAAATCGGTGTACGAGCATGGAGGGTCGTATCGGTGTACGAGCATTGTCTCAGTGTACGAGAAAAAATTTCCCTCACCCATGCGCAGTTTTGCGTCGAAAAGATCCCTTTATCACCCCTTAACTCGTTCATTCTCTCAGTGTCTCTAAGTATGGGTGCATCATTCACCACAGTGCATTATTTTATAAGTTGTTGTGAATATGATTACATGTGAATATGATGAAACTTTATTAATGGAGCATGTTACCAACACCACACATTGCATACTAATGAGGCTCACGTGTGTTCACAGTCCAACGCACCCAATGATGTTCTTAAAGGGCCATACACTTTTAGAGAACAGCATACTATAACAGTTATAACTCTGTACAGATCATATACATAAGTGATTTACAGCGGTTTTACCTCGTGTTGTTGCATTAATTGTGATCGCTATTCTTCACGTTGTAATATCGTTACAAATGTTGAAGGAACTAGTTAATCTGATGTGTCAATAAGTGTTAAGTTAACAGTCTTGTCACTTTAAGAGGGCGGGGTTTCAGTCAGCGCTAGAGAGAGTTGAGTTCTGAGGGATTTGAGAGAGAGCTCGTAAGCAGAGATAGTTTTGATGCTTCTGTTATGTACGGCGTGGGTTGAAGCCAGAACCGCAATCTGATAGTTCTCAATAAAATCTCTGAATGAGAAGGAACCTGTCTGGTTATTAAAAGCAACGCTACAATGTAGTGAAATATATAAGCAGTAACCCCGCCCCCCCTCCCTTCTCCTCTCGTCTCGATCATGCCAGCAGTGAAGAGGTAAAGTGCGTGTTACAGTAAATAGTTAATAATGACAGTTAAACTCTAAAAATACTTAATTAGTATTTATATGAGATCTTAATGGTTATAATTTTAAATGTAATTAATAGGTTAAAACTAAAAAAATATTTAAAATGGGCATTTATGGTCGTGTGGAACGAATCAAGTGATTTTTAGTGCGTTCTTATGGGGGAAATTGTTTTGGTGTACGAGAATTTTGGTTTACGAGCTCGCTCTTGGAACGAATTAAACTCGTAAACCGAGGTATTACTGTAATTAATAATGAAGTGAAAATAATATTTCTATTATTATTATCCTTGATTGTCATTTTTATTGTATATAGTCACATTGAACGGGGGTAAAAACAGGTTTTCTTCTTTTTTTCTGAGCTAAGCTGATCACATGCCTGATATTGTCTAAGAACATAGAGTTTATCTACCAATAGCTGCCATGTTGGATTGTTTTAGTGAATCATTTTTAATGGTTCAGGCAAGACAGAGTGACGTGGAGGGTGGCGGATGAGTTGCCATGGTTACTGCAGCAGCAGGAAGATCGAAGTAAACTCCAGATGAGTCTGCTTAACCTGTTTGTGTCCCAAAACCTCTACAAGAGGTACATTCTCATGTTCCTGCTCTATATATTCTTCTGTATACAGTAGAACCCCGATTTACGAAACGCTCTACGTACGAAAAGTTCGACGTACGATAAAAGATTTCGTTTTTTTTTTCGCCCGAGTAACGACAAAATGATCGAGATGTGAAAAACAAAATCTCGGCGAGGCAACGATTTCCGAGTTTTGTTTTGAAATTCACGCTGATTTTGGTTCGGGTTGGATGAAGGCTACAGTTTGTGCGGTCAGAACAATGATGTCTCACTCAGGGAATAATCCAAAACTGGTATTTATTAAAGGTGCATAGATGTGTGGTTACGCACGATCGATAAAACCTCAACGATTGGCACTAATTCCCGATATTTCACTCAATAAACTATATACAATCTTCAGCCGATATCTTTCACCTTAATCATCCGTCAGCTCTCTTCTCAGTCACTTCCTGAAACTCCGATGGAAAGTTTTGGAATAGTCCATTTCGCACTGAATGACAGGGATGGCTGGAATAGTCCATGTAAGAAGGGGAACACTTTTTACAATCCTGCTCTCCTATTGGTCAGCATCACTCCCACCAGCCTCTGCATTGCGGTTTTCCTCTCACATTTCGTCTGTGTTCTCCCATTTCTAACGCTAAAGTTCTTCCTCGCTTTTGCATACAAGTTTTGTTTTCATCGTGCTGCATCGCCATTATTTTGTGCCCAGTTAACAAACTTTTTTCTAATCACTAGCCATGGATGTGAAGATTGTTGCTGAAGTGAAAGACAAGAATAGTATGCGCTCCACAGTGACGAAAACAGAGATAATTGAGGAGTAACAAGCTGGGATGCGCTTCACCCCATGTTAAATATGGTGTTTCCATAGGGCTTGGAACGGATTAGGCAATTTACATGTAAAAGCCTGACCGACTTACGAAAAGATCGACATACGAAGCCAATCTCGGAATGGATTAATTTCGTAACTCGGGGTTCTACTGTATATGTAAATGTGTCTGAAGTAACGTCTGTCTATTGTGTGTTCTTAGGGGTCATTTCTCGGAGCTGCTAGCGTACTGGCAGTTTGTTGGTAAGGATAAGTGCTCAATGGCGACGGAGTATTTCGACTCATTGAAGGAGTTTGAGAAGACCTGTGAGAGCGAGCAGAGCATGAGCCGACTGGCCAACCTGTATGAGACGCTGGGCCGTTTCCTCAAAGACCTGGGACTGCTCAGCCAGGTGATGCAGACAGAGAGACTAGACTGATCTGTATTTAATTTTAGAGCGTACATGTATAAATGGTGTGAATGTGCCCTTTCAAGGCGGTGGCTCCCTTGCAGCGCTCCTTAGAGATCCGTGAGACGGCTCTGGATCCGGACCACCCAAGTGTGGCTCAGTCCCTACACCAGCTGGCAGGGGTTTACGTTCATTGGAGGAAATTTGGAAACGCAGAGCAGTTCTACAAACAAGCTATGGAGATTTGTGAAAACGCTTATGGCCCTGAACACAGCACCGTCGCTAGAGAATTAGACTCGCTCTCGCTCCTCTACCAGAAACAAAACAAGTACAGAACTTTTTTCTTAAAGGTGCAGTGAGCGATTTCTGAGAATCAACATTGAAGACTGCTGATGTTTGAAATCAACCCAAACAAACACCTCCCTTCATTGCTCTGCCACCAAAATGGACGAGCGTGCAATGCAAGCTTGGATGTCTCTTTATCATAGCAGAAGCGAAGCAAAATAAAGCTTTGCAAAAGTTAAAGCGAAGACAAGAATGAACAAAAAATAACAATAAACTACAAAAGAGTATATACAAGCAAAAGTTCATTGTTAGTCGCCAACAGCACACCAGCTTCAGACATGACACTCAAAACCAGTGTTACTCACATTTGGAGCAGAAACAACCTCAGCATCGGTTTTCAAGCCTTCTCGCTCAGGCCTATCCTGCACAGGAAAGCTTTTCTAATATTAACACAGGTCCTAAAGCTCTTGCCTGATTATAGCCGTTCTTTTTCCAGTGATTTTCCTCTGACCTTTTCTCTTGTGTAATAGCATCTCTTTTTCTACAGTCTTTCTTCAAGTCTCCCTCTTGCTCTTTCTCTCTCCTCCTCTCATCATGATTGTATTCACCCCCAAATGCTGATTGGCTAAGTGTGTCATTGTGTTTCTCAGAAATTGCTTACTGTATCTTTAATATGTAAGTATGTAGATAATACACAGGCTTTGTTCCAAAATCTAGTGAGCTGCTTCTTTGTCTATTTAGGGAACTACTTCTGAAACAGAACCCTAAATGAAATTGAACCTCACGGATGACTAAACTGAAAGCTTACAAAACCAGCAAATAAGTTCAAGAACCATGGAAACCTAGTAAATGTGAAAATATCAGGAAATTTTAAAATTGTGATCTATAGGCCTGAAAATCTTAAAAAAATTGGCAATGTAAATTGATCTAATAATCCTTAGCTGTCAAATATTTCAAAAACTAGAAATTGTTCTTTGTATATTATATATCTATAGTTGGAGAAATAAATATACAGTATAATATAATTTTTTTGGTATTTTTCTCTAATGCTCACCAAGGGCACAAACATGGAAAAGCATTATTGTGAAGCATTACATTTTAGAATAACTTATTTCTATTTGGATATGTTTTAAAATATAATATATTGTAAAATATTCAATTTTTTTCAGCAGATGTTACTCCAGTATTGATTATCAAATCTGAAGTAATTCTAAAGTCAGCTGAAACTATTTTCCTGCTTAATAGTTTTGCTTAAAATGTGATCATTCTAATGAATTTATTTGAAATGGATTTCTTTTAACACTTTTGATCAATTTCATCCATCATTGCTGAACAAAAGTATTCAATTCTAACCCTTTCCAAAAAAATAAAATTGACGGTAGTGTATGAAAAAAAAAACCCATCTTTAATACCCTTGCAGTGCATTCTGCGATTGTCTTAATGGCACGCTTGACGTGATGCTGCATTCAATTTTAAAGGCAGCATAGTTTTACTATCTTTTTTATAGAAAAAGTAGGCAGCTCTCTACGGTTGGGAACATCCCTTTCGACCCTTTTTCACAAATAAGTAAAATATAGAGTACGGTACATTATGTTGTATATACATTACACAAACATTCTGTTTTAATCTTATCTAGATATGAGCAGGCTGAAAAGTTGAGAAAGAGATCAGTCAAGATCAGACAGAAGACAGCACGACAGAAAGGCCACATGGCGAGTAATTTGTGTCTCATTTAATCCTAGTCAACTGTCTGACTTCATAGAAGTGAAAAACTGTTGTTCTCATACTGTTTTTGCATGTGCTTTCTCTAGTTTGGTTTTGCACTCTTGAAGCGACGCGCACTGCAGTTAGAGGAACTGACTCTTGGCAAAGACTCCACCGATTGTGCCAAAACTCTAAATGAGCTTGGAGTGCTTTATTACCTACAGAACAACCTAGAGTGAGTAAATCATTGTTTCATACTGATCAGTATATTTGAAGGACATGCATCTAATCTTGATACAAATTGAATTCTTAGTTTTTTTTTGCACTAAAGATTTTGTTGTTTTCTTTTTGGTAGTTTAAAGTTAAGGGGTCACACATCAAACTTTTTTTTCCAGCATTAGCATTTTTTTTTCTTTCTGGTTGTATCATTTTACATTTTATTTGGCTGTCGCTTTTATCGAAAGCAACTTACACTGCATTCAAGACACAAATTGATGGTCCGTTTCACACTCGGCAAGGAGTTTGTCAGCTGCTCTGCCATACATTCTCAAAACAGCCAACATTCTGATTGGTTAAGACATTGATAAACTTACCACATATGGGTGTTTGTCAGAAGAATATCTCCATCGATTATCTGGATGACAGATGGTTATTTCGCCTCCCCTGCGTGCCAGTTGTTCACCTCACAAACATTAGGTCTCACTCTCAAAAGAGTACACAGTGATACACAGTTTTATCTTGACTAGATTGGTCAAGCTCTAGCTTTGACCAAGAAACTTTCCCAAGACATACTGATAATGTACTTTCTCTAAGAGATTTAGACAATATTTGTCATTAATCTCTGGTGAATTAAAAATTACTCAAAGGATATACATTGAAGCGGCAGTGGATACAAAGATCTGTCCCATCACTGCTGTCTTTACCATCCAGGTTAGTACGCCTGCCTCTAGTGCCTGTGACCCTGGGTCGAATTACACTTGGAGCAGATCGAGAATGACCGGTTACATTTGGTGCCGTAATTTGGATGAGATTGAGAACTAGGGGGTTGAGCATAAAGTAAGACCGTAAGAGCAGTGTGGACAAACCTCACTCCCCTGACCTCGAGAGGCTGCCGTCTTTAGCACCCTTGTTAGTTCCGTTCGAGTCCCTACACTGCAGAGCTTCACCTAAGTTTGAGATACCATATATATAGCATACCTGTCACTGGGCCTCACTAGGACCTTTGTTGTAATTTGATGCCCACATGATGCACATTGGTTTGCCCATTATCTGCATTATCTTTTTTGCATCATGTCAGTGTTCAAAGGTCACAAAACCATACCCACGAGACAGGTTGCTTATTGTATTTATGCACACTAACATAGAACATAGAACAGATTATGTGCGAATTGCGTGCAAATTGATCACAAGCAAGAACCCTTGGTCTTTTGATTGTTTATTATCTTCACCTAAAAACCGACTGTAGCCACTGTGATCATGTTCACAAAAAGCTCTTTGTACAAAGCATTGTCGCAGTGTAGAACTCACAAATGTTGTCTACAAGTCATCTGACCACGGAATCATCACAGAAGTGACAGAGTTTCAGAGTGTCATTTCTCAACACTAAAATGCTAATAAATAATGAATGATGGTCATTCACTTGTTTTGAAGCTATTGCACCTAAAATGTGCTTTGAACAGAGTTGACAGGAGTGTGTCCATTGCTTCTGAAAAGTTTTAACATGTTGTTTTTTTTATAACCCAGTGCCGCAAAGATGTTTTTGACCCGATCCCTGGAGATGCGTCAGCGCGTGCTGGGGCCGGATCATCCTGACTGTGCACAGTCTCTGAACAACCTGGCTTCCCTCCACAGCGAAAGAAAAGAGTACGAGAGTGCAGAAGAGCTGTATGAAAAAGCACTAGACATTCGCAAACGAGCGCTTGCTCCAGATCACCCATCTCTCGCTTATACCCTCAAACACTTGGCCATGCTCTATAAACGCAGGGTAAGAAACCACAAGAAAGACTCACAACAATCAAGTGGCAATCATGCACATGAATCGTGTTGATTATGCCTAATGAATGCCTGACCTTTTTTAATTAGCTGTATGTGTGTGTGTGTATGTATGATAGGGAAAGCTAGAAAAGGCAGTTCCTCTATATGAACTAGCTCTTGACATTAGAGAGAAGAGCTTCGGTCCCAAACACCCCAGTGTGGCCACCGCTTTGGTTAACCTTGCAGTGCTCTACTGCCAACTGGTGAGAAAAGTTTAGATTTCAGCCACCCATGGGTTTGTAAAACCATCTGGTCCACTCTGTTATTTGATGATGTGACTCATGGGATATGTGTTTATGTTGCAGAAGCAGCACAGTGATGCACTGCCTTTGTATGAGCGCGCTCTAAAGGTGTATGAGGACAGTCTTGGCCGAATGCACCCTCGTGTCGGAGAGACTCTGAAAAACCTGGCTGTACTCAGGTTAGCCATATTTTATTAGCTCAGCTGTGCCGATGCAAATAGATTAAAATTCATTGCACATTCTTTTTAACTCAATTCAATCTGAGTTTATTTGTATAGTACTTTTTTACAGAAAATGCTTGTTTCAGTGTTACAGTTATTAAGTATTCTGTATATCAGAAAGATTAATTTAATTTATGGCACTCAAAAATGGAGTGCCTCAAGGGTCTATATTAGGCATCCTGCTGTTTTCATTATGCTGTCTGTTGCTGTTACGGCCCATAACCAAACAATAGCTCGTTGATTTTGATAGGACGAAGAATGGCGATGGACCGAACATATAAATAACCCACAGACACTAGATGCGGTTTAAGACGCCCAAGCGCCTACTTTTACTTGATCAACAAAAGTGAAGTGAATACAGCATATGTCAACCAAAAGTTATTCAACAAACATAAATAAATAAACAACAGCAAACTGGTAGCGTAGCTAAGGAAACAGACCCTTGCCTACACCTGTTCTTACCTGGCTCTCGATAAAAGAACAGGTGAGTCTTCCGGGCATCTGCTTCCCTCACTATTCTAACTAACTGAACAAAACGTGACCTATCAAACAAAAACCACTACCAGTTACTAAAATAAGAACAATAACAAATAACAAGAAATACAAAACTTCTCAAAAGATCAACATAAAGACAACTAAACTAGAAGCAACAAAAAGGCGACGCTCTCAAGGTGCAGAGAGAGAGCGGCGTCGAGAAAGGATGGGCCAAAGATGGAGAGAGAGAAAGTGAGACGCGCCCTCATTGTCTCGACTGACGGCTTTATATCCGGAGTCACTGATGACGTCACGGCGTTCCGCTAATAGGGGATTTCCCCTCAAAGCCACCTAGAGACTAAAAATAAAAATTACAAAAAGACCAACATAACAGTTGCAAATATTTTGTTTTTTATTTTATTTTGTTGTAAATATTATATTTTTATTTAAATAACCATACAGCAACCATCCAGAATATCCCAGTAACTGCACCATGGAAACAACTCTCTTTTTCAGCTATGAAGAGGGAGATTTTGAGAAGGCTGCTGAACTGTACAAGCGAGCAATGGAAATAAAGGAGGCTGAGCCGTCTCTGGTGTGTGGCAAGGCTCCATCACGTCACTCATCTAGCGGCGACACCTTTAGCCTGCGAAGCCCCGCCCTTCCTCACGCTTCCAGGTGACACCTGACTGGAACCCCTCAACACTTAAAAAAGGTACTCAAACTTCTAGTAATGCAGTGGTCGCCAACCCGACGATCGCGACCGACTGGTCGACCTTGATCACCATCCCGGAAGCTCCCGAAAATAAAAACGTTTCAGTTGCCAACTTAGCGACTCTGTCCCGCTCTGCAAGCCCCGATAGGACGACCGTTTCGCTTAAAACACTTATGTTCAGGCCTCAAGCGTGTGAAGTCTAAATGAAAAAAAAAAAATCAAATATACAATGAGATCAGTGTTTTAAATGAATCGCTCACTGCCACTGGGTTTATTAAATGTACTCTTACTCATAAAGGCAAAACCTGGGAAAGTAAACTTTTTATACCTGTGATTTTCAACAATTGTTGTAACTCATCACTTTATTGCATCAGCAGAACTATGACATTTCAAGTGTACTGCACGGCTGTTACACTATGAGATATTGTAAAGTAGAGTTTTAATTAAATCATCATGAACAGAATAGTGTTTTTTATGGAATGCTATCTCTGAGTTTTAAAAAAAAGGTTAATTGGGAGTTTTTGCATTTTTAAATAACATTTAGAAGAGATGGTTGCAATTGCGAGAAAAATTATCACAATTATGAAAAATTAAATTGCAATTAGATGCAATTCACAATTGAATTGGATTGTAATTATGGGATGTGAAGTCATAAATACGAGAAAATAGCGTCGCAGTAATGAAGAATTTAAGCCCCAAATACAAAATGTGAATGTGCAACCTGCATGAAATAGTAGCCAATTCCAAGATTTCTTCTCTTAGACAGCAACAGGACATAGTTATTAATTGTTCATGCAATGCAAAAAATATGATTTAAATTGTTTCACCATATGTGCTTGAGATCACCATTGACTATAATAAATAATAAACCTGTGTTGTATAAATACGGCCAGTAACTTGGTTGAAGTTCAAACATCAAAGTGTATTTACCTTTGTATTTTAAGAATCATGTCTCTTCCAAAGCTCTTTTCACTTGCACAGTACAAACATGCTGGGAACAAATTTAATCACATCACATGGCATGTGAAGTGAGAAGCTGAAAAGCTAATAAGTAATCACATTGTTTCTGGCACTGCTGACTTCAGCATATTCAAATTAATGAATTTACATAACTTTGTGCAGCAGATTTGTGCTTTATGCTTACAGATTCAAGCCACACTGAAGTGAACAACAATGGAAGTCTCAATCGCTTCCTCTGGTCTATGACCTGGTTCCTGCAGGGACATTTTTCACCTTCAGCATAAACATTTAGAACAGTCGCAAAGTGCAAAGTATATTTCACAGACTTACAAAAGGACAGCTGACATACACAGTCATAGAAAACACTATAAAATGAGATTATCTTTCAGGTAATCAGTAAAGTAAACTGATTTTATTATATTTAATATCTTATTTATTGTAAAGGTCTTTCACATTTTAGTAAGGGAGCATTTACTTGCTTCACATTGCCACAGAACACGGCATGTGCAATAATGTTTCTTGTAATGCATAATGTGTCAGTAAATGTGCTTTATTTTATACAATGACTGTTCAACTGAAACGTGCATCTATCATGACCTATATATTATATTCCTAATTAGTAGTTTTTTGCTTCTTTTTTTTAATTGATGTGAAACACCTTTCTGTGAAATTGCACGTGCCAAGATTTGCTCACCAGACCTGTTTACATAAGAGGGGGATATATGAATGAATAAATACGAGTATAAAAGACTATAGGGATGCAAAATGGTAGAAATGCCAAACTCCAATTTCTCAGTGTCTGCAAATACTTAAAACGCAAATAGTATTTAAATGCCTCATTTGGTAGAATAATCATCTTGCAACTATTGAATGGGACAAAGTGCTAATTATCGAATAAGTGACTTTAATCTTCCATTATAGCTTTGATTACATTATATTGTATTAGGTTTGTGTAAATGATTAGGTGTTTTCTTTGTAACTTCACTGCCAAAAAAGGTGTTTTATACACAAATTCTTCTAATGCACGTGATCCACGCACAGAGTATTATTGTATTATGTGTATTATACCAATAAATGCATTATTGAATGAAAATGACGTTTGAAGAGATTTTTACTCAATGCAGTGGAAAACAGATTTCTAGTTGAAATACAGGAAAAGCAGAATGGAATGTAACAACAAATTTATTTTCTTTTGCATTCAATACAGCAGTCAGAATCAGATTAAATGGTTTGAAAATATTTGCATGATGCACTTTATAACATTTAGGTGGGTGTCTACAAGCATATACAGTTTTAGAGATGACACTATTATATTTAGATGTGTGGTTGAACTTGCATCCGTTTCCTCCACAGCTATTAAAATTAGTTTATTAACCATTTCCAACTCGGAAACGTCAACACTGCAAAAACAAAGAATTAACAATGATGGCAATTCAGAATTAAGACTTTCAGTTGAAGTAAACCTGTAAACATTTTGAGTGGTTGTTTTGCAAAAACAATTAAAAATCTAAATCCAAACTGATTTAGTATGAGACCTCAGATGTTACATGTTTACAAGTACAAAATAATAATGATTTTGATTTCATTGTTTATGGGAGAGTTCAAGGATGTCTAATCCATCTTGCTTGCCGTCTCTTACATGTTTTTCATCTGAGCCATCAGCTCCTCTAAACTCTGTTCGGTTTCCTCCACTGTCTCTCCTGATACTCCATCCTGCAAAGAGAAAGAAATGACAGCACAATTACATCTACATGATAGTAGAGGAAATGATGCTCACCAAGGCTGCATTTATTTGATCATAAAATATTAATATTGTGAATATTATTATAATTTAAAAGAACAATTTTTAAGAATTTAAAATGCAGTTGATGCAAGGTTGACTTTTCAGCATCATTACTCCCGTCTTACATTATCCTTCAGAAATTATTCTAATTTGATGTTCAAAAAACATTTCTTATTATTATCAATATTGAAAACAATTGTGCTGCTTAATATTTGTGTGGAAACCGTTAACAATGTTTACAAAAGATATTCTTTTGAACATTCTATATGTCTTTACTGTCAATTTCAACCAATTGAATGCATCCTTGCTGAATAAAAGTATTCATTTTATGGAAAAAAAGAAAGAAAAAAAAAACTTTAGTACTGACGCCAAATGTTTGAATGTTATGTTTCAAATGTTTGTTAGGATATTTGAGTCATTACCGATCTGACATTAAACAGTATCTGCATTTACTTTGGTTGACTGACTTTTTTAATCCTGAAAAACCAAAGTGTTGCATTATATTTCAGTGGGTCGTACCTTTTTAGGTATGGTGTAGGCTACATTAATGCCCTCTGGTAGATCTGGTACCGGTCCTGATGCGTCCTGTAGCTCCGCCTCTGACACCTCTGATACCAGCTCAATGCCTGTCATAAAACAACATTCCAGCTTACTAATGTTCACAGTTTTCTGTTTTATGAATGAGGAATCTGTTGTGTTTTGCGTGTGTGGGATTCTTACCCCATTCGTTGTCTTCATGCACCACTTCCTCCTCTTCCTCTACCACTACCTGCTTTGGCTGTTCTGCTTCTTTTTTCTAGAAAATAATTAAAGGAATGATAGATTGACAGACTGTTTATATTTTCACCCTCGTATGCCTTTGATAATCACTGATGTGTGTATAACTACTCAGTAGTCAAAATCAGACTGATGATAAATTGACTGAAAAATTACTGAACACCCTTGAAATTCAAGAATTGAACAATTTTTTTTTAACAATGTTGTGATTTAATTGTTAAATCATAAACTATCAAGGTACAAAAAAAACTCACATTAAAGCTGGAATACACTACATGACTTTTAAAACTTTGAACAGATTTGAAACACTAGGCATTATACACTTGCCAACTTTGTAATAGGCCACAGAGGAAAAACTGGACATCATACACTAAATGACTAAGGATGATACACTACAAGATTTTCAAGTCATTCAGAACACAATAAGCTCATGCAGAAACATGTGACTTGTTGCTAGAATTGAAAACAATGTGTTCTAAAAGCAGGGGTGTATTCCAGAAAGCAAGGTTATCTCACCATTATACATACCCTGAAATATTGGTTGATTGACCCAAACCTTACTTACTAAAATTGCTAAGTTGATTCCAAAAACGCATCCGGGAGTAAGTTCAGCAAAACCAGAGTATGTTCAGGGTAAACACACCATGAAAACGTTAGCTATGAAAAAGTGCTGCATTCTAAATTGTTCTTTTGTATAATACTGATTTACATACTTTGTGAATATCGCCACCTATTTGGTGGTTCTGTTATTATCTCTTTGTTTAAAAATATTTTCATCACTGTGAAAAAAACTACAGTGTATTCAGAGCCCTTTAAATTTTTCACTCTTTGTTATATTGCAGCCATTTGCTAAAATCTTGTAAGTTATTTTTCTGTTCTTCAGGCAGTTCCTTTGACCTCATGATTCTCATTTGCTCTGACATGTACTGTGAGCTATAAGGTCTTCTATTGACAGGTGTGTGGCTTTCCTAATCAAGTCCAATTAGTAAAATAAAACAGCTGGACTCCAATGAAGGTGTAGAACTATCTCCTAGATGATCAGAAGAAATGGACATTACCCGAGTTAAATATATGAGTATCACAGCAAAGGGTCTGAATACTTAGGACCAAGTGATATTTCAGTTTTTCTTTTGTAATAAATCTGCAAAAAATGTTTTTTCTGTCAATATGGGGTGGTGTGTGTACATTTAACAAGGAAAAAAATAAACTTAAATGATTTTAGCAGCTCTGAACTAAACTAACCCTCAAACTGAACTTGCTCCGGATCAGGTTATGTTCAGAGAGTAAATTTCTATAGGTACTTACATACCTTAACAGTTACCTCCATTTTTTGGAACCGAAAGTTGAGTCATCTGCTTACTTACCCTTAAATATACTTGGGTATGGCACATAACTTGGTTTCTGGTTTCTTTTCATCAATTAGTGTCAATTTGTCAATTATGTTTGCATTTGTAGGAGTGTTACCTTGTACTCGTCCTGTTGTTGTCTGCAGTGTGTGTCATCACACTGTGGGTTGGCCTTCATTGCCATGCTTGGGAAGAAATCCTGCATGGCATTATAGCCTAGGTAATAACTCACTGTCCCAAATCCCAACAGATACCTGCAACACAGAAAATGTCATTCCAAGCGTAGTGTTTTAACAGGAACCGTATTGACAGGACAGGACCTGAATGGTCATGGGCTAAAGGATTTGACTGGGTAGTTTGCCTCTTTTAGGACAAAGAATGGCTTTATTTTGCCATCTAAGGGGAGTTATGTGATACTACAGCATTTACTAGCAAAATGGGCTCAATCGTTTGTGCGGCTTCGGTTTTTTAGATATTAAAAGAATATTTTTTGTCTAAGTTGTGTGTTATGTTTATTGAGCATCATATTTGATCATGCTTTTATGGCTCATATAGTATATCTGAGAATATGGAGCTCACTCAAAGATGGCACACTTACTGACCATAAATCTAGTGTAGTTTCTGATATTTATATGGACAAAAATTTAAATGAAATTTTGAGAGCTTGTAATTTAAATCAATGAGCTCTTTGTAACAGTAATTTGTA
Organism: Rhodeus uyekii; assembly: GCA_037043235.1. Lineage (NCBI taxonomy): Eukaryota > Metazoa > Chordata > Actinopteri > Cypriniformes > Acheilognathidae > Rhodeus > Rhodeus uyekii. The sequence goes on from JAWRVZ010000078.1 coordinate 1,447,920, forward strand.
CTACTTGCATAAAATGCATTTACATAAAATGCCACTCTTATCTCAATTTTAGTTAAATTATAAATAAATGTTTAGTTATACGATTAAAGCTGTGTAACTTTTATTACGAGGGGAAAGATATATAATGCAATACAATAGCTATGTTTCCATCCAAAGTTGTGAATATAACTTACGTGCAAAATAGTAATTATCACAAAAATTTTTTCAAATAAAGCACCATTTCCATCCAGTAAGTCTAAGAGAACAAATCATCACTTCCTGATATACTGGGAATAAATATCACTCAAAAACAATAAAACAATTTTCGTATGTAATTAATTACTTTTGTCTCAGAGCGTACAGACGAAACGCGATAAACGTGTTTGGAGACAGATATTGCTGTTTGGGAAAGCAGTCGTGTAAGACAGTTCTGGTCATTTTACTGAAACACTTTACCGACAGACTTTGAATTACCAAAACAGCATTTCAGATGCTGTGCAATGAGATTGGTCTGCTGGTTGGTCCGGTTACACCGTCCCATTACAAAGTCAAGTTTTTTTTGATGCGTACCAAGGAATTTATTCTGTAAATGTGTTTCCATCATAGTTCATTACCACGTTTTGTCAATGGAATTGTTTTTTTGTTTTTTATCAAACTCCGTTTTCAACTCAATCACTGTATGCGCATCTTCGTCTTTCCATCCAGTGTTTTTTTTTTTTTTACATTTATGCATTTGATGCTTTTATCTAAAGCAACTTACATTGCATTCAAGAAACACATTGACATTCTAATCAGTTTTTGCTTTCCCCGGGAATCTAAACCATGACCTTGGCGTTGCAAACACTCCGCTGTATTGTTTGAGTTACAAGAAAGCTTTTTTGTGCGATATTCTAAAATGCACATAAAAATAAGTGGATGGAAAAAGCTAATGATAATGATGTTTAAGAGATATACAAATAAACATTCCTCAAAAGCCTAACATATCATTTTTGATAATCTCATTTTAACATGATTTATGTCGAAATGATTCATGGATAATCAAGTAAACTGAAGTAGCTTTCAAATGTTGAAATATTATCAGTACAAAAAGTCATTGTTTACTTCATATAACTTGTTAAAGATTTCAGAGCAACAAAACACATAAAGGGGGACACTTTTAGAATTATGCTTAAAGGCCTTTTACTTGCCCTCTATTGTCCGATTAATATTTCATACTTCTAGGCATGCAGGAGATTGTGTATGTTTTGATATTGTTGATAATTTAGACCATAGAAAATGGTGTATCAAATTTACTACAGCAGGCTTTATAGGGTTCAGATCAGTGTGGTTAGGCCTGTGTTGAATCCTCAGGATTGTGATGAGGTCTTACTTCAAGACATTCTGCACAAGGAGCCCGGCAACCACTCCCATCGTGGTGGGCAGGCTGGCGGCACAAACCCCGTCCTTCTTCAATGTCTTCTCATCGATATTTGCAGCCACGACGAGGGGAGGAGCGCACTGACACACAGACAGAGCTGCATCAAACCATTGTTAACTTTCCGACCTATTTGTCATTAAAGAACACAGAAACGGGCAGATCATTTCCATAATGACCAACGCAGTCGATCAAGAGCAGCGCAAGTTTGTCTAGGGTTGCAAACAAGCAGAGCCGAGGATAATCTGGAGTGCGTGATCAACTAGCAACATTGCGCTAAGTAAATAATAGCGCAAATAGCAGTTGAAATGAATAGTGCAATCCTTAATAATTTATCTAAATACTCTCCTTCCATAAATATTGTGTCTGAAAAGGAAACTCCTACGCATATGCAATAAGATCAGCTGCAAAAATAACGGAGACACTTTACAATAAGGTATCATTTTTTAACATTAATGTACTGTGAACTAACATGAACAAACAATATACATCTGTGTTTTTATTAACTAACATTAACAAAGATTAATACTGTAACAAATGTATTGCTCATTGATACATTGTTAACAAATACACTTTTGACTTTAATAATGTATTAGTAAATGTTGAAATTAACATTAACTAATATTAATAAATGCTGTAGAAGTAACATTGATTCTTAGAACTAACGTTAACAAATGAAACCTTATTGTAAAGTGTTACCAAAGTAACTGTCCACTCCATTTCATCACTAACTATTCACTGAATCCTGACAAAATTGAATTTGTGCTGGCACAAGCTGTTAGTAAATCTGGCCCATAATATGTTTTTTTTTTCAAGGTGTGAGTGTTTGTCATACAGCAAAACAGGCCGTTTCTCCAGGGATGATGAGCTGGATGTGTCCAGAAACTGCGTTCTCACTGACGCCCGACTCCATCCAGATCTGACCCAACTCATTACATGCCTATGAGAGAAAAACAAACATAATCGCTGATTTGTTGTGGCGAAATGTGAAAACCTCCCCTTCTGCTCACGAAGGCTGCATTTGTTTGATGTGAAAAAAAATTAAGAATTTTTCTACATTAATACATTTTAAAATGCAATTTATTCCTGTAATGCGAGGCTTTGTCTGTATTGTTGATACAGTTTTCAGTGCCACATGATCCTTCCGAAATCATTCTAATTATGCTTATGTTCTGCTCTAGGAAACATTTAGTTTTATTATCAGTTGAAAACAGTTGTGTAAAAAAAAAAAGGATTCTTTGAGGAATATGAAGTTGAAAAGAATAGGATTCGTCTGAAATGTAAAGCTTTTGGGCTAATGATTAGAGAGTCAGACTTCAGTACTCATGACTTGAGCAAGGCATCTAATCCCCAATTACTCGCCGGGTGCCACAGCAAAATGCCAGCTCCAGGTTTGTGCCCACAGTTTGAATGGATTCAATGCAGAGGAGAAATTCTGAGTATGGGCTACCATAATTGTCATATGTCATTTTTTCACTTATTTTAAATTGTTAAAATATTTCACACTATTACTCTATTTGCTGTATATTAGATTAAATACCGGTAAATGCAGCTTTGGTGAGCAGAAGAGACTTCTTTTAAAAATATTACAAAGTCTAAAACTTTTGAACGGTACTGTATATATCAAAGTTTTATATTTTCACAAAAAAGGAGTATAAGAAAAGAAATGAGCAGAACACACAGTATCGTTCTTTTGGAAGCTAAATGTAGTTTAATGCAAAGAACTCACGGTGTTAATGGCCATCCGAGCCTCAAAGTTATCAACACAACTGAGGATTAAATCTACAGGCTTCCCGTCCTCGAGTCCTCCGTGACTGAAAAAACAAAAGCAAGACAGTTTATTACAACCAAATTGAAGCAAGTCTTGAGGCAATACATTTTTTTTAATAATTACCTAATGCGATCCATGAAATGCGTGAAGTTGTCCATTGTGGTAATGTTGTAATTGTGGGTCTCAAAAGCCACATCTGGATTAATGTTCCTGTGCAGGAAAACACAGCATTATAATGAGAAACATCAGCTAAAATGCTGGCAAATTGGTCAATGACTCCTCAATTCATCATTTCCAATCCACATTGCAATTTTTTTAAATAATAAAAAAAGTTTAGAGACAGATGAGGTGGAGTTACATTAATAATAAAGTGATACTGTGTGTTTTTAGAAAACAAAACCTCCCAAAACCACTTCATTTGTAAGTAAAATTACAGTTTACAGAAAGTTACATTTTAACTAACTGTATATAAAAACAATGTCCCATTCAAACAGCGAAGTAACGTGTATATGTGTATATTTGAGCAAAAACTATCACATTATAATTTAAAGAAAAAAAATTGTTTTCTATTTGAATATATTGTAAAGTATCATTTATTGCTGTGATGTTAAAGCTGAATTTTCAGCATCATTACTCCAGTCTTCAGTGTCAAATGATCCTTCAAATCATTCTACTATGATGATTTATGATTATTATCAATGTTGAAAACAGCTGTGCTGCTTAACATTTCTGTGGAAACAGTGACACAGGATTCTTCAATGTATAGAAAGTCAAAAGAACAGCATTTATTGGAATTAAAGACTTGAAAAATGCATTGAAAACACCCTTCAATGCAGTGTACGGTTGAATATGTTTATGCATTTATGTAAATTTACAAATTTGGCAGACGCTTTTATTTTAACGAACTACATTGCATTCAAGAAACACATTAACATTCTAATCAGCTCTTGTTTTCCCTGGGAATCGAACCCACAACCTTGGTGTTGCAAGCGCCACACTCTACAGTTTGCGCTACAGCTTGAGATGATGAATTGCCCCTTTACCGAAGAGTATGTTCTGCAGCCTCAACTTTACTGAGTCCTGCCTGATGTGGCTGGAAGAAGAGGCGGTTCATGTTGGCCAGCTCCACCTTATCGTAGTCAAACAGCAGCAACTGCAGGGGAAGAAATCCCAGACACAGCAGAAAGAAGCATGACAGTCTGTTACCGCAGAGCCGAAGCATGTCTCCAGGGGTTCGGCTATTGGCACTGCAACACTACTGGAATACAAGGCTTGAGAAATGCACCATCTTTAACTGAACCACAGCTCAATCAGTGCATCTGATGCCTGCCTCCCACTGTCATGTGACACTGGGACGCAGAGTGTGTGTTAATCTGAATACCGACGAATGATAAAGGTGCATTACCTTACCAATGCCACATCTGGTGAGCATTTCTGCAGTGACACTCCCCACCCCTCCAACTCCCACCACTGCCACAGCATACGAGCGGATTTTCTGACAATTACAGCACGTGGACAGTTGTCATCTGAACACGAACGAGCATTTAACACTATAAAAGTGTCATAGAAGAAGAAACGAGCATGTTTACCTCGTAGTCTTGCACTATGCCCATCCTTTTGAGTGCCATCAGACGACTGGAAGACATGTTCATGAATGTGAAAACCTTCCATATGTCAGTCAATAAACACAGCAGGACGGGAATGCTCACCTGTATGGGTTTGAGTCGATGACTTCAGCGCTCATGTGCTCAATCTTTGGTCTGAGATGATGTTCAGCATCACTTTGCTTCTGTTTGGATTTAATTAGTTCGTTTTCTAACTCACGAATTCGCAGCCTTAGTTCCTCAACAGTGGCCATTTTTTCTATAAAGACACTCTATTCCAATAAAAACGAGTTGATGCGATCCAATGAGTGGAAACAAAGAAAAGAGACGATTAAAATGACTTTATGTACACGTCTGCACTGTTAGAAATCAGCTGGCGATGCGTGTCTCTCATATTCAGTCCGGCGAGAAACACACAGTTCACAGGAACGAACGTTCCCATAAGTAATGATCGTTGCAAGTCGGTTCGTCTGAACAGATCTTTTTAATGAACCAGTTGAAAAATATGTATAAGTATATGAATACACCCCAGATGTAAACTCATATTAATGTTTATGACATTTAATTCGATTCGTGAGGCACAAAAATATTACCATTTAGAAGCTAAATATATAATTTATATTTAACAATGTGAATGAATCAGTTTTGAGAGTCGATTCGTTAAAAAGATCCGATGAAAATGAACAGCAATGTGTGTAACTATGGTAACAGCAGTCTCGCGAGAGACAAAAGACTGTTTTTGTGTTTAGAGAACGATATTTCATCCAACTACAATGTGAAATTGCAGTTGTGAAAAATGTAATTGTCATTTAAAAAATAACTTTTCTCCCCATGAACCTCTGATAGTAGCATCCTCCTGTCCGGTGTGTGGCGGGCCTGTCCTGTAATGTTTCAGCACTGACGCAGAAGAGAAGCGGAAGTGGTTCAGAGCCGGTGGCGCGAATCACTGAAATACACACAGATATTACTTCAATTATTCTGTTATATCACACCAAACTTATTCATCTGTGTGCACTTACACAAATGGTGAAACAAAAACTAAGTTGAAATGAGAAAATTTGTTTAGAAATTAGTTTTAATCCTCTGCTCTATCTCGCGGTAAGTCTTCATGTGTTGTTATTATTAGTGTTTGTTTTATTGTAACTTATAAATACATAAATAACATGTTTTTTTTTGGAGCTATGATACAATATGACTGGCCTTGTTTTGTTTAGCCATATTATTATGGGATTATCAAGCTATTTGTTCATTGTTTGCATCATAAGTAACACACATTGTTTGATTTGTGTATTTACTATTTATGTTGTTTATTTCGATATTAGAGACGTGTTACGTCACAACATAACAGCATGAAATTACATGATATTAGCAAATGTTTACATGTTTCTTCATGACAATATCAAGTCTGTGACTGTGTACATTTGTTTGTCTTCCTCCTGATGAAGATTGTGTGCCACCATGTCAAAAAGCAACAGGGATTTATATATTGTGAAATTTGTTGAACGCAATGGACAGAAGACTGATCTGGCTCTCCAGGCCTATAAGGTAATGCATATGAAATTCCTCTCATTCGCTGTCATTAAATGCTCCTGTAAGATGGTGTTTTGTTCATACAGTCATATGTTTGTCTTCAGGCAATAGTGGAGCTTCAGTCAGAGAAGTATGTGCAGACGGTGGATGAGGAAGCTGCTCTTGAGCTGGAGCACAATGACAGATCCCTGTTTGTGTTCAGTGATTTCACCAGCAGTGCCTTTGATCACTGCAGAAGGGTGAGGATTCACTTACAATCCAACCATGCTGTTTTTTGCAGTGTATTTTAATCATTTTTGATTTCCAGGATATCACAAATGCGTTATTTGCAAAGATGCTTAGAACTCTTGCTTAGAAAAAATGCTTGAACTCTTGTGTTCTGTCTGTTTATGTTTCCCTAGTTGTCCTTATAATTACTATACATTCTTATTGTCTTATAAAGCTGATTGTTATTGTTTGTTTTTGCAGCTGGGATGCCGGATTGTGAGTCCTCTAGTAGTGCTGTTCTGTCTGCAGAAGCAGAGATGTGTGCCTAAAGCAGAGCAGCCTGTGTACAACATGGCAATGGCGGATGTCACGATCTCCTGCACCAGTCTCGACAAAGAGACACGGGTAAGGAGAAAACCATTATGGTTTATGATTAATGCTCATTTGTTATTGTTGTTATTTTGTCCACCTTTGCTTACATTAGCTGTAAACTATGACTGAAATAGCGTTGTGCTTATATGTGCAGTTCTGCACGATCAATAAGCAGCTGTTTTGTTGTTCTCGTAGAGTGAAGTGATGGATCTTGTCCAGCTGATGGGTGGACGGGTTTACCGTGATCTCAACGTGTCTGTTACTCACCTGGTGGCTGGTGAAGTGGGGAGTAAGAAATACCTGGTGGCCGCAAGCCTTGGGAAGCCCATCCTGTTGCCCAGCTGGGTGAAAGCATGCTGGGAAAAGTCTCAGGATAGGTAACCCATTTACTTCTACGTGGCCAAATTAGTTATGTAAAATTCACTTTAAATCAACATTGATAATTGTTTTGTTTTTTATCAGTATTGCAGTTTTTTTTTTTTTTATATAACTGAGGAATCCATGCTCATTATTATTATTATTATTAATTCACATGCCCTGATTATCTTTAATTCAAAACAGCTATACCTCGAAATATGAGCATAATCCGTTCCAGGGCAGAGCTCGTAACTCGAATTGCTCGTATCTAGAATCATGTTTTCCCATAAGAAATAATAGAAAACAAATTAATCCGTTCCAGATCCAGAACAATGGGAAAAAACATGTTTTTTTTATTTGTATAGACAAATACACATTTATAGTACATGTATACAGTAAAAGGATTCATGTGATATAAAATGTGGTTTTAATTAAGTTTTTACAGACAGTCAGAAGCGGCAGGTGCGGAGGGAGGGAGGGAGGGAGGGGGTTGGTACGTCGACACTTGATTCCGTATCGTAACTTACACGAACACTAGACAACTTACGTAAATTAAATTAACATAACTAAACTTAGCTTATGTATTTTTTGTAACTTTTCTATTTTATACTATTGTTTTGCTTGTTTTCTTCCCTTTTTTCGCCTGACTACCCTCACTTTCACTTTCCCTTGGCACAGACCTTTTAACAAAATACCTATCGAGGGAGATTTGTTTCTGTCTCCCTTTAAAAATAAGGACGGCATGTGTCGTCAAAAAGCACCGAAGCACAACCAGTAGACAATTTATCAGGGTGTTCCTTTTCAATGAAATCAGAAACCTTCAGCCACATAGCCATCACTTCCTTAATTTCACTTGTAGAAATGTTTTCCTCCGGTTCACCCTCCTCCTCCTCGCTACTGCTGAGCTCTTGCAACACCTGCGCATGTTCCATCATCTGTACCTCGATCAGTTTCTCAGTTGACAGTTCCTCCTGATGCTCCTGCGTGCTAGATCACTCACGCGGGCACAATGCTCATATTTATCCACAATTTCATGCTTCATTTCCATGGTCATCATGTGCTGCTTCTTCTCACTACCATCCTTACCACTCACTTTCTTAGACCTCATCGCTATTATGAAGAATAGTGCACAAAATAGAGAGAACATCAGCTACCCGTGGGCGTCGCGTAAAGAAGTCAGCGACGGCGTGAAGTGAACGTCCGTCAGCATCGGCGTCAGTATGCATGCTCCTTTCTCGAATGTTTACTCGTATCTAGAAGCAAAAATCTGCCCGAAGGCTTGTATGTAGAGACACTCGTATCTCAAGGTATTACTGTATCTCCTTGCAAATACCCAGTGTCTTTGACATCTGTCTTCCCTGTTGTGAAGTATAGCCAAGAGAAATAGCTTTTCAAATGAGAATTTTTTTTTGAACGGGACTTGATTTTGTCCTTTGGAAATTGATTGGATCGTTTTCATCTGCTGTTGCTGTAATGAAAATTGGTGATTTAGATTTCAGGGTAGCTTTAAGGTCTGTGTCTAAAAGCATCTCTTTTCCCATCCAGTGTTTTCCATCACTCAGATCTGAATACAGAGGACTACCGGTGTCCAGTTCTGAAAGGCTGCACAGTGTGTGTGACGGGACTCTCTACTGTGGAGCGTAAAGAGGTTCAGAGGTTATGTGATCAGAATGGAGGAAGCTACACAGGGCAGCTCAAAATGAATGAGTGCACTCACCTCATTGTTAACGAACCCACAGGTGACCCCATAATCTCTGACCCCATCACACTGTTTCGGGAAACAGTCTTAGCATGTACTTCACTTCGGTTTGTGTGTTGCATTTCAGGTCAGAAATATGAGTTTGCCCGCAAATGGAACGTATACTGTGTGTCCCTGCACTGGCTGTTTGACAGCATTGAGAAGGGCTTCTGTCAGGATGAGGGCAGGTATGCCGTGGAGCGTGGAGAGAAGAAGAAAAAAGAGGAGAAGCCGGGCAATCCCAATACCTCCACTCCTACAGGAGCCAGCAGGAACAAAGAGGGTATGGAGTAAAATGCTGTACTGTACTTGGGGTTGAAGTAAATAATATTTATATTCAGCAAAGATACATTACAGTGGAGTTCACTTATCTCGACCTCGGTTAACTCGCCAACCCTATTATGTCGACGTTTTTGAAGTAGAACCACCAAACTCCCTATTTGTCTTAGCATTTTCTTGTCGGTTATGTCGATTCTTTTGTCGCCGAACCCTAATATCTCGAGCACAAAAGAGGGACAAATTCGCCACTTCACATGGTAATCTCGTGACAAACTATCTCGAGTTTGCGTTGCACGTGGAACGCGGTCCATATGGTCACTCTGTCAGTGACGCTTCACTCACAGTGCCGCAGAATAACTCACGGATGTGGAGGAAAAATCAAGCCTTGCAGACAGTTTTGCCAACTTACCGCATTTGTCGCTATATTTTGCAAGTATTCAGAACACTCTAGCGATACATTTTCAAAAAAGTGACAAATCTATCGACTTTATCTGGAGTTATTGGAGACTTTTGGAGACTCTCTGAAGTGAAAGCATATATCGTTTTTACTCTTCTCAACGAGCGGCGACTTTGGGATCCCCATCCCAAAGCACTCACAGCTGTGTGCACATAAAGCCCGTCTTCTCTGATTTGATTGGTTTTCTCTAATATTTTGACACTGACGAGGGGTTACCGACCAATGAGGATGAGGCTTAGATAAACACACACACACACACAAACACACACATACCTGCTTCTGTTCTGATGTGCGCTCTGCTCAGCACCGCGATTGAAGAACCCAGTTATTAAAAGATTGGACGAAGCCGAATTTGTTGAGAGAGCACATTAGACAGGCAGAACGCAAGAAAGTATGCAATGTTGGTTATCTCAATGCTTTTTTTGCAACCCCCGAGGCCGTCAAGATAACCGGATTCCACTGTATTACAAAATATATATATTTTTAAATGTCTTTTCATCAAATAATCCTGGTGGGGGGGAAAGTATCATGGTCTCCACAAAAATATTAAAGCACCACTGTTTTCAACACTGATAATAAATATTTTTTGAGTATCAAATCAGCATTTGACTGATATATGAATGATTGTGTGACACTGAAGACTGGAGTAATGATGCTGAAAGTTCATATAGGAAACTATTATGTGAAATTGCAATTGTATTTCACAATATTACTGTTTTGACTATATTTTTGATCAAATAAATGCAGCCTTGTTGAGCATAAGAGCCATCTTTCAAACCACTAAAAAAAATCTAACAGACCCTGTACTTTTGAAAGCTGCTGTGTAAATTGGCAAAAAAAAATTATTACACTATTATTATATTTTTAGTTTTATTTCATAAAACATAAAAATATCAACTGAGTAAATCAATATTATTACTAATTCCAATGTCTGATTCATTTGGATTAATTGAATTTACAGATGTAGATTTCTTTGCCATTTGTTTGCGCAGAAGGTCCCTCACTTCTGGGATTGAGTCATATATCCAATATCAGCATGAATGTCAATGAAACGGCCCTCACCACTGGAGGAATCAGCCACATAGAGACTCCCGATCCGGTAGACTCTTTTGACATCACTGTCTGTCGAGTAGATGACCTGTTGGATGGCTGTAAGGTCAGTTTTACTCATATGAGTGTTTCTTGCATATTTATCAGTCACACATTTGAGCATTGACAGATTCAAAATCCAAATGAAATCATGTTGAATAATGTTGAATCTGAAACAAACTGTTCTCCGCACTCTCTTCTTCCGATAGTTGTACCTGTGTGGCCTTTCCGTAAAGAAACTGGAGAAACTGAGGCGGATGGTGAACTCTGCTGGAGGTTTGCGCTTCAACCAGCCCAGTCAGGAGCTCACGCACATAGTGATGGGAGAACCAGACAAGGGGATCAAAGTCTTTCTTGACAAAGCCTCTCACAGGTCAGTTCAAATCTGCTAGGGTGCAACTAGGCATTGTTTTTGTTTTGTTTTTTCTATCTAGCTTTCATTGCTTTAAAGGTTTTTATAGGCCCATCAAACAAAGTTTAGGGTCCATGATGCTATAAAGCAGTGATTCCACTGCACATTTTGCATGTCTCCTCAATAAAACAGCTTATTAATAGATACACCAAGACCTGAAATGGGGTTGGGAGCCACTGCTAAAAAGGACCCGATATACTTAGACAGGTTTTTATTGACATTCTGTGTACACAGAAAGAAATTTCGATGCATTAGCTCATAACAACAGTACATTGTTAAAGTTCAACTTAAATCGAAGAATTAACTGGTGTGACGTCATTTAGCAAAACTCCGACCAAAACAAGTTTGTTTAGGGTTTGAAACAGCTTTTCAAAAAGCTCTTTCTGGAAAACGCTTTCTCCAGCTGGTTAACCGCTTTGAACCACCTTTGGTTCGTGACGATTACATAATAGGTGGGTGTGTGTCACGTGGTAAGGATGTTTTGCTAGGAGTATATCGCTGGAAATATCTTCTATTTGCACCGATGCGAAACAGAACTTTGTTTTGAGTATAGTGTTATGTCCCAGGGTGTTCTGGTATTATTGGTTGTTTGTGTGCCCTGTTGTTGTTGTTGTTGTTGTTAGTTTCTCTCCTTCACTCTGGCTAATTTTCATCAATTAGGCCTCTGTTAGAACTTTGGAGGAAGAACTAGTTGAATATGCAAGGTTCATGGTACACGTCATTCAGCTTGACGTCTATCTAAAGCGGATGCACACTGTCTGATTTATAATAGTCCCTTATGATTGTTGTGTGTCAGACTGTATGAGCATGATCTTCACTGTAAGAAAAGTCATGTCATACTATAAGATCTCAGTTGTCATTAATGTCAGACTGTACAATATTCAACATGGAAAAAGTTCCTATCCTTGGCCAGAATAAGATGCGATTTAAGCGATTTGAATGTGGTTCTCTGACACGCGTTCTTCTCCTCAGACCTCATGTAGTGACCGTGCAGTGGCTGCTGGACAGCTTTTCCCATGGTACATTGCTCCCTGAGGATGGCTACTTCCATCCCTCCTTTCTGCCCCCTGCCCCAGCCACTGTTGATTTGCCTGCTGCTCAGAAAGCTGCTTCCCGTGCCTCCAGACCCTCCATAGCTCCCCCTCCTGCCCCTAGTCCAGCACGTCAAGCCAGAGCAGAAGAAGACCTGCTCTCGCAGTACATGGACCATGAACAGACTATGGGTAAGTGGATACATTTTTCATTCATCTTCTGTCTTCTCCTGCCTGTCTTCCTCATTCTTCCCTGACTGTCTTTACAGTAGCAGTGCTGCCTCAGGCTACTAATAGCACCAGCAGTAGGCAGAGCGTTTTGCTTCCAGAGCCTCCAGCTGCAGGGAAGGACTCGACCTTGGTTGAAACCTCAGGGGGTGGCCTGTTTACAGGGAAGCGCTTCATCTTTGTTGGTTTTGGAGAAGAGGCTGAAGCCCAGCTCTCAGAGATAGTCATGGAAAACGCTGGAAAGATTTTAGTCGGCCGCTCGAGAGCAGTGGCGCATTACGCCATCGTGCCACTGCTGGGCTGTGATGTAGAGGCCACCGTAGATGAGGTCGTAACAGATACCTGGCTGGTAAGAAAAACACAAATTTATTGACAGTGAAGATGCATTCTGTAATTTTTGTAATTCACTACTCTGACCTGTGTGTGTGTTTAGGCCATGTGTGTGGAGCAGCAGTCTGTGTTGCCGATAGCCTCTCATCCTCTATTCACTCCAGTGACAGTGAGAGAGGGCTTCTCTCCTCTCAAAGATTGTGTGCTATCCGTCAGTCAGTTTACTGGAGCTGAGAGAGAGTCTCTCATTCAACTCGCCAAACACCTTGGAGCAAGGTGAGACCTTCTGTACACTGCTCACTTTCTAGTAGGGATGTGCACAACCACTAATTTAAGATCCTTTAAACCAATGGTTCTCAAATAGTTCATTGCGGAGCGATGCCAGGTTTTTTTTTCTCAGTGGGTTCTTGCACTGAACAAGTGTACAGCACAGAGCAGCAGATATGAAGTTCAGATAACAAACCCTTCACCCTTTGACGTGTACGATCACACCGTGTGTCACGTGATCAACCGCTAAATTCACACGTTTTCACGCACTGGCACTGATCCAAAGAAAGACACGCTCAGAGTTTGTCATTTATCACAACAATTCTGTGTTTTCAACCACATAAGGTTTATTTTAGGTTTCAAACATTTAAATATTCATAAGTACTAGCAAAACAATACATTTATACTTTGATAAATACACACGGATGTCTATAAAAGCAGAAATAGCAATCCGTTCAATTATAAATTGACAAGGTGTTTTAGTCATATCAGATACACATTGTATTGGTAACTGTAACTTTAGAAAAAAACTAAACAAATGTGATACATCTATCATACAGAGCTTTTTGTGACTGCGGTACTGTCACATGACGCGTCACCATGGAAACAATAAGGCGAACGTTCCAAAAGGGAGGGGGTCCAATCCAAATTTGATCCATTTAAACGACACTTAATCTATGAACAGCCAAATCCCATACTGAATGCTGCTAAAAATAGGTCAGATACATGCAATGTGCTTCCTTGCATTTTCATCATTGTAAACTTGAGTATTCTCTTTAGCAACATTAGTCATATAGATATTTATTCAAATCAACTGAGTCAATAGGTAGAGCTGGACTATTAAGTTCAAACATAATGGCTATAATATAATATTTTAATATAAGAAACATAATATTTCTTAACAAAACTTCACAAGCCTGAAGTACACAACCTCCCTCATTGTGATATGGTCTTGGTTAATTCAGTCATTGATTTTAATTATCCGTCTACACTGTTATTTAGGGATTAACTGTTAATACAATTTAAAAAAATGTAACTTGTTATATGGCTTAGTGCGATTTATCAAGTTGTAAAGTCTATGGTTTGATTTAAATAAAAATTTGCTTGTTTCAGTGACTGGAAGTGTTTGAATTAAGCATGAACTACATTTTGTTAATAGTAGCAAGGTGGCATTACAATAATTGGCCTTATGCGCTACCAATGCCAGAACAAAACAGCACTGCTGATTGGGGAGGAAGCGGGAAAAACCTGAAAAAAAGTGGGCGTGAGCAGATGAAATGTGATGGAAAATGTGAGAAGCATTTAGCTGTTTAACTAGCTCAGAGCCAGAGACGTGCAAAATCAGTGAGGCTTTGCTCAGTATTGAGCTACGTTAAAAATTGGTCAAAGTTACAGCAGGTAAGGTTTAAAAAAAAGTAGTGTTTAGAGGTTACCAGGGAAACCAATATATTTCTGGTGTTTCATAAGCATCCTCTACTGTCAAAGAGTCTGTTTGTTTGACCCTTTAAAGGGATAGTTCACCATTTAATGTTGATTTCTATAGTATCTGCCCCAAAAAACTGTTTGGAAAGGCATATTTTTCAAAATATCATCTTTTGTGTTCGGCAAAAGAAAGAAATTCATAGAGCAACTTAAGGGTGAGTAAATGATGGCAATAATGAACTGTCCCTTTAAGGTTTCCAGGCAGTTTTCCACCAAAACAAAAGCATGATTATTTAATGTTTGAGACATTTGTAATTTTACATTTGTACTGTAAGATAAATATATTACCATTAGTTACATTTCTTAAATACTTATTTTTTTTATTTAACAGTGAAAGTAGTCTTATTACAAAAGTAATATTTCTTATTTTGTTTAATCTTACAATGTTTGGCCAAAATGTGCAGCACAACAAAAAAGGACAGCAAATGTTTTACATTCATAATTATAACCAGAATTTCTGAATTCCTCATATGTTTTCTTATTTCTCTCCCCCTACACTTCTCTCTGCAGTGTTCAGGATTACTTTGTGCGGACCGCTAATAAAAAGAAGGGAATGCTGGCCAGCACTCATCTGGTACTCCAGACTCCTGAGGGCACCAAGTACCAAGCAGCCCAGAAATGGGGTCTGCCTGCAGTCACAATCCGCTGGGTTTTAGAGTCTGCCAGAACAGGGAAGCGTGTCGATGAGGGACGATACCTGGTTGACCTGCCACCTTCTCCAGGTTAGTCAGAATTATAATTATAATTGCTGATTCCAAATGTTGTTCAGCAATTACGGTATATGGTCGTTACTGAATTTTTTAGCTCTTTTTAATACGTTTTATGATTGATTTTCTTTTGTTATTGAATACATTCAGATGAAGAACGAAAGATCCACACTCGCTTGTGTCTTTTCGAAGGATTATTAGTTTTTTATTATACAACAAAGCACATATAGTCATATATACATATTCATATATTTGAATATAGTCAGATTCATCAATTTCTGGAAAATAAGAACATTATAAGAACATCACTTGGGCGTTATATCTTTTCTATCTCTTTCTAATTTTCCATAGAGAAAAGTGAAGACAGCTTTGTTGGAGCATCTCAGAAAGACCCGCCTCCCCTGCGCCTCCTGCAACGCTCCCCAGAGCTGCCTCTACTGGGCCCTCAAAATAGTGCTGCCATCACCCCTCTGGACACGACTCGCTTTCAGAGCCGTACTGTCCGTTCAGCAGTCCGAAAGTTGAGACAGGGAGAGGAGGAGCAGGTAGAGGTGTCAACCCCAGGACAAGAGGAGGCCAAAGGAGCCCTGCAAAAAGACTCCTCCCTCCAACTAGACACTCCCTCGCGCTTTCTGAGCAGAGACCGACTCTTTGGACCGACATTTAACACGAAGGTCAGCTGGAAATGGGAAGGGATCTCTCATATCAAGTTCAGAAAATATATTTTACTTCATTTAAGGTTAATAAAGGCCACAGTTAGTCACATTGTCAGAAATATAATCCCATTTATTAGTCTGTTCAGTATTCAGAAACTTGGCTGGAAACGGTTGCTCATTCCACATGCAAATCATAAATTATTAAATTATAATCATAAGAGAGCGTTTTTATATAAAGAAGATTCAATGGCAAAACTAGGCTGTTTAGTTCAAAGGGAGGGGAGTGGATTAAGATACTAAACTAAATGATTAATATGTTGGGGCGTCTGTGTTGCAGGATGTGTTTGAACATTTACAGACTCCTGGTAATAACCCTCAGCAAGGTCAGGGGGCGGAGACTCCCCTGTCAGAGGTCATTGAGAGGAACCTTAATGCTGCAGTTGCCAACAGCAACCGCAGTCATGTCACAAACCTCGCAGCCATGACTGCCAGTCCACAACTGGGAAAAGAGCCTGAACCTGAGGTACACACATTCACATATACACTCACAACGTTTATCTGAATACATATATTTACAGGTGTGTTTCTTGCAGGAGGAGCAGAAGGCTGTAGCTCCTCTCAGGGGGGTGGTGGTATGTGTGAGCAAGAAATTAAGCAAGAAACAGAGTGAACTCAATGCAGTGGCCGCCTCTCTCGGTGCAGACTTCAGGTATTGAACAAATCTAAAAAAGTTCTAGATGAGATGATAGTTGGAAAGGCATCTTTTAGGGTTAAGAAGTGGGGTCTGATGTCATGTTGTCTATTTTAGTTGGTCTTGTGACGACTCTGTCACTCATTACATCTACCAGGGAAAAGTTGGAGACAACAGTAAAGAATACAGAGCTGTCAAAGAGAGAGGACTGCATGTTGTGTCACAACACTGGCTACAGGCTGTACGTACATGCACATACTTCTAAATGCATATTGCACAAAACAAGGTGTCTATATATAAATTAGGGATGAACCAATATACATTTTTTGGCCGATACTGATGACCAGATAGTAATTTGTTATAGCTTTAAAAAAATGTAATCAAACTATAATCAAAACATTATATTGTACCAAGTGAAAAATGTAGTTTAATTGAGTTCTGCTAAAGATTATATTTAAGTGTTATTAAATTATTGTTGTATTCGATGATGGCAAAGGTAATTTAAAATGTAAAAATTGGAGAAATGAGAATAAACAATTAAATATGTGAACAGATAAATTAAAATTAGGCACATTACCAATTGGTGTATTGTAAATATAAATTATACATCAGAAGTTGTGAAAGCACTTGGAGTACATCAGAAAGAGAACAGTGCATCGGTTTATTGATATCGCTCATTATAATGGATTGTATTTATTTTTGTTGCATTTGATCAAAAAATGCAGTTGAAATGGTAATAAAGATTATACAATTATTGCATCTTAAAATAACATTTATATTTGAATGTGAAATGTTTTAATTTGCTGTTGATTTGGTGCTTAAGACAAAAGTCTTATTATTTTTCAGGATTCTTTGACAAGAAAGTTCAAAGAAACAGCATGTTTGTGAAATAGAAATCTTTTTTTTTGTAATATTAAAAACATCTTAACTGTCACATTTGATCAAATTCATTCAACATTGCTGTAGAAATACTAATTTCTCAAAAGATTATACCTTACTTCAAACATCTCAACAGCAGCATCAATTATTTTATTAATGAATAAAATTGACCTCAGAATAAATCTAGTACAGCCAGGATTTCAAAAGTTATCTATTTATTTATTGTCTGAAATTTGTTTTTGTTTGTTTTTTGCCATCAAAATTATTTATTTTGTAGTGGTATTTTCCAGGAATTTTATTTATTTATTAGGATTTAATTAGGATACCACATTTACCATGTCATGTATTATATTAGATGCGCAATAGTCATGCATGACACAAAGGATAAACAAAATGCATAAATCTTGTTTGTTTTTTTGGTTTCCTATAAAAGAATAATTATTTAGATCATAACATACCGTAATCACTTAATGTGGGCAATATGACCAAAAGCTTAGAAGCAAACAAATACTTCCCTAATACAAATAAATGAAACAAATAGCAATGGAACAAATAAAAACACCTCATAAAGAATCAGATACAAACACTGCTTTATGTGCCCTTTATTTATTTTTTATTATTACATCCTGTTGTTGTTTGATTAATGTAAATTGCACAGACAGCAACAGTTATATTAGATTGCCTTCACTTTAATAACTAAAGTAACGCGTACATTTAATACTGACACACGTCCCAAACTGACAAGTCGGTATTTACTTGCTGACTTGGCAAGCTCACAAACGGAAATCCTCAACCATTCTGACATTGATCAGTATGTTTATTCAGCAATTTGTGGAGTCAATGAAATCTGGAGGAACTGTAAAGCACAGTGAAAAGTTGGAGAACTCCATGAATTCATTGTCCATCCCATTTTCAGTGTGCAGATGAGCAGAAGCATGTGTCCGAGTCACTCTACCCTTTTACGTTCAACCCCAAAATGAGTCTCACCATGAGTCAGGTGGCAGATTGCACTCAGAGGTCGCCTCCCCATACCACCCCCCGCACCAGACGCAGGGCGTTCACAGAGAATGAGACCAGGGTGAGAGATTAATAACTACATTATCTATACTCTTCAAATCTAGCGTATTATTGAGGTTTTTATTTTGCCTGTTTAAATGCTGTAAATTACAAAAATGCTTTTTAAAGCTTGGCCCTGATGATGACGTAACAGACATCGCAACCCCTCAGCGAGTCAGTACGGGAGAACCAGAGAAAGATCAGACCCTCAGCACTGAGAAAAAAAGTGAGTCATCTTTAAAGAGGTCTCTGTTTTGTCTCTGACTGATCTGAAGTCACAAATCACAGCTCATTTTATCTCCTGCTCCTTTAGATCTTACAGAAGCACTGGATATGAGAGAGAGTCTTCAAAGGCAGCTTCAGGAGATCATGTCTGCCACTAAACTGACCAGCGATCGTCGAGGCTCCTCACGGTTGAACAGAACAGGCTCAGGGGGGCTGGACTCACCCCACGCCCCGGACAGCCTGGGACGAATGGGGAGACGCAGCCGCAATTTAGAGGCCATACGGTATAGAAACAAGACCCAGAGTGCTCTCTCTTTCTGGTCCCATCAGTCTCAAAGCTTGTAGAATCGAAGAGAATACAGCAGAATTTTCAATTGTTCAATAGGGAATGGAGACACAGGACATTTTCTTGTAACTGTTCACCTGCAGGCTGTTGTATCACTGTCTTCGTTTTTGCTTTGTGAAGTTTTGTTGTTAAGAGATTGTGTTTTGGCAGGATGTCACGTCAAGTGTCTGTGGATCTGAACACAGAGCCGTCTCAGAGTGAGCAGATCGTGTGGGATGACCCCACAGCACGAGAGGAGAGAGCTAAACTGGCTGATAACCTGCAGTGGCCTGGAAGCCCCTCCCAGCATTCCGAACCCCTCGCCCTCGTCCCGCTGCCCCTCGCTGAACGCACAGCCAATGGCAGGGACTCCATGACTGACTCTGAACTGGTGGAAATGGGTGTGCCAGATTTTTCATTTGAATATCTGTTCTAAAGTTTGTGGTCGGTAGGAGTTTTTTTTTTGTTTTTCTTTTGTTTTTGAAAGAGTTCTCTTCTCCTCACCAAGCAGGCACTTATTTGATTAAAAATCCAGTAAAGACAGTTATAGTGTGAAAAATTACAATTTAAAACAATTCTCTATTTGATTACGGTATATTTTAAAATGGAAGTTATTCTTGTGGCAAAGCTGATTTATATTATTTTGTTTGTAGCCATAACTCCAGTCTTCTGTGTCACATGATTCTTCAGAAATTATTCTAATATGCTGATATGTTGCTTAAGAAAAAAATCTTATTGTTATCAGTGTTGAAAACAGTTGTAATCCTATATATTTAGTGGAAATTGTCATGCATTTTAATAAATGCTTCCAAAGAGCAGCATTGATTTGAAATAGAAATCAATTGTTACATTATTTACGGTCACGTTTCATCAATTTAATGTGTCCTTGCTGAATAGCAGTATTATTTAAAAAAACGTACTGACCTCAAACTTTTGAATGGTAGATTGTGTGAGGAAATAAAAGTACATTAAAAATGTTCTGAATCATTCAACTCTTCTGACCCTTTTTAAGCCGCTTTTGAAGTCATTGATGCACAACTGAAGTCAAAGATGACCCCTCCTCGAGTCGACACACTAAAGAACCCTGAAACCCCTGAAGCTCCTAGTATTGCTTTCCCCATTTCTAAAACTGCAGTCCCTCCACTTCCACAGGTACACATACACCTATTAATTGACAGCAATTAGTTTTTATTCAAATCTGATCTAATTAGATCTGTTCTTAACAGATTGAGGAGGTGGTGAAGAAGGATCCTCCACGATTCCTGCTGTCTTCATTGAATCCGCAGGAACGCATCGACTATAGCCATCTCATAGAGGAACTAGGTTAGTACTCTAGACAACTGAGTTCTTCCACTGGGTGACATTTCATATTGTCTGCATTGTATTTAATTTAGGGATGTGTAAACGGCTGTTTTAAATCAGATGTGCTTAGGGTGCTTTCACACTGGCAGTTTAGTCCTAGAACTGTCTTTAAAGTTATAAGGCAGGAAAAGAAATTAACTCTTGATGAATTTTATCTGATGTGTAGGTGGTGTTGTGCTGGAGAAGCAGAGTTTTGACCCCAGCTGCACTCATGTGATTGTGGGTTATCCTCTGCGAAATGAGAAGTATCTGGCCGCTATGGCAGCAGGCAAGTGGATCCTTCACCGCTCATATCTGGAGGCATGCCGTGCAGAAGGACACTTCATAAAGGTGTGTCTAGGTTTGTGTTCACCTTTCAGTCATGATGTCAGAGGATGTTCATATCTTGTTTGTTTGTGTGTGTGTGTTAGGAGGATCAGTATGAGTGGGGCAGCAGCTCTATACTGGAAGCTCTGCCATCCATCAACTCTCAGCAGAAGAGACTGGCACTGGCAGCCATGCGATGGAGGAAGACACTACAAGGCGGCTCAAACAAAGAGGTGTGTGTAAATACACTTGGATGGACCTGCAAGTACATGATTCAGTGCCTGATGCTGTTTATGTGCAGGGAGCTTTCGGCGGCTGGACTGTGATGCTGAATATTGACCAGGCCAGAGATGCTGGGTTCAGACGGTTGCTGCAATCTGGGGCAGCCAAGGTCTGCTGTCTTTTATCATATCGTCTCTTTTGATTCCAGATTTAAAACATTTGTTTTTTATACCCTTACAGGCATTCATTGCCATTTCCCACCTCTATATTGTTTCTTTATTTTAACCCTCTTTTCTTCTGTATAGGTGTTACCAGACCCTTCTCCCTCACTGTTTAAAGAGACCACTCATCTGTTTGTGGATTTTAGTCGGTTAAAACCAGGTGATGTAAGAGTGGGCGTCATTGAGGCTGCAGCGCAAGGGGTCAAATGCCTCAAACCCGAGTACATTGCTGATTACCTCATGCAGGTAAGAGATGATGTTTCCGATACAGAGCACAATTTGGTAGGAAAAATTGGGGATTTTTAAAAGCGTATTATAAGGCACCCAGTTTTCTGTGCTTGTTTGTAGGGCTGCACAGTTTGACAAACGTCTAATTATCAATTTAATTATAAAATAATCAGAAAATTATTGGTGTCCTTTGTTACAGTGTAATTTTATGGAGTGATATTAACTACATGTGCTTACTATAGGGTTAGTATTAGAGTTTGGTTTACGGTCAGTTGCATGTAATAATGTTTGTACTATGGGGGCTGTTGAATGCTTGAATCTAATTTGTTGACTAACGCTTTAAGGTGTGCAATTATTTTCAGGGGAAACTCATGACTAAAGCAGTTACTCCCCCTCACAAATTTGTGTTATAAGTGATTTTGGTTTTGTGTTGATTAATCGTGCAGCCCTACACCTGACATTAATGTACCAGAAGCGATAATGGGGAAATTTGATCACACTAATTGCTTGTTCTGTTTAGCTCTGAAATGGCAACAAGTTCTATGATTTAATAACTTTGCCCATATATATATTTTTTTCCCCTCCCTCAGGAGCCAACTCCTTCAATGGACGCTTACTATCTTCCTGGTGCAGCGCCAGATGATCTAGAGACGGTTCAAGATGCATCTTCACGCAAACGGAAAGCATTCGGGGACACGTCCACATCCAAGAAGAGTCGCGTGAGATGAAACACCCCTAATTCATGCTCAAATGTAATCTGTATTTAATATGTATTTAATTCATTTTATTCATATTACATTGAATTTTTCTGGTTTGTCAATAAAAAATGAATTTATAATGTGAAATATTTTATTTTATTTTAGAACTCACCATAAATCCAATTTAAAAAATGTCACCGCTTTTTTTATGCTTGATTTCTCTGGACTCTGATGTATTGCTGCTTTCTGCCCTGCAGAGGGAGCAATCTTCACATAGTGGAAGGGTGGACAGACTTACTGGTCATTTTATTACCATGTATTGCCATATATTACCATACATACAAATGTGGACACACCCCTCAAATGCATGGACTAGTATTATATAAATATAGTTAGAAAGTTGCCAATTTTCAGACAGCAAAAACATGATAAAAACATGATGACCAATTAAACTGAATGAAAATGCAAATGCTTTGTTCTCAAATCACTATGATGTTTCATAATGCAGTCGGCTGCATTTTATTCGGTTTATCACTCTTATGTTCAGTGACTCCCCTGATGATCTGATCAAGATGTTGCTTACAGTTCCTTTTTGACCCTTTTCTTACAAAAGACATCGGAATCTTCTGTGTCCACAGCAACCGTTCTGTTACTAATGGCAACAAGTGCACAGTTGTTGTTTTTTTGCTGCTGTCTGGCTTATGTCATAGAACTGTTCATTCTGTTCAAAGTTCATACTGTTATTTCTTGGTCAGATACTTATTACTTGATTGATCTGTCAGTTCACTTCCGATAGTAAATAGCATTAGTAATAAAAACAATGTAATCATTCTAGTTTTCAACTATCCATTTTTGTAGTGCCACTTCTTCCTGCGTTTAAGATCATTTTAATGGATTTAAACTCGCTCCCTTCTACTTGCCTCCCCTATATAAATAACAAATTAGCATTTATATATTATTTTACATTGAAGTTTGCGTGGAAGCCCATGATGCCTGTCACACACATTCACTTCGGGCTGTAGCTGGATTTGCGAGAGCAGTCTGGTGGCCTGTATGGGCATGTAAATGATTTCCCCCGGTCCTGGCTAAGCCTGCCTCCAGCCGACTACTGAGACCAGGGGGGTTAAACCACAGACTCAAAGCCACCGGATTACCAAGATGGATCCCCCATTTGTCACAGAGGGAGGTCATGGGGGTAGGGGGAAGGGGAAATGCCTGTTCTGAATGCCTGTTAGTCTTACGGAACAAAAATCTGTCTGAGTAATTAATTGTGCTCTCTTTTTATTTCATTTACTTTTTTGCCCAAGCTGTGTAACTGCTGGTGCTGATCAGACTTATTTGCTCCTTACCTGTCTGTGAGACATGATATTGGGACCAGTATAACCTAATGAGAATAAGACGACACCCTTCTGGGACCTCTGTCTGATAGCAGTGCCATTTGGCTGAGGTAATAAGAGGACAGGTAGCATGTTGTGAGGCCTGTGACCAATGCAGGCCACGGAAAGTGTCCATGTTTCCGTAAGGTATGAATGGGGATTATAGAAGTGGAACAGAATGTCCCTTTGTTCCTGTCTGAAATCAGGACACTGTTGTCTGTTTTTTGCTCAAGACTGTTAAAACATTCTCCTTTATGTTTTCAATGCAAGGGCAAATAGGAAATGAAATGTGGAAGCAGATGATTACATTATTATTTAGTCGTTTTATAGAGCTGTGATGGAAAGACCATTTCGTTTCTTTTAAGCGGTTCATTCAAGCAGTTCAGAAACAGTTTCATTAATTTACTTTTTGTGTTTCCTGACATGACGCTCATTGCTGTTCATTAAAAGAAAAAATTCTGCTAGATTTTATTAATAAGGTTGTGTTTCCTGTAATTCCTTGTGTACCAATTCAGCCATAATTGAGCTCAAAATATCAAGTCATTTAATTCGTGAATGGCTTTTACATTTAAAGATCTGTCTTCTTTTACATCTGCTTACAGAAAAGAGAACGTTTTAGCATATCATAATATTTAGTTAAAAAGATAAACAGCTGACAATCATATCGAATAGGGAATCCCCGACGATTTTGAGTCAAACTTGACGATTCACTCCATTCATAAACTAATCAGACAAAGTTATTATAGGTCTTTGTTATATAGCCCAAAACTGTCATTTTTACTGTTTCACTGACAGATATCATGTCATTTCAAGCTCTATAAACCAACAAAAGTTATTTAATGAAACGTTTCATAGTTGTAAGTTTGTTTTATCTACTCATTTCTAGTACATTTCTTTTCTGTTCATATTTCCATTCCCTGATTTGTGCTCAAGTCCTATAGCAGGATAATTCAAGTGAACCCCCTGGAGACAGAGTAACCCTCTCAGCCCAGTAACGTTCCCCAAATGCTCGTTGCTGGTGCAGCAATATGTGCTCATTATTATTCTGTGTTCGTAAATGGTCTACGGAACCGTTTCAGAGCCGTGGTGACCGACACGAACCATCATTATCTTTCTGATACCGCTCAACCTCCACCTGACGCCTGCGGGTTTCTGGTGACCCGTCTGTGATCTAATGTGTTTGGGGAGGTGGGCGGGTTTGTGCTGGATGGAGGCAGCAGGAGAGGGACTGACAGTCTGATCCCGTGCGGGAAGCATGTGCGCGTTGGACCGGTGATGAGCAGCTTCGGCTGGACGGAAGAGATTTCGGACGAGTCTCCATATAGGTAAACCTAAAGACCCTAATTGTTATATTTACTGCGTGTCATTGAATGTACGTTGCATTGTCTTTGCGTACGCATGACAACGTTCATGACATTAACTCGATTTTGGGTCTTTTGAGATGAACGAAAGCTCTTCAAATCTATTGTATGTATTTAATGTTTTTTATGATGGTTTTTGGGTTCTCGTTCGGCATCACATTCCAACGTGAGATGCTGTTCACTGATGTGATTTTATGAGAGTCATTTTAATTGGAATCATACGGAATCGATTCTGACAGTTCCATTAACGATTCTTTGGTGTTTCGAAACTTCATTTTTCTGTTAATGCAATTCTTTAAAATATACGTTAAATATAAAACGCGGTGACTGAATCTTTCATGTGTTCATTTCATAAAACAAGACATTAAAATGTTTAGCCTACGACTACACGTTGTCATAAGAACAACCAATCAGTTTCTCAGAAGTTTCACAAGCCTTAACCTACATTATATATCACAGGAGCGAAAAT
This sequence comes from Rhodeus uyekii, assembly GCA_037043235.1. Taxonomy (NCBI): domain Eukaryota; kingdom Metazoa; phylum Chordata; class Actinopteri; order Cypriniformes; family Acheilognathidae; genus Rhodeus; species Rhodeus uyekii. The sequence continues at coordinate 1,473,249 of JAWRVZ010000078.1, forward strand.
AACAACTTGCGGTTCAGTGAGTCAGAATTCAGTTCTCTGACTGATTCATGAATGTCATTTTTTCACTGAAAAGAACCTGCTCGTACGAGGTATTTGTTCCGATTCTTTACACTTGTCGCCCTGCATGTTTGATTCACACAAAAGAACCGACTCAAGTGACTCGTTCGTTTGGAGTTCGGACTACACTCGTCGCCCTTCATGTCTTTGATTCGCACAAAAAACCGACTCAGAGAATCATTCGCGTAGGTAATAATCGGACAACACTGGTGGCGCTGTAGATTAAGTAACGGTTATGTGCGGAATAGAAGTGAAGGAAACACTATCAGACTATTTTAGTTCGGTTGCCAGTCCGCATCGGATAAAAAATAAAATGGACCCAAACGGCATGAGAAAAATTCGGTTCTGCTCATTTCTAAATTGAACTGAACAAGTATCGATCCATAACCCTTGTCATAGTAATGGCTTGCTAATAAACTAACATTTGAATTGCTCATCAGTCTGTCTCTCTCTCTCTCTCTCTCTCTCTCTTTCTCTCTCTCTCTCTCACACACACACTCACTCACTGGGGATATCAGCCTTTATTTATCGTGAGCTGCCGCTGAAGGAGAGTTAGAGAAGCTTTACGGTATATCACCACCCGTTAGTGCGTCTCATAGTCAGGATTCTAGGGATATAACGCAGGTAAATATCATGTTATGCTACAGGCGTCTTTGATCGTTTCCCATCATATTATCATAAGGTAAGAGACATCAGAGCTTTTCTCACCCTTTCTCTGGAACATTTGCTTTAATAACTCACATGGCTGCACCTGCTCAGATTGTGATTTTAGGGGGAACTGGTAGGATGCTTGGCACATTGTTATTTAGTTCACACAATGAGCTTTAAATGTGTCGTTTTTCTACACCTTCTAGACTAGAAATGAACCCATGTTTAAAATTTCTGCATAATCGGTTATCATTTTCTTCAGTATTGTGTCCGCTGAAAAATCATACATTAATGTCAAACTTACTTAATGCATTGATCGTAAAAATTACAAGCAAACATTCATTCTCAGCTATATATATATATAATATATGGGTTAGGGTTAGATGTTAGATTCTGGATTCTTTTTCCATTTTTTTTAATAGGCTAAACAAAATTCAACTAATTTAAAAACCAAATGTCAGTTTAATGTAATTTAAGTTGAAACTACTTAAACAACCAAGTTGATTGTACTTCATTTAATGCAGCAACTTTATTTTACATTGTGGTTTAGGAACATTAATCTTTTATTTTACCCTAAATCTTATCAGTTGGCCTACTGTATGTTTCCTCCCTGGGAATGACCTCGGCATTGACTGTATTACAGGAACGTCTAGAAAGGCTATACAGAACAAGAGTGAATGTTTCCTTTACCCTTGGGCTCATTCATTAATATTCTGTTCTAAATAATGAGGCAACTCTCTTAAAGCTTGAGGCCGTTAGAAGGGGTCCGACTCTCCATAAAGATGCTCCATTTGTGAGGACCGAATGTTCTTCTTTTGTGTGTGTGTGTTGCTGGTCCCATAGAACAGTAAATGTTTAGAAGTGCAGGGTCATTAAAAGTTGGTCTCCAGCAAGCATTGTGAAAGGAATGTTAGTCAAAATCCTTAACAGAACACCCCCAACTAAGCTTTGTTCTCCAGGGCAATTCCCAGCTGGTTTGTCCAATGGGGAGGTGGAAGGAGGGAACCAGGTCTTGGGTCAAGTGGCAAGACACTGACATATGTCGCTGACAACTTGTTCAGAAAGGGTCAACTGAGATGAGTGTCTTGTGAAAAGAGCGTCATCTTTTACTCTCCATTGGTTAACTTGCTGTTGGTCATAATCTGTTTGTTTTTCTCTAAACATGGTATTCTTTAAAAATTCCGGAAGTGTCTGAGAAAAAGTTCTAGTTTGCATGGGTTCTCAATGGTTTCCCCCACCACACACACACTTTTTTTTTTTACTGTTTTAATACTTACTGTAATATTTATATATCATATTTAATTACCTGCTTATTATTACATTACTATTCAAAAGTTTTCATTCAGTAAGAATGTATTCAGTTGATCAAAAACGACAGTAAAGACATTTATTATATTTCAAAAGATTTATCATCTCAAATAAATGCTGTTCTTTTGAAGTTTCTAGTCATTGAAGAATCACAGTTTCCACAGAAATAACAACCAGCACAACTGTTTTTAACATTGATAATAATAAGAAATGTTTTTTGTGTTTGGCAAATCAGCAAATTATAATATGATTTTTAAAGGATCGTGAGACTCAATTCGTGAAAATTTAGATTTGTATCACGGGAATAGATTCGTTTTTAATGTTTAGTCATATAAAAACAAAGTAATAATTTTTCACAATATATTATTTTTACTGTATTTTTGACCAAATAAATGCAGCCTGGATAAGATACATATTTATTTTAATAAATTTAATTAAAATTAAAATGAATAATTAAATCCAACTCCAAACTTTTCGATGGTAGATTATAATATATTTGTAGTATATTTTATAAAATAAAAATATTTTAGTATATTTTTAAAGAAGACATTTTAATCTCTTGTTTTTGGGGGTGATTGCGGATGATCCTTCATTATCCTCGTGAATCGAGGTCATTTCAGAGTGACAGTAACCAGACCAGGACAACAGCATATCAACTGTCCCGTGGTGTCACCTCTGCCCACACCGAGCATTACTCATGTGTCAATGGAACGCATATCATCATAACAACCTGCAGCCAGGCTTCCTAAAATCTTATAGAGTTACAGAAAAGCCAAACATGCCATACCAATTAAAAACAATCAACATCTGGAAAAAATTCAGGGTCAAGCAGGAAGCCTTACAATCTTATCAGAGAAACGACAATGTTTCCATTCTCTTTTCTTTCAACCATTCCCAGTCTCAATTACAATCCCACATGACCCAGGGGAGAATGGTACAGCCTCATGCCTAAATACTAGATCTTGAGGACAGTAAGTGTTGTGAATGAACTCAGCACTTCCACGCTCATAGAACCCAGCAGGCAGGAAAAATCCGGCACACGAGCGCAACAGAAGTAAAACAATCTGTGTTCTTTTCCTGAAGAGTGACATGCACTTATATGAATGCCACCCTACCTTAGAAAAAAATATTTTTTTCTAAGCCTGAACAGAACAGGGGTGGATATTTCTGAGCTTCAGTAAATGAGGTTATAAAGGGGCAGTCGAGATGTCTCTCACTGTCTGATAGGACATTTCCTCCCATTTCCCGTAAGACACTGTTGATTCTATCAGCCTTAGCTCCTTCCCATATGAGAGCAGTTCGGTTTTGGTCAACCGAGCTAAACATTAACAGGAATAGCAAACAGAAGGAGACAGAAAAGTTCTCTATATCAAGAAACATTCAATTCAGTTTTTAAGCTCACCCAAAATTCCAAATTCTGTTACAATTTGGCAGACGCTTTTGTCCAAAGCGACTTACAATCAGTTCTTGCTTTCCCTGGGATCGAACCCATGACCTTGGCATTGTAAACGCCAATGCTCTACTGATTGAGCTACAGGTAGCAAAATTCTCACTTACTCACTTCCGAATTGAAACCTGTCTAATTTTTCTTTTTAGTGGAACACAAAAATAAATGTTAGGATCCAAGCAGCTCTTTCCTTATAATGACAGGAAATCCTGCAAGCAAGATTTTTAGTGAATAACATTTCACAAGACCTTAAATATAGCACACAAGTAAAATGGGCTATATTATCAGTTTTTTTTTGTACTTTTTGGAGTTTGGACATTCTGCTAAATGTATTACTTTGGGTTCCAAGAACATCATAAAGATTTGGTACAACATGAGGGTGAGAAAAGGGTGTCAGAACTTGTATTTAATTCCTTTAATATAGTGTCTGGAACTGCTTTGCATCTTTAGTATCTCGGGTGAGTTTGACACAGTGAAATATTGAACACACTGTTTAACATGCACAAAATAGTGCCTGCTTACTTGGATTTCTTGATGCACTGACACAGCAGGTGTCTTAAATTACCCAAAGGGCAATGCTGATAGCGACAACAGGTTTTCCCGTGTCCCTGTTGCAAGGAAGGGCAGCGTTGAACAGGACAGACGTGGACACAGCCATTACGGCGATTAGAGAGTGCGTGAGGGATGGATGAGGAAGATAAGAAGGAAAGGGGGAGCGGGAGGAGGAGGGGACTGATAGAGCGTGAAGTGTGTGTAGGGGGGAATTCCTGGAATTCCATGACTGCCGCCACTCTTCCTGAACCTGATAGGCCACGCATTCGCACACACACACACACACGCACATTTTCATCTTTGTAATTCTGCTGAGATGCTGAAGAAGCCGACCCAGTAGAATGTACTATTGGCTCTTTTGTACAGTCATGTAGCTTCTGTTTGGCTTCATTGAAAGGGTTTTATCAGTTGATGGCTTCAGGCTGTCAGAGCGAGTTTCTTGGCTTGCCTCTGATCAAAGGTCTTCAGCTTTATTTGGCACTGCTTATTCCAGACCGTACAGTCACTTCAAACAAGTGTAATAATTTAATAATGAGCATGGTTCTGTTCTTTAGTATAAAATGTTCTCAATGCAATAATGTTTGTAGTTAAGTAATGTCTTAAAATGTAAGAATATCAAACCAAGTGGCCTTTATTTTAAAGAAATACAGCACAAGCACACTTTTTGAGCAACACATTTGGCGACACTGTATTTTAAGATGACCGTTACACATCACGTGTAGTTTATATGGAAATATGGAAATTATGCATATTTACAAGCAAACCTCTCACACCTCATGGACTTTTAGTTTGTTTTCATTCAGTCACGTGTTTCTTTTGTCTTATTTTCCCGCCACTCATCGGTCACTCTCGATCATCTTCACATCTGTTGGTCATTTCTGCTCATCACCATGTGTATTTAAGTTCTCCACCATCACTCTGTTATTCGTATTTTCTGTCACCTTTTCTTCTTCGTTGTGGATTACCTGAGTTTGTACATTTCTTTTGTTTATGGAAAGCCTTTTGAACTCTTCATCATCTTCATCTTGTAATGCAACCAATCCTAAACATGATTATGTATAATCTTAGATAAATCTTAGATATAATCTTAAAATATAGTTATCACTATAGTAATATTACTCAGTTCTTTATTGTATATTTACACTGTAACAACATCATGTTAAGATAAAGTGTAACATTTTACATTCAACAATTGGTTATTGTGAGGGAAAAAAACTTTAATGCTATTTACCATTTGGCTTTTTGATATTTTGTATCTAATGCAATATTTTGAATTGTGTCTTGTACCCAAAAATGTCTGAATACCTTTTTTAGAGCCACTAAATAAAGATAGCTGCAAAATTGTCTTGAATCAAATGAATAAATATAGTCATGGGGAACAGTGTCGTGAACATTTTCAGCATGCTTTTTGGCATTATAGTGCATGCATTTTTAATGACCTGCATGATATCCCAATCTTGAGGTTTGAGATTATAAAGGTTACTTGACAAAATCCATCCTGAAGGTTTTGTTAAGTCTTGATCCCCAGGATTGACTTCGTTTCGTTTCGTTTCCTTCTCCCTTACCCAATTTAAAATGATAAAATCCCACTAAAGGAGATTTTATGCTCTGAAAGAGAGTTCAGATCACTTATGAAACCTCCTTTGCAGATTTTCCCCTAATAAATCATAAAACAAATGTTCCTTAAGCATCTCCTTCAAAGTGCTGAAATGCTCCGACCTGAATTAAACATGAACCTTCATGAGACCCATTAAAATCATATTCAAAGCTCTTCTTAATAGCAACTAATAAAACCAGACAAACTGATTGATTTTTAAATCTTAAAGAGAATCATCAAAAGATATGATAAAGAGTTCTGTGTATCTCTCCGATCGTCTCCGAGAGAAACGCACAACTCTGCACCCAGAATCCTTTAGCGTTTTAGCTATGTGAACCAGATGAACCAGGCTAATAGGATTTACTGGATGGAGGGGCTAGGGAGATTGGGAAGGGGGAGTAAGGCATCCCGCTTTTACCCCCTGTTGCTTACTAGCCCACCCAGATCAGTCATGTGATGCCGGCAGGTGTCTGGCACTGATTAGACCGTTAGCAGTGAGCAAACCCAGCAACTTCCACCCATGTAGCAGGATTATATATGGACTTAATTATAAACAGGTCAGTCCACTTGCTAACAAGCCACATTAGAAATCGTGTTGTTTGTGAAGGCGTTACTGAGCTTGCCCAAACCTCAGTGATGTTGCAGTCAACAGCAAGAAATAGTTGGTTAGTTGTAATGCAAGTGATCAGTACATCAGTGATGTTCACTATAATGTTTAGAAATATAAATTAATATTTATAAATTAAAGTGTAAAGGGCCAGTCACACAGCCGATCACGCACGAATCACTCACAAATAAAATAAAATAATAATGGCCCTTAAATAAAATAATAAATTGTTTTGGTTGAAGAAAATTGTCCAGTTACATTATTTTCAACCACATATTTATTTTTGTTCATATTTCTACTTATTTATATTAATTAATCAAAAATAACCATTTGATTTATTCTTGACCACCAGTTCTGTAAATGTGATTACATAAAACATGCATTTTCCTTTGTTTAGTTTTTATTTTTCAAATGTGTACCCAAAGCAAAATCCTGAAGAAAAATATGTGGCCATCTTCCCTGGTGAATATAAAAGAGTTGTTTTTATTTTCAGCTTTGAGCTCTTTTTATGCCTTGGATTTGTTCTTCCAGTTAAAACTCCAACTAAACTTCACTAATGATATAAGCAAATCATATTCCCTGCTGAGATTCCTCTCAGTACAGTTATAGATTTACATTATAAATGGCTAAGATGGCTTATTGTGATATTTCTTGAGCAAAAAACAAACAATTTTTAAGATATTTTACGAAGCGATTTATTCCTGCGAAAGCTGAATTGGTCCCACTTTGTTTTAGGTTTCTTTTATTATGTACTAAAGTTTAAATTAATAATTTGATACAATGCGCATATTATGTACTTACATATTTTTACATTCTACTTATATTATTATAATTACCTGCATGTAATTACATCTGTAACCCACTCTTAAACCTGCCCATACCACCAAACCTGTCCATAAACTTACCTCAGTAGCAGTACAAGTGTTTTGCAATTCAACATCAACACAATAAGTCCATTGTACTTATTTTTTGATGATACTCAGTACTTAAAGACCCAATATAAAGTGTGAATTTTCAGAATAAATACTCCAGACTTTCAGAAATCATTCTAATATAGTGATTTGGTGCTCAAGAAACATTTATTATTTGTATTATTATTTATTGTTATATGTTGAAAACAGTGATTTTTTGATAAATATAATATGTAAAAGAACAGCATTTATTTGAAATAGAAATCTTTTGTAACATTATAAATGTCTTTGCTGTCACTTTTGATCACTTTAACGACTCCTTGCTGAATAAAAGCATTAATTTCTTTTTTAAAAAGTAGTTTGAAGTATTTTGCCATTTGAAACTGAGCCTCTTTAAATTCTTCAAACAGATCCTCATATGTTCTTTAGAGCTTTGCATTAAGACTTATTTCAAGTATCAACACTAACTTAAGCCAATTAAGACACAGTTAAATTGGATGCACACAATAAGTACTTGATAGTAAGAAAACGATAACTCTGCAAATTATGCTTCCTCAAAATAACAAGCTTCATAGATCATATTAGACATTTTGATTATATTTTTCTTCTTAAGCCTACAGATTAATGTCGAAGAGGTACAATCAGGACTATTAGCTTTTCCCTCTGATTAAATGAATCTCATCTGTCGGGCAGTGGGGGGTTTGCTGTTTGGAGCTAAAGCTGTTTTCATAAAACTGGCTTGATGTGATCTTATGTTATAATGTTGCTGTTTAATTAGTCTCACAGAGTCAGATATTTAACTATCAGCATCAAATGTTATTCTGATCAAGAACATGTAAATATGTCAAGTCACCGAGCACAGTTTGTATTCTTTTTTGTTATATTTAAGGATGATTCAATCAGAAATTGGAGTGGAGCTGGTGATTTCAGTCTATTTTGTGTGCATTATGCATCTGACAGTTAGTGAACCTGTCTGAGATTCAAGCTTGCTGTTGTGTAGCACAAGTTGTTGTGATATTAATTTATGTCAGACATGGTTTAAAATTCTTGGTCTTGTGAATGTTTGTTTTATATATAAGATAGGAAGGAAAAGACAAGCATAGAATAAAGAGAATGAATCATTTACAAAAACCTGCTGAGGTGTCTGGACACTAGGTTCAAATTACAGGTCATTAAAGGTCATCACAGGTCTCCTTTCAAGCTGTGTTCCTGCCTTTTGTTTTTTGTTCTATTTTCATTGTGCCACAAAAGGCTTTGTCATTTTAAATGAACGTTCCTGGGTAGAGTAATCAACAAGCCCTCATATAAAGGGTGAAGGGTCAGATTTTTCCGACCTTTGCTAACTACCATAACAAAGTCAACATTTGTATTTGTGCTGCCTGATGCACCTTCCTAAACTTTTCAGAATGAAACTAAGTATAGTGACTTTAATTAATTTGTCTCCTTATAAATAAATAATACATCACATGTGCAATTTTTGTTTAATAGTACTTGACCTGTAACACTCTTATCCAGACACACTCATTTTAGTGAAAGCAAGGTGTGAACAGTCTACAATAAATCTGTGTTTATTGATCTATAGTGTTTTTGTCTCGGTGCGGATATTTTTGTCTTGAGATTTCGTTTTGACACCTTTGGATTTGCATCTCAAATCCCTTATAGTGCAGTCACACTGTAGACTGTGATTTATTCAGTATCTGACTCCTGCAGTAAATGAGAGCTTGCTGGAGATAAAAGCTTTATGCCTGTGTTTTTTTTTCTGTGTCAAAAGCATTTGTCGCAGTTTTTTGTCTGAAGATTTTGTGTGCTCATCTATTATTATTATTCTATTCTTGTTGTTAGTGGTGCTTGCTCATATTTTGGGTTAACTTCTCAACTTTAGATTTCAATGTGTGACCCATTCTGCTCCAGTTGAGCAGCTGACATAAATAACACTTCACAATGTGCAGCTTTATTTTAATTTTTAATTAAATTTTATTTAGGAGGGCTTGACATTTCCTTTGTTGTTCACCAGTTGTTGCTAGTGATTTTCCAAAGTGACTTGCCGCTCAGCATTTTCACTGGCAGCAATTCTGATATTGATAATCAGTCATAAAGATTTTTTTAATATTATCTCATAATTTGGCAGCAGGGATATTAGGCTACTGTCACTTTAAGACCTGACACACTGATCTACTGTTACACATACATTTTCTTTCTCAAGCATTTACATTAACTTAAAACATAACTGACTGTTTTTGTGAATACTCACCAAGACTGGCATTTTGACATTTGTGTGTATTCGTGCAATAAGCACTGAAAAAAAACTAAATTTAGTACTTCGAGGTGGATTTACGTCCGCACGCTTTTGGACGTGAGCACAAATCTGCGGGAATGAGTAAGATTATGCACAATATGTGAAATCTACATAATGCAAATCACACCACAATTCAAGCCCTGTAATACCAACAATATTTATCTGGAGCAAATTAAATGAAATGAGTGAGGTGAGGTGGGTTTGTGTGTCGGAGAGATGAGAGCGCGAGAAAGAGCAGCTGTTATCGTGTACCTACTCTGAAGAAAAAGAGTGTTGGAAGTGTTTTAGATATTTCACTATCAATATGTGAGAATGATACTTGTCTATATTAACTTTATTATTTCAGATGCCTTTCTAAAAGAATATGCTTGAAAAATGTGTCTATTATAGGCTATTTAAAATTCAACCTGTTAAAAGTGGCTTGATGGAGTAACTGCATAACACACCACTGCTGAAAACACAGCTGAAAGCGGGATGGAGGGTGTTAGTGTCAAGCCCTGGAGGAGTGTGTTATTATAGTGTTTTTTGGATGAATGAGCAGGCCAAAAAATGGCTAAACATGAAACCTTAAAGGGCCAGTCACACAGCCGATCACGCACAAATCACTCACAAATCACGCACAGATTGGGTTTGTGCGTGCTTGTGCGTCGAGAAATTGACCAAAGTATTCCACGAACATTCGACGCACGCCTGACGCATGAATCACTGATGGAGCGCGTCCAAACACGCACGCTTCGCGAATGTTCCACGTACAAGCACTTTCAGAATCCACATTGTCAGTGGTTGTCAGTGGAATGAACGTGATACGTGCGCAGTTCATGCGTGATATGAAGGTGGGGCGTCAGTGGACGGACGTGGACGTGTGCGGTTTCGAACCAGTTAGGACGCATAAGCACTGGCGGCCGACGCGTGTCCCGCGCTTAGTCATGCATACTCGGCGCATAAACCACGCACGCAACGACTCATGAATAATGCACACAAAATAACGAAAAATTTTGAACCGTTCAAAACTCAAAATCACGCACAAACCGCCTTCGACGCACATCCACTTACAATCACTGACGGTCCACGTTCGTTCCACCGACGAATTACGCATTTGACGCACGCTCCACGCAGAAACGAAAATCTGTGCGTAATGCGTGCGTGATTCATGCGTTTTCGCTGTGTGACTGGCACTTAACAACGCTCTAGTACCCACAATACCTTGGTACTGTACTTCCGTTTCACGCTGACTTTATTAGTGTCCTGTACAGAGGCACCATGGTGATTATTTTTGAACCAGCCCAGATTTTGCTAGGTTACACAACCCTGTTTTCCCTCTCAAATCTGTTATATTTTGTCACCTTTTACACTATAACATATTACTTTTTTCTCTTTTTGTTTGCTTGTTATCTTTTCCTTCTTTAAAAAAAATTCCATTTGTGAATATGCAGGTGCATGATAATGGGTGTGTGCGTCAAGGAAAACCTCTTTATCGGATACGGTAAACCTGGCTGGTAATGTGAGATGACATTAATATTGAATAAGATGGAGAGAGGAACGTCAGGTGAGAAAATGAATTTCCATATGCAGGGCTGCTGACTATAATAAATAACACTTCCACACCGGGAATGAGAATCTGTGTACATTCATGTGTGAGCAGATCTGTCTGTACTAACTGCATCACCATGGATACAGTGAAACACTTATGATGAGCTTTAAACTCTGCTGGATTTTCAGTGGTTTGAATTACAGCTGGCTCAAATCAATACACGTATGTATTTTTCATTGAGTGATACATCAAAATTGGGAGATACCGATGAGACCTGGATGACTGCATTTATATTTGCTAAATAATGTGTCATCTACAGTGATGGCTCAGTGTAAAGCTTCACACTGATTCAATCTCTTTGTTTGTTTTTTCACAGTTTCATGAACTTAAACAACTTATGCAACTAATGATTTCTGAGCCTTGGGCTCTATGTTCAAAGATCCTGTTTGAAATGCCTTTGAAATTATTATCTGTGCTCCATGATTTATGAATATGAGTTTAGCTACATTTCCCTTGTTACGTTCCCATCGTTTCATACATTTCAAGATGTCAGGGGTTTTGGAGCTCAGCCTGTGCTAATGCCTCAGCTCTTCTGAATGGTGAGTACCTGAAAGAAAAGCGATGACTTGGCATTTTTCTTTTGGGTTTGGGAAGAGTCATAAAACAGCTTAAAACATTTGCAGAATTTGCCTCGTCAGTGCCAACACACTGCAGATGAAGGACTGAAATTGAGATATTTGTTGCTAAATGTGCTGAATTTGATTGTAAAACATTTTCAATTCAAGATTGCATTTAGTTTATTGAATTGTCTTGTTTGTATAAATCTATCAAAGCGATTTCTCAGTTTGTCCGTGATATGTATATACATAAATGTAAATTTAAAGCTAAACCAAGTCTTAAATTTAATCCCCATATCCACACAAGTAAACTGAAAAAGAAGGAAAACGTATTTGAAACTTGAGAAATGAATGATAAAAAATAAATATGCTTTGGAATGAAGTGCTTAAGACTGCAGTGTAGATATACTGGCATGCTCAGAAATTGGATAGGATGTGAAACATCGGTTATAAAACACAGACAGAGAGAGGAGAAGTGAGGTGCCTACAAATTCAGTACTGGTCTGGAGTGAGGACGGTCTCTCTAGGGTAAAGCTTTTGACATTTAACTAGAGCAGCCATAAACAGTGCAGAGAAAGCCATTGACATTCATTCTGTCTGGCAGAGTTTTTCTCTAGCTGATTTCATCCTGCTTTCCCCACTGTGTCATATCGGACAACACATTTTTCTAATTTACCCAACAAATGTCCCAGTAAAAATAGATTTGCTTTGGTGAAAATATTTGTATAACTTAAAGTTGAAGAGAGTTTGATATTAAACTACCCTGAAAATATGTGATCAAATAAAATGTTTTACTCATTTATGGAAAAATAATGCTTTAATGGTTCTTTGTTTGCACTTACTACAAGATGTGAGTATTACGCTGTATTCTTACTGGAAAAACGCACAACCTCTACATACAAAATACAATATATACAAAACACTAGTGGCAGTAAAAGACCAACAACATTTGTTTTTCACACACATGAACACTGGTAGATTATTGATTGATAAAGACTTTTGAGTGGTTTCTTGCACAATACTTTTACCATAGTGCATGACATGTAAAACTTATAACATTTGTATAACATGTATAAGCTCCATTTGTTTGGCTTTTCTGAGATACATTCTTAAAAGTAAAAAATATATATAGTGGAGAAGGTTATTTTATGTTCTTCACACTAAAAAAGAAAGAACAGATTTTAAGAATTTATCACATCTCTGCGAAAACTATTTGGACCCTTTATTTTTACGAGTGTAGTACACTTGCTTGGTACAGTTCGCCCCCTACAATATTTTACTTATGATGCAAAGTAATTGGGTTTACAATATTGTAATAATAATAAAATTGTATGGTTGTTTCAACAAATGTGTTTTTATCTCATGTTTACTTTTGTTAATGCTATTGGTATGGTTTAGTGTCCCTAGTTCTTAATTTTCAAATGCAAATGAATACTAATCTTTTAGATTTACAAACATTTAGGCTGTGTCTGAAATCACATATTCGTAATACATTCCTGGTCAAGAGAGTAAGTAATTACTTCACGATCGCTAAAAATGTATGTTCTATATAATATGAGTATGAGTTTAATCCAAACATAAGCATGCTATCATTATCATGTGATCTACTAGCATCAATTACATCACTTTGTCATTTGGATGCAATTTTGGATGGAGCCTTAAATTCTAAACTCTCACGATATGTATAGCAATCAGATATATATATATAATAGAGAGAGAGAGAGAGAGAGTCAAATAATTCAGGCAACTTAAAAGCCAACTGTCTCATGAGGCTATTAAGTGCATTTAGCCTGATGCTACATTGTTGATGTCATAATCCTTGTGGTTTACACTGTTATAGACACTGTTAGTATCTTTAGTTAGTTCAATCCCATTAACAAACAGTGTTGTTGTGTGATCACACATGAGCTAAAGCTACGTTAGCGTTAGCTCTGTCACTAGCTCTGTCTGTTACCTATTTATTAATTCAGCTGTGACTGATGAGGGCTTGCCAGAGCCCTCCATCTTTTGTGTAATTAAATGCCTCTCTTCATTGAAGTGTGTATGAATATACATGAAAACACATAAACACAGCCCACCCTCCCACCATACATTTCAGCTATAGAGCATCCCAAGTGACCAGCTAGCATTGGATAATTAACGGGCTGAGTGGTCATGTTGATTGCTTCATTATTCGTGCGATAAGCATCTGGTGGAGGTGTCAGATTGATGTTGAGGATTTGATATTAATCCACACTAAAACTGTTTAATATCAGCAGTTGGGACTGAAGACACAAATCAGAGCCCACACAGTCTTTAAAGTGTTGCTTTGTTTTAGGACCCAGACGTGATGATGTCATAATGAGGGTGCGGACCCTGGGTTTTAGTTGTTGTTCAGGTTATTTTTTTGTTGCACTATTTAGCAAAATTACAAAGAGTTATAGGATCATTAAGAGTTCACTTTGGGATTTTATGGGAGGGCAGACACTATGCTCATGATTTATGTTTTGTTGAAGGTGGCCATGTTGGGGTTAATGTGTATTAACCAGCAAGTCTTGCTACAAACAAAACAGAAAGTTATTCTTTTGAAAACAGAACATTGACTGAACCTTTATCTGTTAATTACCGGTAGAATCCCAGAGCTGCAGCTCTTAGGAAGTTTCAGTTAATTACTGAATCTGCGTTTTTAATTTAACTTAATTTGACTTCAGTTTTGAAGTTAACTCATTTGTTTTTAACAATGTCTTCTGCTGTTGAAACTTGTAAATGTAATTTAGTTAATAGTTAAGAAATGTCTTGCTACTTTTATGCAGTCAATCACAAACCATTCCTTCTGGCTATTGTTAAAATATTGTCATTCATTTTAATCATTCCAGAATATAATATTCGTGGGCAAAACGACTGCCTGATAGACATGTTGAGTTTGGCCTTTAGACATCACAATTTAATAATTGAAATAATTAATAATTTAAGAAGTAAACATTCAAAAGTCTGGGATCAGTAGGATTAAAAATATATATTTTATTACTCACAAATACGCATTACATTTACAAAATATTTATATTTTAAATAAATGCTGTTCTTTTGATTTTCCTGTTCATCGAGTAATCCTGAAGAAAAGTAGGCCTATCACAGTTTCCACAGAAATGTTGAGCAATAACTGTTTTCAACACTGATAATAATATGAAATGTTTCTTGAGCAGCAAATCATCATTTGCATTAGTAATGATAATTCAGTTTTGCCATCACAGGAATACATGTTTGTATATTATTGAATGATAAATAGAAAGGAGCTATAATATTGCAATAATATAAAAAAAATATTTCGTACAAATTTTCCTTTAGTTCACCAGCTTTTACTGTGTAAAATGATTTAAACCCATCTCTATATACTCTGTTATAGCCAACTAAATAACACTAAGAAATCCCTACAGATCTGACCCTAGCTTTAATCATCCCTTTAACAACAGCTATTCATAAACTTCTCAGTGACAGAAGCAGAGTTATCAGTCTCTATATACACATTCACTCAGTAATAAGCACAGATATGAATCACATGTGCCCTTTTAGTATGTCTTGCAGGGGTAAATTTTACCCCATCCCCAGAGGACCTGATTCAGCAGCTTCCGTGGCTGTAATGTCCAGTGCTGTTATCTAATAAAGTTGCCTAGCCAGCTCTACATTGAAATACCATGGCTATAATGTATCTACAACTGTTTGTATAGGGAAAGGTTATGACTGGCATCAAGGACAGTGTGACACACTCACGCACGCAATGTTTTACAGTATAGAATATGCTTTGGGTTAATGAAGAGAGAATAATAGATGATGGAGCAAAACGCTCTCGGTTTTCTAAACTTTCAGCTGTGTTCTCCTCTACAGTACTTAACACTACTCCTTTTTTGATTTTTTTTCTTTCTCTGTCCTGTTTGTTTTATTGTTCTTCAGTGGATTTTTTCTGCAGCTGCGTCCTTCAGCTCCTTAACGTAGAGTGTTAGGAAGCCCATCACAATGCACGAAATGCACCACAACACATCCTTCCTTCTGCAGCCTCCGTTCCTGCTATTGTCAGAGTGTCAAGAGTGTGCGTCAAGAGTTAAAATTAGCAAGCTGTAATGATTGCGGCCTTTCCTGTGATACACTCGCTTGCAACATCTCCGTGTGTTCTTGAGTGATACTGTTGCCCTGAAGAATCAGGAAAAGTACTTGTTGATAAATTGAGTAACACTTTATTTTACGGAGTCCTTGTTTTATACATATATGTATACACACACACACACACACACACACACACACACACACACACACACACACACACACACACGTAATAACATTAAGTAATGGATTAGAAAGGCCTAACCATATAGTAAGTATATGTTGTGAATTAGTATAACATACTTGTGTAAAAACAGTAACACTGTAATAAACTTTAACCATAAATAGTTGTCTTTAAAATAATTATTTGCCTAAAAGTTAAACTTCTGTTTTCATGAGATTAGTAGCACTGATTTGTGAATTTCTCTTTTTAGGATACGTTTACACGTCAACGATGTATTAAAAATATATTCATATTCATATTTTTCACATAGATATGGATCTGTGAAAACAACAAAAAACGCTGTAATAATATGCCAGGTCAGTAGTTAGCGATGTAATTTTGTAATTTTTCAATGAACAGTGTAAATGAACAGCCAAAATGCATAAAAGGTTTTACGTTTTTAGTTAAAAATGGTGTTGTGTAAACAACACAACTGGGAATTGTCACGGATCCAGCCACACCCCTCGCACCAGACTCATTCACTTCTCACTCACGATCCCAATCACCAGAATACTGAACACCTGCACCTGCCTAGTCAGCATTCCTTAAATACAAGCTTCACCCTGCAAATCACTGTCCGGTCTCGTCACTGACTGCCAGACTCTCATGCCAGCGACAACCCGTGTTGACGCCGTCATTACCGACCCCGATTGTCCAGGATCTCCTCCCGTGAACCTTCAGGCATTCTTCCCGTGATCTCCAGCCCAGTATTGTCCACTTCCCATCAGATAAGCCTCTCTGCCGCTACCAGTTCTTCTCTACACCTTCAGTCACCAGCTACTTGCTCTGAGTTTGCTTTGTTCAATAAACATCATCACCACTCACGTCTGTGTCCGATTGTTTATCATGACAGAAGACCGGACCACCCAGCAGACCCAGGCGGTAACTGGCGAAGCATCCGCCGCGGAGAGTAATCCACTTCTCGATGTCATGCAGGCTTTCCACCATGTCCTTCAAAACTTTGCCTCTACATCTGCCTCACCCAGTCCCATGGCCCGGCCAGCGCCCTTCAGTGGTAAGGCGGAGGAATGCGATGGTTTCCTATTACAATGTAAACTGTATTTTGAAATCAATCCCCGACAGTTTGAAACTGAACAAGCCAAGATTGCATTCGTCATATCCCTCCTCACCGGCCGCGCGCTTCAGTGGGCGCGCGCGATCTGGAACTCTAACGGCCCTGTCACGCAATCATTACCTGCATTTCTCCATCATTTCAAGGAAGTTTTCGGCCATGCAGCTGATACTGTATCCACCAACGATCAACTCCTCCGTTTACGACAAGGAACCCAGTCAATCCAAGATTATTCCTTGCATTTTCGCACCCTAGCGGCCTCTAGTGGCTGGAATGAGGCGGCACTACTGGCTGTTTACCGTCAAGGACTTCAACCCAACATCCGTGCTCAACTTGCCATTTATGATGACCGTTATGGCCTGGAAAAGTTCATTCAAAAATCCATTCTAGTGTCCCAAAACCTCACAGTCTGTTCTCCAGAAACCCCGATGTCGCATTCCCCGTCTCCACTGAAAGAGCCTAAACCTCCAGCACCAGAGCCCATGCAGGTCGATCACTACCGCCTATCACCATCAGAGCGAGAGAGACGTATCCGATTGCACTTGTGTCTATACTGTGGTGGTGAGGGCCATCTCCGAGCTCAATGCCTGACCCGACCACCACGCCCAGGGGTGAGTACAATCCACACGGCATCCATAATCCACAAAATGTCTTTAACAAAGGTTTTAGTGACTTCTGCTAATCTCTCTGTTCCAGCCACGGCGTTGATGGATTCAGGCTCAGCTGGCAATTTCATCTCCACCAACCTTCTGAATAAACTGAAAGCCCACAAAACCCTTCTTGACCACCCCTTTCGTGCTCATAACATCCTTGGAAAACCCCTGGGCCGCGGGTACATTCGGTACGTCTCGTCTCCTATCCACCTGCAAATTGGATGGCTCCATCATGAGGAACTCACCTTCCTGGTGCTGGAGGGATCCACTACTGACATTGTCCTGGGGCGCCCGTGGATGTCCAAACACTCTCCTCTGGTTAACTGGAACTCAGGTGAAGTCTTAAAATGGAGCCCATTCTGTCTTCAACAATGTCTCTCTACTGTTCAAAGGAACCCTACACCTGCTGACCAACCTGACATGGTAACTGAGATACCACTCGCCTCCACATCCATCGAGAGTCCCCATAACCCATCATGTCAAGACATCCCCATTGAATACCGGGCGTTCCAGGACGTGTTCAGCAAACGGCTAGCTACAGAACTTCCACCTCACCGGCCATGGGACTGTGCACTCGACCTGCTGCCTGGGGCAACGTTTCCCCGCGGACGCATCTACTCCTTGTCCATCCCGGAGCAACAGGCCATGGATGAGTATATAAAGGAGGCTCTACGTCAGAAGTTTATCCGTCCATCTACTTCCCCTGCCGCATCAAGTTTTTTCTTCGTGGGCAAAAAGGACGGAGGCTTGAGGCCCTGTATTGATTACCGGCACCTAAACTCGCTCACCATCAGGTTCCGATACCCGCTACCCCTGGTCCCCGCTGCTCTGGAACAGCTGCGGGGGGCTCGCATCTTCACGAAGCTGGACCTACGAAGTGCGTATAATCTAATCCGAATACGTGAAGGAGACGAGTGGAAGACCGCGTTCATCACGCCCTCTGGCCATTATGAATACCTCGTCATGCCGTTTGGTCTGTCAAATGCTCCAGCTGTGTTCCAGGGATTCATGAACGAGGTATTCAGAGATTTCCTCAACATCTTTGTTATTGTCTACCTCGATGACATCCTCGTTTACTCCAAAGACATCTCCGAACACCATCGACACGTCAAGCAGGTCCTAGCTAAGCTTCGAGAACACCATCTCTTCTTGAAATTAGAGAAGTGCGAGTTCCTCCGCAGCAGCATCCAATTCCTTGGCTATATCATCAACCAGAGCGGCGTCAAGATGGACCAGGGGAAAGTGAAAGCGGTGCAGAACTGGCCACAACCTACCACAATCAAAGAATTACAGCGTTTCCTGGGATTTGCCAACTTTTACAGGCGGTTCATCCGGAATTTCAGTATAATCAGTGCACCCTTGACATCATTACTGCAACATGGGCCCAAGTCTCTGTCCTGGACACCTGAAGCCACCAAGGCCTTCCAAACCCTTAAGGCAGCCTTTTGCACGGCTCCTACCCTCACTCATCCGGATCCCCAGTTACCGTTCATAGTCGAGGTCGACGCGTCCTGCACCGGGGTAGGAGCCGTGCTGTCACAGCGGCAGGGTGAGCCTCCAAGACTCCATCCATGTGCCTACTTTTCCAAAAAGCTATCCCCGGCGGAGCGGAACTATGACATTGGGAATCGCGAGTTGCTTGCCATAAAGTTGGCATTGGAAGAGTGGAGGCATTGGCTGGAGGGGGCTAACCATCCATTCCAGGTGATAACCGATCATCGAAACCTAGAGTACCTGCGGGAAGCAAAAAGGCTCAATCCACGGCAGGCTCGTTGGGCACTCTTCTTCACGAGGTTTAATTTCACCGTGACGTATAGACCTGGGGACAAGAACCAGAAAGCCGATGCTCTCTCTCGCCAGTTCACCCCTGACAATAACCCACAACCGCCTGAACCCGTGCTCCCTCCAGCCTTGATTGTTAGTCCCATCCAATGGACAATAGACCACCAGATCGCCGAAGCAACTCGCGAAGAACCAGCTCCGCCGGGGGTCCCTGAGGGGCAGCTCTACGTACCATCTCGACTCCGCCTGCCCCTCATGGATCAAGTTCACACGTCTCCGGGCTCTGGACACCCAGGCAGCCAGCGAACCCTCTCGCTCCTACAAGATCGCTATTGGTGGCCCAGAATGGACCGCGATGTCTCCCAGTATGTCAGAGGATGCTCAGTCTGCGCCACCACCAAATCACCACGCCATCTTCCAGAAGGCAAACTCCAACCCCTGCCGATACCCCGCCGACCCTGGTCACACATTGCAGTGGATTTCATGACCGATTTACCACCATCTGACGGCAAGACATGCATCCTTGTAGTGGTAGATCGGTTTTCTAAAGCTTGCAAATTGATACCCCTCAAGGGCCTCCCCACGGCTTTGGAAACGGCGGAAACCTTGTTTCACCAAGTCTTCCGACACTTTGGCCTCCCGGAAGATATCGTTTCCGACCGAGGACCCCAATTCATTTCCAGAGTCTGGAAGTCATTTTTTCACCTTCTCGGAGTCTCCGTTAGTCTGAGTTCAGGTTACCATCCCCAGACCAATGGCCAGACTGAGCGGAAGATCCAGGAAATTGGGAGATATCTGAGATCCTACTGTGGCCACCAACAAGACACCTGGAACCGGTTTCTTCCGTGGGCTGAATACGCCCAAAACTCACTAAGGCAAGAGTCCACACACCTCACACCGTTTCAGTGCATGTTTGGTTTTCAGCCACCGTTATTCCCTTGGACAGGAGAGCCCACGGAAGTCCCAGCTGTCCATCACTGGTTCCAGGAGAGCGAGAGGGTATGGGATTCAGCTCACGTTCATCTGCAAAGGGCAGTCCGTAGGCAGAAGATCCAAGCTGACCGCCGACGCCTTCCCACACCACGGTACTATCCCGGTCAACTCGTCTGGCTATCAACGAGGGACATTCGCCTACGGCTGCCCTGTCGCAAGCTGAGTCCCCGCTTCATAGGTCCTTTCAAAGTGGTGAGGCAGATCAACGAGGTCACTTACCGTCTTCAGTTACCCACACATTACCGAATTTCCCCGTCATTCCATGTGTCTCTCCTCAAGCCCTTCACTAAACCTCTGTTTCCCTCATCCACAGAGTCTGGTGTTGAGGCTGTACCTCCTCCTCCTGTTGACCCGGCGGACCAGAACATTTACAAAGTTTCTTCCATCTTGGACTCTCGACGACGGGCCGGCACACTGCAGTACCTCGTAGATTGGGAAGGTTTCGGTCCCGAAGAACGCTCTTGGGTCAACCACGATGACATCCTAGATCCAGAGCTCCTGCAAGAATTCCACACCAACAACCCCAACCGTCCAGCCCCCCGGGGTCGAGGCCGGCCCCGTCGTCGTCCGCCGCGGTCCTCAGGAGCTGCCCGTGGAGGAGGGGGTACTGTCACGGATCCAGCCACACCCCTCGCACCAGACTCATTCACTTCTCACTCACGATCCCAATCACCAGAATACTGAACACCTGCACCTGCCTAGTCAGCATTCCTTAAATACAAGCTTCACCCTGCAAATCACTGTCCGGTCTCGTCACTGACTGCCAGACTCTCATGCCAGCGACAACCCGTGTTGACGCCGTCATTACCGACCCCGATTGTCCAGGATCTCCTCCCGTGAACCTTCAGGCATTCTTCCCGTGATCTCCAGCCCAGTATTGTCCACTTCCCATCAGATAAGCCTCTCTGCCGCTACCAGTTCTTCTCTACACCTTCAGTCACCAGCTACTTGCTCTGAGTTTGCTTTGTTCAATAAACATCATCACCACTCACGTCTGTGTCCGATTGTTTATCATGACAGGAATTAAAGTCCTAAAAACTAGTTTTATGATAATTTTATGGTGCTTTTGAGGCTGGTCACCTTCAGTCACCATTTGTTAAAATTGCTGTTATTTTCCCCAAGCATTTGGAGGACTTCAGTGAAATTCTCTGGGAAAATACCAGGATTTTAAACCATACCAGGACATAAAGGTAAGTTTATATCACATGGGCTACATAAATGTTATTTTAGAAGTATAAACAAGAAGGTACAAAAATGTACCAACGTTTAGAGGTATGTTGCTGTACCTGCTTTTAGCTACATTCCACAAAGGATTTTTCTGTGTAGAGCAACCAGCACAATATTCAAAAATGTATTTTTATATTCAACAGAAGAAAGAACATTGTTCAGGTTTGGACTTTGTGAGTGACTAAATGATGACAAAATAGTTTAAACAATATTTTAAACATTTATTTTAGTGTAATTTTGTTATAGCTGATATTACTGTATTTCTGAAATACATATTTTTCTGTTATCAAAACAACAACAAAAACAAAATCCACATGTACTACATTTGAATTTGAACTTCACGACTGTTAAAAAGTATGTTTTATAAAGTATGAATATGGGTAGCATGATTGAAATTCAGACACACAAATTCAGTCACATGATCTACCAGCATCAGTTGTGCCGCTTCATAAACCCCGTCCTGTGGCCTCATGGGATAGTAAAGTGTCCATCGAATGCGCACTTCAGAATCTCACAGGAAGTAATCTGTATACTTTCTGCCTATTATTTTTGAATACTATGAATTTAGACATGTTACTCTGTTGGCGTACTGTTTTTCTGAAGTATTCGATTTCAGACACAGTGTTGAATCCATTTTGGCATTATGAACATTGTCATCAAAACCATTTCTTCTGTTCATTATGATAATCCAGACAAAGACACATTATTTGGTTTCTCTTGTTTGCAAAGCACTAGCTGATTAATCAATTCTTTTAATGGATTAATGATTGTATGGTATAAAGTGAGCCATTTTTATTTAATCTAACATACAATTATGTTTCAATTGATGCATTCTGTTTTTGTTCCATGTCTAAAGAGAATATACAAGTAGATATTATATATAAGTAGGTTGTATTAAATTATTAGTTAAAGAAGCCACTGGATTTCTCACTGGATTGGAAATCGACGGCGGACACCTTTTCCTAAAGTCATAGAAATGTAGTTGACAGTGTTCAAATGATTCCTTCTTAATCGTTCTCATCCATAAACAGACACATTTTTCTTCTCTTCAGTTTCTTTAATAATCCAAAATCGTCTCCTGTACTAACATATTTCAGCCCTCAGGGGACAAGATATCAAGATATGTTGATAATCTGCTGCATATATTTATATGCCCTGAGAACAACACCAAATGCTTTCAGTTCTTCTATTTATAGCTCATTATCATAAAATATGAGTCATTCATAAAGAGGAGGTAAACTTTCATAATCAGTTTTAACCCTTTAAATTTCTGTTATTGGGATGGGCTTGTAAACGGCAATAGGTCGTTAATGGTTTATTGTGTTCTGCAGGACAAATTAACCTTTTGACACAAGACAGCAGAACCAAAAACATACTTTCCCTTGAGATGATCAGAGATGATCAGACCATTTGTCTAGTAAACGGTAACGTTCAGACAAATTTTTAAATGCTTCAGCTTTTTCACAAGACTAAAAATCCATGTATTTCATTTGATAAATCATCAGGAAAACAAATGGATTTAATTCAAGAGTGCTAATGTACCATTTTGAAAGTTATATGTGATTACATTGAATAGTCGCTGATGACTTCATTAATGAACAAATAAGCGTGAACCTGGATTTGAGAATCGAACGCAGTTTTGCACAGCTTTGGCATATGACACATCGTTGCCCACAAGGCTATTGCTCCCACATAACAACTTATTTTTATGAGTTATTTTGTCTTTGGGTTGTTATATTTCTCACATATTTCTGCTAGATAAAGATACTACTAGGAAAGTAGTACAGTAAAGATTACAATTATATGATTATTATAGATAATTTTGCCTGGCAGTGTCTCTCTAATAGTGAAGCTGTGGGTTTTAGTTACTAAGAAATATATGCAAGAACTGTTCAGTTTCCAAGCTATTTTATTTTATTATTTTATTTTATTTTATTTGATAAAAATATTTTATTTTATTTGTTTAACAGAACAGTGTTTACAATGCATTTCTCCACTACTGAATGATTCTGTGTGTAACAAGTGCGGTGGATGATGAACACAGACGACACGAACGGCAGGGATCAACTCAAAACTCTTTAATTTAACAAAAACACTTTAAATACAAACTGAAATGGCACACTTGTGCAAAACACAAACAAAAACTCGGAATGGCTAGGAACTCGGAAAGACTAAAACACATAGAGACATCGACAGGAGACGTGGGGTCAGATACGTATTACAATCGACAAGGACAAAACATCACACGAGGGCTTAAATATACATAAGAATAACAAGAAACACCTGACACAACTAACAATGGGAGTGGCAAGCGAAACGGAAACACAAAGGATCACACAGGAGGAAACAGGAAGTGACGAGACACTGTGTGCGTTCTGCACATGATTTGTGAGCTGTCTGTTTGTGTGTTACAATGCAGCAGCGGATTGGTTTAGAACGGAGATGAACAAACGTGTACATTAAGCTGTTTAAAACATTCATTCAATTTTGAGCATCCAAATGGTATAGCGAAATATATCTTGTGGAGCGCTCTCGGAGTATGCATTTATTTTTAAAAGCGTAAAAATGAGATTTCTTATAGTGTTGCACCCTCTATAGGTCATGATCAATGAAGCCTGATGTTGACTAGTCTTTGCAACCCCTCGTTTTTTGGGTGGTCACTAGGTTGTTTGGAACATTTACATTCATGCATTTGGCAGACGCTTTTATCCAAAGCTACTTACATTGCACTCAAGGAACACATTGAATCAGTTCTTGGTTTCCCTGGGATCGAACCCATGACCTTGGCGTTGTAAACACCAATGCAATACTGGTTGAGCAACAGGAAAGCTGTAGCTCAATTGGTTATTGGTGTTATTGGTTCAATCACTGTAGCTGTAGCCCAAATGGTGTTATTGGTTTCTAGGTGGTTGTTACAGGGTATTCTGGGTTGTTGCTAGAATGTTCTGGTGTGTTACTTGGTGGTTACATGGTGTTCTGGGTGGATTCTAGGCGGTTGTTACTGGGTATTCTGGGTTGTTGCTCGGGTGTTCTTGTTGGTTACTAGGTGCTCTGGGTGGTTTCTAGTTGATTGGTAGATATTTGCTTGGGTATTCTCTGTTTTTTCTAGGTTGTTACTAGGGTGTTCTGGTTTGTCACAAGCTGGTTGATTACTGGCCCAAATCAAACGTATCTTTCCTTTTTTCTAGTCTTTTTTTTTGTTTTTTCCGATCTAGTCGCTAAACGCGCTAGCATTGTGCTATCTTACTGTCTGTGCATACAGCGTTTTTCTCGCTCGCGTCTTTTTCCCGACTTCATCAAACAACTGGTCAACAAGTTGGATCAACACACGCGGTGAGTCATGTCATCTTCTTTAGCAATTGTTACATGCACTGCCTGCTTCATGCATAGTTTGTCTGTCTCTGTCAGCTGTGAAGGGTTCACATGTGATAAATGTAGGGACATAATTAGGCTGACAGAGAAGGTTTCAGAATTAGAGACACGCATCCAAACTTTAATTGAGGATAGTAAGAATGCAAGGGTTTTAGATACTGCTTTGGATGCGACTAGCTTAGCAAACCCTGTACATTGTTCGGTTCCGGCTGTAGAGCCCGTGCAGCAGGGCAACTGGGTGACTGTGAGACGGCATAATCGCGGGTCAAAAAACCACTGTTCCATTCCGATCAGAACATCAAACAGGTTCTCCCCACTCAGTGACGCACCCACTGAGAAACCTGTTGAAAGTGCCCTAGTGATTGGCGATTCTATTACTCGGAATGTGAAAATAGAGACTCCAGCCACCATAGTCACATGTTTGCCGGGAGCCAGAGCGCCTGACGTCAAAGCAAATTTAAAAGTGCTAGCTAAGGCTAATCGTAAATATTCTAAGATTGTTATTCATGTCGGCGCTAATGATGTCCGACTTCGCCAGTCGGAGATCACTAAAACTAATATTAAAGAGGTGTGTGAACTCGCAAGTACGATGTCAGGCACTGTAATTTGCTCTGGACCTCTCCCTATGCGCAGGAGTGATGAGATGCTTAGCAGATTATCCTCACTCAATGGCTGGATGTCTAAGTGGTGCCGGCAGAATAACATAGGGTTTATAGACAATTGGAAAAGTTTTTGGGGCAGACCTGACCTGTTGAAAAGAGATGGTATTCATCCCACCTGGGATGGTGCCGCTCTTCTCTCTAGTAATTTGGCATATAGTCTTAGAGCTAAACCTTGACTAACTGGGGTCCAGGTCAGGAAGCAGACAAACTGGCTAAACCGACCGTCTGCTAGCTGTCTCACGTCACAGAGGTCAGATAAATTACAACACATAGAAACTCTTTCTCCTAGATATCCTATAGAGACTGTGTCTGTTCCACGAATTAGCAAATACAAAAAACTCTCAAAACCGTTTAAGGGTAAAAATTTAATTGATTTACAAACAACTAAGAACGGTTATAACACAAATGAACAAATGATAAAGCTTGGGTTGCTGAATATACGATCCCTTTCCTCAAAAGCACTTATTGTAAATGATATAATTACAGATCATAAACTAGATGTGCTGTGTTTGACAGAAACTTGGCTAAAACCAGACGATTATATTACTTTAAATGAGTCCACCCCTCAAGATTACTATTATAAACATGAGCCTCGTCTGAAAGGTAAAGGAGGAGGTGTTGCTGTAATTTATAGTAACACGATCAGTACTGCTCAAAGATCTAATTTGAAATATAATTCTTTTGAAGTGATGGTCCTTAATGTAAAATTATCTAGTGCAAGTAATAATTCCTGTTTAACTTTTGTGCTGGCTATTCTATACAGGCCACCAGGGCACCATACAGACTTTATCAAAGAATTTGCTGATTTTCTCTCAGAATTAGTAATGTCTGCAGATAAAGTCATAATTGTCGGTGATTTTAATATCCATGTAGATAATGAAAAAGACGCATTGGGATTGGCATTTAGAGACATCTTAAACTCTATTGGAGTTACACAACATGTATCAGGACCCACTCATTCTCATAATCATACTTTAGATCTAATATTGTCGCATGGGATCAATGTTGATACTGTTCAAATTCTGCAGCAGAGCGATGACATCTCAGATCATTACTTAGTTGCGTGTAGACTACCTTTAGCCAAAGTCGAAAAACTAACTCCCTGTTATAAATATAGTAGAACTATCACTCCTAAAACAAAAGATAGCTTTATAAATAATCTTCCTGATCAGTTTGATCTACTTAACATCCCAGATAGCCTAGAAGAACTTGATGTTGCAACAGAAACTATTAACTCTCTCTTTTCCAGCACTTTAGACACTGTTGCTCCGTTGCGCTTAAAGAAGATTAAAGAAAATAGTCCAACACCGTGGTACAACGAGCACACCCGGGCCCTCAAGAGAGCAGCCAGAAAAATGGAGCGGAGCTGGAAAAAAACTAAGCTAGAGGTTTTTCGCATTTCATGGAAAGACAGCTCTATTGCATTCAGAAAAGCCTTAAAATCAGCTAGATCTGCTTACTTTTCCACCCTCTTAGAAGAAAACAAATACAACCCTAGGTATTTATTTGAGACAGTGACTAAATTAACAAGAAATAAAGCCTCAACCCCAGATGCTTTAAAACAGCACAGCAGTAATGACTTCATGGACTTCTTTACTTGCAAAATTCATAACATTAGAGAGAAAATTATAACCATGCAACCGTCTACTACAATATCACAAAATACAGTAAATTTTAGTGTCCCCGAAGAAAAATTCCACTCCTTCATTGCTATTGGGGAGGAAGAATTGTCTAAACTCGTTAAATCATCAAAATCAACAACATGTATGCTAGACCCAATACCAACTAAGCTACTGAAAGAGTTGCTTCCAGAGATCATAGATCCTCTCCTTAATATTATTAATTCTTCTTTGTCATTAGGATACGTACCAAAAACCTTTAAGCTGGCCGTAATTAAACCGCTTATTAAAAAACCACAACTTGATCCTACAGAATTAGTTAATTACAGGCCGATATCGAATCTACCTTTTTTGTCAAAGATTCTAGAAAAGGCAATATCTTCACAACTATGTTCCTTTCTAGAAAGAAACAGCATCTACGAGGATTTCCAGTCAGGATTTAGACCATATCATAGTACTGAGACTGCTCTTATTAGAGTTACTAATGATTTGCTCTTATCATCCGATCGTGGTTGTATCTCTCTGTTAGTGTTACTGGACCTTAGTGCTGCATTTGATACAATTGACCACAAAATCCTTCTGAATAGACTTGAAAATTATGTTGGCATTAGTGGAGTTGCATTAGCCTGGTTCAAATCATACTTATCTGACCGTTATCAGTTTGTAGCAGTAAATGAGGAGATGTCATATCGGTCACAAGTTCAGTATGGAGTTCCTCAAGGTTCAGTGTTAGGACCATTGCTTTTCACCCTGTACATGCTTCCTTTGGGTGCAGTTATTAGGAAGCATGGCATTAGCTTTCATTGTTACGCTGATGATACTCAGCTCTATATTTCTTCTCATCCGGATGAAACAAACAAATTCACTAAATTAACAGAATGCATAACCGATATAAAAAAATTGGATGACTAATAACTTTCTACTGCTTAATTCTGAAAAAACAGAGATTCTAATTATTAGACCAAAAAGTTCAGCGCGTAATAATCTAGACTACTGCCTAACACTCGATGGCTGCTCTGTCAAGTCTTCGTCGTCAGTTAGAAACCTGGGTGTGCTCTTTGATACCAATCTTTCATTTGAAAGCCATGTTTCTAGCATCTGTAAAACGGCATTCTTCCATCTTAAAAATATATCTAAATTGCGACATATGCTCTCTAAGACAAATGCGGAAAAGTTAGTTCATGCGTTCATGAGTTCAAGGCTAGATTATTGTAATGCTCTACTAGGTGGTTGCCCTGCACGCTTAATAAACAAATTCCAGCTGGTCCAAAATGCAGCAGCTCGAGTTCTTACTAGAACCAGGAAATATGAGCATATTAGCCCAGTTCTGTCAAACCTGCACTGGCTTCCTATTAATCACCGAATACATTTTAAAATCTTGCTAATTACTTACAAAGCATTAAATGGTTTAGCTCCCCAGTACTTGAGCGATCTCTTAACACATTATAGTCCTTCACGTCTATTGCGATCCCAAAATACTGACCAGCTTATAATACCTAGAATATCAAAGTCAACTGCTGGCGGGCGATCCTTTTCCTATTTAGCTCCTAAACTCTGGAACAGTCTTCCTAATACAGTTCGGGAAGCAGACACACTCTGTCAGTTTAAATCTAGACTAAAAACACATCTTTTCAACCTGGCATACACATAACACATTATACATACATTTTAATCCAAATCATGTAAAATGATTGTTAGGCTGCATAATTTAGATAAGCCGGAACCGAGAACATTCCCATAACACCTGATGTACTCGATACATCAGAAGAAGAATGGCATCTACGCTGATATTGTTCTCTGTTTATTCCGAGGTTACCGTGGTCAGCCGGATCCGGGCCGTATCCAGATCAGATGAAGGACCTGGACACGAGCACAGCACTACCCTGAAGTGTCTGCGGAGACCGTGACTCTACTAGACCCTCCCCTGTGACGATCATGAACCCATCTCCAACCGGACCAAATTGGACTTCATATTGGACTTGAATTGTTGTCAATATAATAATCATGTACTGTTTGGCTTTGGCCAGAGGAGAACTGGTCCCCCGACTGAGCCTGGTTTCTCCCAAGGTTTTTTCTCCATTCTATTCTTCATTCGTTACGTCACCTGCCGGAGTTTTGGTTCCTTGCCGCTGTCGCCTATGGCTTGCTCAGTTGGGGAAACTTAACACTTAAAGTTCATCAATTGTATTGATTCGCCTGCTCTTTTGGAGCTGCTGTTCAGCCAAACAAATTTTGTTTATATTGTCTTTTCTGTGACCACTGTAAAGCTGCTTTGAAACAATCTACATTGTAAAAAGCGCTATATAAATAAAGGTGACTTGACTTGACTTGACTTTTTTGTTCTTAGGTATTGCTTGGATCACTCCTTGAGTGCAAGCCAAAAATAAATTCACAGATCTGTATGATCTTGGTAGCGAGAACCCTTAGTTTGATTTCAGAGTAAATTAAGTTCATTAACCGCTCTCTGTAACACTGGTTCCTATCTGTCTGGGTCTTCTTTGTCACTTCCTGTCAGTCCTGTCATTGTTTCACTTCCTGTCTGTAAGGTCATTGTTTCACTTAAGTGCACCTGTCGTGTCATCACTTAATCGTTAGTCTTACCAGCTGTTCCCAATCCTGTGTTTGTCATAAATAACCTCCTGTGTTCCTTGATCTTTATCAGTTGTACTTGTGTCTACGCCTTGTCATGGTCTGTGGTCTGATTTGAGTGTGGATGGTCTTGGTTTCATGGTTTCACTAAGTTTTGCACTACTATGTGCCTTTTCAGTTATATTTGAAGTATCTTGTTTTGCCTTTTTTGTTATTAAACTACATCTTTGGAATCCTGTGCTCTTCGTCATGTCTCCACATCACACTCATACCCTGTTCGGCGTAACACTCTCCTCTTTAAGCTGCATAAAGTATCATTCGTTTTCCTGGAACAAGCTATGTGGTGAAGTTTAATACTTAGTATCTCTATATTTGTAAACCCCACTGTGCAATCGAAAGAGGGAGGCTTGTCATTGTAAATTATAATAAAGCAAAAAATGCTAACTAAACATGTCTGACACTATGTGTATTTGACTGTCTGGCAGGTAGAAGTGCGCTCACAGGGATGTTTCTCTCTATGTTGCTTGCTGCTATGTGGGAGGACTAATATGTTGACAGCTCCCCTGCTGTTAGCTTCAGAGTGCTGTGTCAGGCTACCACACCAGACATCACCACACTGTTTATCACCATTTACCCAGAATGCTATGGAACCTAGCTGCTGTGTGTATCTGGGGCTGCGAGTACATCTGCTTTGGTCTAACAGCCAATTGAGACAGAGCCCAGGCCAGATGCTGAACTATTATTGGATAGAATATCACCTCCTTGATGAATTGTGCCTCACACTTCTAGGGTACGTGGTGCTGATTTCCAATTTGGATTTAGTTCTGCATTTGCTCAGCTCAATTAGACAGTGTAATTGTAAAATATATCCCAATGCCATATGCAGAATATGTGTTTTTGGTTTGTGACAGAAAGATCATGTTGTCCTGACCTTCAGTGTGGATCACAATTAAAACTGCGGCTATCAGTTTAACATGTGCATTTAGTCTGATTCTTAATTAATGCAAATAATCATGCCCCGTTTGATTGTAAAGCAATAAAGAGCATAACATGAGAAAGGGAGCCAGTCACACTATTGCACAGGTGTCATTTATGGTGACAATACTTAACACTCTATATCATTGCTGATTTTATCCCAAGTTACTACTTATGAAAGATCATTGCACAGATGTATTTAATGGACTGGAAGCATCTACAATTGTTTGTTTTTAATGTTGAGTGGTAATTGTAATTGTTACATTCATTCATTCACTTTTGTTTCTCACCTTATTCACAGCTTGCTATCTGTTCAAGTTAAATCACAACACAAAATGCAGACACAGATTGCCATTCTTTATGTACATCTGGTGATACTACTTTCATCTGCCACAATACTGGTGTGTATTTGAATGATCTATTAGGGGTTTTGCTACAAATATTGTTAATACTTTACCTTAAGGTTCCATTTGTTTACGTGAGTTACAGGGTTCAAAATATTGATTTCTCAACTTTAATTGATTCTCATTTTTATGAACCGATATCAGTTCTTAAATCCCAAGAATCCTTTTTAGTTCTTATAAGTGTTTTCAGTCGATGAACGAACAGAACATTGTAATGCACCTCCCACCCAATAAATCACAATAAGCTTTGTTCTTTGATACTTTCATGTATCAAATACTTACAAATCAGTTAACCTAAATACATAACCTACAATATTTTAATAATGCAGTATCAACTGATCTATTTCCTTGAGAACATTTTCCATGTACTTATCTTATATATTTGTAAATTAATCAATATCAAATAATGAAATTTGTGTCAATACTCAGCCCTATTAGTCAGAAATTAATGAACCAATGAAGAGTTGTATTGTTTATTAACTAACGTTAGCTAACGTCTATTGCAATTGATTTGTTTACGTTAAAGCAATAACTAACAGTAACTAATGGAGCTTTATTGTAAACTGTTATAAAAACATTAATATGCGCAATTAGTCTGTATATGCAATTCATTTTATCATAATTTGACACTCCTAGTTGAAACCAAAGAGCCATGAAAGATGTTTTTTTAAGACAGTCAGTCATTTGGTAGACAGACACAGTGAATCCTGTCTAGCAGTGCCAATTCCCATAGGGATTCTGTGATAGACTGATGAAAAAGTGTGCAAACTGTGACAGTCGTCTTTGTTGTGAAAGGCTGTCTGCACTGAGTTTCTGCAAGGAAGGAGGGCAAGGAAGGCTTCAAGGAAGTCTTATTTAATATTATTTACCACGACACTGGCCATAGACCATCATTTATATGATTCAAAGTTCATTTGTACCTATAGTTTTGAAAGTCTTGTCCATATTGACTCATGGTTAATAATTATATTTTTTCTACACAGACTGTTCAAAATCTTACATTAGCTTCTTTAGAAAATCTAAAGCTGAGCAGTTTGAGTATTTTGATATTGGGCGACAGCTTTTCAAGAGGGTTAAGCTGCCTTTGAGAGCACACATAAAGTCCTGATTCATGGATGCTTAATTTTGTAGATATCAACAAAATACACCTCAGGCATCAAGCCAAAGAGCAATATTTGTGGCCCTACCAGTGACCAAAAAATATTTTAAAATTAAAATTCCTATAAGCCCCACCATATGTCAAATGCAAATCAGGCAATGATCCTACTAGAGCACTATTGAGCATGTACAGATTGAACAAACACCACATCCCAGTCAAAGGCCCTCATTAGCTCATTAGTGTTAGAGGGCTTTAGTTACAGAACTCAATGATCAATGTGACACATTAGCTAAACATGCCATTTAGGGCCAGAACTAGCAGAGAAATGTGCATATAAGAAATAACAAGGACATTTGCTTTCAACCCCCACTTTCTTACCAAAACATTCCTAAAAACACAAGAGGTGATCATAGTGCTGAAGGCTTGTAGGCCAAGATGGTCACTGTTATTTTGCTAAGATTTGTTCTTGGATCAATATATTTTGTTGATCTTGGAACAACATTTCTGTAGACTTAAACCCTAAGCCTATCCTTACCCCTAAACCTAAACCTACCCATAACTTATCCTTAAAATCAGAGAGACGTGATGGTTGAATAACACTGATGTAGAAGCATCTAACCCTGCAAGCCTAAATGAACAGAAACTGAAAACTTGTCCCCCAGATTGGTTGATTGTAATGTTTATCCAGGATGTTGATCCGGGAACATGTTGTATTTGGTGAAATCATGTTCACCCACTTCCAGGACTTGATCAGCCCTCATCGGGGCCAGCGGACAAGGGTTTTTGGCGTAAGGCTACTTATTCTAACCACTGAGATCATGATTACATATATAATAAAAAATACCAGAGACCGCTTGAATAATTCAGACAAATCATGTATGATTATAATCATGTATTTATTTAGTTTTTTTGTTTTATCTGCCTTTTCCCTGTGCCTTTGTTGACTAATGCATTTGCATGCCATATATTATGTATAGTATATGTCCATGAACAACCTCTGTTGCTGTGGCTGAAAGGATTTCAGTATAGTGAGACAGGAGAGTTCGCTCAAACCTCCTTAGGTCGCATAATTTTGCGGAAAATTAATAGAAATGATAATTCCATCAAAGGAATTGTGATTTAAACGTTTATTTTATTAATATTTTTCTAAATGTGTATGCCTTTTGTAGAGTAAGCCTTAATACAGTTGTTTTGTACATTCTTGTGACTCCAAATAAACAGAAGGCATGAATTGCGACTAAATAAGTATATGTTATTTTTTATGTGAAATAAAGATAAATACCAGTTTGATTCAGAAATATTGATGTGCACTCCTGACGCAACTAATATAAGTCACTGTAAGTCAGTGGTCAAAGTTTGAAGTCTTTAAGTCTTTAAGTAAAGACCAGTCGCTCGCTTCTGTCATGTCATGTTGGTGAAATAATGGGATGTGTGATGTGTTCTATTCTATGTATGTGTGTTAAGGGTGGGTTTTAGGGTACCGCCGCAGGGCTACTGGCACAGCTTCATTTTGGCTTTGTAGCTTGAGGTACAAGGCTATTGGCTTCACCCAGCACATTGTTAGCTCTGGCTCACACTGGCCCGACAGTGGAGTGGAGGCTGATGTGTGTACATTCGGGATCTGCTAATTGTCATACCTTTAGTACGTGGGGGAAGCTGTAATCTGCTGATTGGTCAGTTTGAAGGTTTCACATTTGTATTTGAATCACATTGTAAAGGTAGGTATAACGGAATGTTATAACTATTGCTCCGGTTCTGTTTCTTTGCCCATCCCTTTGGCGGGGATTTGCTCTTTCTCTCTATCTGATCTCTGCCTTCTCTTTATCTCTTCTCTATACTTTCTACATCCTCTCTCTCGCACTCGCTGCTAACAATCTACATGCTGCATTTATGTTTTACCAACTTAAAAGTCTAATGTGTAACCAATTCAAGTAACCATAACCAAATATTTTCATTAAACCATTTTTATTATAAATTATGTGCTAACTAGTTTTGATTCAGTATTAGCAATCAAAGTGCAATACAATAGTCACACAACATGAAATCTATCCTACATATTTTGCTAATTCTAACTGGGCTAATCTCTGGTAAGTAGCGGTGGTTGGTAATAGACAAGAAATGTAGTTTTACATGCTTATAATGGTTTTTTTTTTGTCAATACTAAATACTGAACCACTGAAAGGAAACCAACCTTCCATATGTAAGAACAACTATCAGTGGTAATGGGTTGTTATAGATTAATAATTCAGTTTATAATAATACTAGAATACATGACATGTTGAAGCACTTATTAATTTAATTAATGTAAAAATAAATTAAGTGCTTTTTTGATAGGACACTTGTTGATTTCCTTGTCTTGGGTTGTAGCTTCTGGGCTTGGGATGCATTTGTTTGGTTTAAATGTGGTCATAAACACCACACAAATAGGAATTGATCTATTGAAGTCTCTGCGCCCTAAACATTTACCACAGATCAATAGAGCTAAACAAGACTTTATGGATTTCTTAGATTATATCTTGATCTTTTACACGTTCTGTTCTTAACCCTTTTCTTTTACCCAGAAGAAGATGTTATTTCTCAGAGGTTTCTCATGATGATCTCACATATGTTATAGAAGCAAATAAGAGTAACGTATATAGAGCTATACAATTATTTTACAGCATAACATTGACAGTTTAGGACCAGATCACAGATTTACGCCAATGCAAACCCTCTTTTAGCAATAAAAAACTACTGACAGGATTTACTAACGACACACAGTGAAAAATTAGCTCTGAAAAGGAATGGACAGGGTTGTTTTTGCGGCTGACCTTATTGCATATGTCATGCATTTCCAGGAGTTTCCCTTTCAGATGCAAAATTTATTGGAGAAGAGTATTTAAATGAATCATGCTAAGGTTTGTTATAGTGAGTTTAATGGCCAAAAAAGCATGTCTTACAGAGACGCTAATTTGCATTGCTCTTTGTTGTCAGGGTACTGCCACATTCGGTCTAGTAATCTCTTGTTGTTGTGGCAGAGCTCTGACACTACCGTAATGTTTCGAGTTTTGTGTGTGTGCGCGTGCACTCTTGTCTGTGTAACGTCTTGTGTGCGGGTTATAGTGTCCGATCCCCAGACGGTCTTGTCTAGTTTCGGTTTGTGTCAGGGTTTGGACATTCATGGCCCGTGTGTTCGTCCTTGTTGTGAGCAGGCGAAAGTAAAGTCAACGTGCTTGCTTGTTCTCGTGCGCTCTGTTATATGAGTGGGCGCGGTTTTGGGCTTGCTTGATTCCGTGTCCCCTCGTGTCTGTGTGCAGTGTTGTATGCACGCGGTTCATGTTTACATCGGCCACATGCTTTCATGTTGTGCTGGTTTGGTTGTCACCAGCTGCTCGTCGTCTTTGTTTAATGTGAACGTGCACCGATGCGCGTCCGCATTGGCTGCATGTTCATGTCTTGTCTGTTACCCCGCCCGTCTTGTTTCATTGTCATTAGTTTGATTTGTCCCAGCTGTTTTCCAATCAATTACTCTTCCTCCTGTGTGTACGTATTCCCCCTGTGTTTGCTGTCTTGTGCGGTTTCATCGTCATTCCATGGCTGTTCATCCGGTGTTTTTAGTCCAGTGTACAGTCATGCTCTAATCTTGTTCTAGTCCTGTTCGTGTTCTAGTCTTATTTATCCCCCTCGGGGTGGTTTCATTTGTGTTTGGGTTTTTCTTTTATTGTAATAAAATTCCCATTTCCCAATTCAATTCCCTCCGCACTATTGAGTCCTCGCCTCTCTCATCCCTTCTACACACCTGACATTTGTAGATTTTGTTGGTCGTAATGTAAATAATCTGGCTGCATCTGCGTTCTGTAATTGCATGTCCACTCCCAACTGCCTTGTACTGTAACTTTGGCCAATGGTCTTGAAAATTTTGAAAAATATGAACTTGTGATTGCAGACTTTGATATTTTGGCAAATCTAGGCACAGTTTGTAACCTTGTCGAGATCTCAGAGCCTCTACGTTAGACACGTGAGCATACTAGGATTTGAGAAACAAGCTGGTGACAAAAATGTTGTCCATTTTATTGCTTAGGAGAATCTGAACTTTTAAAGTGCTTTTATTTGTGATGTTTCTTTCATTTGAGTACGTTTTTAGCATACATAATTAGTATATCTTTGAATAGTTGTATCTTGGGCATTTGAATGAGATTGTGCAAGTTTGGACACAGAGGACTGTAAAACCACTCTGCATTGTAAACGATCCGCCTCTGTCCCTCTTGGGGTGGTTGGTTCATCTTTCCAAAGCATCCCTTTATCTTATCTCTCTTTATTGTACTTGTTTATTTTTAATGTGCCTTTGGGCTCTTCAGAGGCTGTCTTCTATAAGAAATCCCTTTTGTGATTAAAGTAGAATAACACTACTGTTAGCCACACCGTAGATTTTAAAAGAAGTCTTTCATATGATACAAAGGGACTTTCCATACAGTATGTATTTAGGGGTGGTATTTTTAATATAATATTTTAAGTATTAAGCCTAAAAGGATGACAGTGGATAGTGCAAAGTCTTTTGGCAGCACAACACATTCATATGATTACTACATTTGGTATTTCTTTCTTAAATGGATGGTTCAACAGGGAAAAAAGATTCTGACATCATTTACTCACCCTCATGTCATTCCAAACCCATAAGACTTTTGTTCATCTTCGAAGCGCAAATGAAGATATTTTAAGAGTGATTTCTGTTCTGTTCTGTCCCTCAGTTGAAAGTCCACACTACTACCACTTTGTCATTTCAAAAAGTTCATAAAGAGATCTTAAAACTAATGAATTTAGTGCTTTAGTCCAAGTCTTCTGAAGATACCATCAATTTATACGCTGAACAGCTTTAATGTATGCTTTTATATTTACATATAAACATCCATCAAGTCACACTCAGATATGGTAAATGGAAGTTCAAGTATGCTACACTCCACCCACTCATTCACAGTCACCGGAGCACTAATCATCAGCACCTGCATCCACTCAGCACCCAGTGTCTGGTCTTGATGTTCACACATGAACAATTACCTGTGAGCCTAAGAGAACGTTTCTTTTTCAGCACTATGTTGCTGTCTTCACTTGATCTCTTTATGAACCTTTTGGAACGTCAAAGTGGTATTTTCTTAGCTGTCAATAAAGTTTTTTTATATATCTTCATTTGTGTTTGGAAGATTAACCATCCCTTTAAGGTGCTTCACAGAATTTTGTGAGGAAAAAGGTCTATTGTGAATATAGAGATGTATGAAGCACAGTTCACACCGAAGTCACTTTCAAACCATCCAGCTTTCTGTTGGTCAACGCAGTGAATTCACTTGAAATCTTTTTCCCTCATATGAAATTCCAGATCATGTGGCTTCATATTGAAATGATGAAAATGTAATGAACAACGCTATATTTTGCATTTGACTGCACTTTTAGCAATAAACAATGAGCTAGACAAACATGTCGGTGCCCAGTTATGTTGATCATCTGTGCACCGCCTAAACACACAAGCATAGACCCACACAGAGTCCTGCATGCATGGTCGCTCAGGTCGATGGAGTTGGAGGAGGAGGAGTATGTAATTTCCCCTCATTTATTGCACCTTTACTCCTAAATTACTCCCGACTATTAGACCCTTTACCTGTGATCCCAGTTGAGGAATGTGGAGATGTTACTGTTCAGTCTGTTATTTGTGTTAGTGTGTTAATCTAGGTGGTTTCCACTTGTTCTCCACTTGTTTATGGTTCAACTACGGTCTCTGATTTTAATTTAATGGTCACTTGATGGCAAATATTTTTCTTTTAATCAAATATTTAAATAATTGATATAAGTTAGACTATTGTATAATCTATTGCAAAACTATCTATATATAAACTATTGTTGTTAAATCAAAAACATAATGATATAGTTTATAACATGTAAATTTTTGGTTCTGGTTCTTAAAGGCTTGACTGAATGTGAATTTCTCCAATATAATTAATTTATAGACAATCAGTCAACTTGGCTGTCAGCATAAAAGTCAAATTGTATACTCAACCAATTTAGGTTTGTCTATGGCTCATATCTAAAGAGTAGGGTGGCTGATATAATGTAGAAATGTGTATATTAAAATGTAATGCAATAATGAAAAATGCACATACAATAAATGCAATTATACAACATGCTATTTTCATTTTAATTTAAGACTGGTTTAAAATCTACAATAGAATGGATCTGCTCTGACATATGCTAACTAGAAGAGGTTTAGATGTTGATGGGCAGCATGTATGAGAAAATATAACAAGCCAAACGGCGACATCATTCACTAAATAGCCGTTTTATTATCCAGACTCTGTCTCACAGTTTGCCTGTCAGTTATAGCCACACACCAGCTCATCTTGTAAAAGGCACCACAGAGTAGGTGACAGTCTGTCAGTGTGTATCTTCTCACACTGCCAGCCTCTCACTGAATCTGTTTATGACTACATCCACCGAGTCTCTTTACTGCTCACACCATACTCCACTACGGCTGGAGTGAAAAAATGTTTTCATTTTATTTATCCTTGCAGCATAATGCAAAATCGAAATAAATGCTAACTGAAGTATGTTTATGTTCTGTTTGTGTTTGTGTAGAATACATTGGTCTTTTCTTCCGTATTGTGATGTACATTTGAGTATAATAAAAAATACAATGTTCCATTCACCAGTTGTTGATTAGATTTTTGAGATGTGGTCATTGCACACAAAAATGAATATGCTTGCGGGGTTTAAACAAACTAAAATCGGTCCGGCATACGTCATCAGAGAGAATGTTGTTTTACTGGAAGATTTAATAAAAAACTTTCCTTTTTTTTGATGTGCAATGTCTTGGAGAGCAGAGTGACTGATATAAAGTAAATATTATGTTATTACACCATTTAATTTAGAGATTAATTTAATTAACAAAGGCATAACAATTTCTGCAATTAAATGTATATTTATTGTACATTTACTAAAATAATTAGAAATAAATCATTTGAACTTGATAAGTTAGTAAGTTAGTAAGTAACTTCAACTTTCAGAACTTTCTTGGTTCTGTAATCCTATTTTTCCCAAATAAAGAAGCTGTTAAAGAACACGAATAAAGAAGTACAATGAACAAGAATGAAGTAAACAATAGTAAAGTATTCAGCAGTACACTTCTCAGCACTTGGTTCTCAGCACTGTCAAAATAAAGTTTACTACAAATTACATTAAAACATAACAAATTAAAAGTATCGGCTGATAGTTTTGGCCTTTTGGCGTGTAGCACATGGTAGCCGTGTGCTTTATTGTTATGTCTTATCTTGTGCTGTGCTTGTTTCATGTGGACACGCAGCTTTTGAGTGTTCTCATTGGCTGCGTGTTCATGTCATGTGTTTTGTCCTGTCATTGTGCAACCCCGCCCATCTTGTTTTCTCGTTATTGGTTTGACTTACCCCACCTGTTCTCCCTCATTACCTGCCCTGTTTGTTTCATATTTATTCTCCCTGTGTTTGCTGTCATGTGCTGGTTCATTGTCGAAATTGTCTTATTTTGCCGTCGCTGGGTTAGTCTAGTCTAGTCTAGTCTAGTCTAGTCTAGTCGAGTTGAGTCATGTCATGTTTTGCCCCTCATGATAGGTATTTTATTTTTTATTTTTTGTTTATTTTCTTATTAAGTAAAAGCCCATCTTTGGGTTCTCACTTCATCTCATCACCCAAACCTGACAATTCACTCTATTCTAAGTGTACTATATTTTGAGTGACTGGATTGGCCATTTGGAGACTCATTCGACTCATTTCCCTCTTATTGAAGCGTCTGAGCTGTTTCACCCACACAGTATCAAACCCACAATTTCTCTGATCTTCCAGAATGACTTTTGTGTTAATCTCTGATGGCACATCCATCATCTACAAACACACTCATTCATACACCTACACATGTACCTTTTTCTGTTCCATGCTTCTTGACACATGCCCAGCTCAAACCCTCCATTTCTGAGCAGTTATTTCTAATGCCTTGAATTTAAGATGCTAATGTACCCAAGAGCTCTCAACTTGCTATTAATAGCAATGTTCCTGACCTAGGATAGGTTGTTAGTTGTTTATATTTTTCAAGCAACAGAATTGATGTCTGATCACAGCTATGTGTATGTTGCTTATTCGATCAG
The DNA here is from genome assembly GCA_037043235.1 of Rhodeus uyekii. Lineage (NCBI taxonomy): Eukaryota > Metazoa > Chordata > Actinopteri > Cypriniformes > Acheilognathidae > Rhodeus > Rhodeus uyekii. The sequence continues at coordinate 1,513,701 of JAWRVZ010000078.1, forward strand.
AATTGAACTACCAGTATTTGTCTTAGTTTTAGGGAATCACCGATATAAACATTTTGAGTGCTACTGATAAGCCGCTAATATTGTCATGTTATGGCCGACAATTATTCTTTATGATCTAAATAAAAGAATAATAACACACTAAAGATTAAAATGAATCATTTTAACGTTACAAGTAAATTTTGGCATCGCAATAGTAAGGCAAGGCAAGGCAAGGCAAGTTTATTTGTATAGCACATTTCATACACAATGGTAATTCAAAGTGCTTTACATAAAGAAGAATGATAAAAATAAAACATTAAAAATGATTAAAAGAATAAAAAGATAAAATAAAATGCAAACAGTTCGGACATAGCACAGTGCTCAATCTGCAAATGCATAGGTAAAAAGATGTGTTTTGAGTCTTGATTTGAATGTGGCTACTGTTGGAGCACACCTGATCTCTTCTGGAAGCTGGTTCCAGCTGCGGCTGGCGTAACAGCTAAAAGCAGACTCTCCTTGCTTTGAGTGAACCCTGGGTATTACTAAGTGACTTGATCCTGATGATCTTAGTGATCTGTTAGGTTTATATTCTATGAGCATATCTGCCATGTATTGAGGTCCTAGGCCATTGAGTGATTTATAAACAAGTAACAGTACTTTAAAATTAATTCTAAATGTAACTGGAAGCCAGTGCAAGGACCTAAGGACTGGTGTGATGTGTTCATATTTTCTGGTTCTGCTCAGAATCCTGGCAGCAGCGTTCTGTACGAGCTGCAGCTGTCTTATGGTCTTTTTGGGAAGGCCGGTGAGGAGCCCATTACAATAATCCACCCTGCTGGTGATGAAAGCATGAACAAGTTTCTCTAAGTCTTGATTGGAGACAAAGCATCTAATTCTTGCAATATTTTTGAGATGATAATATGCTGATTTAGTTATTGTTTTTACATGGCTACTGAAACTCAGGTCTGACTCCAAAATCACACCAAGATTCCTGACCTGATTTTTAGTTGTTTGACCCCTAGAGTGAAGGTATGCGTTCACTTTGAGAACTTCATCTTTGTTTCCAAATGCAATGACTTCAGTTTTGTCTTTGTTTAACTGAAGGAAGTTTAGGCACATCCAGTTTTTAATTTCATCAATGCATTGAAACAGGGAGTCAATGGGGCTGTAATCATTAGGTGATAACGCGAGGTAAATCTGGGTGTCATCTGCATAGCTGTGATATGCAATTTGGTTCTTTCTCATTATTTGGCTCAGTGGCAGCATATATAAGTTGAACAGGAGGGGTGCAAGTATTGAACCTTGAGGGACTCCGCATGTCATGGATGTCCACTCAGACTTATGGTCACCGATACTCACATAATAACCTCTCCCTTCTAAGTATGACCTGAACCATTTAAGAACCATCTCAGAAAGCCCAACCCAGTTCCCTTTCAGGGAACTCGAGCTGTGTCGAAGCACTAGGGGAAATAGCCTTGCGTGAGTCACGTGAAGATCTATGCAACCAATGAGAAGCGAACGCGTGTGAATGCGTCACTGCCGGCCGCAGCCGGTGACGTCATGAGGAAGAGCATAAAGCGCGTCTGAAACCGGGGCGCGTCAGCTCTGAATGCCTTCAGCGTGCTGTGTCTGTGCGAGAGTGGTTTTTGAGACTTGATAGCTTAAAAAATCAAAGAATGAGTGTGAAAAGTGTGGCGAGAGATGAACAGAGTTTCAGACCGTGTGTTTATCCCTGTCCTCGTTTTATAACGGGCAGGGATACACATGTAATGTGTGTTATCTGTTTAGGAGTGGAACATGCACGGTCGGCTCTTGAGGGCGCCGGCTGTAAAGACTGTGAGCAGTTTTCTCTGCATGTTCTCCGCTCCCGCCTGGCGGTCTGTAACGAGGCCGCCCAGGCTAGTGTTCCCCGGGGTTCGGGACCTGCAGCGGCCGAGGCGTTGCGGCGCTCTCAGTCCTGGGGTTCACAAATGGATCTCGCTGAGGCTGCTGGGGTGGGTCCGTCCTTACCTCAGCCCTCACGAGACCAAACGGGTTCCAGTCACGGGCACTCCTCGGGAGATGTTCGTGCTGTGACTCCAACATTAGCTTTGTCGAGTTCCGATAGTGAGATGGACTTAGCTAGTGTTGACCCGGCAGAGGAGGCTTCGCCACTCTCCTCGCCGGCGTTTGAAGAGCTAGTTGAGGTTGTGGCGCGAGCTGTCTCTCGTCTGGATATTGAATGGCCGGCGGAGACCAGAAGCGCCCGTCCTAAAAGAAGTATGTTGGACGAGCGTTATCTGCCGGCTCGCGTCACTCCCCCGCGCCGAGCTATGCCTTTCCTTCCCGATTTGCATGCCGAGGTATCCAGATCGTGGGAAAAGCCAGCCTCTGAGAGAGTTCATACACGGAACAGTTCGATGTATACGAATCTCGCAGGGGCTCAAAGCTATTGCTATGGGGGGATGCAGAAGGTGGATGAGGCGCTTGCGAGCTACCTTGTGCCCCAATCTGCGTCCTCCATTAAAGCTCCGGCGCTCCCCTCCAAGCCGATGCGCGTCACGTCGTCTTTGGTGGGGAGAGCGTACTCAGCCTCTAGTCAAGCCGCAGCGTGCCTGCACACCACGGCTCTGCTGCAGGCTTATCAGGCTGAGTTGCTGGGGGACCTCAACGAGGGCGGCGGTATCGGTCCGGAGACAGTGGCAGAGCTGCGCCGGACCGTGGATCTGTCTCTCCGGGCCACTAGGGAGACGGCCTACTCTGTCGGTCGCTCCATGGCAGCTCTGGTGGCTACGGAGAGACATCTTTGGCTCAATTTGTCTTCCATCAAAGATAGGGACAAATTTGTTTTGCTGGACGCTCCTCTGTCCCCTTCGGGCTTGTTCGGCGACGCCGTAAAAAGCGTTGTCGACAAGTTTCAGGAGGCTGCACGACAGCAGGTGGCGTTCAGTAAAGTTATTCCCCGCCGCCCTCCACGTGAGACCGCCAGTCAAAGGGGGTCTCAGAGCTCTTCACACAGGGCCGCTCAAAAACGAAGTGTCGCCACCCGTCTTCCTCCGGCTAATCCCGGGGGGTCGGGGCGACAGGCTCAAGCCTCTGGCAAGAGGGGCGATCTGAGGGCTGTCCTGAGCGCTAAGAAGGCTAAGAGCAAGCGGCCCTGACGCCAAGCCGCAACAAGGTGGTGTATCCCTGGAGCAGCTGACCAGTCAGCCCGCCATGGGAAAACCACCCCCTCTGAGGAGGGTCCTAGAGCACTCCACCCGGGAATCCGGAAATCCCGGCCCAGTGGTGGACATGCCATCAGCACCAGAGGCCAGCCCCGGGAGGCTGGTTCCCCTAGTAGAATTCCGGGATGCGTGGTCACGGCTACCCGGTATCTCTCAGTGGGTCCTGCGCACGGTCACCTTAGGGTACGCCATTCAGTTCGGGGTCTCACCACCCCAGTTCTCGGGGGTCCTACAGTCTGCTGTAGGCCCTCAGCAGGCTCTGGTCATGGAACAAGAAGTAGACACTTTGCTGGCGAAAGGGGCCATCGAGTATGTACCCCTCGCAGAGAGCAAGTCCGGGTTCTACAGCCGGTACTTCATAGTTCCAAAGAAGGATGGAGGGTTGCGGCCCATTCTGGATTTACGTCTCTTGAATCGTGCGGTCAAGCGTCTAAAGTTCAAAATGCTAACGCTCAAACAGATCGTAGTGCAGATCAGATCCGAGGATTGGTTTGTCACAGTCGACCTCAAGGACGCTTATTTCCATGTCTCCATCCTTCCGCAACACAGGAAGTTCCTGAGGTTCGCCTTTGGGGGAAAGGCGTACCAGTATCGGGTGCTTCCTTTCGGCCTAGCGCTCTCACCCCGCACGTTTACGAAAGTCGTGGACGCTGCTCTAGCTCCCCTGCGGTCACGGGGCATCCGTGTCTTAAACTATATAGACGACTGGCTTATTCTGGCCCAGTCGCCGCAGTTGGCGGAGCAACATCGAGATGTAGTGCTCGCACACATAAAGGAGCTGGGGTTGAGGCTGAACGCCAAGAAGAGTGTCCTTTCTCCTGCTCAGAGAACCACCTTCTTGGGAGTCGTCTGGGACTCAGTAGCGATGTCGGCCCGGCTTTCCCCCGGGCGCATCCAAGTTATCTGTTCAGCCGTCAAGAGCATCAAGTTAGGCCAGCCACTCACTGTCAGACACTTCCAGAGGGTGTTAGGGCTCATGGCAGCGGCTTCCTGCGTCATCCCGTTGGGCCTGCTGCACATGAGACCCCTGCAGTGGTGGCTAAAGACCAAGGGGTTTTCCCCGAAAGGGAACCCGCTTCGCATTATCAAGGTCACGGGGCGATGCCTACGCGCCTTGAGTATGTGGAAGAATCCTTGGTTTCTGTCTCAAGGCCCAGTGCTAGGGGCTCTGGCTCGGAGAGTCTCTCTCTCGACAGATGCCTCCCTCTCGGGCTGGGGGGTGGTCTTGAGAGACCGCTCCTCACAAGGTCTATGGAACAGTCGGCACCAAACCTGGCACATAAACATGTTAGAGTTACTGGCGATCCGCAAAGCACTCCGTGCGTTCCTACCGGACCTTCGCGACCACCATGTCACTGTTTTCACCGACAGCATGACTGCGGTTGCGTATATCAATCACCAGGGGGGTCTGCGTTCGCGACCACTTTACAAGATGGCGCGACAGATCCTCCTCTGGGCCCAGGGAAAGCTGCTCTCCATCCGGGCGGCTTACATCCCGGGGGTCCAGAATGTGGGAGCAGACGCCCTGTCGAGACAGGGGGCGAGACCAGGGGAATGGCGACTCCACCCCGAGGTGGTGGAGCAAATTTGGGAAAGGTTCGGAAAGGCACAGGTCGACCTGTTTGCCTCGGTAGAAAACTCCCATTGCCCTCTGTGGTTTTCACTCACACATCCAGCGCCTCTGGGGCGGGATGCCGTGACGCAGGCATGGCCGAGGTTACGCCTGTATGCTTTTCCCCCGATCGCTCTGCTCCCGGGAGTTCTGGCAAGGTTCGCCGGGACAAGGTCCGTCTCACGCTAGTGGCCCCCCACTGGCCGTCCAGAATATGGTTCGCGGACCTTGTGTCCCTCCTCGACGGGGTCCCCTGGGAGATCCCGATCAGGAGGGACCTTCTGTCCCAGGCGGGAGGTTGCATTCTAAATCACCCGCAACCAGGGCCGTTGAAACTGTGGGTCTGGCCCCTGAGGGGGCCCAGCTCATAGAGGCCGGTCTCTCAGCCGAGGTTGTTGAGACCATCCTGCAGTCCAGAGCTCCCTCCACGAGGAAACTCTACGCCTTGAAGTGGAAGCTCTTCACTTCTTGGTGTAGTGAAAGGCAGCTGAACCCAGTAACCTGCCAAATTGGCAAAGTACTGGAGTTCCTGCAAGAAAGATTTGTGGCAGGGCTGTCCCCCTCCACCTTGAAGGTCTACGTGGCTGCTATAGCGGCTTGCCACGTACCTCTGGGTGGGGTGTCCTTGGGCAGGGACCCCCTAGTCACTCGTTTCCTCCGTGGTACATTAAGGCTGAGACCTGCGGCTCAGACCAGGGTGCCTGCCTGGGACTTGTCCATGGTACTCCTAGGCTTGTCCCAGCCACCCTTTGAACCTCTAGAGGGTATCTCTATCAAGTACCTCTCGCTAAAAACCCTTCTTTTGCTGGCTATCACTTCGCTTAAGAGGGTCGGGGACCTTCAGGCCCTCTCAGTGGCCCCATCATGTCTTGAGTTTGCGCCCGGGATGGCGAAAGCTTTCCTCCACCCGAGGCCGGGCTACGTCCCCAAGGTTCCCACTAATGTGGCTCGGTCTGTCACGCTGCAGGCCTTCTGCCCTCCCCCATTTGACGATCATGAGCAGGAGCACAAGAACAAGGTCTGTCCAGTGCGAGCACTGGACGCTTACGTTCACAAGACTGCCACGTGGCGTAAGTCGGACCAACTGTTCGTTTGCTTTGGGGCCCCCGAGGGTGCCCCAGCTTCCAAGCAAACTCTGAGCAGGTGGATAGTCGAGGCTATCTGTCTAGCTTATGAGTCGGCCGGACATGCTTCTCCTTTGAGGGTCCGAGCCCACTCCACTAGGAGCATGGCGGCATCCAAGGCTCTCCTCTCCGGAGTCTCCTTGCCTGACGTTTGTGCTGCGGCTGGCTGGTCCTCGCCGCACACATTCATGAGGTTCTACCAGCTAGACCTCGATGCCGCCCCGGGAACCAGGGTGCTCTCTCAGTGAGCTGGGACACACCCGGATGCTGACCTCGCTGAGGTGGCGTTGGCATAGCGTTCCCCTAGTGCTTCGACACAGCTCGAGTTCCCTGAAAGGGAACGTCTCGGGTTACTTATGTAACCCTGGTTCCCTGAGGGGAACGAGACGCTGTGTCTTGGCCTCAGCTCCGGGCGCATCCGGGCCCGCTTCAGGCATTCATGGCTGACGCGCCCCGGTTTCAGACGCGCTTTATGCTCTTCCTCATGACGTCACCGGCTGCGGCCGGCAGTGACGCATTCACACGCGTTCGCTTCTCATTGGTTGCATAGATCTTCACGTGACTCACGCAAGGCTATTTCCCCTAGTGCTTCGACACAGCGTCTCGTTCCCCTCAGGGAACCAGGGTTACATAAGTAACCCGAGACGTTTTCCAGCCTGTCAAGGAGAATGTTGTGATCTACAGTGTCAAACGCAGCACTGAGGTCGAGTAAAACCAGCACTGATAATTTACCTGAATCTGTGTTAAGACGAATATCATTTATTATCTTTATGAGTGCTGTCTCTGTGCTGTGATGTGGTCGGAAACCAGACTGAAAGTTGTCAAAGTATCCATTCAAGCTTAAGAACTTGTTCAGCTGATTGAAAACAACTTTTTCAATGATCTTGCCTATGAAAGGAAGATTTGAGATTGGTCTGTAATTGCTCAATATGATGTTGTCCAGATTGCTCTTTTTCAGAAGGGGCTTAACAACTGCAGTTTTTAGGGAATTTGGAAAAGTCCCAGAAAGAAGTGAGGCATTTACCACTTCTAGGATATCTGGTTCTAAACAGTTAAACACGCTTTTGAAAAAAGATGTGGGAAGTATGTCAAGGGCGCAGGTTGATGTTTTAAGGTGCTGTACTGTTTCTTCCAAAATTTTACCATCAATTGCTTCGAAAACAGACATAATAGCTACTTTCTGAGGTTGTGGTCTGATCTGTTTTACCCCAGTGCAGCTCAAGGATGTGCTGATCGCCTTTCTGATATTATTTATTTTCTCAGAGAAGAAGGAAGCAAACTCACAGCATTTGCTGTCTGAGAGCATTTCACTGGGAATCTGACTTGGGGGATTTGTTAGTCTCTCTACAGTAGCAAAAAGAGTGCGGGTGTTGTTTAAGTTTCTGTTTATAATATTTGAGAAGAAGGTCTGTCTAGCTTTGCCTAGTTCCACATTGAAAGCATGAAGGTTATCTTTATAGATGTTATAGTGGATTTCAAGATTTGTCTTTCGCCACATGCGCTCAGCTTTTCTGCATTGTCTTTTCATATTTTGCACTACTGTTGAATTTCTCCAGGGTGATTTTTGTCTGCCACTCTTCTTCCTGACTTTCACAGGAGCAATGTTATCAATAACATTCTGAACTTTTGAGTTAAAAGAATCAAGAAGAAAATCAACAGAGTCTGCAGATATGCTTGGTGTTAAAGATATAGCCTTCATAAACAGAGCACTAGTATTCTCATTTAAGCATCGCTTTTTGACCGAGATAGATCTAGCTTCAACAGTCGGAGAGATCAATATATCAAAGAAAATACAGAAATGATCTGATAGAGCTACATCCTTAATGACAATGGATGAGATGTTTAGACCCTTACTGATAATTAAATCTAGTGTATGTCCTCGATTGTGTGTGGGTCTATGTACATGCTGAGTCAGATCAAAAGTATTCAAAACTGATAGAAATTCTTTTGCCATTTTGGATTCTGCATTTTCTATGTGGATGTTAAAGTCCCCAGTAATGGCAAAACAGTCAAACTCTGAGGAAGTTGCTGATAGCAGTTCTGTAAAGTCCTCCACAAAGGCTGGAGAGTATTTTGGAGGCCTGTAAATGACTAAAAGTAGAATGCGAGGAGCACCTTTTAATACAATACCCAAATATTCAAAAGACAAGTAATCACCAAGTGACACTTGCTTGCATTGATAGACATCTTTAAATAGAGCGGCTTCACCTCCACCTCTCCTAACAGCTCTGCAGACACTCATAAAAGTAAAGTTGGGAGGGGCTGTTTCATTCAGGATTGTTGAACTGCAACTGTCTTCAAGCCATGTTTCATTTAGAAGCATAAAATCTAGATTATTTGTGGTTATTAAATCATTGACTAGAAGTGATTTATTTTTAAGTGAACGGATGTTTAAAAGTGCTAACTTAACAGTCTTACTTTCTGTCTCAGTAATCTTAGTTTGGCGTGCAATATGCAACAGATTAAGTGGGTTTGCCAAACGGTTTAAGAAGACCTTTGGCTGTCTATCACGTAATAAAACTGAAATAGCGAAAGCAACAGGCACACTGGGTTCCCGCTTGTTCTGTAAACATTTGACAAAGTCACTGTTATCATAGCAGGGACCCGGCACACATCACTGAGAGCTTTTATCAGTTGTTTTTGGTTCACCTAGAACAGATGGAGGATGGTGAGGGCCCTGGCGTTGTGGTAGCGACCGAAGAACTCTCGCAGGAGGAATGGGAGGTTGAGCTGGGCCCACAGGCTTTGGTGGTTGTGGAGCTCGCCGCTTTTTTGTTGATGTCTGGGGGCTATAGTATAAAAACGTATATTAATTTAAAGACATTTCATTTTGTTATTGTGTTTTAAAAGCATACAAATAAATATACAATACTGGGCTGGTCTAATATCTAATATTAGCTAATAACTGATATGGTACAGATATATTTTACTGTTACTGTCTGTTTTTAACTTTTTAAAGTATCATAACATAAAGGTGTTTGTGCATTTATGCCAGAGTATTTTTTATATGTGAAATATTTATTTCACTAAAATATTCAAAAGAAAAATGCTAAATATAATTGTTTAAAAACCCTCACAAAGATCAAAGACTTTCATGTGCATTCTAAAAATAAATGTTTGCATGCTACAATAAATCTCTGGAAAAATAACGATTGCAATATATATCGAATGTTATTGTGATATAGAATGATTCATTTTGTCATACCGCCCAGCCAGCTTGACTGAAAGTTTGTTTTTCAAAAGTGAACAAACATTGTTAAGACAACATCTTTTACGATTCATTTAGCGCTTAATCACTGAACTAAATGCGCTGTTGTGCTTTGTGTCTTATGAAGGGACATCATTTTAAGAGGCCCTTTGGCTTGGCCCTTTGGTGTTAGAGACTATTTTAACCAGAGGAAGAGGCTACGGGTTTTGTCGCCTTCCTCGTGGGAGACATGAAAGGCATGCTGGGAAGGTAATGCACTTTTAATGGCCTGGTGCAGAGCCCTGCAGCTGTGACGGCCCATGTAGCTGCGGCTCTGATTGATTACACGTCTCCTGGGGGCCGGGCAGAGTGACGCAGCAGCTGCAATTCATCGTGCCGTCAGGGCCGCTGGAGAACCAGTCGTGATTCAGCAGAACACCGCACTGGTATCCACGCAGTGATGCTCATAGGAGGAGGTGTCATTGTCTAGACTGGTGATTCATTTTTTTTACATAGATTAATTTTTAATCTCAGGACATAGATAGGAACATGCCTCTTTTATTGAATTAGGTGCTGAAAACTGATGATGCAATAGATGATTTTCCGATCATTTGTGGATTCATGCTTGATGCTCATGAAACATCAAATCCAGTAGAGACAATCGGATGTGAATATTATTATTATAGGATTACTATGAGATTATTATAATATTAAATACACATTACTGTTCAAAATTTTGGGGTAAGTATAAATAAAAAGTAGTAAAGAGACTTATAATGTTATAAAATATTTATATTTCAGTTAAATGCTGTTCCTTTGAACTTCCTTTGACTATTAAACAATCCTGAAAAAATCTATTATGGTTGCGACAAATATATTTAAAGCAGCACAACTGTTTTCAACATTAATAATAATAAATGTTTCTTAAGCACCAAATCACATACTGTATATTCCAAATGTGTCAACTTATTATAACTGTGTCACAGGTTGACTCCTCACATAAGCAAGTAGAGGATTTATTTGTTGCCGTCTATACTTTATTAAACTTAATGTTGTTTTCAACAAAATATTTTTTAAACTTTTTATGCATTTTGGCCAGTCATTTACACAATAACGGTATTTTAGAGACCTGAAAATGGAAACTTTTGAAAAACGGGATGCAAGTTTTTGAAAACGATAGCGTTATTGTCTAAATTACACAAACATTTTCATTCATAATATGACCCTTTTAAAGAAGATTTTACTTCCTTTTTCATGACCTTTACTGACACAGAGCTTGGTTATGACACATAAAGCCAGCATGAAATTCCAGACATCAGAAGAGAGGTCACTGCTGTGTTATCAGTGATACTGGGGCATGTGTGGCATTCATATGCTTTATTGCTGCCATGATGAGCCTCTCAAACACACAAATAAAGGAAACACATGTGCAGTGCTGCATGCTAATCACCGTCAGAGTAACAAACATCAAAACTAGCAAACGAAGGACTAATTCTCCTTCATCAGGCCTGCTTCTAACCCTCTTGGGATACATTAAACCTTTTAAGTTGTTCCTTTTAAAATTATTGGATTTAACAGATTGTGTTCTAAGCAGATTTTGCTCAGTTTGATTAGCTATAAGCATTAGCATTCACATACTTGGCTAAAGCAGGCTATGTATTGGGCATATGGACATATTGGGCTATGTATTTTACTGGTATATTTAGCCTTCTCTATTTCAGTTACGTTTCAAACAGGTTCTAATACGGTATATATCTTTCCTTTAACAGAAAAAAACAAACATGTGTTAGTGCACATATATACAAACAGCATTTTCAGGAGCTCAGATAAAATATAAGTTTTGAGCATTGCTCCTCTTTCTTTTCTTAAAGTACCAACACGTCAAACAATCTTATCTTAGACTTTACAAGACCTTGTTAGTCTCTGCAGAAGCCCAGAGGAAATGATGTCATGTAATACATAGTGAATGTGAGAGTGGCCCAGGTTTAATTGGATTAATGAGTCCTTGTAAATGAATTAGTGAGTGAGTGCAGTCAATATTCCAAGTCAATCACCTTGACTATAGTGAACAAGATACCATGAGAGACTCGTTCTGACCTCACAGGGAACAAGCACATAATTGAGATTGCAAATGCTCTTATGACTTCATGTATTATGTTGTATAATATAGTCAACCGGAAATCAAACTTGACCCTCTTTGTTTCTCAATTATGTCATATGTTCACTGGTCCATATTATTAGAAAGAAAATCATTTCTTGGAAATGTATTAACTTTATTGGTCCTTAAACCACTTTCCTTTTTTACTGTTGCGAAAGGCAAGAAAATATAACATGAACTTATTTCAACATCTAATTTTCCAGATTGAATTAAATCAACATTGATAAAGATTAATTATGTGTTGTGAATACTGTATCGTGGTGTCTTTAAAGACCTCATTTGTAGAAAATTATGTTCATGGTGCCTGTGAAGACCTGATTTATACCTGGAAAATATGCATTTACATATATGCATCTGACAAATACTTATATCTAAAGCGACTAACATTGTATTGAAGGTATACATTTGATCAGTCCTGGTAATCGGGTCTTGTTTTACTCGTGCCATGCTCTACTGTTTGAGCAACAGTAACTTTTCCAAAAAGTGTGGTGTTACAGTGCCATAAGATGGCATGAAGCCATGAATTTTTGTGACTCATAGTTTTCTTTTGGTTAATGAATGTGAGGAATATTGCACTTTTTGGCTTCATATTTATACATTGAAAGGAAGTATAGACTATAAGTCTATACTTATAATATATATATATATATATATATATATATATATATATATATATATATATATATATATATATATATTTGCATAGAGGCCTCATTAGCTGCTATTTCTAGGGGGCACTATACATAAGCTGACCCCCATATTGGAATGATCAAAGCCGATCTGTGAATGTTCGAAAGCAAGTTGATTGAGTGTCTGGAATCTGCAATAGACTTCAGCAGATGATATTGCACTGAAAACATCCGTAGATGTCATAGATGTCAGCTAACATGACATTAAAAAGTTACCATAGTAAAAACCTGTAATATTGAGTTAATACATATAAAAAACACAAACCAAGTCATTGTCACCCGTGAAAGGTTATCCCATTTCTTTGTGAATTTAAATGTTAGTTTTTATTAAAATAAACTGTCAAATCATATGCAAAAATAGCGATATTAATAGGTTGCATTTTTAAGTAGACAGAATATTTTGGACAAGACAAATTCCTTATTGAATTTTTAATCATGAAAATATCTGTGAAATGTTATGAATTGACATATTCACATCTTAAATATACATTATGTTGAATTTCGCCCCCCCAAAAAATGCAATACCTAAAAATACAATGCATTAAAATGCATTGTAAAAAAACATAAAACAAACGGAATTCTATCGTCAGTAATAACAATGGTGCTTTTTGTTTCCGAAAAACCTCCAAATACCAAAGTACAAATCATGTTTTGAATGTAATATTTGCTGCAGTAAACACATGTAGTTTTACAAACCTCTATTTAAGCTTCAAAACCGATGGGTTTCCCTGAAAGCAGGCAAGCTTTTTCCCCCTTCAGTGGGAGTCTAACTGTGAAATAGAGACAAGCATAAAGGCAGAAGCTTTCTTATTCCTCTCGGCAGTGGCCAGAGGGGTAGCCATTGACAGCTTTTATTTCACGACACCATCTCAGCCGACCTTGGCTCATCTCAAAGCCCTTGTCCTTCCAGACAGACAATTTAGAGGCGCTGTCTCAAAACTGACCCGGGACGTCGGCAAACCGTCATCATTAACGCAAACCAAACATCGCCTTGGGAAAGGAGGAGCTGTTTTTTCAGCTTGTTGGCTCAAGGGCTCAAGCACACGTGGCTAATATTTCCATGTCAAGTTTGATTTTCTCTGTATCATTCTCGCTGTGACAAGATTTGAATATAATTTTATGCTCAGGTTGCCATGGTGACTGAAATAGGGGCTCTGTATGTGCCAGTTGCCATGCAGTGATTTATCAGAAAAGATGTACAAATGCCACGGCATGCTTTCTAAAAAATACTGCTACATTTTAGTTTACCTCCTATTTTCAGACTTTTGTGACCTCTCAATTAGTTGTGCACTTGTATTTTTTTCTCTACTGACCTCGCCTCTGTTGTTTGAGAAAATGCACTCACTTCTCTTGCCCTCCTGGCACAGGTGGCCATGACTCACAAATGGACTTTCTTCCTACACAAACACACACACTGTTTCTTTCACTTAAAATGTGTTGTGAATCACAGATATTTTCACAGGTGCCGTGATGACGTTGCAGTGACTACTATGCACACACACACACACACACACTAGGGTTGTGGGTCCATTGATTGAGAAATCATGATCTGTATTAACTGAGAAGACAAAAAGCTCAGCGGTTGAATTCTCTGGCTGTGTTGAAAAATAATGAGATGAAGATTATAGGAGCAGGTTTATAACTTCTCGCTTCTTGTATAGGCTGCAGATATAATGAATTAGATGGAAATATTTGCAAAAATATTCATTACCCGATTGTTAAAATCAAGCCTTATAATAGATAATAATTTACCTCTTACATTGAGAAGTGAGGCATTTTGATATGAGAAATAAAAAGAACTGGTGATTAGCTGATTGATTGACCAGGTAAGATTTTCACTGCACGAACTGTGATTGTGTGTGTGTGTGTGTGTGTGTGGAACAACTTTCAGTTGGAATTTCAAGTTGGAACAACTTGAGGGTCAGTAAATGATGACAGAATTGTAAATTTTGGGTGAACCATCCCTTTAGGTATAATATTTTAAAGTATATTCTTTCCATAATAAGTTTTCACAGGACAGTCAAAGTGTTCTTTTCTTCTTCTTCTTCTTCTTCTTCTTCTTCTTTTTAATATAAATATGGCACATCGCTATTTTACCATACAGAAAATTCAAGCCTTTTTTTATGTGTTTTGAATACAAAAATAATTTGAAATATTTTAAGAGACATTGCAGCCGTCTTTTAAAATCTTGTGAAGCTTCTATTTGAGCTTGTATTAGGCAGAAGTGATGTATGAGAGCTGTGCTTTACTTTGTGAAATAAATTTAGATTTAACTAGACACTCTTGAACCCTACAAAATCAGCATTGCTGAAAGGTTAAAAAGCATTGATCAAAAGCTATTTAAATGTGGTTTGGTTGCTTCTTGAGAAGGGCTTGATTTCATCCGATGCTTATGAAAGACAGACAGTTCTTAATGAAAAGATTATGAAAAGGGATCAATGCTTCATGGTCAGTGTGGTTTTGTTGGCGAGACTTTTAGATTAGCATGTGATTCAGACTTCCGCTCACCCAAAGGGACTCAAATCTCATTTCAGATACTTTATCAACTCAATGTCTTGTGCGGTGGGATGCGGTTCAGTCACAGTACCCCAAGGACAAGATGAGAGAGTGACAATTTTGACACCTTGACAATCACACACACACAGACACTTATCTCTTGAGAGAAAATGTGTCCGCGTCCATTTGCATTTAGCACTGTGACAGTTTTCTGAGACTGTGAAAGCGTCGGCTCATGTCAAATGCCTGAACACAGGGGAATAATGTTGGAATGGTTTTAATGACCGTATAAATTTTAGCTTGCGTGATTTATTATTTTCAAAGCTAAACCGAAGCTAATGTTCTCACAAAACACTCTTTTGTCTTTCATTGGTTGGACAAACAGATATTTGCATCATTGGTTGCGCTAATGCTGCTGTTTTAGGCTTGTTGCCACACATCTAATAATTACGTTTAATTATTTATTTATTTAATTATTATTTAATTAAAAAGAGCATACATTCATTATGTCCTTTAAGTTCATTAAAAGTTCAGGAATGCACTGACATGATAATCAGATTATGATTAATTCCTGTCTATCCTTTGTCCTGTAGAGAACCATGAGCACTGTGGAGGAGGAGTCGGACCACATGATACCATGAAGAGAAGCCTGCAGGTCCTGCCCCACCAGCTGCTGAGTAAGTCTCACGTTAATAAAGCCTTCTAATACTGATAAGCCATTTATAGTGTTTTTAAAGGCTCTTTTCCTTCATGGTGGTTGATTAAAGGACCCTAATGACCCAAGAACTCTGTGGAATCCTCATATGATACACATATAAATCTAGAATTATTTTCAAAATATAGGCTGTAACGGAGTTAAATGTTCAGGGAGGAAGGAGGCGGGAACCGGCAGACATTTAAACACACTTTAATGGTGAAAATAAAACATAAACTCAAAACGAAAGTAATGGCGGCGGCCCCTCGCGGTCGACCGCCGCCCACACAAAACATAACAAAACTCCAGGCCTGGTCCTCTCTCGCTTTCACTGTCGTCGCTCCTCCTTTTAAGTCTCCGCTCCTCCGTGAGAATAGAGAGACCGATGGCTCGCAGGTGTCGCTCATTCTCAATCACGCCACCGGCTCACGTGACGCTCTCACGGTCCCTCGACCCCGCCCTGCTCGCCACATACCCCCAACGCCCTTCGCAGGCCGGGGGGTACTCCCGAGACTGCGCTCTACTCCCCCCCCCCCCCCTCCTCCGGGGGGGGGCCGATCACGGCGGCCGCGGTACCTGTGGGTAAGGACAGAGGAGGCGAGGGAAAAGGAAACGGAGACAAGAGGAGCGACAGTGACGGGAGAGGGGAGAGAGGAAAAAAAAAAAACAAATCTTGGTCCGGTTCCCCGACACGCTGCCTCTCGGTCCTCGACCGCTCGAGAGCTTCTTCTTCGCGGTGCTGTGCGATGGCACTGGACGCAGATCCGTGGACGGGCTGGCGCTCCTCCGCCTCCTGGCGGCCGGCGACGACTCCTCCTTGCGAGGGCAGCCGGCAGCGAGTCCCCGTTCCCCGCTCCTCCCCGTTCACGGCGGACGGCAGCAGGCTCCGGCGCACTGGCGAACGGGCGACTCCTCCGCTCCCTCACGGACGGCAGCCTCCCACCTCGACCCAGGAGCACGGCAGGGCTCTCCGTCCCACGCGATCCTTCGGCGCTCCAGCGCCACCGCCGCGGGCAGCATCTGACGGACCTCTCGTCTTCTCTCGTGCTGCCCGACCTCCGCAGCACCGCGAGCTCTCCCGGCAGCGAGGGCTCTTTGACAGCGCGTCCCTCCGACCTCCCGGGTTTCGGCACCAGTGTAACGGAGTTAAATGTTCAGGGAGGAAGGAGGCGGGAACCGGCAGACATTTAAACACACTTTAATGGTGAAAATAAAACATAAACTCAAAACGAAAGTAATGGCGGCGGCCCCTCGCGGTCGACCGCCGCCCACACAAAACATAACAAAACTCCAGGCCTGGTCCTCTCTCGCTTTCACTGTCGTCGCTCCTCCTTTTAAGTCTCCGCTCCTCCGTGAGAATAGAGAGACCGATGGCTCGCAGGTGTCGCTCATTCTCAATCACGCCACCGGCTCACGTGACGCTCTCACGGTCCCTCGACCCCGCCCTGCTCGCCACATAGGCATTTTGTGCAGATACAACAGGCATATAATACATACAAATTAGTTAAACCACAGTTCCCCCTTCAAAACACCACATATCCACCCATATCTCTAGCATCCCAAGGACAACCCCCCAATACATAGAAGAAGTGTAAAGAACAATGACAACAATACCATATAATAATAAGTATAATAGTTAAATAATACAATAAATGTCTGAGAGAGAAAAAAGAAGATAATCCTTTTCTGCATTCTCAAGAGAGAGATTATAATATAAGATCAATAGTATGAGATTAATATGAGATCAATATAATTTAACAAAGACTTCTGTGTTTTTTGAAAGGATTTTAGAGATCCTTTTAAAAAGAAACTGTTTTTTCTCCAGCTTTAAACGCAAGAATTTCTTTTATCCATCTGTCATATAAAGGATGCATGCTTCCAAATGAAAGACTTCAATATTGTTGAGGGCAAATTAGGCTTGAAAGGAATTTCAAACTAAGCTGTAGAAGGATTTGCAGACACTGACATATTAAAGTTTTTTTTAAAGTAACAAATTCTTTAAACCAAAACTCTGACCTGGACAGGATCAGAACATGAGAGTATGATTGGCTGAAGACAGTCCGCATCTATTATCATTTCTGCTTCGGTTTGTTTCGGCTAGTCTGACATTGGTGTTGTTTACTCTATGAACAATCTTTCAATGCATCAAACTGTGCTGGGCACAAACAGAGGAAGAGAGTAGTCTAGTATATAATCCCACTTTGTTTCAAGTGTAGTGACTCAAGCTCTTGTTCTGAGGTGTTTTTGAGTGAAACAGAAGACCTAGGATTCAATGAATATATTGATTCATAAATAACAGAATTAGCACTCTTCTGTCTGGACTAAGAGAGAGAAGGAGGTTTATTTAAGAATCAGGAGGCATATTAGGAGATTGTGGGAACAGATTTTATGTTCAAATTGCCTCATATGAATGAAGTAGAAAAGATAAGTTTTAGGAAGATAACATTTTTAGAATAATTCTGAAAAGGACAAAAAATATTTCTTTCTGTAAAGTTCCTTGAGGTTACCAAGACCCCTAGAAGACCAGTCACGAAAAACTCTGAAGCCAGAGCAGATGGTCTAATTACCGTATTTTCCTGCATATAACCCGCGGGTTATACCCGATTTTACAAACCCCGCAGATGGGTGCGGGCTATATAAGGGTGCGGGCTATATCCCGATTTTTTACACATAATAATATTTCTATATATTTGTTACGTCCCTAAGGACATACGTTTTTTTGGGGGGTATTTTCTTTCTGTTTTTCTTTCTTTCGAGGGTTGTTATCTCTGGCGCTTGTACTATCACTCTGATAGCTGGTGCTGATAGGCTGTCTGACCTGTCAATCATGCAAGAAGACGTGGTTGGCTGTGCTGCCATGAGGGCGTGCTCTTCTCATCTCATCCAATGATCAACACCTGTAGAATACACTTCTTAAGGGACGAGCTGCTGCACAGCGGGAGAGACTGCTTTTTCTTTTTGTTCTGATTCTGACTTGTGTTTGTTTTCTTATTGTTTGAATTTCTCGCACAAGCGCTGTGTACCGAGCCTGAACAGTTGAGCCCAAAATGCTTTCTAAATTGAAGCCATATTTATAGTATTAGACCAGTATTGGTAAACACTATACTGTCTGAGACATTTTTACTATTTATAGTAAGTTGAGAGCAAATCACAGAATGAAGGGAACATTTTGAGGATGATAAGTCCACACATCAATAAATAATACATAAATAAAGGCCACTTAAGATGTTAATTATGCTTAAGACACAAAAAAATTACACATTTATAGATTTTGATAATATTACTATGACATTCTATATTCTAGAGACTGACATTTATTGTGTAAAAATATATATATTTTGTGTGAATTGAAAAATTCATTTAATTGTATTTTAATTTAATTGAACAGTTCCTTTTTAGGTTTTTCACACAGTACAAATGAGTCTTTATCTATGAAAATACATTGTGGTCTTTATCATTCCTGTGGGCCTGTCAGCAGAAAAACAATCTTGCTAATTAAGCCAATTTAAAAGCCTGGTGGAGACACCAGTGCACCATCAGTCCATCCCATCTATGTCTGTTATTTTGGTTCTTGACTCAGAACACTTGCAGAGCATTAATATTGGTGGCACACGCTTGATATCAGTCTGGCTGTGATCCAACATGAAAGTGTGAAATGTATCAGGAACATAAGGTCGAACAGAGAAGACATTCTCCGCTGTAGAACAACTTTAAAAAGAGTTTTCATCACAGCAAATTCTCCATGCTTACAAAAATCCAACACGAACGTTAACACAACCTTTGATATCAGTCAAAAAGTTTAATTAAAACATACTTTTCAGGCTCAGGTATATTTTAGCCATTTGTTCAAAGTGATCTCAACAGAGTTTTTCTTAGGAAAACAATATGTTTTCAGGGCTTGGAGAGATTCCGGTCCTTTTTCTATTAAAATTCAGAGTGTTTGCCAGCTGAGTCCTGTCTGACCTGAGACTGTAGGGACTGAAGAGCACTGTGGTTCTGCTGCTCTGCAGGTGGCTTTGAAATGGGTCCATATATGTGAACTGTTTAGTAATCGTACATCTGCACAGACACCAACATATACATTATACAGTAAATGTATCGACAGGATCTAAAACTTAAGCATGTTGAATATTGAATAAGATTCATATATATATATAAAGTTCATATATGTTGAATAAGAACTTTAGAAACAAACAAATACTTCAAATCCTTTTAGGTTAATATACTAATAGTATTGAATAAAGTATTCATTAGATTAAACATTGTCAAAGCTATAACATTTTAATGCATTTACCTAATTTAATATGTTATTTTTGGTTTAAGACGCAGAATTCAGTGTTTCAGTATAGCTATACAATTATATATGCTTTATGCTTTATATATATATTTTATATATATGTTTTTTATTAAATTGATTGAAAATCATGGTAAGCATTTATAATCTTACAAAAGATTTCTATTAAAAACACATACAGTTCTTTTGAACTTTCTTTTTTTTAATAATCCTTACGTTTAGCTCAGCTACTACCCTAAAATATCATAATTAAATGCAATTTGCTCTTGCTACTCTGCGGCATTGGGTTACAAGGACAGTCCCTCTGGTGAGGCCTGGGGTCAAGAGCTTTGCTTAAGGGTAAGGTGATGATAGTTCAAAGATCAGCCTTTGTGGGGTTTAATCATATAGTTTTAGTTACCAGCTTCTTTAACCCTATACACATTACAGTTAAGTTCAACATGGATGAAATTGGCAGTTTCTTACCAAAGCAGCTTGCTGCAGAATTTGAAAGGGCTTCACCAAACATGCTCGTTTAAAGGGGACGTCCAATTGCTTTTGTTCAAAGTGTGTTAGTTATATAACGAGCTCAGTTCATGAGTCATAGTTAGTGTTGAAACTAAATAGTACTGATAAGAAGCTCAATCTTCTTTGTCTCACTGTCAGTTTGTTTGTGTTTTCCATATCTAACTTTTCATCTGCATGCTCATCTGTAGGGATGGCATCATTTGTTGAAAGTAAACCAAATTTAGATTATGGCTTTCTCATATGGTTATGGCGTGATAGTTTTTCTCCCTGAAATCCAGATGGCATTGTGGGGCTATTTGAATAAAAAGGTTTTAGCCAAATAACATCCTAAATGTGAATTCAAAAGGAATGCTCCTTCAAAAGTCCCAAAGCAACCATTATATCGTTGTCACAACTATTTGGAGCACTAGCCCAGTGGCATTACTTATGTGTTAAGAATTTCCTGTTTAAAATTTTTTCTTCCTGTACAGCCAAAGTAATCTGTTAGTGCCCCTTTAAATGACAGACTTGATGTATTCAGTAAACAAATTGATTCCATCATTGCCCAAAGCACGTCGCTCGTCCGCCCTCCTGATTGGATAAACATCCGAAAGTTCAGAGGCATTGCAGAGGACTTAAACTTAAATCACAAACAGGAAACTATTATCAGTGGGTGTTATGGTTCCCGCCTTATCTATGAGCTCACATCTGCACCACCCTGCCCCTCCTTCAACACGGGAAGGGCTCAAAGCAGCCTACAATCCTCTGGGGTAACTATCCCTAACTTTAAAGACTGCAACTCCCAAAGAGACAACAGTGGAATTTATTCGTTGGTTGGATTCATTGTTTTGGTTTTGTTCACATTTATAGCTTAAAATAATCCTTTGTCTGACTGTCAAAGGGATTTTATTTAGCACCTCAGTCTGTTAGCATGTCAACAGCTAAAATGTTGAAGACAAAGGAGACTATGGCACCTCTAAATCATAGAATTTTTTTTTTTTTAAATCTCCAGTATTCCAGTAAAACCTTTGTGTGGTCTGATCACAAGCGTTCAGCTGAGACAGATTGCCATTTATTGTACATCTCGAATTGACATGCATCACAAATGCGTCTCCTGTCAAATATTGTACAGTAAAGATCAGTAAATCTCTTAAAATATCAGTTAATTTGCCAAGGCATGGTTCGTTCCGAATGTAAAATGTCATGTGATAGCAAGCTCTCAAAAACATGTTTTTATTCATTTTATTGATATTGATATACATAGTGGTATTTCTTAATATATCATAATATTTGTTAAAAACTGGCAAAGTACCATTCAAAAGATTGAGGACAGTAAAAAAAAAAAAAAACTGTCAATTTACTTGATCAAAATACAGTAAAATTAATTTATTAATACATTTTTTGTGGAAACCGGGATTTTTTTTATGATTCTTTTACTGTTACTGTTAGTTTTGTTGCTTTTGAGCCCAATAGTATTTGAGCATTTTTAAACTATTTTGTTGTACACTATTTCTTTGTAAGGTTTAGAGAAAAATGTTTTTACTCTATCACCAGGTGTAAACGTGTCTCAGAAGGTTTCTACATCTTATGCTGTAACTTGTTAGACTTTTCTCTCAAGGTTAAAGACATAACCTGCTTCAGAGTACTAATTTCAGCTGGTTTCCCAGACCAATTAATGTGACAGAGAAGAGCGAACTGTCATGGGAGGATCTACAGTAAAGGTGCATTACCAAAAGAACAGTGTTTACATCTGTTCTATTGGAAAATTTCCAAACTTTCCCTTTATTGAGTGTCTCTGCAAAGCACTGCTAATCAATGCTTTGGCTAAACACCCAGAAAAGGCCTTTTCCTTGCACCTTCCTTTTTGTATTTTCTACTTGACTCAGTGCCTAGTTTATCACCGTGAACCAATGTTTAGGATGTGGTTTTCGCTACAGGGAAGCTTGTTCAATTTTCCACTGGGTGCTCATCATGTAGAGTGGACATGTCGCTGCTCGACTCCATGTGTATACCCAGCAAAGCATTAATGCTGATGTCTGCTATTGTGTCCTATTTTTGGGTGTTACTTAGATTGGAATGGTTCTTATGTGCAGTAGTAAACTAGAACTCATTTAAAGTTTCTGCCACACATCCAGATTTGCCTTCTTTCTGTACCACAGAGCATCAAAAGCCTGCTTGTGGCACTGCAAATGATGAGATGGACAAAACCAGCATGTAAAGATTGTTTCAGTAGGACTGATTAACTCTGCCATTCTGAGAGACATTCACAAGTCTTAACTCCACCTAGAGAATGGTGTATACCCTGGTTTGATTGGCTTGTGGAAGTTCAATTGAGAACAATTTTATACATAAATACACAAAAATATTAAAATTACATTTTATTTAGTTTATCTATTTTAATCTATTTTAGACATTGTTAAAGCTAAAATAACTTTGCATGCAACTGCATGTCAACAAACTCTCATTAGAGTATTAGTGTACTGTAAGTAGACTGTTAGGTAATGATGGGGGATTGCCAGGACCCTACAAAATGACCTCCAGTAAGCTACTTGTGTGCATGTTTCTGACCAAGCTGTCAGAAACAGGCTTTATGAGGGTGTCATGAGGGCCTGACGTCCTCTAGTGGGACCTGTGCTCTCAGTTTAGCACCATGAAGCTCGATTGACATTTGACAAAGAACACTCGAATTGGTAAGTCCACTGAAAGCAGTTTTACGCTGAGCACATGTGACAGATGTGAAAGAGTCTGGAGATGCTGTAGGGCAGTGGTCACCAACCTTTTGAACCTGAAGATCACCCTCCTCTGCCTAAATGAGAGGCAAGATCGACTTGTTGACGGGGTGGGGGGGGGGGGGGGAGTGCTGTAGTGCTGTAGAGTGCTGAGCGATCGTCCTATCGGGGCTTGCGGAGCTCAGAGCGGGACAGTATCGCTAAGTTGGCAACTGAAACGGTCTTATTTTCGGGAGCTTCCGGGATCGTGATAAAGGATGGCAACCAAAGATCGACCAGTCGATCGCGATCGATGGGTTGGCGACCACTGCTGTAGGGAATGTGATGCTTCGTCCAATATCATCCACCATGACCCATTTGTCAGTAGATTAGTAATGGTCTGGGTTAGGAATGTTAGACCTCCACGTGCTAGCCAATGTTTTCCTTGCTGCTTTTGTTATCCTGAAATAAATTCTCAGAGCTTTTTGCTGGGTTCCTCCTGGTGTATGATAATGCCTGGCCTCATGTGGCTAGAGTATGTAGGCAGTTTTTAGATGACAAAGGCATTGATGCCATTGACTGGCCCAGACCTGAATTTGAGAATCTCTGGGACATTATGTATCAGAGATGCTGTGATGAACATTATGAGTAGTTAGATCTGCCTGTAACTAGTTTTTACATTGATTTTGGTGTGATTTGTTTTGGTTTCCATTGATTGTTGTCACATAATTTTGTTCTTAACAAATTATAGAATGTATATGTATAAAGATTTTCCAATTGAATATTTCATTCACTGAGATCCAGTGTGTGATTGATGTGTAATAAATATAACATATGATTTGCAGACTATCCAGACTGTTTAAAAAGGAAGTCAAACAATAGTTGTGTGTCATTTGTATATATTAAAACTTGCTGCATTTGAGATGGGATCAGTTATAAGACCATAGCACATCTGTTTTACTTGTGGCAGTCAACACTGTTCAGCCTCATACTGTAGATGCCATCTTGGCTAGTTGTTTCTCGGAGGTGAGGTTAGTGTGTAATATTGAATGATGGATGGGAAGATAAGCTGTAAACGCATACGATCTGTCGAGGCCATTTGAGATCTCAGTATCTGCAGCTCTTATGATCCTTCCAGACAGTTCAAGGATCACAGCATGCAGGATGGTTCTTTTTAATGTGATTCATTAATGTCATAGCAATGTATGTATTAGAAATGTCACAGGCTACTTAAAAATTCCAAAGACTTTTAATTTATAATGTTTACTGCATAAATTCCACTTCTAGTGACAATTTCTAAATGAGTCTATGGATAGAGTTTGACTTCATCATAAATCAGAATGTAATTTCCAAAACCCTTTCCATGACCCTGCTCTCACACACCAGTAGTAGATGGAAATTATCATCAAGATTGTGGTGTGTTTTGCTGCTCACTGGCTCTTATAGTAGTAATGATAGTATGTTAAATCGGTATCACTAATGTTTTGATATTTTCAGTGAATGTGAGCTATGCTTATGTCATGATAATTATCATGTGTGGCAGTTACGTTTGTCACAGCATGACAGCAGACCTTCATCGCATTTTGGTCACCAGATCTCAATCCAAAAAGCACATTTGAGATGTGGTGGAATGGGAGATTTACATTACAGATGTACAGCTGACAAATCTCCAGCAACTGCGTGGTGCTATCATGTCAATATGGACTAAAATCTCGGAGGAATGTTTCCAGCACCTTGTTGAATCTATTTCACGATGAATTAAGACAGTTCTGAAGGCAAAAGAGGCTCCAGCCTCTAGCAAGGTGTACATAATAAAGAGACTGGAGAGTGTATAGTATATGAATCTACCATTATATGAAGATTGAATATGAAATATTAATGGTATAAGGATTACAAAATCACACTCTTTTAAGTCCTTAAAATTTGGTTCAAGACTAAAAAATAAAGCCAAAAAAACAAAAACATTTTGGAATACAAAACATATTTTTTAAGGTTGTTCACATATACAGTGGGGCAAATAAGTATTTAGTCAACCATCATTTGTGCAAGTTCTCCCACTTAAAAAGATGAGAGAGTCCTGTAATTTTCATCATAGGTACACTTCAACTACGAGACACAGAATCAGAAAAAAAAAATCCAGAAAATCAGATTGTCTGATTTTTTAAGAATTTATTTGCAAATTATGGTGGAAAATAAGTATTTGGTCAATAACAAAAGTTAATCTCAATACTTTGTTATAACCTTTTTAGCAATGACAGAGGTCAAACGTTTTCTGTAAGTCTCCACAAGGTTTTTACACACTGTTGCTGGTAGTTTGGCCCATTCCTCCATGCAGATCTCCTCTGGAGCAGTGATGTTTTGGTACTGTCACTGGGCAGCACGGATTTTCAACTCCCTCCAAAGATTTTCTATGGGGTTGAGATCTGGAGACTGGCTAGGACCTTGAAATGCTTCTTACGGAGCCACTCCTTCGTTGCCCGGGCGGTGTGTTTAGGATGGTTGTCATGCTGAAAGACCCAGCCACATTCCATCTTCAATGCCCTTGCTGATGGAAGGAGGTTTTTACTCAAAATCTCACAATACATGGCCCCATTCATTCTTTCCTTTACACGGATCAGTCGTCCTGTTCCCTTTGCAGAAAAACAGCCCCAAAGCATGATGGTTCCACTCCCATGCTTTACAGTAGGTATGGTGTTCTTTGGATGCTACTCAGCATTCTTGCTCCTCCAAACACGACAAGTTGAGTTTTTACCAAAAAGTTCTATATTGGTTTTATCAGACCCAATCCCCTTGTGGATCATCGAAATGCTCTCTTCTGACGGGCCCGGACAGTACTGACTTAAGCAGGGGGACACGTCTGGCACTGCAGGATTTGAGTCCCTGGCGGCGTAGTGTGTTACTGATAGTAGTCTTTGTTACTTTGGTTCCAGCTCTCTGCAGGTCATTCACTAGGTTCCCCCGTGTGGTTCTGGGATTTTTGCTCACCATTCTTGTGATCATTTTGACCCCACAGGTTGAGATCTTGCATGGCGCCCCAGATCGAGGGAGATTATCAGTGGTCTTGTATGTCTTCCATTTTCTAATAAGTGCTCCCACAGTTGATTTCTTCACACCAAGCTGCTTACCTATTGCAGACTCAGTCTTCCCAGCCTGGTGCAGGTCTACAATTTTGTTTCTGGTGTCCTTTGACAGTTCTTTGGTCTTGGCCATAATGGAGTTTGGAGTCTGACTGTTTGAGGTTGTGGACAGATGTATTTTATACTGATAATGAGTTCAAACCGGTGCTATTAATACAGGTAACGAGTGGAGAACAGAGGAGCCTCTTAAAGAAGAAGTTACAGGTCTGTGAGAGCCAGAAATCATGCTTTTTTGTAGGTGACCAAATATTATTTTCCACCATAATTTGCAAATAAATTCTTAAAAAATCAGACAATCTGATTTTCTGGATTTTTTTTTCTGATTCTGTGTCTCGTAGTTGAAGTGTACCTATGATGAAAATTACAGGACTCTCTCATCTTTTTAAGTGGGAGAACTTGCACAAATGATGGTTGACTAAATACTTATTTGCCCCACTGTATGCATACCATGGGCTGTCAAGCTGTTGAAATGACAAGAAATGGCCATGTCATAAAATAAGTCAATATGAGATTTAAAAAAAAACTATGCTGAAGTACATTTTGATACATGCTGCTCAACTTCACTTGAATATGCATATATTTTCACTTTGAATTAATGACTTAATTTTTTGTTTACTATTATAGCTGGTTTTGTCTTCTGTCAAGCTCTACAGAAAAAGCAGCATGAGCATTTTTCAAAATTTCTTCCAGTGAAGTATCATGACAGACGTTTTCATAAATCTTCTTTATTTAAATGTTTAAGAAAAGTTAAAAATATAAAGGACCTGTAACAAAAACTGTGATATAGTTCTATTTCCGAGAAAGACTCTACCACCCATCCATCTGTGAACGTTGCATTTTAAATCAGCAGATGGCAGCGCATGTAATTTTGTACTGAAAGCCATTTTTTAGCACCGAAACAGAGGAAGCAATTATTGCAAGGTTAATCATTCCATGTGCAAGCTCTAGCTTGTCAAACTAATTTATCTACTGAACAATAACAAAAAAAGAACTTTTGCATATTCCTTTTACATTATATTTTCCATTTTTATATGGGTCCTAGTGTCATTTTCTCAGTCCTAGTGTCTTGTCACTCTTCAGATCCACACCTCTCCTCTCTTTACAGCACCATTCACTATGTTACATAAAGGATTTTCATTAAACTGTGCACTTTTTTACTGCACCTTCCATCATTGTGGTTTTTCAGTTTGCTTTCATTGCAAACACCTCTCTTGTTTCTATGTGAAGGAGGAGGTCAGACCTTTCTGTCTGCATTAGACCTGGTTAGACATTTACTCCATCAGCATAGTGCTGCTGCTCTGGCTAATTACACCTTCCTGACCATGACATTACATGTACACGCACACACATGCCGTGTGTGACATTGATTAATATACCCACACAGACACACACACCCCCCTTCATCCTGTCAATGGGTATTTCTTCAGCTAAGCTCATTTGATTTAAGGCTAATTTACTTTTATCAATCCTAAATGCACACAATTATATAAAAATGTTTGTACTTTTTACATGATTTGACAAAATGACATTGTGCTTTTAGACAATCTCTAATGATTTTTTTATGATGATGATGATATGAAAGTGGCACTAAAAGGACAATTAAGGGTAATTAAATATATTTTTGACAATAAAACTCTAAATGATTTATAATTGGAGTTCATTATATTTTCCATGTAATCATTCATATTTGTTATGATGGGTTTTTTAAGATGGAAAGTCTGAGACAAGGATAAAACAATAAAATATATACACTACCATTCAAAATTTGGCATCAGTTATTTTTCTATTCATCCTATAATCCATTGATGTAAATGACTTACATTTAAACATATATTAAAATAGAAACCAGTTCTTTTAAATTGTAATAATATGCAGCCTAACAGTGAACATAAACATAAAAAACCATTACCAACCCCAAACAACAACAATTAAAGGATGGTACAAAGCCTTTCCAAGCTAGTTTTAATGCATTCTTTAAAAAAAGAGTATCTGTTAGTTAAGTTCTGGTAGTTTTAATAAAGATCAAGCACTGGGGCATAAGAAGTGCCTGTAGTTGATTTAACACCCACATGCCCCTTATGGTCCAGTGCTCATCTTGCAAAGTATCCAGTGTGTGTTTTTACCCAGTGTATTATGTATTATGTGCAGTCCTCCTCTGCCTCCCCCTCACTATTACACTGTGAGTCAGAGGAGTGTAAGAGTGTGTGTGAGCATAAATGTCACTAGAGAGTGAGTCATTCATTGATAGATGGGCGATAACCTTGGTAATGCCAGTGTTTTTAAAAGCAGAAAATAGTAATATGACAGATTCTATCTTTTGCCTTATTTCTAACTTCAATTCATTCACACGTACAACCACACACAAATTGCACGTCACTCGAGGATTAGCGTGATTTGTTCAATTGGACATGTTCCTGGATCATCCTTTGTTGTTTTCTGGAACAACATTTCTATTAAACAATCATAGTCCTAATCTGAGACAGCCCACAGTCTGTTCACTGATGCTTGTATATTGAACACAAACAATTATTTAGTGCAGAAATTAATATTTAGAATTGTATTTGTAAAATGATCTGTACTCATTACTTTTGAAATAATTCCATAATTTTCTGTATATCCTAGTATAGTGCAAATGCTAGTATGCATTTTCCATGTGGCAGTCTGAAACAGGAAAGTTAGTAAGGTACTTACTATATAAACAAAGTAATAAATAAATAAAAAGTACACTTTACAAATACCTGGATGATTTAAATTAACCAAATAAATGTTGTGTGTAAAAGACACTTCATGCATAGTATGCCACTATAAATTATGCTGTACTATTCCATATGGCAGAAATAGTAAGATTAGCATGCTAGTATGCTTGTTTTCTGTCTGTAATAATGTGATCTCTGAGTTTGTTTACTTCTGAGTTTCTCATATGCTAATGTTTGATGTAACAAATAATTTTTGACTGATCATCCAAATACCGTATTAACAGAACACAATCCAGAGGGAATAGACAAGTCATCAAAATACCAAAATAAAAACTCAATACAAACAACTGAGTAATCACAGATTTTACTGATGCTAACAGACTTGAAAGCCCTTTTCAAACTTTTAACATTTTTGAAATAATAAATTATAAAATATGACTTTGCTAATTTGACAGCGGTGTGTTTACATTGGGAGCTCATGTTCAGATGATTTCGGTGGCTGTGAACCTTCAGATCCACGGCTTGTTAAACACTCTGGGAGTCTGTTGAGGATGTGTGCAGAGTGGAGCGAGTTTGAGAGCTTGTGTCTGATCTAAACGCAGCACTTTGTTGTGAAATAAGCAATGATTCATGTTTTATTTACAGGGTGATGTTTTATTAATGCTGCATTGGATTGGAATGGCTGGATGGAAGATGTAATAGACCTTTTGATTCCCAAAAAAAAGCAAATACCTTCAATGCTTATGTACTGTGGCAGTGAACTTTGAAATCAGCATGGTCATGGGCATGCTCGTATTTGATATGGTAATTCTAAATTAGCATTAGCGCTTGAAAGAAACACTGTCTATCTCTTATCTTGACAGCTTACTCAGCATGGGCGACTTCTGATTGGTAGGAAACGTCTCAGTTATAACTGTAACCTTGGTTCCCTGAAGTGGGAAGAAGACGCTGCGTCGAAGACGCTATGGGAACGCTTAGCGCGACTATGTCATGAAGCACATGTGAAATCGAATCAATGGTGTTAATCTACGTATGAATCTGAGTATGCCAAATGCTCCGCTTCCAAACAAACAACACAGAGATTGTGTGTATCTCTTCCCGTAATGTAGTGAGGGAAGGGAGTGACACAGTCTGAATTGTTCGCTCGCCATTATTGTTGTTGGGATTCCATGTTCTTTTTAAACTAGCTAGGAATACTTTAACAAACAAACACACCAGACAGACGTTTTACAGAGAGCGCTTACTGAAGACATAAGCTGCCGTTTCTGGCATTTGGCACGCTTTTATAGCTTCCTGGTTCATGATATCACCCATCTCTGATGTACATTCACACCATTGGTTAGATTTCACGTGCTTCACGACGTAGCCACACTAAGCATTCCCATAGCGTCTTCGACACAGCGCAAAGTGGAAAGAAAGGGGAATTCCTGATTCACTAAACACGATAAACGTGCTGTCTTGTTCATCAGAACAACAGGGTAATTGAACAGATGTTTGTTTCAATTGTTAAATCTGTTGCATAGCCTTTTTCTCATATTAGTGTATGTGGCATGTTATGTGTTCCATTGGTTAGCATTATGTTAGTTAGTCTCTGTGGGAAGGGGCTGTTAGAACTTCTGGGTGAAAAAAACCATCGTTCTCCGCTGATATTCGTGTATTATGAAGAACCATTTTTTAAAAGCTAATAAAATGAATAAATGATGATTTATGAATAATATACAGTATAGTATATTGTAAATAAAGAGATTACTATAAAACTATAGTGATCTAAAAGCGTGGCACCACAATTCATGACAGTCACTAGTGAAGAGTTTGGGACTGTGTTTGTTTTTGTGGTGCAGTTGTCCAATGTGCTTGGTCATGATGTAATTTTCCTGCCGCTTCAGAGTGATTAGCTTTGGTCTGATTATTGGAGAAAAACAGAGGCTTAGAAGGTTTCTGTGTATATATCATGAAACACATTTTTCAGAAAGAAGATCCCATTTTGAATTACTATAGGTCATATTAACATTGATGATTGCTCAGTAGCTGGTGTTGAACTGACTCGGATGTCTTCTTGAAATTGTTTGTGATGTTGTTCTCTCATCTCTCACTGACTTCCATCTTCTAAGAGATGAATCTTGGTTTCCATAGCAACTAAAATGGCATGCAGATGAAACAATGACCTCACTCTTGATCATCAGGTAATAGAAGACATGTTTTTGTGTAAGGAGTGGTGACATTAATGACCATTTTGAACCATAAAATCCCACCCATTTGTGTTAATGTCATCTAGACACAAAGTAATCATACCAGCATTGCTCTCACTGTCTCTTTTCCTTTGTCAGGTGTTCTGTTGATTCTGTTTGTGCCAGTTGGGCTGGTGTTCTCTGTAGAGGAGCTTCATCCCAGCCTAACCCCTCGGGACCTTGTCTCCATGTCAACGAGGAGCAGAACCCTTGCCACCCTCTCACCAGAACCATTGAGCTGGCAGGAGGGTTCCAGCACTGGGGATCTGCACAACAAGGCATTGGCCTCTCTAGAAGCCATCCGTAGACCCACTACTGTCTACCCATTCCAGATACCGAAGACCACTGTACCTTCTGCCATAGTTCAGACATCAACTTTAGGGGTCAATCCTTTAGGTCCTAGGCATCAGGCACCACCTCTAATCCCTCTTCCAGAAGCAAAAGTGCCCCAACTGAACGCTGAAAGTATGCTCAATAGAACAAAGTCTGGGGTTTTCACCCCCAGATCCCAAGACGAGGACTTTAGCACTAAAACAGATAAGCCGAGTACAATCAGTAGAAAGCCAGTGAACCGGTTTGAGCCCTCAGGTTTGGTCCATAGAAATCAGATCAGTTCTACTAGGTTGGACAGTGGAAACCAAACCACAAATTCTGACTCGGGTCATTCTTTTTTCTCAGGGACTGAAAGTAATGTTGCTAAGGGCCTTTTGGAGACCCCAGCCACTGGAGAGATGGGAGTAGAAGAGCCCATTGATTCCATACAATATCAGTCATCAGCTTCATTCATTTCAACATTTAAAACCCACAAAGAGCAGAATGCAGACAAGTCAGTTCCACACCACACCATTACATTGCGCGACATATCTTCTACAGAGAATCCCACTCTCCCTTTGGAAACGTTGGGAGAGGCTTTGGCACAAACTGATATCCAGTCTCCTTCCCCAGCACTACCCCCGCCTTCCAACCACTTTACCACATCCAGTCCTACTTTAGGCATGGATGGAACCACCAACATGACCATTGATTCTCTTGTCTCCCTGACCAATGTCTCAGACGTCAACAGCACTGGAGCCTCATGGCCTGCAGTGAATGACTCGGACACATCAGAGGCACCCTCTACAGCTAGTGGGAGCTTCATGAACAGGCAGGTCCCAGCAACTACGCAAGGCCCATGGGGCTCTGGAAACCAGTCGGGCCCTGCACTGGATCCTCCTCACAAAAAATACACAATCTGCCTGGACAAAATGGACATTGTGTGGTTGGTTCTTGCCATTAGCGTGCCTGTCTCCTCATGCTGTGAGTAACCAATATCGCACTTCCTCCAGTTTTAAAAACGTGTGCTTTTTGTCATCATTTTTTTGTCATCATCTTTTCCACTGAAGCAGGATAGCATAATATTCCCTTTGTGGCAACTTTCTGAAACACATTATACAAAATTCAGAAATGATTAATCTGGTCTTAAAGCTAAAATGGAGTTAGAATATTTACATTTTTTTAATACATATACAAAAATAAAAAAAATGTAATCCATGTCTTTTTCTCTTCAGCCGTGCTGCTTACCGTATGCTGTATGAGGAAAAAGAAGAAGTCAGCTACTCAGGAGAACAACTTGAGCTACTGGAACGACGCCATCACCATGGATTACTTCACCCGTCATGCTGTGGAACTCCCACGCGAGATACAATCACTAGAGACTGAGGTACTGACAGAAAGACATTTTAGCCACTGCTTTTTGTGTTTAAAGCCACTGTGATGTAACAGAAGAAGCAACAGATCTTTTTCTTCTGTATTTTGGTGTACGAGTGAGTGAATAGTTGGAAAAGTCATGCCGACTTTAAAGATGCAATTATGATGTGGTAGCATATCTCAAAACATACCTGCACTTCTTCAACACACTCAAAACTTCACTATATACTTCTTTCACAGAGTACATACCTTAGTGCATAGTATATAAGCAGGTTAATTTGGATGCAGCAGAACTGATTTGGTATGTTGCTGGGGCTCTAAGCAAGCTCCAGAATGTTTCCTATATGTCAAGCGATTAATATGTGCCCTGATATACTAATAAACTGAGCTGTGGTGCTCGTGTGGTTGATTTGGGTTCAATTCTAACTTGTAAGATTTCATGATCCACCGCTTTTCTCCATAATTTGTCTTCACTGCACTGCTTCACAACACTTCATTACATTTCACAAAAATGGAAGAATTTTGACATATTTGGTATATGGTTTTGCCATTTAGAGCAAACATTTAAAACAGACAACGACAAGATAAATAACAACAACAATAATAATAAATAAGAAAGAAGGTGTGGTTAATGGTTTCAACAAATTCTTTGTAAATGTGGGACCAGATCTGGCAGAAATAATAAACAATCCAGAAACAACAGACGGGATGGATGCTGATCTTTAGAATAGAAACCCTTGCTCTGTTTTCATAAGAAAACTGGGGATAGATACCATTTCATAAATTGCCTGTCTATTTGACTTGACACTTTCATTGAAACTCACAACCTTCTAGTTGACAGTACAGATTCCGGACAGATAGATTAACATTTTTGGCACTAATGGAACTAATTCAGGAAATCACTAATTGCATAGATAAAAATAAACATGTTGTGAGAATTTCCATAGATCTAAAGAGAGCATTTGACACCATAAATCATTTTATTACATAAACTATGTAGTATCAGAGGGGTTGGATTGGACTGGGTGAGTAGCTATTTTAGATACAGGCAACAATTCGTAGAAATTGGTGAACGTTAATCTACATACAAGAACACATTTTGTGTTATACCGCAGGGATCGGTCTTGGGTCCAATACTTTTCATAAACTACATCAATGACATTTGTGGAGTATCAAACATACTAAAATGTATTTAATTTGCTGATGACACTAATGTCTTCTGATCCGTGGACAATTTAGAGCAGCTTTGTAACTAATTAATTAACAGCAGAAGTTGATGAATTCCAAATGTTGTTTGATGTAAAATTAAATAATCTTTGTTTTGCTTATTTGCTTATGTTATATGAAAAACATAAAACAAACCCATAGAATTGAAAATTGACAACAAAGGTATTGAAAAGGTATATAAAAATAAATGTATATGTGTGATTTTAGACAACAAAATCTGCTGGAAACCGCACACAAAAAATGTTAAAGCAAAATTGGCAAAAACCATAGCAGTATTAAATAGATCAAGACATATTATGAAAAATAAATGCATATTTTGAATAATACATCCATGTTCCCATATTTGAGTTAGTGTGTGGAAATATGGGGAAACACCTACAAAAACATCCTACAGTCTTTATGCACATTACAAAAGCGAGCAATCAGAATCATCAATAACGTTGGATATCTGGAACAGACAAATTCATTACTCTTAAAGTCACATACCCTCAAGTTCATTTAAGTTCATTTAATAATCTACTTTTTAGAATGTACAAAAGATGTTTATAGAAAGGCAGGGTTGGTATAACTTGAGAAAATAATTAAACTTGAAAAGATTTAAATAAGAACAACTTTTAAAAGTATGTGTATCACTATTTGTGGTACTATTTGGAGCAGGTATTAAAACATTGTCCAAACATTAAACCATTTAAAAAGTTGCATAAAAACACTTTATTAAAAGTATATGAGGATGAACAGAAGTGATTGTGAGTGTGGGTTATAATACTGATTGCATTGGGATGTGTGATTATAGGGTGATGGGTTGTATGGTGTAAAATGTAAAAACTTTGTTGGTTAGAATTACTCTTTATGTGTTATTTTGTTATGGCTATATAATATAAAATGATATATACATAAATATATATAATATATATTATAACTATTTATAGTTGTATAAGGGGTTTGAAAAATAACAAGCTTCTGCCTCATCCCGCTCCTTTTCGGGGATATTGTAATTTCATATTGTACATATTATTTTTTCCTTCAGTATGTTGCAACAGACTTCTATATTTAATTTAATTTAATTTAATTTAATTTTGTTTGAAATAAGAAAAAAAAAAATATATATATATATATGAATTTAAAGTTTATGTGTAATAAATTCTATGTTGATTAAAATAAAATATTTATATTTGTAAAGCTACTTTTTGTAATGTCTATTTGATGCTTTTCTCATTTAACACAATAATGACTTTAAATAGTCTTTTTTGTGGTAATTTCTCAGCCAAGTTTGATGTGCAGTTAACTTTCGATTAATTACATTAACCTGCACATCATGTAATTAATTCGATTAAAGCTCTCATGGCTTTTTCCTTGCTGCCGCAAGGAAATGATTCATTCATAATGAATCATTCATTATGAAATGAACAGTAATCATTGCAATCAAGTCAATGTGTGCTTGAAAAACTCACTTAATTGTAACTGAGAGTGTTTTAGCATAATTTCCCATTCACATTTTACATCGCCACCTGGTGTCCAGTGACCAGATAACTTTTTTTAACTCACTAGTTAGTCATTGTTTTGACATTTTCCATCTCAACCTCTCCACGATTCTTTTTTCCCACCTTGTCATTGCTGCTTGCTGGCATTTTCTAACAGGAGTGTGATGATGAGGATGATGATGATGATGATGATGAATCATGTTTTGGATGCCGGTGACTCAGGTGTTCAAATCTTCCTTTAACTCTCTTAGAGAAGCAACAGAGACATCCACTCCCTTCCTTTATTCCTTTGTCCTTGATTTCAGTTGACTATTTTACCTAATCCTATAAAAAAAAAACATTGTAGACCCCCAGTTTTTAGATAGATGTATAACATTGATAGATCTAAGGATAGTTCATTTTGATGTCTAAATGAGAATTCCCATTATATGTGACCAAATACATATAGAGCCTCATATTTAGTTGTCTTTCCCCACAGATGCAATGTAACCTGCTTCTTCCTTCATTTCCTCACATTTATTTCACACATGCCGTCTCCATGGCAATAGAATTCAATCACTACACCATAGAAACGCACACTATAAGACGTTAAGAACGTAGATCCTGAGAAGAATACCTGTTCCTTTCACCTCCACTGTGTTTAGCTTTGTAGCAGCTGGTCTTGAGTGATTAGCCTGAAAGCAAGTTTCCTGTGCTAATGTTCTTCTTTGTGTTTCAGGAACAAGAGACGTGTCTGCCCCCTAACGGCGACTACAGCGACAGTGGCGTGGTTCTGGTTAACCCGTTTTGCCAAGAGACTCTCTTTATCAACAGAGACAAGGCCTCTGATATCTAAACACACTATTAAAAGGAGACAAATCCCTTAAGATTTTCAAGTCCCTGGACATTTTTTGCTTGCATTTTTTAAGAATACGTATAAATAAATAAAAATATATATACATATATGTGGTGAACCTTCAGAGACTGCGGTTTATATATATGAAACTGGTTTCAAGGAGATGAAAGAATATTGCATAAAAGAATAAATGCTATTTACAATGAGGGGGAGCCCTTGCATATTTTTCTGATGTGAATTTTCTACGAATGCTTCATTGTGATAAGGGTTTTTATGTCTTTTTTGAATAAAAACAGTATAGTTGCTCTTATGTTCCAGTGGCTTTGGTGGTGCAGAGTGCTGAGAAACATGGTGTAAGGATGCTTGTGTAACGTTACCCAAGATACTTAATATGATTACTTAAAAAAGCCTGCCGCACTTGAATTCAGTATGTAAGGTGATGCAGGGGTAAAGGGCATTGATTCTGGAACGGTTCTGGGATGGGTCCAGTGGACACTGCAGCAACCCTCGCTTCTCTCACGGAGGAACTTGAGTTGATTGCCTGTTTGCATCTGATGGAGGACGAATCATGACTTTCTGAGATATTCTGAATCTTTCTGAGTCACCAGCCAAAAGACAAAACGACAATTGTCCCATTCCTTAGATGTCTGAAGTGTTTTCATGTGTGTATATGTCTTGTTGCAAACATCTTTTCTGAGTTGAGGAGTATGCGTGTCTCTAGACTAGATGAAAAAGGATTTTGTTACACACTAACACCCTAAAATTCACATTGACTGTTGCACAAGCAAGTACAAAAAATGCTTAAATGCCAATGAAATGTCTCATACAAAGCCGTTTGTATGGTAATGTTATTGTGCTCCACATTTCACATAATATCTGTTCACATTGTATGTGTTTGTGTTCAACTTAGCAGGGCTAAGCATTATACTGTATAACTGTAGTAGAAATGCTTTTTTCCTATTCTTTTTTAATAAACCACTATGTATGTTTATTTGCTATGTCATGCTCTGATGAAAATGGCACTACTATTGCTTCACAGGTTGGCTAAATATATATACATATATATATATTATTATTATTTTTTGTTAGAAGACATGTTTTTCTTAGAGAGAGGTGAATGAGTGTGATTGTGGTTTTGTCTGTCTATCCCTGTCCTTTGTGTGAAGATTGATGAGAATAAATGAGACCAAAATGAATTCCTTATATTTCTCTTTGATTCTCAGTGCTAACTGCTCTATTGTACAGATTTTTTAGATGAATGTCAATGATATCACTGGATGTAATGGAGTGTAACTGTTAGATATAAACACATACAGAGAAACTATTTTATTTTATACTTTCTTTGAACATGTGCCACTAAGGTTGGTAACTTGTTTTAAGACCATATCATCATCTTTTCTTAACATATCATTCTCTTTTTTTCTATGTGATTAGCAGATCTTTATGTATATATATTGTTTAAATGTATTTGTTTTTCTGTTGTTTCCGTCCTTTTTGTGTGCTGGCATGAGGTTTAAATATGTAAAAAGAGAGAGCGGTAATTGCTCAGCTGACAAGAAAAAAAAACTGCTCACATATTATGATTCATGTCTAATCTTTTGTAGCACATAAACTGTACTTTTTACTGCTGAGCAATACAAATAAAAAGGCTTTGAAGGCTTCTTCAGTCTGTAGTTGATTTTTATCTTTCTTGAGGGTTTGTATCGGTTAAAAATGTCAGTATTTAAAGTTAAATCAGTTTTTTTTTTTTAAGCAAAGTGGAGCACAAATGCCCTCTCATTTAAAGGGGTTAAAGGTTTCTGGAATTTTTTCTGTTCAAGCTATATGCTGAATGAAGCTTTTCTATTCACAAGCTGTTCAGTGTGACACAACTGGGTCGTCCACTGGATCATCCATTCATTCATAGTCTCTCAAAAGGCAACAGATATTTGTAGGCCTTTTATAAACTCTCAATCACACGGCTGCATGCTAGAATGAAGTTAGGTGTTACAGTCTTTGTTTTGAAAATTCTGGCTTGAGTTATATGATATCTGTGTGTGTTCCATCTGGGGGGGGAAATCCAGTTCAAGTGGGATA
This sequence comes from Rhodeus uyekii, assembly GCA_037043235.1. Taxonomy (NCBI): domain Eukaryota; kingdom Metazoa; phylum Chordata; class Actinopteri; order Cypriniformes; family Acheilognathidae; genus Rhodeus; species Rhodeus uyekii. Next base: position 1,551,700 of record JAWRVZ010000078.1, read on the forward strand.
CATAAAGGTACATATGTAAGTTTTTTAATACAAAAAAAAACACTAGCACAGTATTATATATTTTGTTCACTTGCATACTTATGTTATCCCAAGAGTTTCAAACCAGAGAAATTCTAACCAGTGTTACTTCCCTTCTTGTTGCATCGCCTGTCAATTGTTAGCATAGCGTGTAGAAAGCACGAAAGGAAGACAGTATTAGGAACATGGTGACTTCATTTAAAAATTCAGGATCAGAGTAACTCACACGTGACATATCAGGAACAAAACGGACACAGGGTAGATATAATAATTGAGGGAACAAGACACAGCTGACAAGACTAACGAGATGATTGCTGACGAGACAGGTGAGTGGAAAAACACTGGGAGAGCATGGGAGGAACCAGGAAGTTAACAGATGACAGGACAGACATGTAACAAAAACACCCTGTTCCAGAAAGGCGCAACCTTGAGCTATAGCAGGGACATCGGAGGAGGGAGAAAGTGAGGGGATACAGGAGGACAAAGAAGTCAAGACAGAAGAATAGCACTAAACAGTAGTTCTGTAGTTTAGTTTATGAGGAGGGGCAGGCATCCTGCAGCCCCGGTAACAGGAACCAGGCAAGAGGGCCTCCAGGGTGGTAGCCAGGGAGGCACCGGTAGTTCAGGGAGCCAGGAAGGCGGAATCTCGAAGCGGGCTTGGGGTGAGTTCAAGAGGCCAGGCATTTACGAGGCGGGACTGAATTAAGTTTATTCTTTTCTGTTTAGCCAGAGAATGAAATTAATGGTATCAATTAAAGGCGCATCCCAACAACCAGGAGCTTGAGCCTGAATCAAATCTTTATCCAATCGTATCTCAAAACCGGCATTCAGGGTAGTATTGCTCCAACACACCAGATGGGAAACTTTGCCACATAATCCTCCAGGGAACGTGACAGGTGAGTGGAAAAAACAATGGAAGAGCATGTTGGGAAGCAGGAAGTGAACAGATGACAGGACAGACACATAACATTAATGGTGTCATGTCCTTTTACTGCCGTAGAAACCATGGCTACAGGTGAATCAAATGACCCAAGAAAAGTTTTGCACAAGAGTAGAAATAAAACGAGGATCAACACTGGTGTGGCATTTCCTTAAACTGTTTAACAAGTCTGGTGAACAAGTCTATGACAGTGTCAATAAATACAGTGTTAAACATAAATAGTAATTCAGCCTTGCAAAATGTGTGTACTTTCAATCCACTTTTAGTATGATTGTTGTTAACATTAAAACTGTGCTCTATTACTCTACCATTAATTTCGACAAACTAACACGTATGAGTAGTAATTTAGCATAAAGTGTTATTTACCTGTGGCTAATTCATTAGACTGAAATAAAATTATTTGATCAAATGTAACGGTTTGAAAACCTGAACAATGGCTTTAAACATTTTGTTTTATGTTTAAAGCTTTATCAGGCACCTCAATATCTTTGTGACCCCTTTTCCTTTACTCCTACGAGAGCATAGTTCTGACCAACTTTTGTTGGAAATCCCTCTTTGTCGCTATAAATTGAAGGGCGATTGTGCATTTTCTATTGTAGGTCCTAAATCAGTGGTTCCCATACTGGGATACACATACTCCTGCATGATGTGACAGAGGGAGTATGCAAAAAAAAAAAAAAAAAAATTTGAAATGCCATAAAAGATCCAATACATGAAATCCAATCAAATTACCTCATTTTTGTGGTCCAGACTAACTGTTATAGACACAATATGCGTGGATGATAGGTTGTGTGCACAGGATGCTGCCTCAGCAAATCATTATACATTACTGTTCTCAACTGTATCTTTGCAAAAAAAAAAATTGTTAAAGCAATTGTTAGCATGAATAACACATATAGACAAACTGTGCATAGAGATCAATTTAATACTCAAACTATTTACAGAAAAACATATCCTCTGTGAGTACATTTACAGTTTTTTTGTAATGTTAAGTTACACATTTTTGCATATTTTAAACATTCATAAACAACATTCATTCAAATGTTCATATTATTTACTCTATTTTGCATTGAATTAATAGTTCCAAAGAAAACCAAACCTAGTCAATGATTACTTATCACAATAGTTACTTATTCGTATTTTAAATAGACTTGATTTGTGAGTGAATTAATGTATGAATGAAGGAATGAATGAAAAAAACCAATGAATGAATCGATGACTCATTCATCATAACAGTGACTTGCCACCACCTACTGGTGGTTTTAATTTAATATTGAAAAGAACTTTGTAATTTAATATTTCTCTATTGAACATTTTTTTATTTGAAACATTATCTCATAATATTATTTATGCCATTGTAATTGCATTCTTGCCATCTCTGAGTAGCATTCAACAGTGTATAAATACATCTAGAAGCAGCTTGTACCACTGCAGTGCAAAGATGGCTAAAAAATATTCTTTATTTACTGTAGTAATAATTCAGTTAATAGAATTTTAAGAATTTGACTTAAATATATATTAAACTTTGCCTTTTTAAAGGTAAAAAATACATCTGAAAATCACTTTAAGGGGGGAAAAAATCATCCCTTTATTGAAAAGGTGTGACTAAAGTCTAAGTTGGGAGAGACGGGGTGTGCAGACGGATGTTAAAGGGATAGTTTAGCCAAAAAATTTATTTCTGTCATTAATTACTCCCCCTCGTGTTGTTCCAAAGCTGTAAGACTTTCATTCACGAACACAAATGCTAATCTTTTTGATGAAATCTGAGAGCTTTCTGTACCTCTGTTGACAGCTATTCACCTACCACTTTGACGATTCAAAATGTTCATACAAACATTGTAAAACTAATCCATGTGAATTGAATGGTTTAGTCCAAATTTATATGATCAACAGATTTAATTTAGGCTTTTATTCAAATATAAACATAAATCAACACACATCAGACATGGTAAAAGGAAGCTCAAGCATGTTTGCTTGAAGTGCAAGAACAGCTGAGGTTCATTCTCGTGTGTTCTCGTTTGAGCTTTCGAAGAGACTCGATCACAGTGCTCAAAGCTTGGCGCCAACACTAAAACTAGAAATTTATGACTGGAGGATTTCTCCAAAATAGGGAATTTTCACATCATTCCTGAGAAGGGAAAACCCAGCTGCCAACATTCAAAAAGATGAGAAAGAAAATGCCTCTTCTGGTTCAAGAATCTACTTGCTGCACAAATTGCTACAGATTTCTAGAAAGGATTGCAGTTCTTGAAACTAAGTTCCTTGCGGGACTACCAAACCAGATGGAACACACAGCAAAGCTTTGTCATGGACCCCCTCAGTATACAGCCGGTGAGTCCCATGAATCTAGTGCTCCTCAACAGGCCTAACAGAGTGTAGCAATACAAGCAGTAACTGATCAACACACTAATCTAGATCACTAATCTGATGCTGGTGATTGCGTAGTTCTTGTGCTTCTCGACTTAACTGCTGCTTTTGACACTGTGGACCATGAAATTCTGATCTCTCATTTGGAGAGCTGGGTGGACATAAAGGGCATGGCACTTCGATGGTTCAGGTCCTATTTGGAAGGTAGGAATTTCTGTTGGAGTGTCTTGATGATATAAAGACCTGGATGGCTATAAATCTTTTAAGTGTTAATGCAAACAAAACAGAAGTAATGATTTTTGGTGACACCACTGGGACCCATTCTGTTGAGTTGGGTGCTTTGGCTCAGTACATCAAGCCAACCATCACAAACTTAGGGGTTAAAATGGACTCTGACCTGAAGCTCGACAGTCGGATCAGGGCTGTGGTTAAATCCAGTTTTTTCCAGCTAAGACAGTTGGCCAAAAATAAAGCCATTTCTTCAAAGGCAACATTTTGAGATTGTAATCCATGCCTTTGTTGCTACCCAGCTGGATTACTGTAATTCTCTGTATGTGGGGGTTAGTGGGTTTTCTGTTGCCCGTCTTCAATTGGTTCAAAACGCTGTAGCTCATCTGGTTACGGAAAACTCGTAAACATGAGCATGTCTCCCTCATCTTAGCCTCCTTACACTGGCTACCATACAGTTCAGGATTAATTTTAAAATTCTTTTATTTGTTTTGAAATCCCTAAATGGTCTTACCCACCATACATTTCTGAGCAACTTCTTCCTTATACACCCACCCATTCTCCCATTCTCAACTGCTCCTGAAAGTGCCCAAAACAAGATGTAAACTAAGAGGGAACGGTGCTTTTGTGGTGGTAGCACCAAAATTATGGAATGACCTGCCACAGCACATTAGACAGGCCACTTCAATGTCTCATTTTAAATCTCTTCTAAAAACCGACCATTTCTCTTTGGCTTTTACCACTATTTTGTGTCTTTAAAAAAAAAAAAAAAATTATTTTCAATTTTCTTCTCTTTTATTTTGCATTCTACTGCACAGCACTTTGGTCTACTTCGGTCATTTTAAAGTGCTTTATATATAAAGATTGTTGTTGTAATCGATGCCACAAACAGTGAGCAAGACACAAAGGCACTAGATGCATATTGCCACATTAGCACCCTCTACTCCAGATAAAGCAATGACAATAACGCCCATAGATTTTAAAAACAGATTTTAAGTATTAATGAATGTGGGTGAGGAATCCCCAAATGTGATTGGACTAACAAAAGTTGAGCAGACAGCGGCACTCAGCTATGAGGATTCTGACAGTGGGTGACTCCATAATCAGAAACATTTGCAGGACGACAACTACATTCTGCCTTCCACAAGCAACAGTTTCTGAAAAACAGGGAACTTCAGAACATTCTGATGAAACATGAGACTGCAAATCGACTTATTCATGTGGGGAAGAATGATATTCGGAAAGAGCAGTCAGAATTCCTTAAGAGGGATTTCAAATTAACTTTTTGGAACTTAGAAGACTGAAAGTTCAGTTGTTCATCAGTGGAGCACTCCCAGCAAGAAGGGATAAAGTTTATTGGGCTTAATACATGGCTAGAAAAAACCTGAAGCATCAAATGAGTGAACTTCATTGACAACTTCAACCTTTTCTGGAGTCAGAGACAACTATTTAAACAGTATGGCCCCCACCCAAACAAACTTGGTACAAAAGTGCTGAAGGACAATATTTACTTCTCCCTCAGTCATCCTTCGGCAGTGTGTGCCAATCCACTCAACCTGAATGGCACACACACACCTGGACAGAGAATGAATCCCCACAGGAGGATTGCACCTGTACGGAGATGCAGCTGACACATCCCACAAGGACAATGATAACACTACGCAGCCACAACAACCACTGCTAACAGAAGCCAGCTGAGCCCTGCCTACAGAGCTCACCACAGACTGACTGTGACGTATTGGAACTGCTCCAAAATTCAGCAACCAAGGACGACTTTCTGTAAAACAGCCAGGGAAGTCAGGACAACCTCCAGTAACACCAGAGCAACAACCTCTCTCATCAGACATGCTATCCTTCTCTCCAGCATCCCCGCTTCTGTGCTTCTCAGAGTAAATGGAGGAACTAGTGTATACTGGAACCAAACTATCCCACTCTATTGCTGCGAGACCCCAGATATCAACCAAAAAGTGGTGACTACCAAAGCCTGTGGGCCCAGCTCACCCTCCCCGTACTCCTGTGAGAACTCTTTCGCCTCTTTCACAGCACCAAGGCACACACCTCCTCCATCTGCGCTAGGTGGACCAAAAACAACTGAGAACAGCTCTCAGTGATATGTGTCGGGGCTTCGCTATGATAGCAGTAACTTTCTCAAATATTTACAGAACAAGTGGCAACCCATTTTTTTCTCTATTTCTGTTATTTTACATGATAGCAAATCTAAGATCTTTTCAAGGCGTATGACAAATCCATCTAATCTGCTGCCAATTACGTGTCAAATTAAGATTGCTGTGGGGAGAAAAAGTAATACTGTTCAGTTGGCACTTTTAAACATCCGCTCACTTAAAAAATAAATCACTTCTAGTTAATGACTTAATAACCACAAACAACCTGCATTTTATGTTTCTAAATGGAATGTGGCAAGAATAAATCTACAGTGTAACAGTCCTCAATGAAACAGCCCCTCCTAACTTTTATAACTTTTATGAGTGTCTGAGAGAGTTAGGAGAGTTGGAGGTGTAGCTGCTTCTTGGACCACTTCTCTTCTCCATGTAAACCACATCACCGGGTGCCATAATACGGGCACATGGATTCTTCTATCACTGCTACGCCGATGACACACAGCTCTTCTGATCATTTCAAACAGATGATTGGCTGCGCAAATCACAAGCTGCCTGGTGGACATCTCGCCATGGATGAAAAAGCATCATCTGCAGACTTGACTTGGCAAAGACGGAGCTTCTCGTCTTTCCTGCCAATCCGACTCTACAGCATGACTTCACTGTCCAGAATGACTCCTCGATGATCAAGGTCTGCCAGAATTCTTGGAGTGATCTTTGAGGACCAGCTGACCATTGTAAAGATGGCTAGATCATGCAGGTTTGCACTTCACAACATCAGGAGGCTGTTCCTAACGGAGCAAGAAACACAACTTCTGGTACAGGCCATGGTCATTTCCAGACTGGATTATTGCAACGCCCTTCTGGCTGGACTTCCTTCTAGTGCAATCAAACCCCAGCAAATGATCCAGAACACCGCAGCTCCTATGGTCTTCAACAAACCCAAAAGGGCCAACGTCACTCCACTCTTCACCTCTCTGCACTGACTCCCACTTGCAGTGCGTATCAAATTGAAAGCACTGACACTTGCTTACAGAACTAACAGGCTCAGCACCCTCATTCTTCCAGACAATACTTCAAATCTACACACCTGTCAGAAACCTTTGATTGATTAGCGAGCGTTCCTTGCTGGTGGAACGACCTCCCTACCTTCATCTGGAATGCAGAATCCTTGGCAATATTCAAAAGACTGCTAAAAACTCACCTTTTTCATGAACACCTAACATGACACACACGCACACAAAACTCAACAATAACAACCTTTCCTCTATTCTACAGACTTGTACTACTAGTATGAGTAATGTTTTAAACTTTGTATTGTAAACATTCTTATCTACTTTGCATCTTCAGGATGAATCGCTTTCTGTATTCCTCAAATTGTAAGTCGCTTTGGATAAAAGTATCTGCTAATTGACTAAATATAAATGTAAATGTAAATGTAATTGCTCTACTTAAAGATGTCTATCAGTGCTAGCAAGTGTCATTTGGTTTTTATTTGTCTTCCAAATAGCTGGGTATTGTGTTAAAAGGTTACTACTGATTCTTCTTTACACACCTCAGAATCTCCAGCCTTTGTTGATAACTTAACAGAATTGTTATCAACAATTTCCTCAGAGTTTGAATGTTTTACTATTGCTGGGGTTTTCAATATTCACATAGATAAAGCAGACATCAATATGACAAAAAAAGAAAGAAACCATAACTGTTTTAAACACTTTTGATCTGACTCAGCATGTACATGGATCCACACACAGTTGTAGACACACTCTAGATATATTTATCAGTAAGGGTCTAAACATTTAATTGATTGTTGTTAAGGACGTCTATGAGGCATGAGCGCATGAGGTGAAAGAAAAAACTTGATATCCATATAAAACATCTATAAAGACAGCCTTCATGCTTTCAATGTGAAGCTAGGCAAGGCTAGACAGACCATATTCTCAAATATTGTAAACAGCAACTTAAACAACACACACACTTTTTTTGCTACTGCCGAGAGTCTAACAAACCTTCAAAGTCGAAAAAAGTCTAAATCAAATCAGGATTCTTGAAGTCATATCAAAGCAATAACTAAATCAGCATACCTTCATCTGAAAAATATTGCAAGAATTAGATGCTTTGTTTCCAGACAAGACTTGGAGAAACCCCAAAAGAGCAAAAGACATCTGTAGCTCATGTAGAACGCTGCTGCCAGAATTCAGAGCAGAGACAGAAAATATATCACACCTATATACTGTAGCTTACTGTTCCATTTAGGATTGATTTCAAAGTATTATTACTTGTTTATAAATAACTAAATGACCTAGTACCTCAATACATTGCAGATATGCTCACTGACTGTCACTGATCACTAAGATCATCATAATTAAGTCAGTTAGACACACCAAGGGTTCACTGAAAGCTGTAGCCACATTCAAATCCAGACTCAAAAAGCATTTGTTTAGCTGCATATTTACTGAATGAATGCTGTGACATTGTATATCCCACTGACTGCACTGCACTTGGTCTTTGCATCCTCCTTTTTGTTCTAAACTGTTTTAATGTACTTTATTTTTTTATTCTTACCTTTATTGATGATTTTATTTATTTATTATTATTTTTATTCCTTCTATGCAAAGAACTTTGAATTACCATTCTGTATGAAATGTGCTATTATAAATAAACTGGCCTTGCCTTCCGCAATAACAGAAGAGCTTCATTCTCGTGTGTGAAGCAGGTTCAGTTGAGCTTCTGTTTATGTTCGCGGATCAAAGCTTAAATTGGGGACAGAAAGCTCTCAGATTTCATCAAAAAGATCTGCATTTTTGTTTCGAACAAAAGTCTTACAGGTTTTGAACCACATGTTTGACTTCCCTACCCCTTTAAATACTTCAGTTACTCCACTTTAAAAAGTTTGTGAACCACTCTTCATATCAGCCGCAGCCTTATCTCAATTAAATTACCTCTTACCTCTGCTTTAAAAACAAAATCTTTAGCTTTTGACAAATTTTTAAACATAAATATAGGGTTTTATGGTTAGGTAGTCCTTGGTATTACAAAGAGTGTATTATGTGCATTGCAAAGCACTTGGGTTCAACTAATGATGTTTTTAAATTGGATCTCCAGGATAAATAAATGTTTAGTTGAGTTGAGTAATATTTTTGCAAGTGTGTTTTTTTCAGTATGCAACTTCAATACATATGTAAATATATTATTATAACTATGTTTTGTTTAATTTGGTAACTAAAACAATCCACAAGTGTTGTATAACTAAAAAACTAAATAGTTGCACAATCTGGCAAAATCCCTGTGCAGAATCTGTTCCCTGCGATGTGATTGGTCGAAAACTATCATGGTCGCTCAGTGATTGGATGGCAGGACTGTCAAACACAAAGCTGCTTTCCCATCCGGGTCAGATCAGAAGCGACACTATCCGGTGCACTGGGCGAGTGTGTGTCACACTTTCAGCTGCTGAGTGTTATGTTGCTCCCAGCACACCGCTAACCTGCGGAAACACATGAAACACACGGAATATCGGGCAGACACACACGCAAAGGCTCGTTTGCTCTCGTTTCAGGCGCTGATCTGATTATTTCTGAGCATTTTTAGTGTTTAGTGAAAGGAATTTGGGGAGAAGATGGCGGATGTGGCTCCGGCCGGCGTGGAGAAGAGTCTGGACGACTTCTTTGCCAAACGCGACAAGAAGAAAAAGAAGGAGAAGGGCAAGGGAAAGGAGCAAGTGACTGGAGGACCGGTGGTGCTGGTGAAAAAGACGAAGAAAGAGAAGGAGAAGTCGACGAAAAGCGAAAATCAGGACGCGCAGATGGAGAAGGTAATGCAGAGTCACACACGCACACTGTCTCACACACGCTCTCACTCTCACACACGCACTCTCTCTCACACTGTCTCACACACGCTCTCTCTCTCTCACACTGTCTCACACACACACTCTCTCTCACTCTCACACACACACACTCTCTCTCACTCTCACACACACACACACTCTCTCTCACTCTCACACACACACACACTCTCTCTCTCACGCTCACTCACTCACACACTCACACTCGCTCTCTCTCTGTCTCAGACACACACACACACACACAACCCGGCTGCGTCACAACACCGTGAGAGTCTGTCTAGTACAAAAAGACATAAGACGAGCTCTAAACATTTCACAGTTCACTCCGGCAAATATAACAGTAACACAAGATGAAGTGTTTCACTTGTCTGTATGAAGAGAAAGTTCATATGATAATGTGTGTGTGGTTCTGACAGCTATTAGGTTGTTTAAATTTACAGTCAATTTTGTAATTAATTTGTCATTTGCTCACCCTCTGGTGGTTAAACCTGACTTTATTTCTTCTTATATTAAATGCACATGAAGAGTCAGATTTTAGCTGAATAGTGGAAGATTGAGAACCTCACTCATGATTTACTTAAGTTGAATCTCTCTTTTTAATTAGAATTAAAGGATGCAGTGACTAGTACTACTGTCATTCTCCCTAACATTTCAAGTAGTAATTGAGGAACATGAGGAAGTGATGACAGTTGTCATTTTTGGGCGAGCTGTGCCTTTAATTTAGCCCTTAATGGAAGTGACGTATGTTGGGTGATATGGCATCATACTGACATTCATTCCATGGGGAATCAATCGTCTGTCAGTCTGCAGGGGTTTTATAACTGATCCTGTAACTGTCCTCCAACGCCACCATATGTTCCTTTCTCTTATCAGTACAGAACAGCCATGTGCTGATGAACGTGTGATTGTACTCTTGCAGTGACGTCAGATCGCTTTAATCACATCCTGCACTTTTCATATTGTGCTACATCCCAATTTGTCTACTTATGCTGTGCCCTAAACGCATGTTCAGGAAAAAAGTTTTTGGAATGTGCAGCAGAAGAGTAACACATTGAGACATGGACCCATCTTTTTTCTAAATGCATGTTATAGATCATATTTCATCAATCAATCGGTGTATGTTTAATTTTTCAGATTTTCTTTTTCAGACCTCTTGGTGTTTAATCAATGTCAACTGGATAAAAAAAAGCAATATTGCAGTATTTATTATTAGTGATTTATCTGTGCACATCTTTTTTATTTGCTCTTTAAACAAAATAAATACTTTAAACAAAATAACTTCCTTCCCTCTTGCAACATCACTTCTCTGTTACGTTGTTTGGCACAACCCGTCACTTGCATTAGATCACAGTAATTGCAAACAATCCAACTTTCCAGTAAAATCCTGATGGACAAAAAAAAGCCCCACCCAACTTTTGTTTTATTGTTTAAGAATGCGTTTCTCTTGACAGTCGGCTCCAGATTAACATTTGTTACCACTTAATTCAACAGATGGAGCCGGCACCTGATTTGGGATTTTTTTTAAATCTTTTAAGTTAATCATAAAATGATTATTCTTTTGCTTATAATAATTTTGTTTGTTTATTGGAATTTATTTGACAGTGAAGCACTGAGCTTGAATTTAGATGCAGATAAAGATAACTATTTACATGACATCATCAGCATTGAGCTTCAGATCAATGGTTTTGATTATGATAACAAACGAACTATATACAGAACAAGTTTTGCAACAATGAATATAATGAACACATGCGGTTGCAATTATGATGGTTATGATTATATGGTTTTCATCTAAACAAAACGTTTTTTTTTTTCCACACCAGGTATATGTGTGTGTGTAGCTAATTAATTTGTTATATAGCTTTTATACCACTACCTACTTTATTGTTTGCGTGAAGTCAAAAAACTGGTTAGAGCCAGCAGATGGTCAAAAATAAAATAAAATCTCAGACGGGCTGAGACTATGAAAATGCTAGTCGCATTTTACATGCACCACATCTGAACAAACCCCACGTTTACCAGAACTCTACTGGTTAATAAGTACTACATAAATAAAAATAACAAAGCTGAAGAAACCCTAAACGTTAACGGAAAATACCCGCGAACCAGAGTGACTGAGGGAGAGAAAGAGAGCTGTTGTCTTCTCAATGTTCTGTGTGTGAATGAGCAGAGCAGGACACAGCAAATCTGTATGTGTAGGGGAGGGACGTTGTGACTAGCCTATCAAAGAAAGCAGACACAGTCAGCTACCCAATGAGGATTTTTATTAAATCCGAACACAGATATTGACTCGTATTACTCGTATAATACTCACATTCGGCTAAAGTACTTTATCCGTACCGGATACTCGTTTCAGCTGAGTATCCGGCTCAACTCTACTGCAAATGACCCAAAACAATAAAAAAATAATTATTGTGATTTCTTAAGTTAAACTTGCCTGAATATAGTGTGCAAATATATCCACTTATGGTAGAGATAGTTGTTTTTAATGTTTTCTCTTCAGAATATTAAAATTCTTACTAAACTAACGACATTCCCAATGCTTTTAACACACTAAGTAATTACGCAAAGGAAATTATCACTAAATAAAATAGTGCAACATGTTTCGCAATCAGATGCTAACTGACACCAACACCTCATCGCAGCCGTCAACCGCAACTGGCAATCTGTGATGAAAGTAATCAAGTCATGAACAAGCAGCAAACCATTTAAAACGTCTGCCACTAGATGGCGTTATGTCATCTCATTGACTGAACGGAAGTAGAAAATGTAAGCAACGAATAAGGCTTTGTAATCTAGTGATCGTTTGGAAAACATAATGCACACTTCTGCACGCCTCTTTTTTAAGTTGGTAAAAACATAACATCCACGTAAATGGTGCCTGATCTTGGCAGGATACACGTAAATTGCCGTCATTTTTTTCCGTAGACAAAAAGCTCTCCATGGGCCTGATGAAAGGGCCGTAGTTTGGAGACCCCTGGGTTAAAGTGATAATTTCATGTTTTTGTTTGCTACGAAGTGTTCGTTTTTCCACGCTTTTAAACTTTGCTACAAATCATCACAAAAACTGGATAGCTTTTAGAGCTTTGAAGCGCTAGAAAAAGTGTGAAGCACTTGGAAACCCTTGAAAAAAAGCTTGACTTTCCTTCTCAAAAGGTTGTGCAAACCCTGAGAATTATGTAGAAAAAAATTGACAAATCCATGGTTGCAGTTAGCTTTGCTGCATTCAATCCATGTGAATGTTGGATGTGGATTGAAAAGCCTTTTTTGAATGCTGCTCACTATATCTTGCAGTGATATTATTACTCCTGTGGCGAATTTAAATTCTTTTTCACCGAATCTCCAAGCGTTGTCGCATGATCAAGATCAGCCAGCGGGTAAACCTGTTCCGAGCTTGCACTGCACATTCCAGTTTAAATAAGTAGTGTGGTTTTGTACCACTTTAATTTTGTTTCTCATATTTCACAGAAATGGCAATCTGGAGAAAGAAAGCACTAAAGCAACTTCCTTTTTAAGTTGTCTTTAAACCCACCCCTCTAAGGTTGCCCACTTGTCAAAATCCAGTTAACAGCAGATAGAGAGAAACCAAGACTTCACCCTTTTGACAACTCCTGAACATAACCTGAACATAAATTAAGTTCCAGAAGGGTTTCCAGTCCAAAAATCACCAACGTTAAACATAGTAACGCTAACTGTAACCATGGTATTGTGGCAGAAATAATCAAATGTTTTTACATTATTCATTTCTGGGTTTGTACAACATTTGATTTCCTTTACACTTTTTCCAGAACTTCAAAGTTTTTTTTTTTTTACACAAATCTTTCAAAGCCTTAACAGAGATATATTCTCTGACAAAATTGTGGTCCGTACATCATTATAAGACAAAACAACAATGATAGTGATGTTTAAACTAGTCAGTTTTCCTCTAGATTGGTCACTTTGATCAATTAAGTGGGAGAGTCTTCATCTCAAAATACAGTGGGTATATAAAGTATTCAGACCCCCTTACATTTTTCACTCTTTGTTATATTGCATTCATTTGCTAAAATTATTTGTTCATTTTCCTCAATGTACACACAGCACCCCATATTGACAGAAAAACACAGAATTGTTGACATTTTTGCAGATTTATTAAAAAAGAAAAACCGAAATATCACATGGTCCTAAGTATTCAGACCCTTTGTTGTGACACTTGTATATTTAACTCGGGTGGTGTCCATTTCTTCTGATCATCCTTGAGATGCTTCTACATCTTCATTTGAGTCCAGCTGTGTTTGAGTATACTTATTGGACTTGATTAGGAATGCCACACACCTGTCTATATAAGACCTTACAGCTCAGTGCATGTCAGAGCAAATGAGAATCATGAGTTCAAGCTGCCTGAAGAGCTCAGAGACACAATTGTTGCAAAGCACAGATCTGGCCACGGTTACAAAAATGTTTCTGCTGCACTTAAGGTTCCTAAGAGCACAGTGGCCTCCATAATCCTTAAATGGAAGATGTTTGGCACAACCAGAATTTTTCTTAGGGCTGGCCGTCTGGCCAAACTGGGCTATCGGGGGAGAAGAGCCTTGGTGAGAGAGGTAAAGAAGAACCCAAAGATCACTGTTGCTGAGCTCCAGAGATGCAGTCTGGAGATGGGAGAAAGTTGTAGAAAGTTGGGGCTTTATGGCAGAGTGGCCCGACGGAAGCCTCTCCTCAGTGAAAAGCCTGCATGGAGTTTGCTAAAAAAATACCAAGATGGTGAGAAATAAGATTCTCTGGTCTGATGAGGCCAAGATATAACTTTTCGGCTTTAATTCGAAGCGGTATGTGTGGAGAAAACAAGGCACTGCTCATCACCTGTCCTAACAGTGAAGCATGGCGTGTTTTTCAGCTGCAGGGACGACTGGTTGCAATCGAGGGAAAGATGGATGCGGCCAAGTACAGGGATATCCTGGACAAAAACTTTCTCCAGAGTGCTCAGGACCTCAGACTGGGCCGAAGGTTTACCTTCCAACAAGACAATGACCTTAAGCACACAGCTAAAATAATGGAGTGGCTTCACAACAACTCCATGACTGTTTTTGAATGGCCCAACCAGAGCCCTGACTTAAACCCAATTGAGCATCTCTGGAAAGACCTAAAAATGGCTGTCCACCAACTTTACCATCCAACCTGACAGAACTGGAAAGGTTCTGCAAGGAGGAATGGCAGAGGATCCCCAAATCCAGGTGTGAAAAACTTGTTGCATCTCTGTTGCAACTTGTTCCCAAAAAGACTCATGGCTGCATTAGAGCAAAAGGCTGCTTCTACTAAATACTGAGCAAAGGGTTTGAATACTTACGACCATGATATTTCAGTTTTTCTTTTTTAATCTGCAAAAATGTCAACAATTCTGTGTTTTTCTTTTAATATGGGACTTAAAGGATTTTAGCAAATGGCTGCAAAATTTAAAGGGGTCTGAATACTTTCCGTACCCACAGTATGTAATCATGGGGTGCCAAGTCTTCTAATCGTTTTGGACAGATCCTTTCATCAAATATTTAGTTTTCTCTAATTTTAAATATGACACTAGGTCATATCCACATTGAAGCTTTAGGTGGGTTTGGTGACTTCTACTCCCGTAATAATATTTTTCTCGCTAGTAAGGTGGAAGAAGCAATACAATTTTGGCCTTGTTTGTAAAAGCTACTCCATGTTCTAATACTCCAAAAATAGCAACTTCAACACTGGGTTTTATATCCAAGTTAAAGGCCTCATTCTGTGCTTTAAATATAAATGTCCAATAGTCAATCAGCTTTCGACAAGCCCAGAACAAATGAAAAAGGTCTACCCTGTCGCTTTGGCGCCGATCACACAAATCATCAACATTAGGGTAAATCTTTGAGAGTCTACATTTTGTGTAATAGACATAGTGGATTAGTGTGAACTGTATAAGGTTGAGGCGTCCACAAGAGCTTGATCAGTTTACTCTATTCAGAGCTTCATCCCACATTTCGTCTGGGTTTTCACTTCCTACGTCCTTTACCCACTCACCTCTAATTCTGTCAATTAACACATTATTTGAGGACATGACCATCTTGTATATCACTGCAATTTGACCTTTAAGAACAGAAGTAGACTGTAAAATTTGATCCAATCGTGAAGTTACTGTGGTAGTGCCCTTGTTTAAACTGTGGCAATATTTTGATCGTTGAACGTAAAACTGGGCTTGAGTATTTAGAAGGAGAGAATGGTAACTTCATTGTAATTAGAGTAGGATGTAGTAGTGATGTAGACAAACAAGTGTTTGCCTCAACCTCAGGGGAATTAAACCAACAGATTTGGCAAATTTTTTTTTTGATTTAGGCAAGATATTAATTTTAATAGGTAGGTATTTACTCTACCTGCTAGAGAGAAGTGTAATGCATCCCAGGTTTAATTTTACTTATGAGTGGCAAAAAGTTACTTGCATATAAACCTGAGAAGGTACGGGTAATATTAATTCCCAAATTTTTAAAACCAGATTGAGAGATGTGAAATGGGAGGGATGTTGCATTAATTTGTAAAGCAAGGGAATTAATCATAAAGTATGCCGAGAAAGCGCCAAAGTTTGATAGCTTCTGCGCTGTTTTTGGGACGTTTTCAACTGGATTTGAGATGTATGGCAACAGGTAAAGAAACCCTGTGTTCCATCCCCATTCTCTCAATGCCATGTATAGACGGCAAGGATTTACGCATAATAGAACGTAGCTCTAATGCTAAAAGAATAGGGTTTAAAGGGAAACCCTGCCTTGTGCCCCTTAGTATTGTTAAGACTTGCGAGTGTATTTTGTTCATTATAACATACTTTAGGATTAGAATATGGCAATTGGACCCAGGATAGACATTTAGCCCAAAATCAAAACATTTTTAGCACTGCGAATAGTTCAGTCGGCCTTGAAATCCATCCACAGTCTCTCTTACATTTACAGATTTACAGAGCTTTCTAGGAGATCAATGGCTCCCTTTATCAAGACAGAAATGTCTTCTTTAATGCTGATACGCTGTTTGGGTAATTCAGAGATCAGCTGGTCCATAGAGACGGATTTAAAAGTTTCTGTTTTTCGAGGCTGGAAGTAGCGGCCATGGTTGCTAGCTTACCAGCTATGCTAGCGGTAGCTCTCGTGGCCGGTGGAGCTGAAGGGTGGGCTTGCTTCTGATTAGTTGT
The DNA here is from genome assembly GCA_037043235.1 of Rhodeus uyekii. Classification (NCBI taxonomy): domain Eukaryota; kingdom Metazoa; phylum Chordata; class Actinopteri; order Cypriniformes; family Acheilognathidae; genus Rhodeus; species Rhodeus uyekii. The sequence goes on from JAWRVZ010000078.1 coordinate 1,568,382, forward strand.
TCATAATTGTTCCAGAGATGTTCTATGACTGACACTGTATGTGTGTAACGCGTTAAGTTTTGCAATGTGGGTTGGGAGCCCTTCTTCCTCACGTCTCACTCCATCATGGTCATACCGGAAGTCTGAACTTCAATTTAAAGTGTGCTAAAATATTCAGTAAGGAGCTATAGTGTTGTAAAAAAAGTCCATCTAGATTAAGAAATTGAGTTTTAAATCCTTTCATATTTAGGCATTTTTCTCATTAGGATTAGGCCTGGATACTGCAGTGAGGACTATGAGAAGATATTTGAATTCTCACATGGAGATGCTAATTTTGCAAGAGAGCGTTCAAATGTTTCTAGAAATTTCCAGTAACGTCCTTTGTTCACTGTTTTTCCAGTCCTACACATTAAACGTAGCATTTTTGTACTATAACTAGCATTTTTCAAAAATACTGATCCGCAGAAATAACTGAAAACGCTGCAATATGCATGCCAGGTCAGTAGTTATATAGCCTTAACACATATGACGTCACTGTTCAAAAATTTGCACTTTGAAATCCGTTCTCAAAAGTTCCAAGCCCCCAATTTGCCATTGTTGAGGAAATGAATGGGAAAAACACATAAATTACAACAACAAAAAATCAACAAAAACATTGTGTCAATGGCCCCTAAGTTGAAAGCTTCCCTCCTTCCATAAAAAAACATCTGATGTTATTATTGAACAGTAACTACAAACTGTTATATAGACTTCAATTAAGTAATTTCACAAGTGTCACCTCTTTCTCTTGAACCGTCTCTGCAGGAGGATGAGGAATGGAAGGAGTTTGAGCAGAAGGAGGTGGACTATACTGGACTCAGACTCCAGGCCCTGCAGATGAGGTGTGAATCCGTTTAAATCTTATGCTACTGATCATGTATATTATGCTGTCTGTATGGTCATTTCTTATTCAAAATGTTCTCAGTTTTATTATTGAGGTAAATACGACTTTGACTTTCTATGGTTAGCCTTTTTTTGTGGTTTCAGAAAGTGAAGTTTTCAGCTTAAGTTGATCTCAAAGCACACTAATTGAAACACTGACGCGTTACGGCACATCTCATATTGTGACACTCATTTTTATGCTTGTCTCTCTAACAGTGATGAAAAGGAGGAGGAAGAGTATGAGAAGGAGGAAGTGGGTGAGGATGGTGAGATTATCCTGGTCAGTGGGGATAAAGTCTCTGGACCCTGGAATAAGTCAGGTGCCCCCCCTTCAGCTGCTCCAGGTGAGACTGCAGTATTAGTGTAAATAGACAACAAATGGAAGTAATAGTTGCGATTAGTTAAGTTGGCTGAGAAGCAGCCAACATATTGATATTCTAATAAACTATATAGTTATTAGTGGTGCTCGTTGGCGAGCACTACTATTACTATCTTACCAAGCCTATAATAATGATGCTGAAATCTTCGGCGCGCTGCTACTCCTAGAGCGTTTGTCCCAGACCCATGAATGAGGTGTCAAAACGTGCGGCCGATTGAGGAGAGCGGTGCCCTAGCTTTACTAAGCGATCGGGGGTACGATGTTCGCCCCAGGGGGCGGAACAAAAAACACCCCCATAGACGTCCCATTGAAACGAAATTTTGACGATTAATAACTCAGAGCGAGGAATTTGTAAAAAGATGAAACTCACCACATTTGTAGAGGCTGGCAGGTTCTGTAAGAACATACCACACATTGGGGTAAAAGTTGCACCCCTGGGGTGCTAGAGCTGCCCAAAAATTGACCCCGGTTTATTCTTATTCTTCTTCCACTTTTTTTTCGGCGCGCTACTCCTCCTAGAGCGTTTTTCCTAGACTCATGAATGAGGCGTCAAAACGTGCGGCCTATTGAGGAGAGGTGTGCTATATCTTTTCTAAGAGATCGGGGGTATGATGTTCGCCCCAGGGGCGAAAAAGGAGCGAAAAAAAACGCATAGACAACGCATTGAAATCAACTTTGACGATTAATATCTCGGAGCGAGAAATTTGTAAAAAGATGAAACTCACCACATTTGAAGAGGCTGGCAGGCTCTGTAAGAACATACCAAAAAATGGGGTATAAGTTGCACCCCTGGGGTGCTAGAGCTGCCCAAACGCGCCCCCATAGACATCAATGAAAACGGAAATCCTAGAAGAGTATTTATACGCGTTGCAAACGACTTTGACGATTAATAACTCGGAGCGAGAAATTTGTAAAAAGACGAAACTCGCCACATTTGAAGAGGGTGGATGGCTCTGTGAGAACATACCAAAAAATGGGGTAAAAGTTGCACCCCTGGGGTGCTTGAGCCCCCAAACTTTCCCCATTGAAATGAATGGGGAAAACTGTCCCATGAAACACCATCCACTATGTGCATAGGGATTTTGAATTGAACATAGCTCTGCAGCACAGCGTCATAGAGACAAGGGGGAGGGCTCATTTTACTCAGGCGACCAATGAGTGTCTCAGGATCACTGGGAAGGTATTAAGCCACGCCCTAGCAACCATTTAGAGCACCTTAGCAACCCATCCCATAGACTTCCATTCAAATTAATTGACTCCTATCTCTGGATAGAAAAGTCATAGAAATTTGAGGGTGGGCTCGTTTGACTCGGGGCAGCAACCTGCCAATCAGCAACGTCTTCAACCTTTCCTAGCCAAGCCCTAGCAACCATTATGGAGCACCTTAGCAACCAAATACAAAGTGAGATATCTTCAGTTCTGAATGTCGTAGAGGCGTTGTGATTGGTTTATATTGTTCATACTCATGAGGAGACTATGGAGTGACATCAATGGCAGCTGCCAAGCCACTCCTTAGCAACCAAACAGAGTAACTTAGCAACCATTTAGCCATTCCTGTATCTCTGCATCAGAAATTCGTAGAGACATGGGAGTTGGGTCAATTAGACAATCAGCCTTTGGAGTAACATGACTGGCAGGTACCAAGCCACTCCTTAGCAACCAAACAGAGTACCCTAGCAACCGTTTAGCCAGACCCATATCTCTGCTTCTGAGTATCGTAGAGACATGGGGGTTGGCTCTATTGGCTCATGCTAGCAAACAGAACTTCCAACATGCTACATATGCTAGCAGTGAATAGCTACATGCTAATAGTGATTAACTAAGTGTTAAATTATGCTAATAATGCCATAGAAACCCCCCATAACACCTAATAAAAACCTAAAAACGGCCCAGGACACCCTAGATGAGCCATAACAACCACCTAGCATAACCCTAGTAACCAACCAGTTAACCTAGTGACACCTTAGCAACCGCCTAGGTACCACTCTGGTTACCCTAGCAACCGCATAGTAACACCTTAGCAACCACTCTGGTTACCCTGGCAACCGCCTAGCTACTGCCTCACCTGGCCCGGGGCGGATTTTGCCACTGCGAGCACCACTCACATTTTCTTCAGGAAATGTACATTCTAGTTAGTGGTGCTCGTTGGCGAGCACTACTATTACTATCTTGCCAAGCCTATAATAATGATGCTGAAATCTTCGGCGCGCTGCTGCTCCTAAAGCGTTTGTCCCAGACCCATGAATGAGGCATCAAAACGTGCGGCCGATTGAGGAGAGGGGTGCCCTATGTTCACTAAGCGATCGGGGGTACGATGTTCGCCCCAGGGGGCGGAACAAAAAACACCCCCATAGACGTCCCATTGAAACGAAATTTTGACGATTAATAACTCAGAGTGAGGAATTTGTAAAAAGATGAAACTCGCCACATTTGAAGAGGCTGTCAGGCTCTGTGAGAACATACCACACATTGGGGTAAAAGTTGCACCCCTGGGGTGCTAGAGCTGCCCAAAAATCGCCCCTGGTTTATTATTAGTGGTGCTCGTTGGCGAGCACTACTATTACTATCTTACCAAGCCAATAATAATGATGCTGAAATCTTCGGGGCGCTGCTACTCCTAGAGCGTTTGTCCCAGACCCATGAATGAGGTGTCAAAACGTGCGGCCGATTGAGGAGAGGGGGGCTCTAGCTTTACTAAGCGATCGGGGGTACGATGTTCGCCCCAGGGGGCGGAACAAAAAACACCCCCATAGACGTCCCATTGAAATGAAATTTTGACGATTAATAACTCAGAGCGAGGAATTTGTAAAAAGATGAAACTCACCACATTTGTAGAGGCTGGCAGGCTCTGTAAGAACATACCACACAATGGGGTAAAAATTGCACCCCTGGGGTGCTAGAGCTGCCCAAAAATCATCCCCGGTTTATTATTATTATTTTTATTATTATTCCACTTTTTTTTCGGCGCGCTACTCCTCCTAGGGCGTTTGTCCTAGACTCATGAATGAGGCTTCAAAACGTGTGGCCTATTGAGGAGAGGTGTGCTATATCTTTTCTAAGAGATCGGGGGTACGATGTTCGCCCCAGGGGCGAAAAAGGAGCGAAAAAAAACGCATAGACAACGCATTGAAATCAACTTTGACGATTAATATCTCGGAGCGAGAAATTTGTAAAAAGATGAAACTCACCACATTTGAAGAGGCTGGCAGGCTCTGTAAGAACATACCAAAAAATGGGGTAAACGTTGCACCCCTGGGGTGCTAGAGCTGCCCAAACGCGCCCCCATAGACATCAATGTTAACGGAAATCCTAGAAGAGTATTTATACGCGTTGCAAATGACTTTGACGATTAATAACTCGGAGCGAGAAATTTGTAAAAAGACGAAACTCGCCACATTTGAAGAGGGTGGATGGCTCTGTGAGAACATACCACAAAATGGGGTAAAAGTTGCACCCCTGGGGTGCTAGATTCCCTAAACTTTCCCCATTGAAATGAATAGGGAAAACCGTCCCATGAAACACCATCTACTATGTACAGAGGGATTTTGAATTGAACATAGCTCTGCAGCACAGTGTCACAGAGACAAGGGGGAGGGCTCATTTTACTCAGGAGACCAATGAGTGTCTCAGGATCACTGGGAAGCTATTAAGCCACGCCTTAGCAACCATTTAGAGCACCCTAGCAACCCATCCCATAGACTTCCATTCAAATTGATCGACTTCTATCTCTGGATATAAAAGTCATAGAAATTTGAGGGTGGGCTCGTTTGACTCGGGGCAGCAAACTGACAATCACCAATGTCTTCAACACTTCCTAGCCACGCCTTAGCAACCATTATGGAACACCTTAGCAACCAAATACAAAGTGAGATATCTTCAGTTCTGAACGTCGTAGAGTCATTGTAGTTGTTTTATATCGCTCATACTCATAAGGAGACTTTGGAGTGACATCAATGGCAGCTGCAAAGCCACTCCTTAGCAACCAAACAGAGTAACTTAGCAACCATTTAGCCAGTCCTGTATCTCTGCATCAGAAAGTCATAGAGACATGGGGGTTGGGTCAATTAGACAATCAGCCTTTGGAGTAACATCACTGGCAGCTGCAAAGCCACTCCTTAGCAACCAAACAGAGTACCCTAGCAACCATTTAGCCAGACCTATATCTCCACATCAGAAAGTGGTAGAGACATGGAGTTTGGTTCAATTTGATAATCAGCCTTTGGAGTGTCATCACTGGCAGACGCTTAGCCACTCCTTAGTTACCAAACAGAGTACCCTAGCAACCATTTAGCCAGACCAACATCTCCGCATCAGAAAGTGGTAGAGACATGGGGGTTGGGTCAATTTGACATTCAGCCTTTGGAGTAACATCACTTGTAGCTGCAAAGCCTCTCCTTAGCAACCAAATAGTTTATTCTAGCAACCATTTAGCCAGACCCATATCTCTGCTTCTGAGTGTCGTAGAGACACGAGGGTTGGCTCTATTGACTCATGCTAGCAAACAAGACTTCCAACATGCTACATATGCTAGCAATGAATAGCTACATGCTAATAGTGACTAGCTAAGTGTGAAATTATGCTAATAATGCCATAGAAACCACCCAGAACACCAGCCGCACCAGCCCCGGGGCGGATTTTGCCACTGCGAGCACCACTCACATTTTCTTCAGGAAATGTACATTCTAGTGTTGTGATTACTATTCTCCTAAACGAAACTTCGGCGCGCTACTCCTCCGGCACCGTTGGTCGTAGACCCACAAATGAGATGTCAAATCGTGCGGCTTATTGAGGTGAGGTGTGCTATATCTTTTCTAAGCGATCAGGCGTACGATATTTGTTTTGTCCTACGATAAATCAGCCGAAAAATGCCCCATTGACTTAACATGGGCCAAATATTTGTAAAATCATATCTTTGGTTTAGAAGGTCGTTGAGGCTTGGGACTGGGCTCGTTTGACTCGGCCTATCAAGCATTGAATAAGTAGTGACACACCATCTTCATAGCCACGCCCTAGCGACCGTTTATAGCAGCCTAGCAAACGTAAAATTCCGCTTGCATGCCATATTTCAGGACTGGGATGTTGTAGAAGCACAGAGTTTGAGGTTTTAAGCTCAGACTAGTAAAAGTCTTTAAATATCGTCCCATGAACTCTAGGACCATACCATAGCAACCATATAGAGTTCCCTAGCAACCATACAAACATCTTAAAGCATATATCTCAGCATCAGAACGTCGTACAGACACGGCGGTTGGCTCTCTGCCAATGGTGTCCGACCCTGCCTCACCTGACCCGGGCCCGAATTTTGCCACTGCGAGCACCACTCACATTTTCTTCAGGAAATGTACATTCTAGTGTTGTGATTACTATTCTCCTAAACGAACCTTCGGCGCGCTACTCCTCTGGCACCGTTGGTCGTAGACCCACAAATGAGATGTCAAATCGTGCGGCTTATTGAGGTGAGGTGTGCTATATCTTTTCTAAGTGATCGGGCGTACGATGTTTGTTTTGTCCCACGAAAAATCAGCCGAAAAAAGCCCCATTGACTTAATATGGGACAAATATTTCTAAAAGGATATTTTTGGTTCTGAAGGTCGTAGAGCCTCGGGACTGGGCTCGTTTGACTCGGCCTATCAAGCAGTGAATAAGTAGTGACATACCATCTTCATAGCCACGCCTTAACAACCATTTACAGCACCCTAGCAACCGTAAAACAACGCTTACAAGACATATTTCAGTACTTTAATGTTGTAGAAGCACAGAGTATGATCTTTTAAACTCAGACTGCCAAATAATCTTTAGATATCATCCCATAAACTGTATGTCCACATCATAGCAACCATATAGAGTCCCCTAGCAACCATACAAACACATGAATCATCCATATCTCAGCATCAGAACATCGTACAGACATGACGGTTGGCTCTCTAGCAATGGTGTCTGACACTGCCGCATCTGGTTGCATCCGGGCCGAATATTGCCACTGCGAGCACCACTCACATTTTCTTCAGGAAATGTACATTCTAGTGTTGTAATTACTATTCTCCTAAACCAACCTTCGGCGCGCTACTCCTCAGGCACCGTTGGTCGTAGACCCACAAAAGAGATGTCAAATCGTGCGGCTTATTGAGGAGAGGTGTGCTATATCTTTTCTAAGCGATCAGGCGTACGATGTTCGTTTTGTCCCACGAAAAATCAGCCGAAAAAAGCCCCATTGACTTAACATGGGACAAATATTTGTAAAATCATATCTTTGGTTCTGAAGGTCGTAGAGGCTCGGGACTGGGCTCGTTTGACTCAGCCTATCAAGCAGTGAATAAGTAATGACATACCATCCTCATAGCCAAGCCTTAACAACCATTTACAGCACCCTAGCAACCGTAAAACAACTCTTACAAGCCATATTTCAGTACTGGAATGTTGTAGAAGCACAGATTTTGAACTTTCGAGCTCAGACTGCCAAATAATCTTTAGATATCATCCCATAAACTGTATGACCACACCATAGCAACCACATAGAGTTCCGTAGCAACCATACAAACACATGAATCAGCCATATCTCAACACCAGAACATCGTACAGACATGGCGGTGGGGTCTCTCTATTTCTCCAACACTGCTGCATCTGGCCCGGGCCCGAATTCTGCCACTGCGAGCACCACTCACATTTTCTTCAGGAAATGTACATTCTAGTATTGTAAATACTATTCTCCTAAACAAAACTTTGGCACGCTACTCCTCCGGCACCGTTGGTCCTAGACCCACAAATGAGGTCTCATATCGTGCGGCTTATTGAGGAGAGGTGTGCTATATCTTTTCTAAGCGATCGGGAGTACGATTTTCGTTTTTTCCTATGATAAATAACCCGAAAAAGGCCCATTGACTTAACATGGGCCAAATATTTGTAAAATTGTATCTTTGGTTCAGAAGGTCGTGGAGGCTCAGGACTGGGCTCGTTTGACTCGGCCTATCAAGCAGTGAATAAGTAGTGACATACCATCTTCATAGCTACGCCCTAGCAACTGTTTACAGCACCCTAGCAACTGCAAAACAACGCTTACAAGCCATATTTCAGTACTGGTATGTTGTAAACGCACAGAGTTTGATATGTTAAGCTCAGACTGCCAATTAGTCTTTAGATGTTGTACCATTAGCAGTATAACCACACCATAGCAACCATATAGAGTGCCCTAGCAACCATACAAACACATGAATCAGCCATATCTCAGCACTGGAAGATCGTACAGACATGGCGGTTGGCTCTCTGGCAATGGTGTCCGACACTGCCTCACCTGGCCCGGCCGAATTTTGCCACTGCGAGCACCACTCACATTTTCTTCAGGAAATGTACATTCTAGTTAGTGGTGCTCGTTGGCGAGCACTACTATTACTATCTTACCAAGCCTATAATAATGATGCTGAAATCTTCGGCGCGCTACTGCTCCAAGAGCGTTTGTCCCAGACCCATGAATGAGGTGTCAAAACGTGCGGCCGATTGAGGAGAGTGGTGCTCTATTTTCACTAAGCGATCGGGGGTACGATGTTCGCCCCAGGGGGCGGAACAAAAAACACCCCCATAGACGTCCCATTGAAACGAAATTTTGACGATTAATAACTCAGAGCGAGAAATTTGTAAAAAGATGAAACTCACCACATTTGTAGAGGCTGGCAGGCTCTGTAAGAACATACCACACATTGGGGTAAAACTTGCACCCCTGGGGTGCTAGAGCTGCCCAAAAATCGCCGCCGGTTTATTATTATTATTTTTATTATTATTCCACTTTTTTTTCGGCGCGCTACTCCTCCTAGGGCGTTTGTCCTAGACTCATGAATGAGGCATCAAAACGTACGGCCTATTGAGGAGAGGTGTGCTATATCTTTTCTAAGCGATCAGGGGTACGGTGTTCGCCCCAGGGGCGACCAAACAGCCGAAAAAACGCATAGACAATGCATTACGACCAACTTTGACGATAAATAACTCGGAGCGTGAAATTTGTAAAAAGATGAAAGTCGCCACATTTGTAGAGGCTGGCAGGCTCTGTAAGGACATACAAAAAATTGGGGTAAAAGTTGCACCCCTGGGGTGCTAGAGCTGCCCAAAGTTGCCCCCATAGACGCAATGGAAACGGAAATCCTAGAAGAGTATTTAAACGCGTTGCAAACGACTTTGATGATTAATAACTCGGAGCGAGAAATTTGTAAAAAGACGAAACTCGCCACATCTGAAGAGGGTGGATGGCTCTGTGAGAACATACCACAAAATGGGGTAAAAGTTATACCCCTGGGGTGCTAGAGCTCCTAAACTTTCCCCATTGAAATGAATGGGGAAAACCGTCCCAAGAAACACCATTTACTACGTGCATAGGGATTTTGAATTGAACATAGCTCTGCAGCACAGAGACAAGGGGGAGGGCTCATTTTTCTCAGGCGACCAATGAGTGTCTCAAGATCACTGGAAAGCTATCAAGCCACGCCCTAGCAACCATTTAGAGCACCTTAGCAACCCATCCCATAGACTTCCATTCAAATAGATTGACTTCTATCTCTGGATAGAAAAGTCATAGAAATTTGAGGGTGGGCTCCTTTGACTCGGGGCAGCAAACTGTCAATCACGAATGTCTTCAACACTTCCTAGCCACCCCCTAGCAACCATTATGGAGCACCTTAGCAACCAAATACAAAGTGAGATATCTTCAGTTCTGAATGTCGTAGAGGCATCCTGGTTGGTTTATATGGTTCATACTCACAATGAGCCTTTGGAGTGACATCACTGGCAGGCCCATAGCCACTCCTTAGCAACCAAACAGATTACCCTAGCAACCATTTAGCCAGTCCTATATCTCTGCATCAGAAAGTCGTAGAGACATGGGAGTTGGGTCAATTAGACAATCAGCCTTTGGAGTAACATGACTGGCAGGTACCAAGCCACTCCTTAGCAACCAAACAGAGTACCCTAGCAACCGTTTAGCCAGACCCATATCTCTGCTTCTGAGTATCGTAGAGACATGGGGGTTGGCTCTATTGGCTCATGCTAGCAAACAGGACTTCCAACATGCTACATATGCTAGCAGTGAATAGCTACATGTTAATAGTGATTAACTAAGTGTTAAATTATGCTAATAATGCCATAGAAACCCCCCATAACACCTAATAACCACCTAGAAACGGCCCAGGACACCCTAGTTGAGGCATAACAACCACCTAGCATAACCCTAGTAGCCAACCAGTTAACCTAGTGACACCTTAGCAACTGCCTAGGAACCACTCTGGTTACCCTAACAACCGCCTAGCAACACCTTAGCAACCACTCTGGTTACCCTGGCAACTGCCTAGCAACCACTCTGGTTACCGTAGCAACCACCTAGAAACCACCCCGGTTACCCTAGCAACCGCCTAGCAACCACCCCAGTAACCCTAGCAACCACCTAGCAACCACCCTGGTTACCCTAGCAACTGCCTAGCAACATCATGGTTACCCTAGCTACTGCCTCACCTGGCCCGGGGCGGATTTTGCCACTGCGAGCACCACTCACATTTTCTTCAGGAAATGTACATTCTAGTGTTGTGATTACTATTCTCCTAAACGAAACTTCGGCGCGCTACTCCTCTGGCACCGTTGGTCGTAGACCCACAAATGAGATGTCAAATCGTGCGGCTTATTGAGGTGAGGTGTGCTATATCTTTTCTAAGCGATCAGGCGTACGATATTTGTTTTGTCCTACGATAAATCAGCCGAAAAATGCCCCATTGACTTAACATGGGCCAAATATTTGTAAAATCATATCTTTGGTTTAGAAGGTCGTTGAGGGCTTGGGACTGGGCTCGTTTGACTCGGCCTATCAAGCATTGAATAAGTAGTGACACACCATCTTCATAGCCACGCCCTAGCGACCGTTTATAGCAGCCTAGCAAACGTAAAATTCCGCTTGCATGCCATATTTCAGGACTGGGATGTTGTAGAAGCACAGAGTTTGAGGTTTTAAGCTCAGACTAGTAAAAAGTCTTTAAATATCGTCCCATGAACTCTAGGACCATACCATAGCAACCATATAGAGTTCCCTAGCAACCATACAAACATCTTAAAGCATATATCTCAGCATCAGAACGTCGTACAGACACGGCGGTTGGCTCTCTGCCAATGGTGTCCGACCCTGCCTCACCTGACCCGGGCCCGAATTTTGCCACTGCGAGCACCACTCACATTTTCTTCAGGAAATGTACATTCTAGTGTTGTGATTACTATTCTCCTAAACCAACCTTCGGCGCGCTACTCCTCAGGCACCGTTGGTCGTAGACCCACAAAAGAGATGTCAAATCGTGCGACTTATTGAGGAGAGGTGTGCTATATCTTTTCTAAGCGATCAGGCGTACGATGTTCGTTTTGTCCCACGAAAAATCAGCCGAAAAAAGCCCCATTGACTTAACATGGGACAAATATTTGTAAAATCATATCTTTGGTTCTGAAGGTCGTAGAGGCTCGGGACTGGGCTCGTTTGACTCGGCCTATCAAGCAGTGAATAAGTAGTGACATACCATCTTCATAGCCACGCCTTAACAACTATTTAAAGCACCCTAGCAACCGTAAAACAATGCTTACAAGCCATATTTCAGTACTGGAATGTTGCAGACGCACAGAGTTTGATCTTTTAAGCTCAGATTGTAAAACAGTCTTTAGATATCATCCCATGAACTGTATGACCATACCATAGCAACCATATAGAGTGCCCTAGCAACAAAACAAACACATGAATCAGCCATATCTCAGCATCAAAACATCGTACAGACATGGTGGTTGGCTCTCTGGCAATGTTGTCCGACACCACCGCATCTGGTTGCATCCGGGCCGAATATTGCCACTGCGAGCACCACTCACATTTTCTTCAGGAAATGTACATTCTAGTGTTGTGATTACTATTCTCCCAAACGAAACTTCGGCGCGCTACTCCTCTGGCACCGTTGGTCGTAGACCCACAAATGAGATGTCAAATCGTGCGGCTTATTGAGGTGAGGTGTGCTATATCTTTTCTAAGCGATCGGGCGTACGATGTTCGTTTTGTCCCATGAAAAATCAGCCGAAAAAATCCCCATTGACTTAACATGGGACAAATATTTCTAAAAGGATATATTTGGTTCTGAAGGTCGTAGAGCCTCGGGACTGGGCTCGTTTGACTCGGCCTATCAAGCAGTGAATAAGTAGTGACATACCATCTTCATAGCCACGCCTTAACAACCATTTACAGCACCCTAGCAACCGTAAAACAACGCTTACAAGACATATTTCAGTACTTTAATGTTGTAGAAGCACAGAGTATGATGTTTTAAACTCAGACTGCCAAATAATCTTTAGATATCATCCCATAAACTGTATGTCCACATCATAGCAACCATATAGAGTCCCCTAGCAACCATACAAACACATGAATCATCCATATCTCAGCATCAGAACATCGTACAGACATGACGGTTGGCTCTCTAGCAATGGTGTCTGACACTGCCGCATCTGGTTGCATTCGGGCCGAATATTGCCACTGCGAGCACCACTCACATTTTCTTCAGGAAATGTACATTCTAGTGTTGTGATTACTATTCTCCTAAACGAAACTTCGGCGCGCTACTCCTCCGGCACCGTTGGTCGTAGACCCACAAATGAGATGTCAAATCGTGCGGCTTATTGAGGTGAGGTGTGCTATATCTTTTCTAAGCGATCAGGCGTACGATATTTGTTTTGTCCTACGATAAATCAGCCGAAAAATGCCCCATTGACTTAACATGGGCCAAATATTTGTAAAATCATATCTTTGGTTTAGAAGGTCGTTGAGGCTTGGGACTGGGCTCGTTTGACTCGGCCTATCAAGCATTGAATAAGTAGTGACACACCATCTTCATAGCCACGCCCTAGCGACCGTTTATAGCAGCCTAGCAAACGTAAAATTCCGCTTGCATGCCATATTTCAGGACTGGGATGTTGTAGAAGCACAGAGTTTGAGGTTTTAAGCTCAGACTAGTAAAAGTCTTTAAATATCGTCCCATGAACTCTAGGACCATACCATAGCAACCATATAGAGTTCCCTAGCAACCATACAAACATCTTAAAGCATATATCTCAGCATCAGAACGTCGTACAGACACGGCGGTTGGCTCTCTGCCAATGGTGTCCGACCCTGCCTCACCTGACCCGGGCCCGAATTTTGCCACTGCGAGCACCACTCACATTTTCTTCAGGAAATGTACATTCTAGTTAGTGGTGCTCGCCTCGAGCACTACTATTACTATCTTGCCAAGCCTATAATAATGATGCTGAAATCTTCGGCGCGCTGCTGCTCCTAAAGCGTTTGTCCCAGACCGATGAATGAGGCATCAAAACGTGCGGCCGATTGAGGAGAGGGGTGCCCTATGTACACTAAGCGATCGGGGGTAGGAACAAAAAACAGGGGGCGGAACAAAAAACACCCCCATAGACGTCCCATTGAAACGAAATTTTGACGATTAATAACTCAGAGTGAGGAATTTGTAAAAAGATGAAACTCGCCACATTTGAAGAGGCTGGCAGGCTCTGTGAGAACATACCACACATTGGGGTAAAAGTTGCACCCCTGGGGTGCTAGAGCTGCCCAAAAATCGCCCCTGGTTTATTATTATTAGTGGTGCTCGCCTCGAGCACTACTATTACTATCTTACCAAGCCTATAATAATGATGCTGATACCACTAAATTTTCGGCGCGCTCCTCCTCCTAGAGCGTTGGTCCCAGACCCATGAATGAGGCGTCAAAACGTGCGGCCGATTGAGGAGAGTGGTGCTCTATCTTTACAAAGCGATCAGGGGTACGATGTTTGCCCCAGGGGCGAAAAAGTACCGAAAAAAAACGCATGGACAATGATTTGAAAAATTCGTTGACTCTCAATAACTCTGAGTGAGGAATTTGTAAAAACATGAAACTCACCACATTTGAAGAGGCTGGCATGCTCTAAAAGAATATACCACACAATGGGGTAAAAGTTGCACCCCTGGGGTGCTAGAGCTGCCCAAACTTGCCCCATAGACATCAATGGTTTTTATTCTTATTCTTCCTTCACTTTTTTTTCGGCGCGCTACTCCTCCTAGGTGTTTTGTCCTAGACCCATGAATAGGGCAACAAAACGTGCGGCCTATTGAGGAGAGGTGTGCTATATCTTTTCTAAGGGATCGGGGGTACGATGTTCGCCCCAGGGGCGAAAAAGCAGCCGAAAAAACGCATTGACTTAACATTGCGACCAACTTTGACGATTAATAACTCGGAGCGAGAAATTTGTAAAAAGATGAAACTCGCCACATTTGTAGAGGCTGGCAGGCTCTGTAAGAACATACAAAAAAATTGGGTAAAAGTTGCACCCCTGGGGTGCTAGAGCTGCCCAAACGTGCCCCCATAGACGCAATGGAAACGGAAATCCTAGAAGAGTATTTAAACGCGTTGCAAACGACTTTGACGATTAATAACTCGGAGTGAGAAATTTGTAAAAAGACGAAACTCGCCACATCTGAAGAGGGTGGATGGCTCTATGAGAACATACCACAAAATGGGGTAAAAGTTACACCCCTGGGGTGCTAGAGCTCCCAAACTTTCCCCATTGAAATGAATGGGGAAAACCGTCCCAAGAAACACCATTTACTATGTGCATAGGGATTTTGAATTGAACATAGCTCTGCAGCACAGCGTCATAGAGACAAGGGGGAGGGCTCATTTTTCTCAGGCGACCAATGAGTGTCTCAAGATCACTGGAAAGCTATCAAGCCACGCCCTAGCAACCATTTAGAGCACCTTAGCAACCCATCCCATAGACTTCTATTCAAATTGATCAACTTCTATCTCTGGATAGAACAGTCATAGAAATTTGGGGATGGGCTCGATTGACTCGGGGCTGCAAACTGCCAATCACCAACGTCTTGAACACTTCCTAGCCACGCCCTAGCAACCATTATGGATCACCTTAGCAACCAAATACAAAGTGAGATATCTTCAGTTCTGAATGTCGTAGAGGCATTCTGGTTGGTTTATATCGTTCATACTCACAAGGAGCCTTTGGAGGGACATCACTGGCAGACGCTAAGCCACTCCTTAGCAACCAAAAATAGTATCCTAGCAACCATTTAGGCAGTCCTATATCTCTGCATCAGAAAGTCGTAGAGACATGGGAGTTGGGTCAATTAGACAATCAGCCTTTGGAGTAACATGACTGGCAGGTACCAAGCCACTCCTTAGCAACCAAACAGAGTACCCTAGCAACCGTTTAGCCAGACCCATATCTCTGCTTCTGAGTATCGTAGAGACATGGGGGTTGGCTCTATTGGCTCATGCTAGCAAACAAGACTTCCAACATGCTACATATGCTAGCAGTGAATAGCTACATGCTAATAGTGATTAACTAAGTGTTAAATTATGCTAATAATGCCATAGAAACCCCCCATAACACCTAATAACCACCTAAAAACGGCCCAGGACACCCTAGATGAGCCATAACAACCACCTAGCATAACCCTAGTAACCAACCAGTTAACCTAGTGACACCTTAGCAACCGCCTAGGAACCACTCTGGTTACCCTAGTAACTGCCTAGCAACACCTTAGCAACCACTCTGGTTACCCTGGCAACCGCCTAGCAACCACTCTGGTTACCCTAGCAACCACTTAGCAACCACTCCGGTTACCCTAGCAACCACCTAGCAACACCCTGGCAACCACTCAGTTTACCCTAGCAACCACCTAGCAACACCATAGCAACCACTTTGATTACCCTAGCAACCGCTTAGGAACCACTCTTTTTACCCTAGCAACCGCATAGCAACACCTTAGCAACCACTCTGGTTACCCTGGCAACCACCTAGCAACACCATAGCAACCACTCTGATTACCCTAGCAACAGCCTAGCAACCAATCTGGTTACCCTAGCAACACCTTAGCAACCACTCTGGTTACCCTAGCAACATCCTAGCAACCGCCTACCGACGACTCCGGTTACCCTAGCAACCACCTAGCAACACCCTAGCAACCACTCTGGTTACCCTAGCAACCAACTAGCAACACCCTAGCAACCACACCGGTTACCCTAGCAACCACCTAGCAACACCTTAGCAACCACCCCGGTTACCCTAGCAACCACCCTGGTTACCCTAGCAACTGCCTAGCAACATCATGGTTACCCTAGCTACTGCCTCACCAGGCCCGGGGCGAATTTTGCCACTGCGAGCACCACTCACATTTTCTTCAGGAAATGTACATTCTAGTTAGTGGTGCTCGTTGGCGAGCACTACTATTACTATCTTACCAAGCCTATAATAATGATGCTGAAATCTTCGGCGCGCTACTGCTCCAAGAGCGTTTGTCCCAGACCCATGAATGAGGTGTCAAAACGTGCGGCCGATTGAGGAGAGTGGTGCTCTATTTTCACTAAGCGATCGGGGGTACGATGTTCGCCCCAGGGGGCGGAACAAAAAACACCCCCATAGACGTCCCATTGAAACGAAATTTTGACGATTAATAACTCAGAGCGAGAAATTTGTAAAAAGATGAAACTCACCACATTTGTAGAGGCTGGCAGGCTCTGTAAGAACATACCACACATTGGGGTAAAACTTGCACCCCTGGGGTGCTAGAGCTGCCCAAAAATCGCCGCCGGTTTATTATTATTATTTTTATTATTATTCCACTTTTTTTTCGGCGCGCTACTCCTCCTAGGGCGTTTGTCCTAGACTCATGAATGAGGCATCAAAACGTACGGCCTATTGAGGAGAGGTGTGCTATATCTTTTCTAAGCGATCAGGGGTACGGTGTTCGCCCCAGGGGCGACCAAACAGCCGAAAAAACGCATAGACAATGCATTACGACCAACTTTGACGATAAATAACTCGGAGCGTGAAATTTGTAAAAAGATGAAAGTCGCCACATTTGTAGAGGCTGGCAGGCTCTGTAAGGACATACAAAAAATTGGGGTAAAAGTTGCACCCCTGGGGTGCTAGAGCTGCCCAAAGTTGCCCCCATAGACGCAATGGAAACGGAAATCCTAGAAGAGTATTTAAACGCGTTGCAAACGACTTTGATGATTAATAACTCGGAGCGAGAAATTTGTAAAAAGACGAAACTCGCCACATCTGAAGAGGGTGGATGGCTCTGTGAGAACATACCACAAAATGGGGTAAAAGTTATACCCCTGGGGTGCTAGAGCTCCTAAACTTTCCCCATTGAAATGAATGGGGAAAACCGTCCCAAGAAACACCATTTACTATGTGCATAGGGATTTTGAATTGAACATAGCTCTGCAGCACAGAGACAAGGGGGAGGGCTCATTTTTCTCAGGCGACCAATGAGTGTCTCAAGATCACTGGAAAGCTATCAAGCCACGCCCTAGCAACCATTTAGAGCACCTTAGCAACCCATCCCATAGACTTCCATTCAAATAGATTGACTTCTATCTCTGGATAGAAAAGTCATAGAAATTTGAGGGTGGGCTCCTTTGACTCGGGGCAGCAAACTGTCAATCACGAATGTCTTCAACACTTCCTAGCCACCCCCTAGCAACCATTATGGAGCACCTTAGCAACCAAATACAAAGTGAGATATCTTCAGTTCTGAATGTCGTAGAGGCATCCTGGTTGGTTTATATGGTTCATACTCACAATGAGCCTTTGGAGTGACATCACTGGCAGACCCATAGCCACTCCTTAGCAACCAAACAGATTACCCTAGCAACCATTTAGCCAGTCCTATATCTCTGCATCAGAAAGTCGTAGAGACATGGGAGTTGGGTCAATTAGACAATCAGCCTTTGGAGTAACATGACTGGCAGGTACCAAGCCACTCCTTAGCAACCAAACAGAGTACCCTAGCAACCGTTTAGCCAGACCCATATCTCTGCTTCTGAGTATCGTAGAGACATGGGGGTTGGCTCTATTGGCTCATGCTAGCAAACAGGACTTCCAACATGCTACATATGCTAGCAGTGAATAGCTACATGCTAATAGTGATTAACTAAGTGTTAAATTATGCTAATAATGCCATAGAAACCCCCCATAACACCTAATAACCACCTAGAAACGGCCCAGGACACCCTAGTTGAGGCATAACAACCACCTAGCATAACCCTAGTAGCCAACCAGTTAACCTAGTGACACCTTAGCAACTGCCTAGGAACCACTCTGGTTACCCTAACAACCGCCTAGCAACACCTTAGCAACCACTCTGGTTACCCTGGCAACTGCCTAGCAACCACTCTGGTTACCGTAGCAACCACCTAGAAACCACCCCGGTTACCCTAGCAACCGCCTAGCAACCACCCCAGTAAACCCTAGCAACCACCTAGCAACCACCCTGGTTACCCTAGCAACTGCCTAGCAACATCATGGTTACCCTAGCTACTGCCTCACCTGGCCCGGGGCGGATTTTGCCACTGCGAGCACCACTCACATTTTCTTCAGGAAATGTACATTCTAGTTTTTATTATTCTTCCTTCACTTTTTTTTCGGCGCGCTACTCCTCCTAGAGCGTTTGTCCAAGACCCATGAATAGGGCAACAAAACGTGCGGCCTATTGAGGAGAGGTGTGCTATATCTTTTCTAAGGGATCGGGGGTACGATGTTCGCCCCAGGGGCGAAAAAGCAGCCGAAAAAACGCATTGACTTAACATTGCGACCAACTTTGACGATTAATAACTCGGAGCGAGAAATTTGTAAAAAGATGAAACTCGCCACATTTGTAGAGGCTGGCAGGCTCTGTAAGAACATACCAAAAAATTGGGTAAAAGTTGCACCCCTGGGGTGCTAGAGCTGCCCAAACGTGCCCCCATAGACGCAATGGAAACGGAAATCCTAGAAGAGTATTTAAACGCGTTGCAAACGACTTTGACGATTAATAACTCGGAGCGAGAAATTTGTAAAAAGACGAAACTCGCCACATCTGAAGAGGGTGGATGGCTCTATGAGAACATACCACAAAATGGGGTAAAAGTTACACCCCTGGGGTGCTAGAGCCCCCAAACTTTCCCCATTGAAATGAATGGGGAAAACCGTCCCATGAAACACCATCTACTATGTGCATAGGGATTTTGAATTGAACATAGCTCTGCAGCACAGCGTCACAGAGACAAGGGGGAGGGCTCATTTTACTCAGGCGACCAATGAGTGTCTCAGGATCACTGGGAAGCTATCAAGCCACGCCCTAGCAACCATTTAGAGGACCTTAGCAACCCATCCCATAGTCTTCCATTCAAATTGATCGACTTCTATCTCTGGATAGAACAGTCAAAGAAATTTGAGGGTGGGCTCGTTTGAATCGGGGCAGCAAACTGCCAATCACCAACGTCTTCAACACTTCCTAGCCACGCCCTAGCAACCATTATGGAGCACCTTAGCAACCAAATACAAAATGAGATATCTTCAGTTCTGAATGCCGTAGAGGCATTCTGGTTGGTTTATATTGTTCATACTCATAAGGAGCCTTTGGAGTGACATCACTGAAAGACCCATAGCCACTCCTTAGCAACCAAACAGAGTACCCTAGCAACCATTTAGCCAGTCCTATATCTCTGCATCAGAAAGTCGTAGAGACATGGGAGTTGAGTCAATTTGACAATCAGCCTTTAGAGTAACATGACTGTCAGGTACCAAGCCACTCCTTAGCAACCAAACAGAGTACCCTAGCAACCGTTTAGCCAGACCCATATCTCTGCTTCTGAGTATCGTAGAGACATGGTGGTTGGCTCTATTGGCTCATGCTAGCAAACATGACTTCCAACATGCTACATATGCTAGCAGTGAATAGCTACATGCTAATAGTGATTAACTAAGTGTTAAATTATGCTAATAATGCCATATAAACCCCCCATAACAACTAATAACCACCTAGAAACGGCCCGGGACACCCTAGATGAGCCATAACAACCACCTAGCATAACCCTAGTAACCAACCAGTTAGCCTAAAGACACCTTAACAACCGCCTAGGAACCACTCTGGTTACCCTAGCAACCGCATAGCAACAGCTTAGCAACCACTCTGGTTACCCTGGCAACCGCCTAGCAACCACTCTGGTTACCCTAGCAACTACCTAGCAACCACCTAGAATACCCAAGCAACTGCTTAGCAACCGCCTAGCAACCACTCTGGTTACCCTAGCAACCACCTAGCAACACCCTGGCAACCACTCAGTTTACCCTAGCAACCACCTAGCAACACCATAGCAACCACTCTGATTACCCTAGCAACAGCCTAGCAACCACCCCAGTTACCCTAGCAACTGCCTAGCAATCGCCTAGCAACCACTCCGGTTACACTAGCAACCACCTAGCAACACCCTGGCAACCACTCAGTTTACCCTAGCAACCACCTAGCAACACCATAGCAACCACTCTGATTACCCTAGCAACAGCCTAGCAACCACTCTGTTTACCCTGGTAACCACCTAGCAACACCCTGGCAACCACTCAGTTTACCCTAGCAACCACCTAGCAACCACTCTGGTTAGCCTAGCAACCACTTACCAACACCATAGCAACCACCCTGGTTACCCTAGCAACCACCTAGCAACCACTCAGTTTACCCTAGCAACCACCTAGCAACACCTTAGCAACCACTCTGGTTACCCTAGCAACACCATAGCAACCACCCCAGTTACCCTAGCAACCACCCTGGTTACCCTAGCAACATCATGGTTACCCTAGCTACTGCCTCACCTGGCCCGGGGCGGATTTTGCCACTGCGAGCACCACTCACATTTTCTTCAGGAAATGTACATTCTAGTGTTGTGATTACTATTCTCCTAAACGAACCTTCGGCGCGCTACTCCTCTGGCACCGTTGGTCGTAGACCCACAAATGAGATGTCAAATCGTGCGGCTTATTGAGGTGAGGTGTGCTATATCTTTTCTAAGTGATCGGGCGTACGATGTTTGTTTTGTCCCACGAAAAATCAGCCGAAAAAAGCCCCATTGACTTAATATGGGACAAATATTTCTAAAAGGATATTTTTGGTTCTGAAGGTCGTAGAGCCTCGGGACTGGGCTCGTTTGACTCGGCCTATCAAGCAGTGAATAAGTAGTGACATACCATCTTCATAGCCACGCCTTAACAACCATTTACAGCACCCTAGCAACCGTAAAACAACGCTTACAAGACATATTTCAGTACTTTAATGTTGTAGAAGCACAGAGTATGATCTTTTAAACTCAGACTGCCAAATAATCTTTAGATATCATCCCATAAACTGTATGTCCACATCATAGCAACCATATAGAGTCCCCTAGCAACCATACAAACACATGAATCATCCATATCTCAGCATCAGAACATCGTACAGACATGACGGTTGGCTCTCTAGCAATGGTGTCTGACACTGCCGCATCTGGTTGCATCCGGGCCGAATATTGCCACTGCGAGCACCACTCACATTTTCTTCAGGAAATGTACATTCTAGTTATTATTATTCTTCTGAGACCCTTTTGTTGATTTTTATTATTCTTCCTTCACTTTTTTTTCGGCGCGCTACTCCTCCTAGAGCGTTTGTCCAAGACCCATGAATAGGGCAACAAAACGTGCGGCCTATTGAGGAGAGGTGTGCTATATCTTTTCTAAGGGATCGGGGGTACGATGTTCGCCCCAGGGGCGAAAAAGCAGCCGAAAAAACGCATTGACTTAACATTGCGACCAACTTTGACGATTAATAACTCGGAGTGAGAAATTTGTAAAAAGATGAAACTCGCCACATTTGTAGAGGCTGGCAGGCTCTGTAAGAACATACCAAAAAATTGGGTAAAAGTTGCACCCCTGGGGTGCTAGAGCTGCCCAAACGTGCCCCCATAGACGCAATGGAAACGGAAATCCTAGAAGAGTATTTAAACGCGTTGCAAACGACTTTGACGATTAATAACTCGGAGCGAGAAAATTGTAAAAAGACGAAACTCGCCACATCTTAAGAGGGTGGATGGCTCTGTGAGAACATACCACAAAATGGGGTAAAAGTTGCACCCCTGGGGTGCTAGAGCTCCCAAACTTTCCCCATTGAAATGAATGGGGAAAACAGTCCCATGAAACACCATCTACTATGTGCATAGGGATTTTGAATTGAACAAAACTCTGCAGTACAGCGTCACAGAGACAAGGGGGAGGGCTCATTTTACTCAGGCGACCAATGAGTGTCTCAGGATCACTGGGAAGCTATTAAGCCACGCCCTAGCAACCATTTAGAGCACCTTAGCAACCCATCCTATAGACTTCCATTCAAATTGATAGACTTCTATCTCTGGATAGAAAAGTCATAGAAATTTGAGGGTGGGCTCGTTTGACTCGGGGCAGCAACCTGCCAATCACCAACGTCTTCAACACTTCCTAGCCACGCCCTAGCAACCATTATGGAGCACCTTAGCAACCAAATACAAAGTGAGATATCTTCAGTTCTGAATGTCGTAGAGGCATTCTGGTTGGTTTATATCGTTCATACTCATAAGCAGTCTTTGGAGTGACATCACTGGCAGACACATAGCCACTCCTTAGCAACCAAATAGTTTACCCTAGCAACCATTTAGCCAGACCCATATCTCTGCATCAGAAAGTCGTAGAGACATGTGGGTTGGGTCTATTTGACAATCAGCCTTTGGAGTAACATCACTTCGAGCTGAAAAGCCACTCCTTAGCAACCAAACAGAGTACCCTAGCAACCATTTAGCCAGACCCATATCTCTGCTTCTAAGCGTCATAGAGACATGGGGGTTGGCTCTATTGACTCATGCTAGCAAACAGGACTTCCTTCATGCTACATATGCTAGCAGTGAATAGCTACATGCTAATAGTGATTAACTAAGTGTTAAATTATGCTAATAATGCCATAGAAACCCCCCAAAACACCTAATAACCACCTAGAAACAGCCCAGGACACCCTAGATGAGCCATAACAACCACCTAGCATAACCCTAGTAACCAACCAGTTAGCCTAGTCACACCTTAGCAATCGCCTAGGAACACCATAGCAACCACTCTGATTACCCTAGCAACCACCTAGCAACCACCCCGGTTACCCTAGCAACTGCCTAGCAACCACCTAGCAACCACCCCGGTTACCCTAGCAACTGCCTAGCAACCGCCTAGCAACCACTCCGGTTACCCTAGCAATCACCTAGCAACACCCTGGCAACCACTCAGTTTACCCTAGCAACCACCTAGCAACACCATAGCAACCACTCTGATTACCCTAGCAACAGCCTAGCAACCACTCTGTTTACCCTAGCAACCACCTAGCAACCACCTAGCGACGACTTTAGTTACCCTAGCAACCACCTAGCAACACCATAGCAACCACTCTTATTACCCTAGCAACAGCCTACCAACCACTCTGGTTACCCTAGCAACCACCTAGCAACCGCCTAGCGACGACTCCGGTTACCCTAGCAACCACCTAGCAACACCCTAGCAACCAACCCAGTTACCCTAGCAACCACCTAGCAACACCTCATTAACAACCCCAGTTACCCTAGCAACCACCTAGCAACCACCCTGGTTACCCTAGCAACTGCCTAGCAACATCATGGTTACCCTAGCTACTGCCTCACCTGGCCTGAGACGGATTTTGCCACTGCGAGCACCACTCACATTTTCTTCAGGAAATGTACATTCTAGTGTTGTGATTACTATTCTCCTAAACCAACCTTCGGCGCGCTACTCCTCAGGCACCGTTGGTCGTAGACCCACAAAAGAGATGTCAAATCGTGCGGCTTATTGAGGAGAGGTGTGCTATATCTTTTCTAAGCGATCAGGCGTACGATGTTCGTTTTGTCCCACGAAAAATCAGCCGAAAAAAGCCCCATTGACTTAACATGGGACAAATATTTGTAAAATCATATCTTTGGTTCTGAAGGTCGTAGAGATTCGGGACTGGGCTTGTTTGACTTGGCCTATCAAGCAGTGAATAAGTAGTGACATACCATCTTCATAGCTACACCCTAACAACTGTTTACAGCACCCTAGCAACCGCAAAGCAGCGCTTACAAGCTATATTTCAGTACTGGTATGTTGTAGAAGCAGAGTTTTATCTGTTAAGCTCAGACTGCCAATAAGTCTTTAGATGTCATACCATTAGCTGTATGACCACACCATAGCAACCATATAGAGTGCCCTAGCAACCATACAAAATCATGAATCAGCCATATCTCAGCACTGGAACATCGTACAGACATGGCGGTTGGCTCTCTGGCAATGGTGTCCGACACTGCCTCACCTGGCCCAGGCCGAATTTTGCCACTGCGAGCACCACTCACATTTTCTTCAGGAAATGTACATTCTAGTTATTATTATTATTCTTCTGAGACCCTTTTGTTGACAGTATCTCGTCCTACAGCGTTAGTGCTACATACCCCAAAATCAGAACAGGCCGCAGGCCTGTTCTGAATTTAGTTGCTATATCTTTTCTAAGGAATCGGACCTACGGTTTTCCTAAAAATGGCGAAAAAAGCCCGAAAAAAAGTCCCATTGACTTTGCATTGCGGAATGTTCAGATATTTCAAACTCCAACTGTCTCCAAATTCAAATCTAAACACTGCAGCTGCTGAGAGTCAGTGCAGGGCCGGTTCTATAACTGTCTCTCATCCAATCAGAATCAGTGATGCTGCCATTCTACCTTATATGGCAAAGGACAGAAAACAGGAAGTGCTTGCACTTCCTGTTTCCTGCCTCATTCCCTTCATGTTTCAAGGTAACTTACATAGGAATTTTGTATTGAATGTAACTCTGCATCACAATATCATAGATTCAAGGGGGAGGGCTCTTTTTAATCAGGCAACCAATGAGTGTCTCATGATCACTTTGAAGCCACTCCCTAACAACCAAACAGAGTACCTTAGCAACAGTTTAGCCAGACCTATATCTCTGGATCTGAGCGTCGTAGAGACATGGGGGTTGGGTTTATTGATTCATGCTAGCAAACAGAACTGTCAACATGCTACACATGCTAGCAGTGAATAGCTACATGCTAATAGTGGTTAGCTAAGTGTTAAATTGTGCTATGAATGCCATAGTAACTACCCAGAAGACCTCACAACTACCTAGTAACATCCTAGCAACCACCCTGGATACCCTAGCAACTGCCTAGCAACCACCCCAGTTACCCTAGCAACCACCTAGCAACCACCCCAGTTACCCTAGCAACCACCTAGCAACACCCTAGCAACCACCCCAGATATCCTAGCAACCACCTAGCAACACCCTAGCAACCACTCATGACACCCTAGCAACCACCTAGCAACACCCTAGCAACCACTCTGGTTACCCTAGCAACCACCTAGCAACCACCCCGGATACCCTAGCAACCGCCCAGCAACCACCCCAGATACCCTAGCAACCACCTAGCAACACCCTAGCAACCACCCAGGATACCCTAGCAACCACCTAGCAACACCCTAGCAACCAATCTGGTTACCCTAGCAACCACCTAGCAACACCCTAGCAACCACCCCGGTTACCCTAGCAACCACTCTGGTTACCCTAGCAACCACCTAACAACACCCTAGCAACCACCCTTGATACCCTAGCAACTGCCTAGCAACCACCCCGGTTACCCTAGCAACCACCTAGCAACCTAGAACACCTTAGCAACCTGTTAATTTCTAGTTTCGTAACGTATTTTGTAGTTAATGTTAAATTGTGCCTAGCAACCGCCTAGCAACACCCTAGCAACCACCCCGGTTACCCTAGCAACCACCTAGCAACAACTCAAGATACCCTAGCAACCACTCTGGTTACCCTAGCAACGCCCTAGCAACCACCCAAAATACCCTGGCAACCGCCTAGCAACACCCTAGCAACCACCCAAAATACCCTAGCAACCGTGTAGCAACACCCTAGCAACCACTCTGGTTACCCTAGCAACCACCCCGGATACCCTAGCAGCTGCCTAGCAACACCCTAGCAACCACCCAAAATACCCTAGCAACCACCCTGGATACTTTAGCAACCACCTAACAACACCCTAGCAACCACCCAGGATACCCTAGCAACATCTTAGCACCACCCTAGAAACCACCCCAAATACCCTAGCAACCACCTAGCAACTACCCAGGATACCATAGCAACTGCTTAGCAACACCCTAGCAACCACCCAGAACAACTTGGCAACCTGTTAATTTCTGGTTTCGTAACGTATTTCATAGTTAATGTTAAATTGTGCTACCAACATGCAAAATTAAAGGTTCCGGTGCGACTTTCTCAGCCAACTTCTAAAGTTTGTCTCGACGAACTTTATGCTCTCTAGTTAGTGGTGCTCGTTGGCGAGCACTACTATTACTATCTTGCCAAGCCTGAAATGATGATTTTTCGGCGCGCTATTGCTCCTACTGCGTTTGTCCCAGACCCATAAATGAGACGTCAAAACGTGCGGCCTATTGAGGAGAGGTGTGCTATATCATTTGTAAGCGATCGGGGGTACGATGTTCGCCCCAGGGGCGAAAAAGCAGCCGAAAAAACGCATAGACAACGCATTGCCACAAACTTTGATGATTAATAACTCTGAGCGAGGAATTTGTAAAAAGATGAAACTCGCCACATTTGTAGAGGCTGGCAGGCTCTGTAAGAACATACCAAAAAATGGGGGAAAAGTTGCACCCCTGGGGTGCTAGAGCTCCCCAAACTTGTCCCCATAGACCTCAATGTTGTTTATTATTCTTCTTCTTCTGGACACTTTTTTGGCGCGCTACTCCTCCTAGGCGTTTTGTCCTAGACCCATGAATGAGGCATCAAAACGTGCGGCCTATTGAGGACAGGTGTGCTATATCTTTTCTAAGAGATCGGGGGTACGATGTTCGCCCCAGGGGCGAAAAAGCAGCCGAAAAAACGTATTGACTTAACATTGCGACAAACTTTGACGATTAATAACTCGGAGCGAGAAATTTGTAAAAAGACGAAACTCACCACATTTGTAGAGGCTGGCAGGCTCTGTAAGGACATACCAAAAAATGGGGTAAAAGTTGCACCCCTGGGGTGCTAGAGCTTCCCAAACGCGCCCCCATAGACATCAATGTTAACGGAAATCCTAGAAGAGTATTTATACGCGTTGCAAACGACTTTGACGATTAATAACTCGGAGCGAGAAATTTGTAAAAAGACGAAACTCGCCACATTTGAAGAGGGTGGATGGCTCTGTGAGACCATACCAAAAAATGGGGTAAAAGTTGCACCCCTGGGGTGCTAGAGCTCCCAAACTTTCCCCATTGAAATGAATGGGGAAAACCGTCCCATGAAACACCATCTACTATGTGCATAGGGATTTTGAATTGAACATAGCTCTGCAGCACAGCGTCACAGAGACAAGGGGGAGGGCTCATTTTACTCAGGCGACCAATGAGTGTCTCAGGATCACTGGGAACGTATCAAGCCACGCCCTAGCAACCATTTAGAGCACCTTAGCAACCCATCCCCTAGACTTCCATTCAAATTGATCGACTTCTATCTCTGGATAGAACAGTCATAGAAATTTGAGGGTGGGCTCGTTTGACTCAGGGCAGCAAACTGCCAATCACCAACGTCTTCAACACTTCCTAGCCACGCCCTAGCAACCATTATGGAGCACCTTAGCAACCAAATACAAAGTGAGATATCTTCAGTTCTGAATGTCGTAGAGGCATTCTGGTCGGTTTATATCGTTCATACTCATAAGGAGCCTTTGGAGTGACATCACTGGCAGACCCATAGCCACTCCTTAGCAACCAAACAGAGTACCCTAGCAACCATTTAGACAGTCCTTTATCTCTGCTTCTGAGCATCGTAGAGACATGGGGGTTGGGTCTATTTGACAATCAGCCTTTGGAGTAACATCACTGGCAGACGCTTAGCCACTCCTTAGCAACCAAACAGAGTACCCTAGCAACCATTTAGCCAGACCCATATCTCTGCTTCTGAGTATCGTAGAGACATGGGGGTTGGCTCTATTGGCTCATGCTAGCAAACAGGACTTCCAACATGCTACATATGCTAGCAGTGAATAGCTACATGCTAATAGTGATTAACTAAGTGATATATTATGCTAATAATGCCATATAAACCCCCCATAACACCTATTAACCACATAGAAACGGCTCAGGACACCCTAGGTGAGCCATAACAACCACCTAGCATAACCCTAGTAACCAACCAGTTATCATAGTGACACCTTAGCAACCGCCTAGGAACCACTCTGTTTACCCTAGCAACCGCATAGCAACACCTTAGCAACCACTCTGGTTACCCTGGCAACCGCCTAGCAACCACTCTGGTTACCCTAGCAACCACCTAGCAACCACCCCGGTTACCCTAGCAACTGCCTAGCAACCGCCTAGCAACCACTCCGGTTACCCTAGCAACCACCTAGCAACACCCTGGCAACCACTCAGTTTACCCTAGCAACCACCTAGCAACACCATAGCAACCACTCTGATTACCCTAGCAACAGCCTAGCAACCACTCTGGTTACCCTAGTAACCACCTAGCAACACCTTAGCAACCACTCTGGTGACCATAGCAACCGCCTAGCAACCGCCTAGCGACGACTCTGGTTACCCTAGCAACCACCTAGCAACCACTCTGGTTAGCCTAGCAACCACCTAGCAACACCCTAGCAACCACCTAGCGACGACTCCGGTTACCCTAGCAACCAACCCAGTTACCCTAGCAACCCCCTAGCAACACCTTAGCAACAACCCCAGTTACCCTAGCAACCACCTAGCAACCACCCTGGTTACCCTAGCAACTGCCTAGCAACATCATGGTTACCCTAGCTACTGCCTCACCTGGCCCGGGGCGGATTTTGCCACTGCGAGCACCACTCACATTTTCTTCAGGAAATGTACATTCTAGTTATTAGGGGCCAAGCACCGAAGGTGCGAAGGCACCTATTGTTTCTGTTCCGGTTCTTATTATTAGGGGCCAAGCACCGAAGGTGCGAAGGCACCTATTGTTTCTGTTCCGGTTCTTATTATTATTCTTCATCTTCTTCTTCCGCCATGAAAGTCTATGGCAGCCCATAGAACCGTATGCGGGAAAATGATGAAAGTTGGCACACTCATTAAGGACAGTCCAAACATTGGCCATAGCAAAATTGAAGCCTCTAACTCAATCTCTCTAGCGCCACCAACTGTCCAAAGTTGAACTAACGTTTATGCTAATAACTTTTGAACCGTATGACCTAGAAACAAAATTCTTATGTCCACTGATTCCTTGGCTCAAGACGATTCGATTGCACCATATGACGTCATTTTCCGTCATTAAATTTTTCCCGCCATTTTGAATTTTATGAAAAACCTACTTTTTCGAACTCCTCCTAGGCCGTTTTTCCGATTTCAACGAAAATTGAACCACATCATCTCCAGACAATGTGGACAAAAAGTTATCCAAAGAAAGATGATATGTCAAACCGTTTACGAATAACTCGCGAAAGAATCCGACGTAATGGTCGCAAAAATGAAATTGAGGCTTTATCTCCGCAACGCATTAGCGTTTTCTGACTAAACTAGGTGTAGGTTATGTCAATCATGATCTGAGGCTACCTGCAGAGTTTTGGCGCTGTGCCCCCTAGTGGTCAAGAGATATGAAAAAGTTAAATATTTGCTTATAACTTCTGAACGCTTTGGCCAAAAATAATAAAACTGGTCTCTTTAGATTCAGTGCATCATGCCGAGTTGTGCGATACCAAATTGTCCCATATCGGCCATTTTGAGCGTCGGCCATTTTGAATATTGTCATAAATTGCTATATTTAACAAAGATATTGGCGTATCGTTACGAAACTCAATATGTGTCTTCGGCAACTAACCTTGATACGACTCAAAAAGTTTCGAGGCAGCACCACCTTGTGGTCAAAAATTATAACCAAATTTACAAATATGCTAATAACTTTTGAGTGCGTTAACCTATGGTAAAACAAATTATCTTTATACGTTCCTTGGGTCAAACCGAGAACACAGATACCACATTTGTCATAGTCGGCCAAACTTCTTGTCCACCATGTTGTTTTTCTTTAAAAACCTACTTTTTCGAACTCCTCCCAGACTGTTTGTCCAATTTTCACCAAAATTAAACCACATCATCTCCAGACCATCATGACAAAAAGTTATCCAAAGAAAGTTGATATGTCAAACCGTTTACGAATAACTCGCGAAAGAATCCGACGTAATGGTCGCAAAAATGAAATTGAGGCTTTATCTCCGCAACGCATTAGCGTTTTCTGACCAAACTTTCTGTGTGTTATGTCAATCATGGTCTGAGGCTACCTGCAGAGTTTTGGCGCTCTGCCCCTTAGTGGTCAGGAGATATTAAACAACTGACATTTTTGATTATAACTCCTGAACGCTTTGTCTAAAAATCATGAAACTGCTGTCTTTAGATCCAGTGGGTCATGCCGAGTCCTGTGATACCAAATTTTCCCATATCGGCCATTTTGAGCGTCTGCCATTTCGATTTTTCTTATAAGATGCTATGTTTAACAAACACATGACTTTAGTGCTCTGTCAGCAATGGTTTACCCAATCGAAAGCAAACTTTGCATGTGTCAATGTCACCACACTCTCAATGTACCACATTAATTGACACTACAATTTGGTTACAGCGCTGCCTGTTGGTTGAATGTGATAAACCATTAAATCGAATTACTAAAGACCGTATTGTTGATTTTTCAGCCATTTAGACTTAAGTCATATTGAAATGTCTTTAGATTCTTACTGCCGTTGGTCTGATGATGCCAGCCATGTCGGCATGACACTTAATGCCCTCCTTGCGCTTGGCCCCGTGATGGCTGCTAGTTATTATTATTAGGGGCCAAGCACCGAAGGTGCGGAGGCACCTATTGTTTTTGTTCCGGTTCTTATTAGGGGCCAAGCACCGAAGGTGCGGAGGCACCTATTGTTTTTGTTCCGGTTCTTATTATTATTAGGGGCCAAGCACCGAAGGTGCGGAGGCACCTATTGTTTTTGTTCCGGTTCTTATTATTAGGGGCCAAGCACCGAAGGTGCGGAGGCACCTATTGTTTTTGTTCCGGTTCTTATTATTATTATTATTATTATTCTTCTTCTGCCATTGAAGTCTATGACAGCCCATAGAACCGTAAGCGGGAAAATGAAAAAAAGTTGGCACACTCATAAAGGAGAGTCTAATCATTGACCATAGCAAAATTGAAGTCTCTAACTCAATCTCTCTACCGCCACCAACTGTCCAAAGTTGCACTCACGTTTACGTAAATAACTTTTGAACCGTATGTCCTAGAAACAAAATTCTTTTGTCCACTGATTCCTTGGCTCAAGACGATTCGATTGCACCCTATGACGTCATTTTCCGTCATGAAAATTTTCCCGCCATTTTGAATTTTATGAAAAACCTACTTTGTCGAACTCCTCCTAGGCCGTTCGTCCGATGTTCACGAAAATTGAACCACATCATCTCCTGACAATGTGGACAAAACGATATATAAACAAAGTTGATTCGTCAAACCGTTTACGAATAACTCGTGAAAGAATCTGAGGTAAAAGTCGCCAAAATGAAATTGAGGCTTTATCTCCCCAATGCATTAGCCTTTTCTGACCAAACTAGGTGTGTGTTATGTCAATCATGGTTTGAGGCTACCTGCAGAGTTTTGGCGCTGTGCCCCCTAGTGGTCAGGAGTTATCAAAAACTGACTTTTTTGCTTATAACTTCTGAACCCTTTGGCCAAAAATCATGAAACTGGTCTCTTTAGATCCAGTGGGTCATGCCGAGTCCTGTGATACCAAATATTCCCATATCGGCCATTTTGAGCGTCTGCCATTTCGATTTTTCTTATAAGATGCTATGTTTAACAAACACTTGACTTTAGTGCTCTGTCAGCAATGGTTTACCCAATTGAAAGCAAACTTTGCATGTGTCAATGTCACCACACTCTCAATGTACCACACACTACAATTTGGTTACAGCGCTGCCTGTTGGTTGAATGCGATAAACCATTAAATCGAATTGCTAAAGACCGTATTGTTGGTTTTTCAGCCATTTAGACTTAAGCCATATTGAAATGTCTTTAGATTTTTACTGCCGTTGGTCTGATGATGCCAGTCATGTCGGCATGACATTTAATGCCCTCCTTGCGCTTGGCCCCGTGATGGCTGCTAGCAGCTATATTTATTAGGGGCCAAGCACCGAAGGTGCGGAGGCACCTATTGTTTTTGTTCCGGTTCTTTATTATTATTCTTCTTCTTCTTCCGTCATTGAAGTCTATGACAGCCCATAGAACCGTAAGCGGGAAAATGAAAAAAAGTTGGCACACTCATAAAGGACAGTCCAATCATTGACCATAGCAAAATTGAAGTCTCTAACTCAATCTCTATAGCGCCACCAACTGTCCAAAGTTGCACTCACGTTTACGTAAATAACTTTTGAACCGTATGTCCTAGAAACAAAATTCTTTTGTCCACTGATTCCTTGGCTCAAGACGATTCGATTGCACCCTATGACGTCATTTTCCGTCATGAATATTTTCCCGCCATTTTGAATTTTATGAAAAACCTACTTTTTCGAACTCCTCCTAGGCCGTTTGTCCGATTTTCACGAAAATTGAACCACATCATCTCCAGACCATGGTGACAAAAAGTTATCCAAAGAAAGTTGAAATGTCAAACCGTTTATGAATAACTCACGAAATAATCCGACGTAATGATCGCAAAAATGAACTTGAGGCTCTATCTCCACAACGCATTAGCGTTTTCTGACCAAACTCGGTGTGTGTTATGTCAATCATGGTCTGAGGCTACCTGCAGAGTTTTGGCGCTGTGCCCCCTAGTGGTCAGGAGATATGAAAAAGTGACATTTTTCCTTACAACTCCTGAACGCTTTGTCTAAAAATCATAAAACTGGTCTCGTTAGATTCAGTGCATCATGCCGAGTCGTGCGATACTAAATTTTCCCATATCGGCCATTTAGAGCGTCGGCCATTTTGAATATTGTCATAAATTGCTATATTTAACAAATGGATTGGCGTATCGTTACGAAACTCAATATGTGTCTTCGGCACCTAACCTTGATACGGCACAAAAAGTTTGGGGGCAGCGCCACCTTGTGGTCAAAAGTTATAACCAAATTTACAAATATGCTAATAACTTTTGATGACGTTAACCTATTGTAAAACAAATGGTCTTAATGTGTTCATTGGGTCAAGCCGAGACCATAGATACCAAATATGTCATATTCGGCCAAACCTCCGATTTGCCATGTTATTTTTCTATAAAAACCTACTTTTTCGAACTCCTCCCAAACCGTTTGCTCAATTTTCACCAAAATTGAATCACATCATCTTCAGACCCTGTTGACAAAAAGTTATAGAAATGAAGTTGATTCGCCAAACTGTTTTCGATAAAATTGCAATCGAATTTGACCAAATGGCCACCAAATAAAGCGAGGCGTATATCTCTGCAACGCATTAGCATTTTCTGACCAAACTTTCTGTGTGCCATGTCAATCATGATCTGAGGCTACTTGCCGAGTTTTAGCGCAGTGCAATCTAGTGGTCCGGAGATATAAACAAAGTGGTGCTTTTGCTTACAGCTTTTTTGCTTCTCACTTAAGACAATAAAACTCGAAATGTCAACTACAGCCACTAAATGTCAGCAGAACATTACTCAACATGTCATTTGCCCTTTTCACATTGATGAAAATGATACATTAAGGAAAATTAGTCAATTAAACATTTAGTTTTATTCAAAAGTTCTGTTGTTGTTTTTACTATAACTATAAAAATAAACCTCTTCATAATGAATAAAAATAATTATACTTCTTATAATATATCAATAAGTTGCTGTTTTCTTTTCAAGAACTGTTTACATGAATTAAAACAGACTAATGAAGAAAATACTGATATGTTTATTATTGTAAATCAAATCATACAATGATTAATTTGACTTTAACTACATTGGATCTACAGGGTTTATTTTCCCCATTTTAAAAATGCACATAGTAAGTAGACTGTCAGTGTATGCTTAAAGTGAAATTATTTGATACAATTACATTTTAGAGACAAAGGGTTTTCTCTCCAGCCAAGATGAAGTGCTTTGATGTCAAAATGACTATAATGCTGTATTTCAGCAATGCTTTACCCAATTGACACCAAACTTTGCATGTGTCATTGTCATCTCTCTCTGGACATACCACATGAATTGACACATCAATTTGGTTAGAGCGCTGCTTGTTGGTCAAACGTGATAAACCATTAAATCGAATTGCTAAAGACCGTATTGATGATTTTTCAGCCATTTAGACTGAAGTCATATTGAAACGTCTTTAGATGTTTACTGCTGTTGGTCGGATGCTGCCAGCCATATCGGCATGACATTTAATGCCCTCTTTGCGCTTGGCCCCGTGATGGCTGCTAGCAGCTATATTATTATTATTATTATTCTTCTTCTGCCATTGAAGTCTATGACAGCCCATAGAACCGTAAGCGGGAAAATGAAAAAAAGTTGGCACACTCATAAAGGAGAGTCCAATCATTGACCATAGCAAAATTGAAGTCTCTAACTCAATCTCTCTAGCGCCACCAACTGTCCAAAGTTGCACTCACGTTTACGTAAATAACTTTTGAACCGTATGTCCTAGAAACAAAATTCTTTTGTCCACTGATTCCTTGGCTCAAGACGATTCGATTGCACCCTATGACGTCATTTTCCGTCATGAAAATTTTCCCGCCATTTTGAATTTTATGAAAAACCTACTTTGTCGAACTCCTCCTAGGCCGTTCGTCCGATGTTCACGAAAATTGAACCACATCATCTCCCGACAATGTGGACAAAACGATATATAAAGAAAGTTGATTCGTCAAACCGTTTACGAATAACTCGCGAAAGAATCTGAGGTAAAAGTCGCCAAAATGAAATTGAGGCTTTATCTCCCCAATGCATTAGCCTTTTCTGACCAAACTAGGTGTGTGTTATGTCAATCATGGTTTGAGGCTACCTGCAGAGTTTTGGCGCTGTGCCCCCTAGTGGTCAGGAGTTATCAAAAACTGACTTTTTTGCTTATAACTTCTGAACCCTTTGGCCAAAAATCATGAAACTGGTCTCTTTAGATCCAGTGGGTCATGCCGAGTCCTGTGATACCAAATATTCCCATATCGGCCATTTTGAGCGTCTGCCATTTCGATTTTTCTTATAAGATGCTATGTTTAACAAACACTTGACTTTAGTGCTCTGTCAGCAATGGTTTACCCAATTGAAAGCAAACTTTGCATGTGTCAATGTCACCACACTCTCAATGTACCACACACTACAATTTGGTTACAGCGCTGCCTGTTGGTTGAATGCGATAAACCATTAAATCGAATTGCTAAAGACCGTATTGTTGGTTTTTCAGCCATTTAGACTTAAGTCATATTGAAATGTCTTTAGATTTTTACTGCCGTTGGTCTGATGATGCCAGTCATGTCGGCATGACATTTAATGCCCTCCTTGCGCTTGGCCCCGTGATGGCTGCTAGCAGCTATATTTAGGGGCCAAGCACCGAAGGTGCGGAGGCACCTATTGTTTTTGTTCCGGTTCTTTATTATTATTCTTCTTCTTCTTCCGTCATTGAAGTCTATGACAGCCCATAGAACCGTAAGCGGGAAAATGAAAAAAAGTTGGCACACTCATAAAGGACAGTCCAATCATTGACCATAGCAAAATTGAAGTCTCTAACTCAATATCTCTAGCGCCACCAACTGTCCAAAGTTGAACTAACGTTTATGCTAATAACTTTTGAACCGTATGTCCTAGAAACAAAATTCTTTTGTCCACTGATTCCTTGGCTCAAGACGATTTGATTGCACCCTATGACGTCATTTTCCGTCATTAAATTTTTCCCGCCATTTTGAATTTTATGAAAAACCTACTTTTTCGAACTCCTCCTAGGCCGTTTTTCCGATTTCAACGAAAATTGAACCACATCATCTCCAGACAGTGTGGACAAAAAGTTATCCAAAGAAAGTTGATATGTCAAACCGTTTACGAATAATTTGTGAAAGAATCCGACGTAACGGTCGCAAAAATGAAATTGAGCCTTTATCTCCGCAACGCATTAGCGTTTTCTGACCAAACTAGGTGTGTGTTATGTCAATCATGATCTGAGGCTACCTGCAGAGTTTTGGCGCTGTGCCCCCTAGTGGTCAGGAGATATGAAAAAGTTAAATATTTGCTTATAACTTCTGAACGCTTTGGCCAAAAATAATAAAACTGGTCTCTTTAGATTCAGTGCATCATGCCGAGTCGTATGATACCAAATTTTCCCACATCGGCCATTTTGAGCGTCGGCCATTTTGAATATTGTCATAAATTGCTATATTTAACAAAGATATTGGCGTATCATTACGAAACTCAATATGTGTCTTCGGCACCTAACCTTGATACGACTCAAAAAGTTTCGAGGCAGCACCACCTTGTGGTCAAAAGTTATAACCAAATTTACAAATATGCTAATAAACTTTGAGTACGTTAACCTATGGTAAAACAAATTATCTTTATACGTTCCTTGGGTCAAACCGAAAACACAGATACCAAATTTGTCATAGTCGGCCAAACTTCCTGTCCACCATGTTGTTTTTCTTTAAAAACCTACTTTTTCGAACTCCTCCCAGACCGTTTGTCCAATTTTCACCAAAATTAAACCACATCATCTCCAGACCATCATGACAAAAACTTATATAAAGAAAGTTGATTCGCCAAACCGTTTATGAATAACTCGCGAAAGAATTCGACACAATGGCCATAGAATTGAAAGCGAGGCTATATCTCCGTAACTCATTAGCGTATTCTGACCAAAATAGTTGTGTGTTATGTCAATCATGGTCTGAGGCTACCTGCAGAGTTTTGGCGGTCTGCCCCCTAGTGGTCAGGAGATATTAAAAAACTGACATTTTGGATTATAACTCCTGAACGCTTTGTCTAAAAATCATGAAACTGCTGTCTTTAGATCCAGTGGGTCATGCCGAGTCCTGTGATACCAAATTTTCCCATATCGGCCATTTTGAGCGTCTGCCATTTCGATTTTTCTTATAAGATGCTATGTTTAACAAACACATGACTTTAGTGGTCTGTCAGCAATGGTTTACCCAATTGAAAGCAAACTTTGCATGTGTCAATGTCACCACACTCTCAATGTACCACATGAATTGACACTACAATTTGGTTACAGCGCTGCCTGTTGGTTGAATGTGATAAACCATTAAATCGAAATACTAAAGACCGTATTGTTGATTTTTCAGCCATTTAGACTTAAGTCATATTGAAATGTCTTTAGATTCTTACTGCCGTTGGTCTGATGATGCCAGCCATGTCGGCATGACATTTAATGCCCTCCTTGCGCTTGGCCCCGTGATGGCTGCTAGCAGCTATATTTATTATTATTCTTCTTCTTCTTCTTCCACCCAGAAGTCAATGGCAGCCCATAGAACCGTATGCAGGAAAATGATGAAATTTGGCACACACATAGAGGACAGTCCAATCATTGACCACACCAATTTTGGAGTCTCTACCTCAATCCCTCTAGCGCCACCAACTGTCCAAAGTTACACTTACATTTATGCTAATAACTCTTGAACCATAAGGGCTAGAAACAAAATTCCTTTGTCCACTGATTCCTTGGATCAAGCCGATTCGATTGCACCCTATGACGTCATTTTCCGTCATGAAAATTTTTCCGCAATTTTGAGTTTTATGAAAAACCTACTTTGTCGAACTCCTCCTAGGCCGTTTGTCCGATTCTCACAAAAATTGAACCACATCATCTCCAGACTATGGAGACAAAAAGTTATGGAAATCAAGTTGATTGGTCATTCCGTTTTTGATAAACTTGCGAAAGAGTTCGACGAATTTGCCGCAAAAATGAACTTGAGGCTATATCTCCGCAACGCATTTGCGTATTCAGACCAAAATTGGTGTGTGTCATAGTAGTCATAATCTGAGGCTACCTGCAGAGTTTTGGTGCACTGCCCCCTAGTGGTCAGGAGATATAAAAAATTTACTTTTTTGCTTATAACTTCTGAACACTTTGGTCAAAAATCATAAAACTGGTCTCTTTAGATTCAGGGCATCATGCTGAGTCGTCCGATACCAAATTTTCTTATATCGGCCATTTTGGGCGTTGGCCATTTTGAAATTTGTCGTAAAATGCTATATTTTACAAACGCATTGGCGTATCATTACGAAACTCAGTATGTGTCTTTGGGACCTTGATTTGAACCTACACCAAAAGTTTCGGGGCAGCGCCACCTTGTGGTCAAAAGTTATAACACAATTTCCAAAAATGCTAATAACTTTTGATTACATTAAGCTATTTTAAAACAAATGATCTTAATATGTTCCTTGGGTCACACCGAGAACACAGATACCAAATTTGACATAGTTTGCCTAAATTTCATATCCGCCATGTTGTTTCATTCAAAAACCTACTTTTTCAAACTCCTCCCAGACCGTTTGTCCGATTTTCACCAAAATCGAATCGTATCATCTTCAGACTGTGCTGACAAAAAGTTATGGATTTCGTGTCGATAGACAAAACCGTTTTCGTATACCGCAATTACAAATTTGAGGTAGTGATGACAAAATGACTTTAATGCTTTAAGTCAGTAATGTTTTGTCCAAATAACACCAAACTTTGCAGATTTCATTGTCACATTACTCGGACCCAATTCTAACAATTTGGACACAGCGCCAACTATTGGTCCAAAGCGATAAACTTTTCATTCAAATTACAGTGTCTGTATTAATGATTTTTCAGCCATTTAGCCTAAAATCATATTAAAATGCATTTAGTTGTTGATTACTTCAATTGCTCTTATGCTGCCGGCCACGTCAATGCCCTGTTTGTGCTTGGCCCCGTCATTGCTGCTTGCAGCTATATTTATTCTTCATCTTCTTCTTCCGCCATGAAAGTCTATGGCAGCCCATAGAACCGTATGCGGGAAAATGATGAAAGTTGGCACACTCATTAAGGACAGTCCAAACATTGGCCATAACAAATTTGAAGCCTGTAACTCAATATCTCTAGCGCCACCAACTGTCCAAAGTTGAACTAACGTTTATGCTAATAACTTTTGAACCGTATGACCTAGAAACAAAATTCTTATGTCCACTGATTCCTTGGCTCAAGACGATTCGATTGCACCCTATGACGTCATTTTCCGTCATGAAATTTTTCCCGCCATTTTGAATTTTATGAAAAACCTACTTTTTCGAACTCCTCCTAGGCCGTTTTTCCGATTTCAACGAAAATTGAACCACATCATCTCCAGACAATGTGGACAAAAAGTTATCCAAAGAAAGTTGATATGTCAAACCGTTTACGAATAACTCGCGACAGAATCCGACGTAATGGTCGCAAAAATGAATTTGAGGCTTTATCTCCGCAACGCATTAGCGTTTTCTGACCAAACTCGGTGTGTGTTATGTCAATCATGGTCTGAGGCTACCTGCAGAGTTTTGGCGCTGTGCCCCCTAGTGGTCAGGAGATATGAAAAAGTGAAATTTTTCCTTACAACTCCTGAACGCTTTGTCCAAAAATCATAAAACTGGTCTCGTTAGATTCAGTACATCATGCCGAGTCGTGCGATACCAAATTTTCCCATATCGGCCATTTAGAGCGTCGGCCATTTTGAATATTGTCATAAATTGCTATATTTAACAAATGGATTGGCGTATCGTTA
This sequence comes from Rhodeus uyekii, assembly GCA_037043235.1. Classification (NCBI taxonomy): domain Eukaryota; kingdom Metazoa; phylum Chordata; class Actinopteri; order Cypriniformes; family Acheilognathidae; genus Rhodeus; species Rhodeus uyekii. The sequence continues at coordinate 1,608,315 of JAWRVZ010000078.1, forward strand.
CGAAACTCAATATGTGTCTTCGGCACCTAACCTTGATACGGCACAAAAAGTTTGGGGGCAGCGCCACCTTGTGGTCAAAAGTTATAACCAAATTTACAAATATGCTAATAACTTTTGATGACGTTAACCTATTGTAAAACAAATGGTCTTAATGTGTTCATTGGGTCAAGCCGAGACCATAGATACCAAATATGTCATATTCGGCCAAACCTCCGATTTGCCATGTTATTTTTCTATAAAAACCTACTTTTCGAACTCCTCCCAAACCGTTTGTTCAATTTTCACCAAAATTGAATCACATCATCTTCAGACCCTGTTGACAAAAAGTTATAGAAATGAAGTTGATTCGCCAAACTGTTTTCGATAAAATTGCAATCGAATTTGACCAAATGGCCACCAAATAAAGCGAGGCGTATATCTCTGCAACGCATTAGCATTTTCTGACCAAACTTTCTCTGTGCCATGTCAATCATGATCTGAGGCTACTTGCCGAGTTTTAGCGCAGTGCAATCTAGTGGTCCGGAGATATAAATAAAGTGGTGCTTTTGCTTACAGCTTTTTTGCTTCTCACTTAAGACAATAAAACTCGAAATGTCAACTACAGCCACTAAATGTCAGCAGAACATTACTCAACATGTCATTTGCCCTTTTCACATTGATGAAAATAATACATTAAGGAAAATTAGTCAATTAAACATTTAGTTTTATTCAAAAGTTCTGTTGTTGTTTTTACTATAACTATAAAAATAAACCTCTTCATAATGAATAAAAATAATTATACTTCTTATAATTTATCAATAAGTTGCTGTTTTCTTTTCAAGAACTGTTTACATGAATTAAAACAGACTAATGAAGAAAATACTGATATGTTTATTATTGTAAATCAAATCATACAATGATTAATTTGGCTTTAACTACATTGGATCTACAGGGTTTATTTTCCCCATTTTAAAAATGCACATAGTAAGTAGACTGTCAGTGTATGCTTAAAGTGAAATTATTTGATACAATTAAATTTTAGAGACAAAGGGTTTTCTCTCCAGCCAAGATTAAGTGCTTTGATGTCAAAATGACTATAATGCTGTATTTCAGCAATGCTTTACCCAATTGACACCAAACTTTGCATGTGTCATTGTCATCTCTCTCTGGACATACCACATGAATTGACACATCAATTTGGTTAGAGCGCTGCTTGTTGGTCAAACGTGATAAACCATTAAATCGAATTGCTAAAGACCGTATTGATGATTTTTCAGCCATTTAGACTGAAGTCATATTGAAACGTCTTTAGATGTTTACTGCTGTTGGTCGGATGCTGCCAGCCATATCGGCATGACATTTAATGCTCTCTTTATGCTTGGCCCCGTGATGGCTGCTAGCAGCTATATTTAGGGGCCAAGCACCGAAGGTGCGGAGGCACCTATTGTTTTTGTTCCGGTTCTTATTATTATTCTTTTTCTTGTGCCATGGGAGTCTATGGCAGCCCATAGAACCGTAAACGGGAAAATGAAAAAAAGTTGGCACACTCATTAAGGACAGTCCAATCATTGACCATAGCAAAATTGAAGTCTCTAACTCAATCTCTATAGCGCCACCAACTGTCCAAAGTTGCACTCACGTTTACGTTAATAACTTTTGAACCGTATGTCCTAGAAACAAAATTTTTATGTCCACTGATTCCTTGGCTCAAGACGATTCGATTGCACCATATGACGTCATTTTCCGTCATGAATATTTTCCCGCCATTTTGAATTTTATGAAAAACCTACTTTTTCGAACTCCTCCTAGGCCGTTTGTCCGATTTTCACGAAAATTGAACCACATCATCTCCAGACCATGGTGACAAAAAGTTATCCAAAGAAAGTTGAAATGTCAAACCGTTTATGAATAACTCACGAAAGAATCCGACGTAATGATCGCAAAAATGAACTTGAGGCTATATCTCCACAACGCATTAGCGTTTTCTGACCAAACTCGGTGTGTGTTATGTCAATCATGGTCTGAGGCTACCTGCAGAGTTTTGGCGCTGTGCCCCCTAGTGGTCAGGAGATATGAAAAAGTGACATTTTTCCTTACAACTCCTGAACGCTTTGTCCAAAAATCTTAAAACTGGTCTCGTTAGATTCAGTGCATCATGCCGAGTCGTGCGATACCAAATTTTCCCATATCGGCCATTTAGAGCGTCGGCCATTTTGAATATTGTCATAAATTGCTATATTTAACAAATGGATTAGCGTATCGTTACGAAACTCAATATGTGTCTTTGGCACCTAACATTGATACGGCACAAAAAGTTTGGGGGCAGCGCCACCTTGTGGTCAAAAGTTATAACCAAATTTACAAATATGCTAATAACTTTTGATGACGTTAACCTATTGTAAAACAAATGGTCTTAATGTGTTCATTGGGTCAAGCCGAGACCATAGATACCAAATATGTCATATTCGGCCAAACCTCCGATTTGCCATGTTATTTTTCTTTAAAAACCTACTTTTTCGAACTCCTCCCAGACCGTTTGTCCAATTTTCACCAAAATTGAACCACATCATCTCCAGACCATCATGACCAAAAGTTATCCAAAGAAAGTTGATATGTCAAACCGTTTACGAATAACTCGCGAAAGAATCCAACGTAATGGTCGCAAAAATGAAATTGAGGCTTTATCTCCGCAACGCATTAGCGTTTTCTGACCAAACTAGGTGTGTGTTATGTCAATCATGGTCTGAGGCTACCTGCAGAGTTTTGGCGCTCTGCCCCCTAGTGGTCAGGAGATATTAAAAAACTGACTTTTTTGATTATAACTCCTGAACCCTTTGGCCAAAAATCATGAAACTGGTCTCTTTAGATCCAGTGGGTCATGCCGAGTCCTGTGATACCAAATTTTCCCATATCGGCCATTTTGAGCGTCTGCCATTTCGATTTTTCTTATAAGATTCTTTGTTTAACAAACACATGGCTTTAGTGGTCTGTCAGCAATGGTTTACCCAATTGAAAGCAAACTTTGCATGTGTCAATGTCACCACACTCTCAATGTACCACATGAATTGACACTACAATTTGGTTACAGCGCTGCCTGTTGATTGAATGTGATAAACCATTAAATCGAAATACTAAAGACCGTATTGTTGATTTTTCAGCCATTTAGACTTAAGTCATATTGAAATGTCTTTAGATTCTTACTGCCGTTGGTCTGATGACGCCAGCCATGTCGGCATGACATTTAATGCCCTCCTTGCGCTTGGCCCCGTGATGGCTGCTAGCAGCTATATTTATTATTATTCTTCTGAGACCCTTTTGTTGACAGTATCTCGTCCTACAGCGTTAGTGCTACATACCCCAAAATCAGAACAGGCCGCAGGCCTGTTCTGAATTTAGTTGCTATATCTTTTCTAAGGAATCGGACCTACGGTTTTCCTAAAAATGGCGAAAAAAGCCCGAAAAAAAGTCCCATTGACTTTGCATTGCGGAATGTTCAGATATTTCAAACTCCAACTGTCTCCAAATTCAAATCTAAACACTGCAGCTGCTGAGAGTCAGTGCAGGGCCGGTTCTATAACTGTCTCTCATCCAATCAGAATCAGTGATGCTGCCATTCTACCTTATATGGCAAAGGACAGAAAACAGGAAGTGCTTGCACTTCCTGTTTCCTGCCTCATTCCCTTCATGTTTCAAGGTAACTTACATAGGAATTTTGTATTGAATGTAACTCTGCATCACAATATCATAGATTCAAGGGGGAGGGCTCTTTTTAATCAGGCAACCAATGAGTGTCTCATGATCACTTTGAAGCCACTCCCTAACAACCAAACAGAGTACCTTAGCAACAGTTTAGCCAGACCTATATCTCTGGATCTGAGCGTCGTAGAGACATGGGGGTTGGGTTTATTGATTCATGCTAGCAAACAGAACTGTCAACATGCTACACATGCTAGCAGTGAATAGCTACATGCTAATAGTGGTTAGCTAAGTGTTAAATTGTGCTATGAATGCCATAGTAACTACCCAGAAGACCTCACAACTACCTAGTAACATCCTAGCAACCACCCTGGATACCCTAGCAACTGCCTAGCAACCACCCCAGTTACCCTAGCAACCACCTAGCAACCACCCCAGTTACCCTAGCAACCACCTAGCAACACCCTAGCAACCGCCCCAGATACCCTAGCAACTGCCTAGCAACCACCCAAAATACCCTAGCAACTGCCTAGCAACGCCCTAGCAACCATCCTGTTTACCCTAGCAACCGCCTAGCAACACCCTAGCAACAACCCAAAATACCCTAGCAACACCCTAGCAACCACCCAGGATACCCTAGCAACCGCCTAGCAACACCCTAGCAACCACCCAAAATACCCTAGCAACCGCCTAGCAACCACTCTGGTACCCTAGCAACCACCTAGCAACACCCTAGCAACCACCCAAAATACCCTAGCAACCGCCTAGCAACCACTCTGATTACCCTAGCAACACCCTAGCAACCACTCTGGTTACCCTAGCAACCCCCTAGCAACCACTCTGGTTACCCTAGCAACTCCTTAGCAACACTCTAGCAACCACCCAGGTTACCCTAGCAACCACCTAGCAACACCCTAGCAACCACTCTGGTTACCCTAGCAACCTCCTAGCAACACCCTAGCAACCACCCAGGATACCATAGCAACTGCTTAGCAACACCCTAGCAACCACCCAGAACAACTTGGCAACCTGTTAATTTCTGGTTTCGTAACGTATTTCATAGTTAATGTTAAATTGTGCTACCAACATGCGAAATTAAAGGTTCCGGTGCGACTTTCTCAGCCAACTTCTAAAGTTTGTCTCGACGAACTTTATCCTCTCTAGTTATTAAGTTGGCTGAGAAGCAGCCAACTTACTGATGTTGTTATAAACTTATTATTAAGTTGGCTGAGAAGCAGCCAACTTACTGTTGTTCGACTTAAACTTATTATTATTATTTTTATGACACTAAAATTTCTGACTGGAACTCGTCCTACAGCTTTAGTGCCACAGACCCCAAAATCAGAACAGGCCGCAGGCCTGTTCTGACTCGCGTTGCTATATCTTTTCTAAGGGATCGGGGGTACGATGTTCGCCCCAGGGGTGAAAAAGCAGCCGAAAAATCCCATTGACTTAACATTGCGACAAACTTTGACGATTAATAACTCAGAGCGAGGATATTGTAGAAACATGTGAATCGCGACATTTGAAGAGGGTGACAGCCTCTGTAAAATCATACCACACAATGGGGTGAAAGTTGTACCCTTGGGGTGCTAGAGCTGCCCAAATTTGCCCCATAGAGATGAATGGGGAAGGCCGTCCCATGAAACAGAATCTACTATGGCAAAATGCACAGGGATTTTGAATTGAAAATAGCTCTGCAGCACAGCATCACAGAGACAAGGGGGAGGGCTCATTTTACTCAGGCGACCAATGAGTGTCTCAGGATCACAGTGAAGCTATTAAGCCACGCCCTAGCAACCATTTAGGGCACCTTAGCAACCCATCCCATAGACTTCCATTCAAATTGATCGACTTCTATCTCTGGATAGAAAAGTCATAGAAATTTGAGGGTGGGCTCGTATGACTTGGGCTAGCAAACTGTCAATCATCAACTTCTTCAACACTTCCTAGCCACGCCCTAGCAACCATTATGGCGCACCTTAGCAACCAAATACAAAGTGAGATATCTTCAGTTCTGAATGTCGTAGAGGCATTCTGGTTGGTTTATATAGTTCATACTCACAAGGAGCCTTTGGAGTGACATCACTGTAGCTGTGAAGCCACTCCTTAGCAACCAAACAGAGAACCCTAGCAACCATTTAGCCAGACCTATATCTCTGCTTCTGAGTGTCGTAGAGACATGGGGGTTGGGCCTATTGACTCATGCTAGCAAACAGGACTTCCAACATGCTACATATGCTAGCAGTGAATAGCTACATGCTAATAGTGGTTAGCTAAGTGTTAAATTGTGCTAGGAATGCCATAGTAACTACCCAGAAGACCTCACAACTACCTAGTAACATCATAGTAACCACCCTGGATACCCTAGCGACTGCGTAGCAACCACCCAAAATACCCTAGCAACTGCATAGCAACCACCCAAAATACCCTAGCAACTGCCTAGTAACCACCCCGGTTACCCTAGCAACCACCTAGCAACACCCTAGCAACCACTCTGGTTACCCTAGCAACCGCCTAACAAAACCCTAGCAACCACCCTGGACACCCTAGCAACTGCCTAGCAACCACCCCGGTAACCCTAGCAACCGCCTAGCAACCACTCTGGTTACCCTAGCAACCGCCTAGCAACCACCCCAGATACCCTAGCAACCACCTAGCAACACCCTAGCAACCACTCATGACACCCTAGCAACCACCTAGCAACACCCTAGCAACCACTCTGGTTACCCTAGCAACCACCTAGCAACCACCCCGGATACCCTAGCAACCGCCCAGCAACCACCCCAGATACCCTAGCAACCACCCAGGATACCCTAGCAACCACCTAGCAACACCCTAGCAACCACTCTGGTTACCCTAGCAACCACCTAGCAACACCCTAGCAACCACCCCGGTTACCCTAGCAACCACCTAACAACACCCTAGCAACCACCCTTGATACCCTAGCAACTGCCTAGCAACCACCCTGGTTACCCTAGCAACCACCTAGCAACCTAGAACACCTTAGCAACCTGTTAATTTCTGGTTTCGTAACGTATTTTGTAGTTAATGTTAAATTGTGCCTAGCAACCGCCTAGCAACACCCTAGCAACCACCCCGGTTACCCTAGCAACCACCTAGCAACAACTCAAGATACCCTAGCAACCACTCTGGTTACCCTAGCAACGCCCTAGCAACCACCCAAAATACCCTGGCAACCGCCTAGCAACACCCTAGCAACCACCCTGTTTACCCTACCAACTGCCTAGCAACACCCTAGTAACCACCCAAAATACCCTAGCAACACCCTAGCAACCACCCAAAATACCCTAGCAACCGCCCCGGTTACCCTAGCAACCACTCTGGTTACCCTAGCAACTCCTTAGCAACACCCTAGCAACCACCCAGGTTACCCTAGCAACCACCTAGCAACCACTCTGGTTACCATAGCAACCACTTCAGTTACCCTAGCAACACCCTAGCAACCACTCTCTTTACCCTAGCAACCACCCCGGTTACCCTAGCAACCGCCTAGCAACCACACTGGTTACCCTAGCAACCACCTAGCAACCACCCTGGATACCTAAGAAACTGCCTAGCAACGCTCTAGCAACCACAGAGAAGACCTTAGCAACCTGTTAATTTCTGGTTTCGTAACGTACTTTGTATTTAATGTTAAATTGTGCTACCAACATGCAAAATTAAAGTTTCCGGTGCGACGTTCTCAGCCAACTTCTAAAGTTTGTCTCGACGAACTTTATCCTCTCTAGTTATTATTATTCTTCTGAGACCCTTTTTCTGACTCTAACTCGTCCTACAGCTTTAGTGCTACAGAGCCCAAAATCAGAACAGGCCGCAGGCCTGTTCTGAAATAGTGTGCTATATCTTTTCTAAGGGATCGGACCTACGGTTTTCCTACAAATGGCGAAAAAAGCCCGAAAAAAAGTCCCATTGACTTTGCATTGCGGAATGTTCAGATATTTCAAACTCCAACTGTCTCCAAATTCAAATCTAAACACTGCAGCTGCTGAGAGTCAGTGCAGGGGCGGTTCTATAACTGTCTCTCATCCAATCAGAATCAGTGATGCTGCCATTCTACCTTATATGGCAAAGGACAGGAAACAGGAAGTGCTTGCACTTCCTGTTTCCTGCCTCATTCCCTTCATGTTTCAAGGTAACTTACATAGGAATTTTGTATTGAATGTAACTCTGCATCACAGTATCGTACACTCAAAGGGGAGGGCTCTTTTTAATCAGGCAATCAATGAGTGTCTCAAGATCACTATGAAGCCACTCCCTAACAACCAAACAGAGTACCCTAGCAACCGTTTAGCCAGACCTATATCTCTGCTTCTGAGTGTCGTAGAGACATGGGGGTTGGGTCTATTGACTCATGCTAGCAAACAGGACTTCCTACATGCTACATATGCTAGCAGTGAATAGCTACATGCTAATAGGGGTTAGCTAAGTGTTAAATTGTGCTAGGAATGCCATTGTAACTACCCAGAAGACCTCACAACTACCTAGTAACATCCTAGCAACCACCCTGGATACCCTAGCAACTGCCTAGCAACCACCCAAAATACCCTAGCAACTGCCTAGCAACCACCCCAGATACCCTAGCAACTGCCTAGCAACCACCCAAAATACCCTAGCAACCACCCAAAATACCCTAGCAACTGCCTAGCAACACCCTAGCAACCACCCAGGATACCCTAGCAACCGCCTAGCAACCACTCTGGTTACCCTAGCAACTGCCTAGCAACCACCCAAAATACCCTAGCAACTGCCTAGCAACGCCATAGCAACCACCCTGTTTACCCTAGCAACCGCCTAGCAACTGCCTAGCAACCACCCAAAATACCCTAGCAACTGCCTAGCAACGCCCTAGCAACCACTCTGTTTACCCTAGCAACCGCCTAGCAACACCCTAGCAACCACTCTGGTTACCCTAGCAACCGCCTAGCAACACCCTAGCAACCACTCTGGTTACCCTAGCAACCACTCAGGTTACCTTAGCAACCACCTTTACACACCTTAGCAACCACCCCGGTTACCCTAGCAACCCCCTAGCAACCACTCTGGTTACCCTAGCAACCACCTAGCAACACCTTAGCAACCACCCCGGATACCTAAGAAACTGCCTAGCAACACCCTAGCAACCACCGAGAAGACCTTAGCGACCTGTTAATTTCTGGTTTCGTAATGTACTTCGTAGTTAATGTTAAATTGTGCTACCAATGTGCGAAATTAACGTTTCCGGTGCGACCTTCTCAGCCAACTTCTAAAGTTTGTCTCGACGAACTTTATCCTCTCTAGTTCTTAATTATTCTTTTTCTAATTATTCTGTTTTCTAGTAGAGGAAGTTGAGGTTCCTGAGCCGAAAGCACCTGGTGTGTATCGTCCCCCAGGGGCCCGTTTAACCTCTACTAAAAGAGCTCCAACTCAAGGACCTCCAGAGATCTTCAGCGACGCCCAGTTCCCATCTCTTCTCTCCACTGCCAGACATGTGGAGACTCGCAAGTAAGCGGTCACTGAGACTATAAAAAGCCTTTGCGCCGGTCATTGCTTAATCAGGACCTTTAACTTTAATGAGATACTGCCACGATATTATATATAGTAAATATGAACTAAATTAAAAATAGAAGTTATTTAAATAACTCAAATAAGTTGAACTCTTAATATCTCAGATGAACAATAGCACATGGCATAATACATTGGATTATTTAACAAGACCTGGGCCAAAATGGAAAATCCATGTGTGACAAACTAAGTGCACCCTGAAGGCCCAGGCATACTTTATTTTTTCATTTTTTTCATGCTTTTCTCATTTGGTCATGTGAATGCAGAAAGACGTGTTCGGCGCATGTGCATTGTCTAGTGGACTTTTTCAAGCACTCAAGTTGCTTACACAAAAATTGGGCTGCACATGGACCACAGACCCTCCTGATGATTATGCATATATTATGATTATACCTCGTGTTACCGACTGTGACAAGGACCCTAACAAACACAAAACTAAAGACAAATCAGTCAAGGAGAATAAGGAGCAAAATCATTCCCTTTTTGGGTGTTGTCTGCAGTGCACCTGTTGTTACTTTCATTTGCACCAAAACAGATGAAACTGATTCCTAATCGGACAGATTAATATCCCTGAAGTTTAACTGATTTGGTGTTATTTTGTGATTTAAGTGTTCCCTTAATTTTGTGTGTGCAGTTTATATACATATTTCTGTTTATAGCAATGATGCATTTGCATGTTTCCAGTAGGGGCCACAGAATTACTTTAAATTAACTTTTTAAAATTAAAATTGTTGGAAATTGAGTTGGAAATGCAAACATTTTTTGCATTGAACATGGTCAAAATTAAATCTCAAAATTAATTGTGGCTCAGGTATTTAAAAACAAAAAAGCAGCTTACTTTATAATTACTGCAGAAATGCTGTAAGAAATATTTGATCCTGTATGAGACCGTTAAGGGCATTTTGGTTTCTACAGTACATAAATGAACCTAAATGATAATGCATAATGGTAATATTTTGTGCTGAGAGAAACTGTTTTCTTCTTGTAGGGACAGAGAGATGGAGAAGACTTTTGAGGTGGTCAAGCACAAGAGCCGGGTCAGAGAAGGGGAAAGCCAAGGGTCCATGCAGCATTTACAGTTAGATAATCAATACGCCATCCTGGGGGACAAATAAAAGCCATCTCCCCCTCCCCCCCAAGCCTACCGCCAATGGTAAAGTAAGACTCGCAGGGGGAACATGACCTGCAGCTGTCTGATGCAGTCCTGACCGAGCTGGAGATGCCAGTGCCCACCCATACACACACACACACGACGACATACACACACATCCCAAGAATCCTTGTCAAGCAACATCCACAAGTGAACGCATTTTGACACAGTTAGCCATTGAAATCCTCTCATATACACACACACACACACACTCTCATGGCTGATGAAGGCCCTCCCTTATCAACTGCATTCAGACCGGCTGCAGCAACAGGAACTGACTGAAATTTCAAATTCTGCTTTATATGACACCAAGTTCACCAAGACGAATGATACTGCATCAAACGAACAAGGCACCAAATGTTTATTTCGGTGGATTTCCTCATGGGGATGGTTGGCTGGCAGAGCCATTGGACATCGGCCAACCCTGAGAAAATGAGAGAAGCCACTTTGAGGATGGAGTTCAAGACATTGTGTGAGAATTAAAGAAGAAAAACTGCTGAGGGTTTTTGTTTTCTTAGCTACATCAGTATAGCTCCCGAACCATTGGATTTTTTTTTTATTGCATTGTGATGACAGTTTTCGGTTTGAGCATTAGAGAGGGGAGACTACCTCAGTTACATATCTGTGGTTACTGTGTCGACCAGTTCCTGGGCTCTGATTGGCTGTAGGAATTAACACCAGTCCTGCCAAAAATTAGCAAGTTAATGTTTCAACCTTAAACTTGAAAATATTTTTCCCTCCCCTTTATTTGCGAGCTCTGTTGACCGAGCCATCAGGTCTTCATATTAAAAAACATTTTTTTTTAAGTGGCCTTAACTGTGAGGGGGAAAAAAGATATAAAAATGATGGGGAGAAAGAAATATATAAATATATTTAGAAATATGCGTAAAAAAAAAAGAACTATCGTACTGGTCGTGTTGCAGGTAACTGCTTGCTTAATTTGATTCTTACCACTCTGAGGAGTAAAAAACACCACCGTAACCCTCTAAGAATGTAGTTCTGCGCTATATTGCAAATAATGGCTGTTCTCTAACAATGTCCCTTTAACCCTTTCATCCCTGTTTCTCTCCTCATTTTATTTGATTCCATGATTGACAACCCATTATTAAAGCTTAACCTTTCTAATCTCACATCATGTTTCTGGTTTGATGTGTGTTTTTGTGGGGTTTTCTTTCTTTTCTTGCTGTAGCCTGTAGATGGCATTGCAGTCACTGCTATTAAATACTCAGCAGTGTCAAATGCGTTCCAGTTTATGTGTGGAGCTGTTTTGCAAACTGTAAATGTATGCATATAGAATCTGGCCATTCTGTATATGCATTAAAACCCCTCAGACTCAGCCTGTTGTTCTTATGATTGGACGAAAACTGCTGAGCTGTTTTAGCTGAATAACTAGTATTGTAAAGATATCATTTAAAGTATATAATTCCAACAGCTAATAAACATTTTGAATTCATCTTATTGAAAAAGTAACTATTACTAAATTGGTTGGACTTGATGGGAAAATTAAAACAAACCGTAATGATGCACCGTATATTTTGTTTGGAAAATTGTTGCAACAGACTTGAGGTGAGTGATGGGACTGCTTTATTAGTGCTGTATGTTTGACAAAAAAAATCTAACATTAAGTTACAAGCTTAGATTGACAAATCCTGTTACTAAAGGGAAGCTCATTTAATGAATGCATTTGTAACAGTTTTTAATGAGTGTATGGTAAATGTTTAACTGTAATTCTAGTAGTAGGAATGTTTATTTCTTCATCTCCAGTATGCCACTGCCCGGGCCTCTCCGCTTTGCACTGCAGATGTTACAATACTGTATTCCTAGAACCTGTCAGAGAGGGCACAACATTTTTTATGGTGCAAAAGTAAAGATTTCTCAATTTTTAAGGCTTCAAAGGTGAAGTGTGTCATCCTACATCTGTGCAATTATCACATTTTGGGATGCTCAGATATACAGATTAATTCTGTGATAATGCCACTTGTTTTGTGCTTGTTAAGATTGATTTTAAAAGCAGCAATATGTAAAGACTTACAGTTCCTGGGGATGGCAGACACTCCTTGTGGAACATGTGTCTGCAGTGAAACACCACTACACCAAACGCTTGAGCCGTGTCTGAAACAAAATAATTCAGTCAATTAATTAGGGGAAAAAATACTTCCTATGCAGAGACAACTAAATTATCATGATCTTTAATGATTTATAAGGTGAAAAGGCCCAGAATTTGGGAATGAAAGTGATTATTGGGCGACAAAGTATATTGCACTTTAATACAGTGGAGTTCGGTTATATCGATGGCCTCGGGGGTTGCAAAAAAGCGTCGAGATAACCGTTTAGCGAGATAACCTATACCCAATATATCTATGTATTTGATGAAGCGATCGGCATGCTATAAAAATGTACATACACTGTATATGTTTGCTAACAACAAAAGGCATATGTGTACCAACTAACAACAGAGATTTACCAGTATACAATAAAAAACACTTTTGATTCTCGCTACAAACATTTAATTGTATTCTCCAACATTGCAAACACAATTTCGCTCACAGCGTAAACAATCATAACATATTCGTGAGCTCATCACGTTGTAATAGATTGCATACTTTCTTGTGTTCTGCCTGTCTAATGTGCTTTCTCAACAAATTCGGCTTCGTCCCGTCTTTTAATAACCTTCAATCCGCAGCGGCGCTGAGCAGAGCTCACATCAGAACAGCAGGGATGTGTTTGTGTGTGTGCGTGCGTGCGTGCGCGTTGTGTGGCTGTACTAGATTGCATACTTTCTTGCATTCTGTCTAACAAGTATGGCCGCGTATTATCATCAATAAACGGCTTTAACCAGCCTTGGAATTCAGGGTTTGATTCCCACTCCTTCCTGTATTTTTGGGTGTACAGTTTTGACCGAGACATGATAAGCAAGCCAGCTAGTTAGCTTTTATCACAGACAGGCGCAAACACACACAGCCTCCTTCATGTACTCTCGTCCACTGTGAGTCAAACAAATGCACCGATTTATATTTGTGCAGTGATTTAATTATTTTTTAGACAAAGAACATTGGAACATTTTTTCCCAGTCAGATGTGACCAAAAGAAGCCCAATTGGGCGGGAACCTGCCCAATCTGGCAACACTGGTGAGGACCGCGATCCACATGCAACGCGAACTCAGCGCATGCGCAGTGAAATAGGTACGGTCTTAGTCACGAGTTAACCATGTGAAGTGGTGTATTTGTCCCTCGTTTTTGCTCAAAATACTAGGATTCGGCAACATAACAGAATCGACATAACCCACAAGAAAATATTGAGACAAATAGGGAGTTTGGTGGTTCCACTTAAAAAACGTCGACATAATAGTATTGGCGAGTTAACCGTGACTCGAGATAAGTGAACTCCACTGTATTTGCAAATAGTTTATATGTTGTGCACATCTTTTTTAAAATAAAAAAATCTTTCACATTAAATGAAACTATACACTGTTTTAAAAAAGGAGCACAAATCACACATTTAAAAACCTTTATTTAAATGCACTCTATAGTTTATCAAGAACAAAATTGTGACAACATTATCACGCACTAGGAGGAACCCAGAGTCACTGCACCAGCATAAGGTGTGAGGATTTCAGCACTACTAGCATGTGGAGGTGTGTGTGAACCTCCATGGATATTCCTCCTCAAACCATTACTGATCCCAAACCGGTTATGCTGGATGATGTTGCACACAGCATAACATTCCCCCCAGTATCTCCTCTTTCATAGCCAGACTCTTTCACAGTTTGAAACTTCTTTCATTCATGACAAGAGCAAGACGCCAACGGCGGACTCAATCAAGCTTCATGGTGCTAAGCTGTGAGCACAGGTCCCACTAGAGGACGTTGGACCCTCATGATGTCCGTTTATGACAGTTTGGTCAGAAACATGCACACCAGTTCCTGCTGGAGTTCATTTTGTAGGTCTCTAGGAGATCCTACTGTTCCTCCTTGCACAAAAGAGCAGATATCCTTCTAAGTGCCTGTCCAGATCTCCTCATGTATCAGTCTGTCTCCCAGTATCTTCTCCATGTTCTTGAAACTGTGCTGGAAGACACACCAACCCTCCTTGCAACAGCACATATGTATGTGCCATCCTGGAGGAGCAGGACTGCCTTTTTAACCTGATTGGGTCGCAGGTACTGCCTCATGCTTCAGACAGTGACAAGGACCCCAACAAAACACAAAACTAAAGACAAATCAGTCAGGAAGAATACCAACCAGTGACCAACTTTCTATGGCCATCACCTGTAAAATCATTCCCTTTTTGGGAGTCCTGCGGTTTTCTCTCCAGTGAACCTGTTGAACCTCTTTCAATTGCATCAAAGCAGGTGAAACCGATTCACAATCACCTAAACTTTCTAATCAGACAGATTGATATCCCTTAAGTGTTCCCTCATCTCGGTTTACTTTGGCTATAGAGAAATGTGTCCCTTTGCAAAATCAAACCATGGCAAATAAAAGCCACTGCTCAGTTCCTGGAGAGTCTTATCCCTACTGAGTTTAGCCAAAGCCACTTTAAGGCAATCATGCAACCTTAGCTGAAAAAAGCATAACGCCTGCTAAATCTGTGGTACAGAGGGAAGGAGACAAGAGGCTGTTTTTTAATGGATGTCAATGGAGAAGAGGCTTCACTACACAGAATGAACCGCTTTTGTAATGTTATCAAGGAACACATGATCCAAGTTAGATGTTCTTCCAATGGTAGAGCCATGGATCTTCATATCTCCCAACAATAAGACCATCTCTGGTTTAGCTACAACTCTATTTTAGCTCATCAAGTCTTTAAGGCTTATTTGAAAACTACAAGTATGCGTGTTGGAGTCAGGTTATAACTAAACCATGCAGGGCTGCGGCCTTGGAGTGCATCAACAAGGCATTTTGGCCCACAGAACTGCCGCATACTGGATGTTTTTCCCTTTTTCACACCATTCTTTGTAAACCCTAGAAATGGTTGTGCGTGAAAATCCCAGTAACTGAGCAGATCGGCCCCTTTGGCACCAACCACCATGCCACACTCAAAATTGCTTAAATCACCCTTCTTTCCCATTCTGACATTCAGTTTGGGAGTTCAGGAGACTGTCTTGACCAGGACCACACGCCTAAATGCACTGAAGCAACTGCCATGTGATTGGTTGATTAGATAATTGCATTAATGAGAAATTGAACAGGTGTTCCTAATAATCCTTTAGGTGAGTGAATATACGAGTATATGTGAGTAAATAAATGTAATACTCTTATACATCCATTTATACCTGTATTTATGTATACAAACAGACACAAAAAGTAACAAAGGCATACCTGGTGGTAGAATAGGAGTGTGGCAGGATTCACAGATATTTTCCTCTTTGAAAAAATGAAAGAGAGAGAATTTTTGTAGCGTTTCTACAGAACAGCTGCTGATTTTTTCTGGTCTTATTTGAGAGATTTGATCCTATTTGACTGGAAGACAAAACATTTGATTACCATCCACCCGCACTCCTCTCTTCTGTGTCCTGTGCATTCTCTGTAGAAGAGACAGCGAATCGGCCACCAGGATCTTCTTACAGCCCTCTCTCAGCAAGATCTACAGGACAAATCCCATAAACACAAAATGATCAAGCCAATGTGTCCTGCTATATTTACACTCTAGTCTGAATGACACTGGTTTAACCCCACCTGCAGATTGTAGTCCTGTAGGATTTTGACAAGAGAGTCTCTGAGGTTAGGAATCTCCATCCCTTCTTTAATGCGGTGAATGAGCAGGATGGGGTCCACATGGGTTCCAATGTTATTCAAGAGGCCCGTGATAAACGCTAGAGAGAGAAAAAAACAAATAAGCCTCAAAACTGCACCAGAAAGAAGATAGAGCTACTGTGGACTGGGTTCTCGTACGTGGTTTGTCTATAGAGTAAGAGATGAGATCCTCCCAGAGTTCTCTGTCATCCTGCTCTTTGGCAAACTCGATGGCCTTGTCCACATCTGCTAGCTCCTCCATGATCATCTGTAGAGCACGTCTGCAGTTTCCCATACGGCCTGAGAGGAGAAACAATTGAAACTTTTTATTCAAACTTACTGGAATTTTACACATTGACTTTTCCATTGCACTGGAAATGTAAAGAACTATAACATGCGTTCAATGTCAATTTACTGTAAAGGTGCTTTGAAACAATCTGTATAAATGAAGATCACTGACAGATTGCACAGATCACTGATACAGAACTCACTGAGCAGGAATACCGTCTCTTCTACAAAGTGCCTCTGCTGACAGATTTCTAGAGCCTGAAAGAAATGACACAGAGCAACTGTTCAAAGACTGTAAGGATATCAATGGATTTCACCTAAACAAACGTATTGGGACAATGTCAGTGGTGCTCATTTTCTATACCTAGATCTATTCATTTATATCTTTTCATACATTCAATGGTTCAATCCTATAAAGAGGTGATGTCAATGTCAAGGTAGTATAACTATCATAATAAAGAAGGTTGCATAAAAAAGTTTATTTTATATATATATATATATATATATATATATATATATATTTTATGTGTACATATATACAGAAAAAAACTTTCAGTGTCTTATAACTAAAACAAGTAGTAACAGCGTGTTATTACCAAAAACAAGAAAATGATCAAACAACTAAATTGTTCAACCATCAAATAAAAGGTTGAATGTTCTACAAACGTTCTTCAAGAACATGCACTGCAGTAAAAGTTTGGGGTCAGTAAGATTATAATTGTTAATTTTAAAAATATAATAAAAATAATAATATTGTGAAAGAAGTACTTTATTCCCGTGATAGCAAAGATCACAAATCAGTAGTCAACTTTCCTGTAGCTCAACCAGTAGAGCATTGGTGTTTCAATGTGGTTCAATGTGTTCCTTGAATGTAATGTAAGTCGCTTTGGATAAAAGCGTCTGCCAAATGCATAAATTAAAAATAAATGTAAATCATTCTAATATCATGACTTGGTGCTCAAGAAACAATTATTATTATTATTATTATTATTAATAATTTGGAAAACAGTTGTGCTTTTTCCCCCAGGAATCTTCAGGAAAAGCTCAAATGAACAGCATTTATTTGAAAATATATATTTTCGCAACATTGTAAATCTCTTTACTGCCTAAATCTTACTGACCCCAAACATTTGAATGGCAGTGTAAGAATAAGTCAACATTAATGTATTTAACGTATTAATGTATTTAACCCCCCCCCACTCCACCCCACCCCGTGGGGTTTGTAAAATCTGGTTTAACCCGTGGGTTATATGCGGGAAAATATAATACATTAATAAATAAATATCATAAAAAATATAATAAATTATATTTATTGTTTATATTACAAATCTTTTACACATAATAATAATATTTCAATATATTTGTTACATCCCTAAGGACGTAAGGGTTTTTTTGCGGTATTTTCTTTCTGTTTTCTTTCTTGTGAGGGTTGTTGTCTCTGGCCCTTGTATTATCACTCCAACAGGTGACGCTGATAGGCTGTCTGAACTGTCAATCATGCAGGAAGACGTGGTTGGCTTTTTCTTTTTGTTCTGATTCTGACTTGTGTTTGTTTTCTTAGTGGTTGAATTTTGCGCACAAGCGCTGTGTACCGAGCCTGAACATTCGAAATTTGAAATGTGAACTTGCACAAAAAAAAGTTCATCAATCTATGGGTGCGGGTTATATAAAGGAGCGGGTTATGCCAAAGATTTTTTACACAAAACCCCAAAACCCGCAGGCTATATGAGGGTGCGGATTGTCTGCGGGATATATGTGGGAAAATACGGTATTTCCTGTTTAAAATGGTGTCAGTTTTGTACAGACCTTCTCTAGCGGGCAGTGCATGCTCTCTCTGAGGAAGGGCAGTAGGTTGGGTCGGTCAAACTCAGCATACAAACTGATCTGCCTTTCATGGTACTTCTGTCCCTTATGGTGGTCTCGCTTAAACAGCTTGTGCAAATACTAGAGGAGAAACAGGCAATTACTGCGAATATTCGCTTGCATTCATACACATCTGCATGATGAAAACAGCTCATATTCAGCGTACCACATGTAACAGCTCAGGTCTGTCTTTCAATTCCTCCACCACTTTGTCCATCTGAGGGAGTAAAGCACACAGATGTTCATCTGTACAGAGAGTTTGAGAAGGATTAATCAGAAGACAGAGGCCACTGCACTGAACTCACCGATATTTTATCTTCATTATCCAGCAGCATGTCAACAGCTTTCTGAAGAAAGAAAAAAAGAATTGAGAGAACAAAAGAGGCGGACGTATTCTTCAGACACATCACTGTGACTATAAATCACAAAGTCATCTATAATATATATATATATATTATAAACAAAACAATCCATAACTTTCTGAACATATGCACTTGACATTTCATTTCAAGTTTCTTGTATTAAACTCTAAAACAATAAGGTCAAGGTCATAGATTTTGTTTGACCTCTTTGTCAAAATCCATGAGCAGGACAATCTTGTCCTTGATGGAAGAGAAGAGGTTGTGTTTGTGAATGAGCTGGTAAACATCTTTATGTCTCAGTTTCAGGTAGATTTCCAGAGCACGATCATAACGCTGATCATACGTGTACCTGCACACACACATAAGAGTTAAAATAAGAGTTTGTAACTATTCTGAAGCAGCTCTACACACGCTTGTATTACACAATGATAAAATGGCAACATTTACTCACAACTCTGCCAGTGTGGTGAGGAGAATGCTGTTGGATTGGTCTTTCTTCAGGTGTTCATTCACTGCCTGAACTATAGCCATGTTGTTATACAGCTCTCCTGGCCACTCACGAATCAGTGTGGCAAAACCCTGTGTTAGAAACAATAAAAGGAATGTCCTTGACTCCGTAAAGGATGATGTTGTGATACATTGACATTTTGAAACCTTAATATTTGGGTTTGGTTTCATTTACGGTTCATCTAACAGGTTCCGTTTATGAAACTGAAAAGAATGTAACGGAAAACATACTTCATAATCACTCTTGAGGAACTCGTGAAGGATCATCTCATAAATCGCTGGTCGAAGACGCAGGTCTCCTCTCGGTAAGTACTGACTGATGGCCTGAGAGAAAGAAGATTGCAGTAAGTGGGTAGCTGGTGTGCAAATGCTAAAATGAAGTATTTTAGGTTAAGATTATTATTATCATCATCATTATTATACTTTTACAAATATTTTTATATTTTAAAATGTGATTAATTCCTCAGAAATTTGTCAAAATCAAATACCAGACTTATTATTGTTGTTATTATTATTATTATTATTATTAAAACAACATAATTATAATAAAGACCACACTACTTGAAAGTCTTGAAAAAGTCAAATAAATAAAAGAACTTATTTTTAAGCAATAGTATAAAAATATGCCAGTTTTAACATATTATTCTAGAAATTAACTAGATTTTATATTTATATATATATATATATATATATATATATATATATATATATATATATATATATATATATATATATATATATATATATATATATATATAAATATAAAAGTTAATTTCAGTCAGTGTGGTACATAAATAATAATAATAATATAATTGACCTGAATTGTGTATTATTAGTTATACTACTATTATTATTAATAACAATTAAAGGTACATAATCATAATAAAGACCAAATAAGTTCTGTTTCAATATATTATTCATTTGCTTGATTTGATTAACAGTTAATTTATAAGAAAATTGTCAATGTACATAATTATTATTACTATCATCATCATATTAATTGATTAATTATTATTGTCAGTGAAATTATATTGCAAATTACTATACAAGTCCAGGCAGATTGGCAAATAATTCTACACTCACTTTCAACTGTCCAATGGTTTTGAACCTGTACACTTCATTCTCCCAGAGATCCATGTTCTTTCCTAGCACTTTTTGACACTTTCTGTCAATGAGGAATATGGAGAGAGAAAGTGGGCATACATCAAAGCTTCCTCTTACTTTAAACGATTAACAGGTTATTAAATCAGAGTCTTGATGTTCCGTACCTGGCAGCTGCGTCATAATCTCCTCGCTCCACCAGATGATTGATGTACGCCATTCCAATTTTCTATTCGCAGAGCACAGACAGGAAGCACCAGATTATTATCTGATAAGAGTAATACTAAAAAAAGACACGGCATCAAATCCTTTTTTTCACCTGCACGTCATGACGTTTAATGTTTTTGAAGCTGATCTCTGCAGCCATCAGTGCTTCCTGTGAGGAGGATAAAAACCAAATCAGAAATCATTAAAGTACAACTCAAATTAATTTAAATGATATGATGGAATTCATACCTCATACTTCTTCTTCTCCAGAAGCCAGTCGATGTGGTCATCCTGGTCTCTTTCTTTAGCCACTACAATGTCTTTAGGACTGATGATGTAGAATAGAGACTCTCCCTCTGAGTGTTCTGGAATAATAGCATGGATGTTTACAATGAATACATTTTATTGATTAAAATCCCCTGCATCATTATGGCATTCCAGTTGTTCTTCATCATACCGAGCCGGTAGTCCCTGCACTGGTTCTCCTGGAAGTTGCGTACAGTGAGAGCATCAGATGAGATCTCCTCACAGCCTTCGGGTAACGGCTGGATGATGTCTAAACGAGGCCGTGTTCTGAACTCTTCCTCCTGTCCCAAACACAATTGCACATTTTCCTCTCACAGAAACGTACAGTCTTTCTTGATTTATTCATTTGTTATAAACGCACATTTTTTATTTCTATTCATATCCATTATAAAATGTCATATAGCCCTTATTTTCAAGACTTAAATAAACTGCCAAGTGTTGAGGGAAAAAATTTAAAATGTTGTGAGCTTACATCTCTATGGATGAGTTTTAGCTAAAATTAAAACTCGTTTTGTCTTATTATAAATAATTTTCTCTGTGGATCTAATGAGGAGCTTGATCTAGTTGTATAGCAGAACTAATAGGTGGATGTTAACTAATAGGTTAACATCCCGCTCCTTCTTGCTGGACAGAATGGGTGGAAATAGGCAGCCCAACCACACCCAAACCTTACCGATAAGCATAACGCCACCCATTTAGTCCACAGAGGTGGAGCCGGACTAGGTCAAACTCCAGCTTGTATGTCCAGAGAGGTGGAGCTGGATGTAATTTGACTCTGCAGTGAGCACCACTTGATCATCTTTAGGTATATGGTTATGGTTAAGGTGTGGCTCGACTTTCAAGCTCCACCCATTAATGGTTCTGCAGTTAACAACTGCTCCATCTCATGGCCCTCTTGGAACATCTGATGAAGGAATGTTTCCCAGCCTCATAGTTGAAAACCACTGATCTAAAGGATATTCTGGAATACTTTGCATACTACATCTAAAAAGCTGACTTTTTTTTCCAGGTAGCACTGGTGAGAGTGGGTAAAATTACCATGTGATCAGAGTTTTCTTTGACATAGTAGAGAGTGACCAGCTGATCTGCTAAAGGCGCCAGTCCACTAATGAAGAACTCCGTTTCAAATGCTGACACTGAAATAAAAATAAATAAAAACATCATAAAGTTATGCTAGGACATACTACTACTTCATAATTGAGTCTTTAACGAACAGGTCTGTCTTAGTCGCCATTTAAACCTCGGTCAATCATCTTGTAATAGTTTCAACCCTCTACATTTAATTTAATTTCCTACCATTTCAGAGGTAATCCAGTAGCACGTAGACCTGCCAGTCGTGGTCTTTCATGTGTTTACTATCTGCATATGGGTGCATTAAAAGGATATGTCCAAACATATCTTTACAAAAGTTCACACTAAAAACAAAGATTTTTTTTCCTTCATAAAAACAGTACACTGGTGCATAATACAAGTATGTTAATTCGGACGCACCATCAAACTCTTTTATCTAAACCTCTCTACTTTATTACAACACTACTCTCTTAACTGTCAGACTCGCACAAGGTCTTCAGATCTTCCAAGGCTTTAAGCAATTGTAAACACACAGTTAATCATTAAAATGCACTAACTTCTCGGTTGTATTGCTAAGGAACAGCTTTATAAATAAATCTTAACCTCTAACTAATAATTTCATCCATTTTCAGAAGTCCAAACAAACCATTGTTTGTCTTTTGCATCCAAAAACACAACAATTCACTGCAGTCTCATCTTCACTCTTTTTGGACGAGCATTACGGTAATACAGTGGAGTTCACTTATCTCGAGTCATGGTTAACTCACTAGTACTATTATGTCGACGTTTTTGAAGTGGAACCGCCAAACTCCCTATTTGTCTTATTATTTTCTTGTGGATTATGTCGATTCTGTTATATTGCCAAATCCTAGTATCTCGAGCAAAAACCAGGGACATATACGCCACTTCACATGGTTATTCGCGTTGCACGTGGATTGCGGTTCTCGCGCAGCAGATCCGCTCCGATGCAGGCAGAGCAGATATTCATTCCTCCACGTGCAAATGAATCGCGCATGTCCGGCAAGCCACCGCTGGCTGATTACACAATGGCAGTATGGGATGTCAAATGTTCTTTGTCTAAAAAAATAATTAAATCACTGCACAAATATAAATCGCTGCATTTGTTTGACTCACACAGCCTCAGTCACGTACTCTCGTCCACTGTGTGTGTGCGCCTGTCTGTGATAAAAGCTAACTAGCTGGCTTGCTTATCATGTCTCGGTCAAAACTGTACACCCAAAAATACAGGAAGGAGTGGGAATCAAACCCTGAATTCCAAGGCTGGTTAAAGCCATTTATTGATGATAATACGCGGGCATACTTGTTAGACAGAACGCAAGATAGTAGATGCAATCTAGTACAGCCACACAACGTGCACGCACGCACACACACAAACACATCCCTGTTTCTGGTTCTGATGTGAGCTCTGTTCAGCGCCGTTGCAGATTGAAGAACGGATTGAAGGTTATTAAAAGACGGGACGAAGCCGAATTTGTTGAGAAAGCACATTAGACAGGCAGAACACAAGAAAGTATGCAATTCAGTACAGCGTGATGACCTCACGAATATGTTATGATTGTTTATGCTGTGAGCGAAATCGAAGGTGTTTTTTATTGTATACTGGTAAATCTCTGTTGTTAGTTGGTGCACATCTGCCTTTTGTTGTTAGTAAACATATACAGTGTATGTAAATTTTTATAGCATTCCGATCGCTTCATCAAATAAATCGCTATATTTGGTGTTGGTTATCTCAACGCTTTTTTTGCAACCCCCAAGGCCGTCGACATAACCAAACTCCACTGTATCTCACATTGTGATGTGGATGTTTGAGGAAATAATATCTGGGCTTTTAAGGCAGGTCTGGATCAGTGTTCTCTGTTACACACAAAAATTCACTTTGTGTGAGACTATGAACTTTGTACGTACATTTTCAAGCAGACACATTACACACTAAAGGAAAAGAAAAAGGAAAATAATAAAAAGCACCATTTGACCCCTTTAAACTTAATGATGATGTTATGTGTTCTCATTATGTGTATGACTAGAAGTACCAATCTCAACGTAGCGACAGGGTAGATCTCTCATCTCTGTTGGGTCACGCTCTTTAACAGCACATATCTGAGGAGAACAAATGATTTAAACAACATGATCAAAATGACAATTATTACAATGTATGGCTTTGCAGTTGTTCTGAACACACACCTTAACAGAAGAGCCCCAGCCGATGATTAGTGTGGTGTTGTCCTTCCAGCAAAGACTGCAGGGATACATATCCGGCCTAAGACTGCTGTTGTCCCGCAACACATTAGTGATGCGCTGTTTGCTGCTGATGTCATAGATTTTCACACCCTAGCACAAATCAAGTACATTTTAGATCAAATCATGACTAGTAAGGCATTTTAATAATCTGATCATCTAGGTCGTACCACATTGTTTGCCCAGGCAATGAGGTTGGCTTTCCATTTCACATTGCTTATGTTTCCCTCTCCTTCATGCAGAACAGAAGTCTTCCAACGGTTCAGCCAGTTCCTCTCATAAAGCAAAAGCTATGGGACATATTTTATTAACATTAGTGAGCATTTTCTCAAAGTTATTCATCAACATACGCTGTATTGCTTGCACTAAACACCAGAGGGCAATAGAACATAGAGCACAAATATGTACCAAACAACAGAGTCAAAGTCAACATGACTGCAAGCATCTTTTAATTCTAATCCAAGACATTTTTATTGTTCATCCTTCGTTCTCTAGGATATAAATACAGATAGAAGTCACTGGGGCTGTACTCCTTTAAAACACAGTTATATTTACTCTTCTGTTCAAACTTTGAGGTCAGTAAGATTTTTTTATGATTTTTAGAAATATGCTCATCAAGACAAAAATATTTGAGAAAAAAAAGGTAAAAATTGTAAGCGGTAAAATTGTGAATTTTACAACCGAGCTCTTTTCTGTTTTAATATATTTTAAATGTCATTTATTCCTGTGATAGCAAAGTTGAAATTCCAGCCTTAATAAACATTTCTTATCACATTCAATATATTAAAAAACATTGGGCTGCTTAATATCAAATTTTGTGGAATTTTTTTATTTGAAAAGAACATTTGAAACATTGGCTTTACTGTCACTTTTGATTAATTTAACGCATCCTTGATGAATAAAAGTATCAATTTCTTTCAAAAACAGAAAACATTTGGTATTGTACCTTTAAATAAGGTACAAAACCTATATCTTTCAGAATAAAAAAGGTAAAAAGGTATACATTTTGAAAGGATAATGACCTAGTGGCAGTTGTGGTAGCATTTCTTTGTTAATATTGCAATATTATTCTAAAGTATTTGATTGTATCAGTGAATTAGGAAGATTCATTGACGTTATCATGTGGTTTAGGTCATATTCAGACATAAGAGTCGATACAAATCATAACACAAGCAGTATCAAAATCCATTTTATGAAAAGCCAACATTCAGATCAACCTTTAGATAATGGGATATCCATAAAGTCACTTAAGTAAGCAGTATGACAGTAAAACCTTGGAAACAATAAAAGCACATGGGAGAAGAAGACACTGTATATTGACATCTCATGAACAGACTAGCAAAGAAACCCGGACAATGGAATTTCTGTGAAAAGGTGTTTAACATTTTAGTTTACTTTGATAAGTCTGCAATTGTCCGACATTCTTGGTGCAAAAATGATATTTTCTGAAGGTCTGTCTGATAATAATCACATGCAGAAAGCGACAAAGCACTTGGCGGCGGATAACCTTGAATCGAAAGTGTCAAAAACGCCACACACAATCACACGCGGCCAACCTGACCTGACTGCGGAGAAAGTGAGTGAAAGGAAAGACGGTTCAATGTCGCTTCAGTTCTACACTTATGGCTATGTTAACAGATCACAGCGCAGCAATAGGAGATGACACTCCAAGAGCCGAGCAGACGGAATTGAATTGCCTTTGACAAGATGCGTCTTCAGTGGAAGCCGTATTGATTTTCATGGCAGAGCTGCATTATGGGGACCTTAAGCCAGGGAGAGAGAAGGAAACAAGCAGAAGTGGGAGGAAAATGCAGAGGACTTGGCCACCGTGGTGCACAATGGATGCCGTTAATTGCTTCTGATAAGCACAATGCCGTAACGGTGTGAAGCCATTTTATGAGAATCAATCGTGGCACAGAGGATAAAAATCTATGATTTACAGAAATTGAGAAGACTCTATTTGAGTGGTCCAAGATTTGTACGTTTCAACAAAATCTCTAACAGTCCACTTCACAAAGAAACAGTAGAATTTATTCCAATTCAGTTTTTTTCCAGACTCAAGATGTCTGATCAGTGCATGCAAACAGATCAACTTCTTCTGAGTGCTTTTATGACAAACCCAAACCCTGTTTTCATTTCTATGGATGTACGGAGTCTGGAATGTATCAGACTATGGCATCTTGGGTTGGTAGCATTGTGTCCTTTGAAAAATGAGCGTATTTGTTTAGTCCATAAGCCAAAGAGTGTTCTACATGTTGCGAACACTATGGCACTCTATGTAATGACAGTTATTTATTGCGCAAGAAGAGACAACATCTCTCTAGTGAACAACACTTTGGAGAAAATGGACCACTCTCTCTCTCTCCCTGATGTTGACCCCGATGTAAGGCCAAGATGGTAAGAGCGTTTCATGCCAAACAGCTTCAGTTTGAGTAACCGCTATCCACGGCACTCAACATGACAAAAAAATGATTCCATTCTAATAATTTAGCTTAACCCTCGTGTTGAAACCTCAAGAGCGTCAGATGATGGAGACCATAAAATATGCGTTTAGACTGGTACGAAGACGGCTTTTGTTTTTATTTTTATTAAGACATTCAAACTTTCATTCAAAATTCAGAAAGGTTGTTAAATAATGTGTTGTTTTTAATAAACAATTTTTATCCTTTTGCAATAAGCAATATTTACACTACTGTTCAAATTTTTGAGGTTGTAAGGTTTTAAAAAAAACGTTTTTGACACGAGTCTCTTATGCGCACCGTGGCTGCCTTTGATCTGATCAATAATACAGTAAAAAAAATTAATATTGTAAAATAGTATTACAATTTAAAATAACCGTTTTTGATTTTGATATATTTAAAATGCCATTTTTTCCTGTAATAGCTGAAATTTCAGCATCATTACACCAGTCTTTCAGAAATCATTCTCAATGCTGATTTGATGCTCAGATAACATTTCTTATTATTATCAAATTAGAATGTTTTTTTAATGATCACTTTTAAACAAATTAATGCGCCCTTTCTGAATAAAAGTAAAAGAAAAATAGCGTTCTAAAAGTATTCCTGGTTCAAACCCACAAAGTGATATGCGTGAGATACTACCGAACAAATGTGTTTTTGTCTCCTTTTACGCTAGTTACAATGTCAATGAAGAGTTTAGCAGAGATGGGAAAATGGAATTTTGGGAAATGACTTACTTCATACGGTCTATTTTTGGGATTGACGACAGCATTTACACAGGTGTGACTCTCAAAATGTCTCATTAACACAGCAACTTACAGTCGTGTCTCGAATATGAATGAGAACATCTGAACATGCAAGGAGAATTAAGCCCATATTATCTTACCAGAGACCAGAGTAACAGTGACCAAATTCAAAACTGAAAAGTCATATCACTTTTGACGAGACAAGAGTCCAATTGAGCCACGGGTTTATCTGTCAAAACTTAATTAACCAACAGAAGCTTAAATGTAAACATGAGCAAGCGTATGACGTGACAGACAATTACAACTAGTCATCCAGGCCGGTTCTGTTCACACAGCACAGGTTTTTCGAGAATGCTGTTGTGAGCTGCTGCGGTTGTCACCCTCGTAAATAACTGTACTTTGTGTGAACAACCATTTTAAGGACTCAAATACAGGACTGAAAACCATATTCTGCTCCTGTGTGAACATGGCCTTAGACTAGATTTGAACCTCCATCTCCAACATGTGCAGCAAAATGCATATTAGGGTGTGATTGGGAGCTGATGCAGACTAGATACCAACCAAAATATACCAGGGTTACCAAAATATAAAATATACCAGAGTACCAGGGCTCAATATTTTGGAGCATATGCATGGTTTGAAAGTTTGAGCAGCTTCTGAGTAATTGGTATCCTCTACAAGGGGAGTTCTATAAAGATGTTTTATAAAAACCATGAAATTTGCTGTTTTTTGTAAAACCGTAGAGAGGGAGGAATGCAATCCAGGCATAGTGTGGACCCGATTCTAAGCTGTGCCTCCAACACAAGTGATTCTGAAACTGGACTCACCTTATTTCCTCCGGTCACAAACTGTTTATTGTTGGACTTGACGAACTGAGGGTGTAGCGCCATAACCTAGAATTGAGCAAGGGATTTCAGTTTAGTTTACAGCAATACCTGAGTTAATATCAATGTCCACTCCAGAACTTCTAAAGCCATATAGTGCCTAAGAGGGGGTTAGACTGCATCCAGTCAGAAAACATGCTCAATAAAGTCCTTTTTAACTCAGGAAAAGTTAAAGGATTGATCCTCACACTCCAATACACAAAAGTATCGATATAAGAACATGACAGCACCGGCTCTCTTTAATGTGTGCCATAGGTGACATCACTCATGCTCAACAAACAGGCGGCTCATGCACGATATGAAATACCCTGGAGAAATCAATTAAGACGAGTAGCAGGCTGAAATTACATTGTTTTCAAGAATTATCAATGCTTGCTGTGACGGGAAATCGAAATCAAAGGGCTATTTCCCATCAGGCAGCAAAAACATTGTCGGGGGACCGACGACTCACATTAACAGCAATAAGTTACCTTGATGGGACAGTCAAAGTTTTCGTGGAAGCCCTCCCTGGTGTACAGGCCAAACACTTGCACCTGGAAAAGATGAGAGAGAAATTGAGAAAAAGAGACAGAGATATCTTTTTAAGGTAAAACCACTGTGGTTCTGAGATAACAGTTGACTTGGGCAAAGCATCAGACCATCCAGCGGTCTAGTTAACCATCTGCCAGACTCCCAATTAGTGGAAAGGTCAACTCTTTCTGCCCTTGCACGCCTTTACGCTACCGACTTAATCGCTAGCTGTGCTGCAGTCCCCGACGGCTACAAACAAGCCTTAACACAACATTTCACCTACACCTGTCAGTATGAAACAAAAGAAGAAAAAAAAGGTGACCCCTCCCCCCCAAAAAACACTTAAAAGTAAAGTATCCTCTCACATTTAAGATGATAGTTTGGAAATGAAACTATAGACTTACAATTAGGCAACACAGTCTTAAAATCATAATTTTCTAAGTTTCTACTTTTTAGAAAAACTCTATTTAAAGACTCTTTCTCTTATGAAATGTGTCATATTTTACATAACAATGGTAGAAAAGCAGTCGTCAGTGAAGTTGGGATTAACAGTGCAGATGGCCTACATATCGCTGTCAATATGACTACCAACCAATTTGACATTTATGTCACAATTTTTCTTCTTCTAGTTTTACAGTTTGGACCATCTAGGAGCAAATTATAAACTATATTATAAAGCTAACACAAAATCTTTATCAAAAGTTTGTTCGTGAAATGTCGGTTGCAACCTATTTCACTTTGGAAACTACAGTAATACCTTGGTTTACAAGTGTAATTCGTTCCAAGAGCGAGCTCGTAACTCAAAATTCTCATATACCAAAACAATTTTCCCCATAAGAATACAATAAAAATCTCACGATTCGTTCCACATGACCATAAATGCCCATTTTAAATATTTTTTGGGTTTTACCCTATTAATTACAGTTAAAATTATAACCATTAACATCTCATATAAATACTAATTAATAATTGACAATTAAACTCTAAAAATACTTGACAATTTACTGTACTTTACTTTTGAGTAGCGTCGTGATGGAGACGAGAGGAGGGTTACTGCTTAGAGGGAGAATTTCATACCTTCTTTCTTACTCATCTTGAGAGTCATTATCTATATGCTGTACGTATACATTTCACTACGTGAACAATAGCGATCACAATTAATGTTAACAACACGAGGTAAAACCGCTGTAAATCACTTATAAAAGTGCACTGTGGGGAATGATTGAACCAAATGTTCAATGTTCATGATTGAACTCGATTGAACCAAACCGAGCGACGCTGAGAGAATGAAGGGGTGATAGACTTTGTGAGAGGCTGTCGTTGGGATATTTCCGGGTAAAAATGTGCGCGAAGATGCTGAGTGTTAGGACTTTTCCACAAAAAAAATCCACGTGGAAGAGAGAAAAATTCTCTCGCACTCTGATACAATGCTCGTACACCGATTTGCTCGTTTACAATGTCACTTGTAAACTGAGGTATTACTGTACTGAATTTGAATGGTTCACGTTTCCTTTTCTGGTCAGGCGACATACTAACATTAAGTTAGTCTGAAAATCATAATTTTCAAACTGCGTTTTCTATTTCTTTGAAGAAGACGCTTCAAATACTCATCCTCTTAAAAAATAAAAAGTGTCATATTTTCTATTCCCATGGTAGCAAAACGGTCAGTAAGTTGGAATCAACAGTGTAGAGGAGCGACTTCCGGTTATGGCGACTTGTTAACGAGACGCACGAGTTGGCTCCGCTGTGAGTTTTAATAGTATTTATAAGTTATACCCCCTTTTCCTTCAAAATTCGACCACAATTTGATTTCTTAGTGAAATCTGTTTGAGATGTCGCCTAAACCAGCAAAGCAGAAGCTGAAAAAAGTCATGGATATTGCATCGGATTCTGAGGGCCTGGACGAACTGTCGCGTGTTCCTCGTGGCGAGGTAAATTCACCATCGAGTCAAGGAGATCAAGCTTGCGACTTTCACGCTGACACAAGTGATATCCTCCAAGCTATTAACTCAGTGAAAGTGGATATGGCTTCTCAATTTGAATCGGTGCTTTCAGCTGTACGAGATGTTAAAAATCAAGTTACCGAGTGTTTCGGAAGACTGACGCAGGCGGAGGAACGCATTTCACAGGCCGAAGACTCGATCACTACGCTTCAATCGATGAACAGCACTCTTGAAAAGAAAGTTGCTGCTCTTACCTGGAAAATGGATGATCTTGAAAATCGAAGCCGACGCTCCAATCTCAGACTCATCGGGTTACCAGAAAAGTCCGAGGGCAGTGACGCGTGTGCATTTTTGGAAAGCTGGCTACCCGAGGCGCTGGACATGGAGCCACTGCGAAAACCCCTGGCCATAGAGAGGGCGCACAGGATTGGCAGTGTGCGACGGGCTGATTCGGATGCGAATTCAACACCGAGAGTGATGATCATGAAGTTCTTGGATTACAGGGACAAGGAGCGTGTAATGCATGCGGCCAGAGTGAAGAAGGACGTGCTGTTCCAAAACAATCGAGTCATGTTATTTCCAGATCTTTCTGCTGAAGTCAACAAGCAACGGAGACAATTCGACGAAGTCAAGAGAAAGCTGCGAGCCAAAGGCCTAATGTACGGATTCATCTTTCCAGCGCGCCTCCGGGTGACTGTTAACGGCCAGACTCGCGTCTTTGAAACTCCATCCCAAGCTGACGGCTTTCTGACGAACATGTAATCTGGTGACATTATATCAACGGTTTCTTTACACTTTGGAATATGTAAATAACGGTCGATTAATCAACAGATTATTCCTGACAAGGGGACAAGGTAAAAGCAGCGGAGCTCAGGTGGGAGATTCATCGTTTCGGTGTTCTCATTTAGATGGGGGAAGTTAGAAGTAAAGTAGTGGGTGAACTTGCTGGTGGTTCTCGGCAAGTCACAGTTCTGGTGTTGATTTGTTTCTATTGGTTGATTTTTCTAATTGTGTTGCTTTTTTATTTTATTATTTATTATTACAAGGTACAGGTGACTTTTTGTTTCAATTGTGGGGAGAGTATCTCATGTTAGAAGTTATGACAGAGGTTAGTGGGGTTAAGTTTATTTCCTGGAACTGTAGGGGTCTGCAGACTCTTACTAAAATAAAACAAGTGATGACTAGGATAAAGCAGCTACAGTCAAAAATTGTCTTTCTCCAAGAAACACATTTAATGCCAAAAGATATCGGTAGAATACGCAATAGATGGCCTGGTCAAATACGTTCAGCTTCATTTAGTTCTCAAGCAAGAGGGGTTATTACAATGATCCATAAATCAGTCCCATTTCAAATAACTAAGACAATACAGGATCCCTCAGGTAGATATTTAATTGTTCAAGGGACATTACTGTCCAAATCACTGATTCTTGTTAATATTTATGGCCCGAATGAAGACATTCCAAAATTCTATAGTAATCTCTTTCTAACGCTATCCAATCTCTCTGGGTTCTATGTAATTGGTGGGGATTTTAATTGTACACTCGATCCAATTAGAGATCGTTCTTCTGGCCCTGACCAGTCTCACAAGCAGACCAGAAAGACCCTTCATTATTTTGTAAAGGACCTAAACCTATCAGAAATATGGAGACAATTACATCCTAAGGATATTCAGTACTCTTGTTTCTCTAGAACACACCAGTCGTATTCCAGAATTGATTATTTCCTTATCTCAGCAACACTTATGTCATATATTAGTGATTGCTTTTACGATACAATAGTAATTTCTGATCATGCCCCTATATTATTCACTTACACCGATCCTAGGCTATTAAGTAATCCTCCAAAATGGAGATTTCACCCTAAATGGCTCCTTGACGAAAAACTCTGTGAATATGTCGCACAACAGATAGAAATGTACTTTGATATAAATACAACACAAACCTCAGCTTGTATTAGATGGGAAGCTTTTAAAGTTTTCATTAGAGGGGTCCTTATAAGTGTAACAAGCAGCAAATCAAAAGGTTACAAAAGAGAGATGTCGGTGCTTGATACAAAAATTAAACTTCTTGAAAATAACCTATTCTCTGTTGGCGATTCCAATATTCACCAAGAGTTGTTAACTCTTAGAACTAAATATAATGAACTATCATCTAAAAAAGCTGCCGCGAGTCTAATGATGTTAAAGCAAAATTATTATGACCAAGGTGAAAAAGCAGGGAAATTGTTAGCTTGGAGAATTAAGCAAAATCAATCTGAAAGAACAATAAATGCTATTGAAGATAATAGGGGCAATATAACAAACGACCCAGTTAAAATAAATGATACTTTTAAAAACTTTTTTGGGACTTTATATACCTCTGAATACGTAAACAATGGTGCACAAACAACCTTTCTTAATAGCTTACCAATACCTATTCTTTCTGAAGAGGCAAAACTGTCCCTGGACATAGATTTAACGGAAGAAGAAATAATAGAGTCCATTGATAGTTTAACAGCGGGTCGAACACCAGGGCCTGATGGCCTTAACATAGACTTCTACAAGAAATTTAAAAGAAAACTTGTCTTACCAATTTTAGATATGTTTAAAGAATCTTTTGAAAACGGTGTGCTTCCAGAATCTCTAAGGAATGCTCTCATTACGTTACTTCCTAAGCCTAATAAAGTAAAGACCAAATGTGAGTCGTTCCGACCAATTTCATTACTTAATACAGATGTAAAGATATTGAGTAAGATCCTGGCAAAGAGGTTGGAGTCACTACTACCAGACATTATATGTCGAGACCAAAACGGATTTATTAAGGGTAGGCAAGGACTTCATAATGTTAGAACTTTGCTTAACATCTTATATCTTAAAAAGGGAGCTTCTGATACAGCCATCCTATCCCTAGATGCTGAAAAAGCCTTCGACAGGGTGGAATGGCCATATCTATTCGAGGTCCTTAAAAGATTTGGGTTTGGAGACATCTTTTGCAAATGGGTTAAAATACTTTACACGCGTCCTATGGCTGAGGTACTTACTAATAGTATAGTTTCCAGTGCGTTTAATATTCAGAGAGGCACCCGTCAAGGTTGCCCCCTATCACCTCTTCTTTTTGTTTTAGCAATTGAGCCTCTTGCCATAGCAGTCAGATCGCATAGCGACTTATTAGGCATCAGACTAAACACCACAGATATACGTATTTCTCTGTATGCAGACGATGTCATTTTATATTTAACGGATTTGGTTCACTCTATTCCATCGCTAATAAAACTCCTTTCAACGTTTGGTAACTTCTCTGGTTATAAAGTCAATCAATCTAAATCGTGTATTCTTTTACTGAATAAGAAGGATAGTCAATTATCAGCTGTTACTCATTTTAATGTAGTAGACTCTTTCACTTATTTAGGAATCCAAATTATAGCTAATGTAGATAATATATCCTCTGCAAACTATCAACCCCTGCTAAATCACATATCCAAATTCACTGACAGATGGAAAAGTTTACCCATATCGTTAATTGGACGTATAAACACAATTAAAATGAGCATACTACCTAAAATATTATATCTCTTTCAAAATATTCCCCTATGCCCTCCACCCTCCATTTTTACATCACTTCGGAAACTATTTACTGATTTCATTTGGAATAATAAACGAACTCGGGTTCGAATGCCATTATTATACTTGCCATACGACAGGGGCGGTCTTCATTTTCCTAACTTACAGTGGTATTATTGGGCAGCGCAACTGCGATCTACTCTGTACTATTTCTCTTCTGAAACCCACCCATCTTGGCTGGACATCGAGTCTTCCTTTATAAAGTCAAAACTACCCCTCAGTCTTTATCTTTACTCAACAAACATTAAAACTCTCAGAAAAGACAATGATGTTGTGTCTCGTAACCCTATTCTTACCAACACAATTAAAGTCTGGTGTGATGTGCATAATTATCTAGGTCAGCCAAACACTTTATCATGTTTCACACCGATATGGGGAAATGAGAGTTTCAAACCAGCTAGATCGGACTCAGGATTTAAGCTATGGTACGATAAAGGACTAAAAAAAATCGAGGATCTTTATAAAAGAAATGACTTAATGTCCTTTGCGGATATTGTTGCACAGTTTGACATTCCCAAAACACATTTCTTTAAATACCTTCAATTTAGAAGCTATGTTTCTTCTTACCAAGGTACAAACCTTACAAAACCCACTAAAACTCCTTTAGAAATGTTACTATCAAAGTCGTCCCAATCTAAAGGCTTAATATCGATGTTTTATAAATTGTTAGAGTCACACTCTAAAGAATCCTCAAAATCCAAATTGATCTCCTGGCAAGAAGATTTAAAAATTACCATTCCGACAGATGTCTGGGAAAACGTATGTAAGAAAGCACAATCGCAAACTATTAACAGCAATCTCAAATTAATACAGTACAATTGGATTATGAGAACATATTTCACTCCAGTTCGGTTAAATAAAATTAATCAGAGCATTCCAGACACTTGCATCAAATGCTCAGCAGATAAAGGCACACTTCTGCACTGCATGTGGAGTTGTCCTACGGTGCAGGAGTTTTGGAAAGAGGTAGTCTTACTTATTTTTCAGATGGTATCTATTGATCTCCCATTGAAACCAGAAATTTTTATTCTGGGAATCTTTCCTGAGAATATTGCACAATGTAGTAACATTTGTAAACTCATTACCATGTGTATACTTCAAGCAAAACGTCTAATATCTATATATTGGAAGAAAGTGGAAATGCCATCTATTGCACAGTGGATCAATAATATGTCCTTTTGTTTGTCAATGGAAAAGATCACATATATACTGAAAGGTAAACTGTCTTTTTTTAAGAATATTTGGAATCCCTTTATATCCTTTATCTCTAACTCTGATTTTAGCAATATAGTGAATGGGTTAGGAAAAGACTAAGTGGGTTGACTATTTTCACCATACCGTCACTACTATTAAACCAACTGTTTTATTTGTTTGCTTGTTTTTTCCACTAAACTGTCCCTTCCTCTTATGATCCATCTTCTACACCATGCTCATCTCATGTATGATTGTGTTGTGCTCTTCTTAATGTGCAGCTATCTGAATTTACCTGTACCCTTTTCTTTTAATTTTCTATTTGTTCCTTCTATTTTTATTTATTTATTTGTTTTGTATTGTATTTATTGTTATGTATATGTGTATATATATTGTTTGTTTTTTTTCTTCCTTTTTTTTTCTTTTCACTATTATATAAAAGAGATTTAACTTTTTTAATTTATTAATGTTGTAATATGTTGATATAATGTGTTATTTCTCAATAAAAAAAGTGTTCAAAAAAAAAAAAAACAGTGTAGAGGAGCAAACAATGGCCTCCATATCGATTTTAATTGGTGTATGTGCGACAAGATCTCGTTTTGCCACAGGAACAGGGATAGACGTGGTCTATCGGGCCACAGATCAGCCTGAGAAAGCCACACAAGGTGCTGATGATTAGCCTCAGTGGACTGATAACAGCCAGCTCATGATCAATGAGCAGATAGATGGAGAGGAGCAATAGATATCACAGAAAGATCGAGGAGGAAAGGAGCTCTTTTTTTAACCACACATTTTAAACTGGACCAAATGCACACATGCTGTTTCTGCAGGTGTCAGAGTTGACGGAGCTGGTATTGAGTAGGAAGACAGGCACTGCATCATCTCTTGCAAACAGAGAAAGATATGAGAAATCAAGTAAACAACTCCCTAGACTCTCACGGGGAAATTCACCAAGAATGAATCGTGCATCATCGCAGACGGGATTGTTTATTTGCGCATACTGTTGATTTAGCACCATTTCACTAAATAAACCTGAAATCAGGTAATGGCATAAACACAAGAATTAGTGCTGAATGTGATTTGCATGATTAAACTGAGTTGTGGAGGATGCACAGAAAGTGTATGAAATCATTCCACCACTGTGCTTCAGACATCGGAGCAGTCTCTCTAAAATGCCAACAGTTCACTCGACTTTTTTATGTACTGCATGTCTCTTATTTTCCATTTAATGTATAACTTTATTTCATTTCAAGTACCGTATTTTCCCGCATATAACCCACAGACGCCGATAATCCGCACCCTCATATAGCCCGCCGGTTTTGGGGTTTTGTGTAAAAAATCGTTAGTATAACCCACACCTTTATATAACCCGGACCCATAGATTTATGAGCTTTTTTGAAGTTCCCATTTTGAATTTCAAATGTTGCATGACGTCAATCATCCATAACTGTTCAGGCTCGGTACACAGCGCTTGTGCGCAAAATTCAACCAATAAGAAAACAAACACAAGTCAGAATCAGAACAAAAAGAAAAAGCAGTCTCTCCCGTTGTGCAGCAGCACGTCCCTTAAGAAGTGTATTCTACAGGTGTTGATCATCGGATGAGATGAGAAGAGCCCGCCCTCATGGCAGCACAGCCAATCACGTCTTCTTGCATGATCTACAGGTCAGACAGCCTATCAGCGCCAGCTATCAGAGTTATAGTACAAGTGCCAGAGACAACAACCCTCGCAAGAAAGAAAAACAGAAAGAAAATACTGCAAAAAACCCTTACGTCCTTAGGGATGTAACAAATATATTGAAATATTATTACGTGGTATGGTTATGGTTATATTATTAAGGTTTGTAAAATCTGCTATAACCCATGTGTTATATGCGGGAAAATACAGTAATTTATCAAATTTGTCTACTCTTTTCAGATATCTTTAAGTAAAGCACTTTGAATTGCCATTGTGCATGAAAAATAAATGCATAAATAAATTAAAAATATGAATAAATTCATGGTTTGCCTTGCAGCGAATGGTATGGTCTGTATACATGTGCGTTCATTATTATTCTTATCCATCATTAATAACTTTCTACTGCCATAATATATCAAATACAAAAACATTTCTATCAGTTTCTTGCCTAATTTCCATGATTATGATTTCAGACAACTTTGACCTAACTTCTTATTTTTACAAGCAACCTAATAAATCCTAACCTGCTAGCTTTCTGACAAACCTCATGCTCTGATGCTTAACATGATTTACAGAAGTAGAACTTGTTCCTGGATCAGCATTATTTGGCCTGGAGCTAAATTCTTATAAACTCATGATTGCCCTTAGTCTTTAGGAGAATGGTTCAGGAATAGGCCTGGAAGTACTGATTAATAAGGCATTGCCCTCTGACTTAAAAATAGACTGAGGGTTAGGTTTTGGATTAGACTGGGCTATGTTTGGTTGGTCATAAAATAACTAAAAAAGGAAGTTAAATAGGAAAGTGAACTGAAATTATTGAAGAAAATGTTCACCTTTCCATCCTCAGAGCAGACGCCAACATGATCACCGCTGTCATCCAAACTAATCTGGTTTATTTTCACTGGACTCTATAAGGAAAAAAAGAAAACAAAGGAGGACGAAAGTCACATAATTTAATCAAACATAACCGATCTATAACAAGATAAATTTATATATAAGATAAGATAATTTTTAGACTTACAATTTCAAACTTCTGTGTAACATTTCCTTGGATATCCAGAAGGTAGACTTTCCCAAAGTGTGTCCCAAGAGCCAGGAACTGAAAGCAACAGAGGACAGAAACACGCCAGACACACAAGTGAAAACCATGGGACATCCTGCACTTATACCGAGTTAAAAGCTGTGGAGGAGGTATTAAAAATGAGTTTTACTAGGCATGGCTGTGAGGCCTCAATGTTTGTGCGTGTATGTGAGAGTGAGTGTGTGTTTGTGTGTGTGGTTTCGGCTGGACCCTTCGGGGGCAAAAAGTGTGAAATTGCTGGAGGACAGGAAAGCCTATTTATCAGAGCGGCCCAGTGTGAAATAGCGTTTTTTCCCCCGACATATCAAAACGCTTCAACATAATATATGCACCACAGGTCACACATCTCTGCCCTCTACACCAACACTCTGACTGTCAGACTAATGCAATTACAGTTTAGAGTTTAACATACGAAAAATTTTGCTATTTTCTCTTGTGAATTGTCAGTATCACAAGATTATAAGCTCACACACCAATCTTTATTACAAGTTTGTTGAAAGCTACTTACTCCTAAATATTGCATGAATTTTCATTTATTCACTGAAGACTGCATAAAATAGGTTGCAATTGATGCTTTTATTTCAGAAATGTGATTTACTAACCAAAACAAGATATTTCAAACCATTTTTTCAGGGTCTGAACTAAACTCAGCAGCCCCCAAGGCCAGATTTGAGGAACTTTAGTGTGAAGAGTAACAGGTGGTTGGAAGGGCAGGGCTTATAAAGAGCTCTAAGTGATGTCAGCAAAGAAGACTCTAATTCTAAGAGTCAGATCAAGTTACAGTATTATTATTTTTTTGGGGGTTGGAAAACATTTTTTTTTTTAATAATGAGACCAGAAACGTGTATTAAGTTTCATGCTGACTTTAAAGAGTCACTCAAAAAATGATTTTTACTTTTCAGAGTGAAACAGAATACTAAATTAGAAAAATAGAAGGTGTGGCTTGTTGTTATTCCCTCATTTACTGGATATAGAAAAGCAGTTCCGTTGAGCTCGCTGTCAAAGCTCGCGGCAGACCGACAGAGGGAGGGGATGCTCTACCCAAGCTGTCAAACTGACGTCATCAGAGAAGAAAGGCCATTCTAGATGGGGAAGTACATTTTCAGATTTTGATTAAAGATAAATCAAGTCAGATTTGTGTCAGATTTAGTGGATTAACTTGCACGGATTAATTGTTTACCACAACTCAATCTAACAAATTAAAAAGGGTCAATTTTGATTTCATGCTGAAACAACTGTCTGACAGCAACTTTATTTTTAAAATTCACTATGAAGTATAAGTGAAACTACTAGTTTCAATATTAATATATTTTTTCTTTTAATAATATATATATATATACACACACACACACATATACACACACATATATAGAATATTAGTTAATAATATTAATATTGGTATTTTAAATTGTATATATGTTTCTATATGTTTCTCTCAAGTTTCAAAGTCTCCACTGATTATATCACACATTAATATTGAATCATCAGAGTTTGACCTAAAATCCAGCCTGGGGTTGTAATTAAAATCAGTTTTTTAAGGCTTTTTGCTAACGCTTTGCTATTGGTCCCCTTTTATTTATCTTATTACAACTAAGATTTTCCAACCAAGAGCAGTGAGTTCTTGTTTTCTTCTTAGCATTGTTGTTTTATTATTTCATGTTTGAAGTTTACTAATGACCAATTTCATATGTAGGCTAATTCTTATTTAAAGGCCCCTTGTGAATGATTCCATCTTCCTTCTATTTTTACAGAAATACTGGTTATTAGAGCAGCATAAATTTGATTTTACATAAATGTACTGTGTACGGGTTCTGCATAGTGTCACTAAGGTTAACCGAATAAAAATGAAATGAGGCCACATAAGGTGATGTTCAGTCCAGTCCGTCCGGCAATCTAAAATTAGTTTGACACCCATGCAGAAAACTGGACCTAGCTTTTCAAAAGCATCCAGACACACTATAAAACACACGCAGAACGAGTCCATCTCTGAAACTGAGGTTACCCTGTGTCCAAACACATATACACACACACTCTGCTTACGCGCACACAGACCTTTCCCTGTCGCAGCGCACCGAGCTGCCCCATGCTTCACTGCAGTCTATAATGAAATGCTTATATTTACAGGCACAGTCAAGCATGTCCAACAAAACCCCCCGCAATCTCCCCAAATAAAATCAACCAAAAATAAATAAATAAAAGGGGTGGCCTCACCAGCCTCAGTAGCTCTTAAAGGGATTTATCAAAATGGAATTGCTGAAATGAAATTCAGAATCCTGGCACTTAAAATATGAGGCAACATTAGGCAGGTGGTGTTCTTGTGCGTCTAGGTGGCAGAATCCACATCGGAGCGCATGCATAAAAGACTATAAGAGAAGAGACGGAGGGAGATCACGATAGAGATGTGAAAGAAGGTGAAAGACTGAAAAAAGGGGGGACTCATTTGAAATTCAGCTTTTCAACGTCTTCTCTTCTTGCAAGCTTGCCTTTTTTTGGAGAGATGGTAAAGGAGGAAAGGGAGGAGGAAGTCCCCAGGGAAAAGCAGGAAAAGAAGGGGGGGGCGGGGGTGGATGGATAAAAATCAATAGCGGTTAATAAAACATCAGGTGAGGAGACATAACTAGGTATGACTATTCCTCCACAGCGTCCGTGCATGAGTGAACCGGCTGCCATGACGATTAACCAGCCCACGTAGAATGCTCCACCAACAAAAATATCAAACACGGGGGAAAAACTGAAAGAAGACAGGCAAAAAAGACATAGAAATCCAAAAGCAGTGGAAATCAGCGAAAAGGGTGGTGGCCTGTGAGCATTTGAGCGAAAGCACTTCTCTGAGAAAATCATGGTGTGGAGGAGTCAAAAAAAGCTATTTTCAGTACTAAACGAGTGAAATCAAAATAAATAATAATAGTAATAGTAATTAAAAGCACCCAGATTTCTCTGCATTTAAGAACTTAAAAAATAATCTTACAATTAATAAAATATTAAAATATAAATTTTAAACAGAGAATACAAGTTAGAAAAAAAACTGTATATGCACGTCTCACTCTTTTGTATTTAAAAAAAACATGCAAAAAATCTTTTAAGTTCTGAGGACCTTGTCATGCACCGTCATGCAGCTGGCCGCATCCGTCTGCAAGATCTCCGTCACACCATTGGTCAGCCTCTCGTACTTCAGTTTAGGCTCCTCCTCAGTGTCTTCCTCCTGAACAAACATGAACATCCATCCTTCATTAGTTTGGAATCTTCATCAGAGTTTACAATTAAAACTCAACTATAAAACTCTTATTTTCATTATGATGCAATTCATTAGCCTTACCATATCCTGTAATAATTAAGCACGAATGTTAATGGAACTATAGTACAAGGATTTCTAAACCCCTTTGATCTAATATATTTCCTTGCTATAAAAAATAAAATAAGTACAAAAAAAATATTAAAAATTTTTTATTGTTCAACACTGAAATCAGTTCAGTGTTGATTCAGTTTGGTTCAATAACTGCACAAACTGGATCAATTATGAAATGAGTTCATTCATCCATAAAGCAGCTCTGGAGAAAACAGTGATGTCATCATCCAGCTCAGTTCAGTTCTCATCCAATAGTGTCAGAGCATTCAAGTCAATAATATTGCAGAACATTAAGAGTCCCATTAAGAGTCCCCAGCAAAGAAAGTCAAAATGTGACAGAGGGAAGGAATCTTTTGGTGACAAATGGAGGGGAAAAAAACAATTGAGAGAATCCAGGTTGGGGGAAAATATGTTTTCTTCCAAATTAACGAAAATGGTGCGATTATGATTCCAGGCTCCATCACAAGTCAGATTGTGGATTGATATCATTCAGAAAGACTGTGATATATGACGCTACCATTTGATGGGAAGGGAATTTAAC
This sequence comes from Rhodeus uyekii, assembly GCA_037043235.1. Taxonomy (NCBI): domain Eukaryota; kingdom Metazoa; phylum Chordata; class Actinopteri; order Cypriniformes; family Acheilognathidae; genus Rhodeus; species Rhodeus uyekii. The sequence continues at coordinate 1,650,378 of JAWRVZ010000078.1, forward strand.
TGTTCTCGGACGTCAGTTTATACACACAAACACACAGTTCTTGATACTTAGAGATTTTTAGATCACTTTTTCAAAAACTCTTCACACAGTTCTCCTAACCAAATCTTGGCACAACAGTTAATTTCACATTCAAAATGCACAAAAATACCAAAGATTCATACATGTATATAACACCAGAAAAGGTTGTCACACAACAAACACACTTTGTCATCAAACAACAACCTAAGAAAACACTAACAACAGGTAGTGGGGTACGTAGTGGGATAACACTTTATGTTAAGGTGAATTAACTATTTTAAGTACTTATTATAGTAAAAACACAAAATTATGCATAATACTAACCTTAACCATAAATCTCTATAGCAAGTTAATTAATATTACTTATTTGAGTAAGTATAATGTAACGACACCACCTTAAAATAAAGTATAACATAGGTAGCATTATACAAAGTTTTCTTTTGTAATGTTTCTATACTAAACAAGAATGACAGATCTCTATCGTTTACAATTCACGGCAGTATGTGTTGCATCAGGCTCCATGCTTACATTACAATACAAAATTATTCCCAGGTTGTCCTCTTCTATATACGGTAGATAGAACGAAACTGGAAAACGAACATCTGTGTAGGTATAGAGCTACATGTCATTGTTTTCATACAGTTTCAGTTTTTAGATTCAAAATATATTTCAAATGGTATTACTGTAGAAATGTAGACAATTGTTTTCATTCATTTCTGTTAGGTTTTGAATTCAAGTTTGAGTATGAGTATGCAAACAAGCAAATTGTTCTGAAGGTACATAGAGATTGGGTGGTGGTCGTGTCTAAGTTTATTTATTTTTAATTAAAATAAATATTCAATATATTGTCACATGACCGAGGTAAATGGTAATTTATTTTTGATAATTTAATTTATTAGCTATTCAAGAATTTAAAATCGAGTGCTGCATTTCTAGCCTGAACAGTAATTTGTATATTAATGTATTTATTCATTTATGATTACACTGCAAACGCATTTTAATGTGGGAGAAATTATGAAACATTTAGCTGAACTTTAGCTGCTTTGGCATGAGTTAAAGTTATCTTACTTTTTTTGGTTGATGAATTATTAATAGTTTTTTCAGCAAGGATGCATTCAATTGATCAAAAGTGACAGTTAAGAATTTTACGCTGTTGAAAAATATATTTGTTTAAAATTCTTCAAATTAAAAATGTATCATGGTTTCCACCACAATTTAAGCAGCACAACAAAAATAATAGGAAATGTTTTAAATGAATTGGTGCAAAATCAGAACAATGAAGGATTATGTGACTGTGACACACACAGCTATGAATTAGATCACAGGCAGATTGACAGTATGGGTAGTTTCGTTTGATCAAACTTTTTTCACCTCCTCATCACAAACACCTCCATTGTCCATTTCCTTTTGTGTCCATGTGAAATTTCGAATGCCTGAGCATTTGTCATGGTCTACAAAGCCATTACAGACAGGGACGGAGAGACAGAGAAAGAAGGGAAAAATCCTGACAAACTTTCTATGGTGAGGAGGAGGGGGGGATAATATCTCTCCTGTTTCATATCCCATAATTTCTTCCTCTTGTTAGTGTTTGCCATTGCCACGCCGATGTGGTGGATGAGTGTTGTGCCTCATTCCCTGCCGCTCCTAATTGGTGCCCTGGGGAGCAGGGGATGAAGGGAAGTCTGTCTTTAATTGCCCCTTTTCTGGAGTGGTGTGACCATCCACACTCTCCTCTTTCGCTCATCCCTCATTCTGTCTCTGTCTTTCTAGTTACAAACTTTGCAGGAATGCTATACTGAAGAATTGGGCCTCAAAACCACAGATTAATGTCAAACCCCACCAGCATCTTTCCGCATTTCGCTGCATGACATCACATTTGGAAGCTGTGGCGTGTTTTTTCTTTAAGCCATGAGAGGTGCGTTCGTCTTTCATGAGGCTAGACGGGCTTTACGTGGGGTGTCATGAATACTGTGTCAAGCTCCAAAAATGTCACACAGTAAGGGTTTGGAAGACTTGGTCCATCTGAGATCACATTTACAAACAGCTTGTAAAACGTACATGGTCACATCAGGAAGTGCGGAGGAGAGCTAGATCAGGAGATAGAGACAGAGCGCTACAATTATGAACAAAACAAACTGTGGTTTACAGTTATTCCGAGGAAAATACAATCATACTCTCTGAGGTGTCTGGGTGCCTGCAGAAGACAGTTTGTGGACAGGAGATTTCATTATGTGGAGAGCAAGGCTGTTGGTTGTTTCTTTCTGCTTTCCTTTTGAATTGAGGATGAATAGATAGAATGTCTACTTGACATTTCATTCACTGTATCACTTAGAGACAAACTCTATCCTCAAAATGTTTTCTTAAAGCTGCACTCAAGAACATGGACACAACGTGATATGACCTTTTTTACGGGGCACTCATTGTACACAGAATATATGTTAAGTTCTACAAGGCCAAAACGCATTTGTGTTAAGACACACTTAAAGTCAAAGTTGGCCAGTCTTATTTTCTATGGAATATTGCAGTATTTAGTTGAATTACAAATGATTTGTCCATGCATGTCATTAATATTTGTCTTTATTTATGTGAAAATGTTTAATTTATTTATGTTTGAAAGCAATCAGTTCATCAAATTAAAATCCCCTTCCTCTTGCAATGATACTTCTCTTCTCAGATGACTTATTTACTTGCGTCAGGATAGTCTGTAACTCACAGGACATAAGATCGCAGCAATAACAAATTATCCAACGAGCTAATCAATTCCTGATGGACAAAAGTCCTGCCTTATAATTATTTTTTCTAGGTCAAAAAGCCATTGACATCAAAACAGGGAATAAAATCTTCAGTTTCATGCTTACTTAAAAAAGAACAGTATGTGCACAATAAAAATAAATGAGAATGGATTTATATTTTTAACTATATCAGGAGTAACCACAGATGTACAGTAGTTAATCCCATTTTTAATGATGAACAAGCTCCATTAACGTTTGACAACCGGGGGGGGGGACAAAAAAAGTGTCAAAAAATACAATATAAAGTCATAACTTTAATCATTATGTCTATTGATTTATAATAACGAACCTAAAAATATGTTTGTGAATTTTTGTGCAATCATTCTTTAAATGAAATGATTCTGTTTTGATATTAATAGTCCTTGATTTTTACCTCTGATTCATCTGTTGATTCTTCACTTAGTTTTCTTCCCTGGGGAAAGAAAAAAAATTGAGAAAGATGTTTTAACATGAGAAAAAGTTATGCATTACTTTATAAAATATTAACAAGGCACATTATTTCCAGCAGTCCAGTTATTTAAAAAAATACACCAAAACAGTAATTATACAAGTCATATTTTAAAGTATTCTTCATTTGATCAGTAAACTTGCTGTCATCACTGCTGAAAAAGTCTCAGCTGCTTTAAGATGGTCTCCCAGACTGTCCAGTGGACAAGTGTACAAAATTGTCCAGACTAGGACAGCGACCAAAACCAAGACAAGAGTTTAAGCTGCTTTTAACTCTTGTTTTTCAACAGCGATAGTAACATTGGCAGTGGTATAATGTTAAAGTGTCAAAATGTCTTGTTAGGCAGACAGCTTCAATAACAGTGCACCGTGTACCTCGAATAGCCCAGACGTCTTAAAAAATGAAACATACAGAAAAAAATATATTAATATTCACAGAATTCAGTCATTTAACAACAAATTCTTCCTGGAGAAACCTACCTGCTCTTCCACTTCCGCCATGATACAGGCTCCAGACTTGAGATAATAAGGCAGATTTAGTCTTCGTCCAGCAATGAATGGTCTGTCGAAAACATTAATAATATGTATTTACACTCAAATAAGTTATTTTGCACAATAAACCAGTGCTGCTAGTCATGCGATACTCATTGTACGTACCCTTGGTCACATGACAAAAACAGGAAGCGGAGCTAGAGCATCATGGGATTTGTAGTTTAACTGCAGGAGAATGAATGAGATTACAACGGACATTTTCCTCCTCAAATATATACGATTTAATACATTTGTATTTTAGTGAAAAATGCATTTTAGTCGACCTTCACGTTTTATTGAATAAAATTATAATTCAACATCTGCATGTGAGCAACATGTTTGAATGTCACGTCCAAACATTTGACCCCAAAGAATCACTGTCATCTACCTTCATCCTTTTTCTTATTCTAATACATCAGCCAAGAGGAAGCGTGATATGATGTAATTTGACATTGTTAGGTTTGTAACAGATAGACTGCCATAGGACAGGATCATTTGAGACAGGCTGTCAACGTGTCTCATATGCTTATGCTGACAGTGGCTGGCAGGGCAAGCTTTGCTCTTACCATATTTTAACAAGTAATGAGTTATATCAGCTACATTCATTTAATTTAGAGCATATTCAGCAATTATTAAAATTCATTGGACATAGATTATGCTAATTAGTGTACACCCACACCAAATACCCATATTTTAAAGTTTGCATGATAAATGTTGATCACATAAAATTAGATCAAAACCAATACTGCATTAATAATAAAGTGGAACAAATATTTAATATCTTTCAGTGCGTTTTTGTGACCTATATTGTAAAAGCAAATATGATATGATTTCACTGTGCAATTTATGTCTAACGCATTCTGCAGTGAGTAAAAGCCCTTTAAATAGTTGAACATTGCATCTCTGCCACATGTGTAGGTTCAGTTTCTAATAATTTATGAGAAATGACCCACTGCGCCTCTGCTTATTGCTTTATTGGCCCAAGCCTTATAATGCTCCGGGCTGTTTTTAAATTATTCACTGATAATGTCCTATCTTTTATTTTTGTTTGTTTTTTTACTACATGGTTTTTACCATCTTACGTTTGGCTGATATTTGTTCATTCTGTCTATAAACGGGTCATGTTAAAGAGATTTTTTTTTTTTGTATTTAACAAAACTGCTATATTGTTATATATAAAAAAAATCTATATTAAAAAATTATCATAATGTTTATCATAATATACAAACATAATTCATTAATCTTAGAAACCTTTTTTTTTGGGGGGGGGGAACAGAAATTATATAAAATAATCTGAATTTTGCAGAAATGAACAAAATAAATAATGGAAATGAACAGAAATGAATAAAATAAAAAAAATCTTTATTAATTATTTGGGGGGGGGACAGAAAATGTACAAAGAAAATTTGTCAATGACATTATGATTAGGAGTTAACCAGGATATGCTGTATATCACACATCTTCGGTATGTGTCCTAATAAAATGATGTGTGGCCAATCTCCTCCTATATTACTGCATTCATTTCTCCTGAGGGAAAAAGTCTCTGAGACTGAGAGCCGTTCTCTTAGGAAGTGACCTTTAAGTTCCATTTGGTGCGGAGGTCATTGCGGTGTTTCATCTGACACACTCAAATCCACACACACACCTATCTCAGTCTTCACCCCCGGGTTGAGTCTTTCAGCCTCCTGAACCTGCTTTTGACACATTGCCATCACAGAGCATTATTTATTAATATCTCTGTTGTTGTGTGCCTGATTTTGACCTGTCTTCTGAGTAGCTTTGGTTTCTACTAATGTTTTACGGCTCTCATTTTTTGAGAAGCAGAAGGAGAAAAGTCATATGTTGCCAAATTTTTTTATTTTATTTTTATTTTTTTTACTAAAAGTGTACAACATACATCTCTTTGGGGCAAATTCATTTGATTAAAGACCTGCACAAAAGGCAATGAGGAGCAAGTTTTAACTTTGTTTAGCTTGAAGTGGTTCTACTGCAAAAGGACTGATGGGTAAAGGTCTTCTTGTGGCTTTGATTGTGTCACGTCTTCCATGGACTTTGAGATTGTGATTCACTTTCTCCAGACCTTTGCCACGGTCAGCGAGGGGACATGAGGTGAGAAAGAGATCACAACTGGACAAGTGTAGGCTTGTCTTTTTCACTCTGTCTTGTCTTGCCCTCTGTAAACCACTTCCCCTAATTCTCTCTCTTAATATCTCTCTCTTTCTACACAATTTCTAACCTGCCTTCTATCTCTTCTCCTCTCCCCCCAGATCGATCTTGGCATGCTGGTGCAGCCTGACGTGGGCAGGGGGGCGAGTGGGGAGCACTGGCCCTTCTTCTCACCCTCATCACCCTCGCTCTCCCCCACAGAGGCCAGAAAAGAAAGCCCTGCTGGGGGATACAAACAACAAATTCTATCTTAGATCTTCGCCAATGCAACTGACCAATCCATAATTTTTGTTGTTTGAGAATCAAGATACTTGTAGCATTTACTGCAGTTCTCACTACACAACCACATTTGGCTGAGTGAAATAAATAGGTCAACATTAAATTCTGAAGTAAAATTATTTATATTTATATTTTGGGGATTATAATAAAGAAAAAAACTTAATAAAACAATGGAATGTAGTTTGACATAATTGCATTATTCTTTCTTAGATATGACAATATTTAAACAAAGCTGATTCACTGTTTATTAAAGGGACGATAGTTTGTATTAATCCCTTTTCTTTGCATGTGTAGCATATTAGCTAATTAAGCAGATTAGCTACTATGGGCGGGCCGTTTGCCTGGTACCATCTATAAAAGGCATGACTGTAGGCATGGCTGTATGCATCTATGCAGGTGTCACTTCCTGCATTGATGGTGGCTCCATTGACATGGCCTAACGTGCACGCTGGATTTGGTCAGCGGTCAAGAGAGTGTTGCGTCCTACTATCTTGTTTGTGCATTTTTAATCTGTTTGTGCAGTGTTTGGAGTGGTGAATGAGCGAACGGTATGTTTCTTCTCCCCCAGTGTGTAGTATACTGGAGGCGGCTGTTGCATAAAGGCTGAGTTCAGTTCATTCAGGTTTCCAGTTCCTGTGGCCATCTGGATTGGAGGGTGAACAACATCAGTGCAGTGGCGACACTGCTGTCTTGCTCCTGCATAATTTTCACTGAACTCACACAGCTCCGGTTACGTTGTTTAAGGAGCTGCGTTTCTCTATTTTGAATTGTGTCTTATTATTTTGTGTATAAAATATTACTTTGGAAGTATTTAATTGTTTTGTGTTTGTTTTAAGGTATCCTTTTGGATGTTTTATGTATCGTAATTGTTAGGTTCACTTCTTGTGAAGCTTCATTTTGTTTGAAGTTGTTATAATTTGTGGATCTCGTTTTAACTGAACTATGTGATCTTGTGTAGGATTACTGTGTGTGTGTGGTGGTTGTGTATTTCTTTTTTGGAGCTGCTGGCCTTCTGATCAGAGTGGACAATCTCTTTCGTGGTGGTGGTGGTATTCTTCTTTGCCGTGGTCTGCAGTGTGCACTAGGGTCTTTGTTATGTGAGTGTGTTTGTGTAAGTTTAGGAGAATCCTTATTGACCTGTCTTCCCTGTAAATTAGGCTGCAGCTCCTTAATGTGAATTATACGTTTCTTTATTTCGGGTTCAGTGAGTCTGTTTTTGTCAAGATTTATATTTTTATTTATGCTGGTGTCTCCACAATTTATTCGCCACTGGGTAGGGAACCTGTGTTAAAGGTTCTTCTTAGTAAGATTCTTTGGGTGGAAATATGGTATTATTAATATTTTTAAATATGATGATTATCTATCATTTATTACAAAGAGTGTATTTCTAAGAACTTGGTACATGTTTTTTTCTTTCTTGTGGACTTTTTTTTGGTGAACTCTTTTTTGTCATGGACCCATTTATACGGTTTGAGTTCATTTGTGGAAAAGAATTCATCCTCATCATTTAGTATTCTGTACCCAAAACAGGACATCACGAGTAAACAAATTGCCATTCTTTGCTAGTCATTTCATTTTCACATAATTAGCTCAATGTTTAGTTCAAACTCATATTTTCCTATTAATTGGACATACTATATTTATTTCTTAATCAAGTCCACAAAGTGCTTGCTTCTGAGTAATGAATACCCTTTATCTTATGCCTCAAATTAAGCTGAATTCTTACTTGATTGAGTTAGCTTATATTCATGACCAAAGCATAAATCACAAACAAGCCTCTACATTACATCCATGGCACCGACAGGATAGCTATTAATTTTCCCCCGAAAGAGGACTAATATGGTACATAATTCTCATTTAATGTGGGAATTGGGCCTGAACCACACAATTATCTCCCACCGGAGAAAGACAATGTCTTATTTCACTTACCGAGCTATTCCCTATAATTAGGATGCACCCCTGCATCAGAGCTGGCCCGATGCCCTCAGTGGCAATTAGTATTTATTACACAGTTAATGACCATGACATGTAAAACCCAGTGAAGTGGTAAATTTAGAGCAGTCATCGGTACTCAGTGGCTCGCTGCTAAATGTTGGGGAGTAGCTATTTGCCAAAGTGTCCTACCTGTGTCGCGACTGAATTAATGTCCAGGTATCTCACGAATGTATAAACATTAAAACATACAATCATATAGGCTAATTTGTTTTGTCCTCACTGTCCTTTCTTTAATTTTTCTTGCGATTTAAATCTAAACTGATGGCACTATGATAACACTTTACATTAATAAGGTCTTATTTGTTAACACACAATGATCAATATTTTTTGATGGTGTGTATTAATCTTTGTTAATGTTAGTTAATAAAAATTCAGTTGTTCATTGTTTAAGTTAGTGCATTAACAAATGTTAACAAATTCAACTTTTCATTTTAATACTGGTTTATTAAATGTTGAAATTAACATCTTTATTCCTGAACCTTTATTAATGAATGCTATAGAAGTATTGTTTATTCTTTGTTCATGTAACCTAAAATAGTTAACTAATGAAACCTTATTGTATGTTACTCTTAAAATTGTACAAATTAGCAGGTGTTTCTTTGTATTGGTGTTAAAGGGGTTTTTATTTATTGAAACGGAACCCTTTTCTGTCTTCTTTTTCTATGATTTACTAATGCACTGTCACCAAGCTTAGGATTTTTTTCTTTACAATCTACTTAGCAATGATTTATTGATTGTGGCCTCTTCCTTCATACTGAATTAGCAGGCCTTTTGGAAAATCACATTTTCTCACCTCTTGTGTGTGTGTGAACCTGGTTGGGGGTTGCCATTGTGAATGAAAATTTATTGGGTGCCTTTGATTGAGAGCCAGTCAAATTTTACCATTTTAATCTGTACTATTGTGCAGCATTAATATAAGGTTACTTGTTATTATTACATGCTATCGGTTACAACCAAAGACTTGTTTATGTGAATATAAAAGTTCCTTATGAACACAAGTTTGTACAGTGTTAGATTTGTTTTTTAAATGCACAGAAAAATACGAGCAGAAGGATTGCCAGACACTTTTTAGTTGCCTCACCATTAATAAATACAGTTATATATGTAAATAAATAAATGTATTATTTCACAAATCATAGCATATTTGAAAAATATTCTTTCACATTTACATATACATTAACCAAAATTGTTAATGTAAGGTCCTAAAAACAAGGTCCTAAAATAATGCAAAAGTTAATTTTGTACATTAAATCTTTTTTAATCATGGTCACAATTGAATAAAGTCATCAAAATGGTACAGTAATATAAACAGCATTAAGTTTTTTTAACAAAACAAGTTGATAACTGGTACTGTTATAACATACTGTGTAATACAAGTCACATTTAACATTTCCATGTACTGCTAATGTTTTTTATACTCTTTTTGTCAGAAAAAAATGTCTTTACTTGTAGTAGAATTGTTCATGCAGCATGTGGTCTTTCTTAATAAAGACCCTTTTTTGTCGCTGGTAAATAATAGGATTTTTTTTAGCGTTGCTTCAATTCTTTGTAGGTAAATATTCACATAATCTAATGTTTTTGTTCTCTCTGTTCTATAGTATTGCGTTACTGTTTCAGGTGAGCTGCCCTGAATCCGACAAATTGAAAAACACCAAAGAGTTAATGATTCACGAATCAGTTATCACTACCTCTGATTCAAAACAAAAGACAGAAAACTCATGCATGTGAAAGGATTGCTGAAACATTGTTTAGGGAAAATGTTTCTCAAGTTGATATCATTCTCACCAAGTTCATATCTCCCTCACCAAGGTTACATTTGTGAAGTTTGCATCATGGTAGGATCGCACAACGTGAGTTTGTAGATCCATACTGAAATTGGCTTGGTGAATTGACGGCCCCCTAAGAGATGATGCCTTAGGCGGCTATGGTTGCTACGGTGTTCTGAGAGTTTTTAGTGTCTTCCTATGCTTGTTAAAAATTTTAAGGCAGCTACTAACCAAAAATCAAAAGGCCCCACTCTTCAAGATATTTAGGTTCCAAGGCTTTATAACTTTCAGTGTAAGTTAGGGGTATAACAAAACCTAAATATGCCACCCATGTTATGTGCCGTGGTACTCTCACTGCCCCACCCACTGTCCTGACAGATTGTTACATTGTTGAGGTTGACCTGATATTACTTTAGGTATCTTTACATTTTCCCTTGATTAAATAGTTATTAGGGATGTAATTATCCAACACATATTCTCTCCCCCCAATAACAATGTGCCATGACCTCAGGCAAAGCAGAGCTCGAGTGAACATGATCATCTATTCCTTCTTAATACTACTTACGGAGTAAACATTAATAAACATTTGAAGTTATGTTGAAAGATACAGAATAACTGGGAAAACTAGATCATATCTCGTAAAATCACTCAATCAGTGTTGCATCAGCAGAAAAACACCTTTGGCAGTCATTCAGTGTCCATAGCTTGTTAGTTCACCAGAGAAATGAACTCTTTCTATAAATGTATGCAATAAAATAGCCAATATATTCATTATATTTTACTTAATCAGTTAAGAATGTTTTGATTATTTCATGTATTTTAAATGAAATCACTGTCACTTTTCAAATGATTAAATTTTGAATCGGAAGTTAAAACATCATTTAAAATTAGAAGTTAACACAAAAACTGCCTTACATGCAGTTTAAAAGTTTATATAATTTGCTATTTAAGTGTTGATTATTATATCCATATACATTTTACAGCTGATGAAGGCACAATGACAAGAGGGAAGAGTACATTGTATTTATTCAGCAACATGAAGGATACAAAGATTTACATGACACAGTATAGATGAGAAAGGACACAGAATAAGACAAAGACAGGGTTTAAATACACAGAGGATGATTAGGGAAAAGGGAACAGCTGACGAGACTGATGAGGTAATTAATGACAAGACAGGTGATACTGATGACATGGGGAGCGAACAATGGGGAAATAGCAGGTAAACAGGACAACCACGAAGACAGAACCGTGACAACAGCATTACCAGATTTTATTTATCTTTAAGAAACGTTTAATTCTAACTGAATACATTTAAAGGCAGAGACAAAATTTGCTCAGTAAAAAAAAAAAGTTGTTTAGTTCTTTCCCCCCAAACCATACCTGTTACACAAGGAAAAAGGTATGCGATGCAAAAAGATGAGGCGCTCAGGTTTGCGCAAAACGCTAGGAATACTTGGAGGAACACAGAAGGGACATCCACACACTCTTTAAAATCATCAACAAAGACATGGGAAAACATGAGGGTTTATATACACAAGGAGATTGGGAACAGGTGATGACTAACAAGGAAGATAGTTAGTTAGCAAAAGTTTCTAAACTCACTGTTCTGTCCTCAACACATCTGCCAAGAAGTTTCTAGTATGCCTAGTTTGGCAGGTTGAATGAGGACAAACAAACTGGTTTGCTGTGCACATGTCCCTGGAGGGTTTTTACTGAACATAAGAGTATAACTTAACTTGGAAGTACTGTGTTTCAAGGTTCGTAAGGTGAGGAGGTTGAAGGGTCTGTGACGTTCTATGGCTTAAGGAGTAGTGTTGATCACTCAATCTTCACTTGAATCTGAAGGACCAGAGACAAACAGACCACACGATTAGCATTTCCTGCAATCCAGAACTGGCTCACCATTTCTTCCTCTTTCTCTGCTTACATCCTCTCTTCACCAAAGTACAGGTGTGGCCCATCAGTGCCTGCTCCTGGCTGCTGATTGAATGATAGGAAGTAATTACAGGGCGATGCTGAAGTGCACTCTGGATACTGGTACTCGCCACACTAGTAAGACCTTGATTAGCTGATTTGGGTGTATTTAATTTGGGTTGGAGCTGAACTCCAGGGATTGGACATCCCTGGAGTTGGAAGTTGGTCAGGAATTGGGAGTCAAAGTTGGAAGTTACTTGGCAGTTATTACTTCCAGCTGATTAGTTCCCCACCATGATGTGAATAATTTCCAATTCAAGGTATAGAGTTTCCTCGTGGAGGGAGCTCTATAGTTTAGATGGTCTCAACTGCCTCAGTTAAGAGACCTGAGCTTGGTCTTGAGCCAAATGACCACTCAAGATCGCTCACCAGCTCAATGTGACATGTTTTTCCCACATCACTAGAACACGATGGTCTAGCTGTGTGACCCTGATCATGCAAAGCCTGTGGAGAACCCCTTGGATTTGAGCCACCACTGCAAAGCTCTCATGTACAACAGGCCAAATGGTATCATGTTGGATGTAGCTGCCATCAGACCCAGCAGTTTCTGAAACTGCTTGACAGTGAGTGACTGGTCTAGCTTTAACTCATTCATGTCTGAGAGAATTGAAGTCATACAAACAGGAGACAGAGCTAGAGCTGATTCCACACACTTTGTGAAAGTGTGGGTGATAAAACCAGGACGAAAGGAAGAAGTATATATTGGTATTCGAAAGTGAACATCAATAACTTTTTGTGTTGGGGAAGGATGGATACGTGGAAGTATGCGTCTTTGAGATTTATTGTGACAAACCAGTCTTTGGACTGGGTTAGGCATGAAACAACTGCAGCCTTTCTATTTTGCCCATTGCGGGCTTTGACTGTCAGTGTTGCCCCGGCCCCTAGTCTTTCTGGGGTATACGCTGTTTTTGTTGCACCCTTTTTTTTGTGCAGAGCTCGTTGATGGCTGGGACCTTGAAGTGGCAAGGGAGGATTTTTTGGAACGAAAAATTTGACAAAGTTCTTGAACAACATCATCACTAGATCCTCACCCTCGGCCAGGCCTCTGAGCACATCCTCTAATGGACATCGTATGCAGACGTGACGCAGCCTGACATGATGCTGAGTGGGCTTTACCCACTAACACTGATGCTGCTCTCAGTGGCTTGGTTGGTAGCATTGAGGATTAGAGGGATGACACAGACTCAGAGGAGAGATAGCTTGCAAACATCTCTTCAACCTTGGGCATTGCCCCATACCTGTGCTTTTTGAGTAGTTTGATGTCTGGCGACTAAATACATGGGAAGAGACTGGTCTTTTCCATGACCTCAAAACATCTGTGTGGAGGTCAGGAAAGAACACCAAGCCCTGAAGTGGAGGTTGTGTTCTTACTGGCAGGAAGCACTCATCTAATTTGCTTTTAAGACAATGCTCCTGGTTCTTGGCCGGCCAATCAATATTTAACTCAGCAACGACACGAGTCCCCACCTCCACAAACTCTTCATATTCAGGACTCTAAAGTTACGAGACTTCAGGTGTCTCCTGTCTCGATCCTGACAACATCCAGCTCCTCAGAGCTGTGTAATTGCAGTACCGTTGCCTCACCTGGGGCAAAAGAAACCATAAAGTGTGCTTGCAGACCTGATAGGCAGTGGACCTGGCAGGTGAGGAGAGAAAGGGAGAAGCCCATCTCTAACTCCTCGGCCAGGTCCATCTTTGAACTCCATGACTTGAGCAGCAACTCTGCGCTCTTCCTCAATAAGTGCCCAATGGGAGTCCCAAACAAACAACACATAGAACATGTGTATCCCCGTTCATGGAGAGGGCACGGATAAATACACTTCCTGAAATACTCGCCAAACTGTGTTTATACAGTTTTTTCTCTTTTTTAGAAAAAATCCTGTCTAAAAGCAATATTCACTATGCTTAGATATAGACAAACACTTTCAGGACAAACAATAACACAGAGAGCGCTTGTTGAAGAAACAGAAGCTAGTGCTGTAGGGTTTGGGTGTGTTTATTTTTTCCTGATTGATGATGTCACTCTGTCACGCCATTGTTAAAATTACAATCATTATTACAGTTTGTAATTTAAATGTTTTATTTTATATTGCAAAATAAATAAGCAAATGAATTAGGTTAATTTTTACCTTTAGTAATACATTAATGCACTATGTAACAGGTTTTATATTTATATGATTGTGGGGAGCAGGGCGGGGTCGAGGGACCGTGGGAGCGTCACGAGAGCCGGTGGCGTGATTGGTAATGAGCGCCACCTGCGAAGCCACCGGTGTCTCTCGTCTCACGGAGGAGCGGAGACTTAAAAGGAGGAGCGACGACAGTGAAGACGAGAGGGGACCAGGCCTGAAGTTTATGTTATGTTTTGTGTGGGCGGCAGTCGACCGCGAGGGGCTGCCGCCATTACTTTCGTTTTGTATTTATGTTTTATTTTGATTATTAAAGTCTAAAAATGTCTGCCGGTTCCCGCCTCCTTCCTCCTTGAACATTTAACTCCGTTACACTGGTGCCGAAACCCGGGAGGTCGGAGGGACACGCTGTCAAAGAGCCCTCGCTGCCGGGAGGGCTCGCGGTGCTGTGGAGGTCGGGCAGCACGAGAGAAGACGAGAGGTCTGTCAGATGTTGCCCGCGGCGGTGGCGCTGGGGCGCCGAAGGATCGCGTGGGACGGAGAGCCCTGCCGTGCTCCTGGGTCGAGGTGGGAGGCTGCCGGCCGTGAGGGAGCGGAGGAGTCGCCCGTTCGCCAGCACGCCGGAGCCTGCTGCCGTCCGCTGTGAACGGGGAGGAGCGGGGAACGGGGACTCACTGCCGGCTGCCCTCGCAAGGAGTCGTCGTCGCTGGCCGCCAGGAGGCGGAGGAGCGCCAGCCCGTCCACGGATTTGCGTCCAGTGCCATCGCACAGCACCGCGAGGAAGAAGCTCTCGAGCAGTCGAGGACCGAGAGGCAGCGTGTCGAGGAACCAGACCAAGATTTTTATTTTTTTTCCTTTATTTTTCCTCTCTCCCCTCTCTCGTCGCTGTCGCTCCTCTTGTCTCCGTTTCCTTTTCCCTCGCCTCGTCTGTCCTTACCCCCAGGTACCGCGGCCGCCGTGATCGCCCCCCCCCCCCCCCCCCGGAGGAGGGGGGGGGAGTAGAGCGCAGACTCGTGGGGGTATGTGGCGAGCAGGGCGGGGTCAAGGGACCGTGGGAGCGTCACGAGAGCCGGTGGCGTGATTGGTAATGAGCGCCACCTGCGAAGCCACCGGTGTCTCTCGTCTCACGGAGGAGCGGAGACTTTAAAGGAGGAGCGACGACAGTGAAGACGAGAGGGGACCAGGCCTGGAGTTTATGTTATGTTTTGTGTGGCCGGCAGTCGACCGCGAGGGGCTGCCGCCATTACTTTCGTTTTGTATTTATGTTTTATTTTGATTATTAAAGTCTTTAAATGTCTGCCGGTTCCCGCCTCCTTCCTCCCTGAACATTTAACTCCGTTACAATGATATATGTATAAAAAAATCTATATTAATTTGGAATTTAATCGAATCAATGTCCATGCAATTGTGAGTATTCAAACTCTCTGATATCTGTTGACCACTATACATGCTGGGCAGAAGATGCTGGAAATTCAAGGTATTAAAAACTATTTGTCAGTGTCAGACAACAGACAACTCTGCCCAGCAGCCAATGAGAATCCAGACAATGTTACCATCAGTGACCGACCAAGAAAGCATGCTGATGAAGACCTTTGAGTAGATGCTTCTTATGTGAGTATTTGGACTTTTTAATCTCTCTCACATTCTACTTCTTCCCGTTAGCTTCTCTGTATTCTCTGTCTCATTCACCCACTTCCATCTTGAATGCTACCTTTCTGTTCTCAGGTCATAATACAGAAGCCAGATTATCTCCTGTAGGCTTTGATGCACCATAAGGTCAGCTCTGAGATCGATGTAGCAAAAGAAAAAAGAAAAAGAAGTGAAAAAAAACATGCACACAAACTCACCCTCCTGAACAATCAATGACTCTTTATATTTATCTGAGGGGGGCCTGATAGTGTCTGAAGCATCAGAGCTTTCTCTTTCACTCATCTTTGATAGGCTATGACACATTTTCTCACTGTTCTCTGATCCTAGACAATTAAATAGATTCATCTGAGCAGCATCACAAAGACACCGGCTGTTGCTTTGACAAATGCACCATAAATTCAGTCATGCATCAATTTTCCTGGAAGTAAAAATCAATTAGGAACCATTATACATAAATATTTCAATTGTACAAATGTAACAAGATTGAGTGCACTTATGTAAATTAATTGACTTTAAATATTATGTAAAATATTGATGGGGGAATACAAGGACTTAATTGTCTGTCATTATAGTCATATCTACCCATTTCTTGAACAGCAACATTACGTAAAAATATTTGCAGAGTCTAGTGTAGTTTTGTATTTGTATGATGCAATTACAAATTACAAATCCCCCCCCCCCCCCCCACACACACACACATTATTTATCTGTATTGTCCCTGATTAAATGAATCAATGAAAAAGTTAATCCTTTCAAGAATGTTAATAGGATAATGTTCAATAATTATAAATATTATTAATCTTAAGTGTCCCACGTTTTATTATGAAAGTCAGAAAAATAGTTTTATTATAAATTAATAATTTAATATTAATTTATGGCTTCAAACCTATTTTGATAACCAATTAATCTCTCGGTTTGAGAGATACAGTTATTTTAATAATAATAAAAAATTAGTTGATTATTTAAAAAATGGCATTCCGCATCCTGCCAAATGTTTTTTTCCAAACAATGTGGAATTTGATAGCCATATTGAATTAACAATGAATCCATGGACTATAGGCTATGCTAAACAGTGCTCATAAAACTAAATTAAAATTATAATGAGCAAAAACAAAAGCACAGACGAAATTTTAACTGGAATGAGGAGCAGACACATTCATTCATCTAAACTTAATTATATGACATTTTTACTGCATTACAATAATCCCTTTAAAATGACTGATCTCATAAAATGCAATTACTTGTGTTACATATAGAATTTCAAATCTATATTTAGTTAAGGAAACATTTTTAGAAAAATATTTTAGTCTGAATTATTGTGACTAATTGTGTGACTTTCTAACAGGAAATATATTTATGCTAAATGTAAATAATCATGTGATTTTTCTAACATTTACAGATAAGGATATAACTGTATGCACGTACTTCTGATGCATTAAAGAGCACACAAATGTCAAAGCATATGACATGACAAGCCACGTTACACCGCAGTCTATGCTTTTGTTTAAAGCACTTGATATAAAACATTTTCAGGTTTAGGACAGCTTGAGTCGTGCACTTTTCATGAAGCAGCTGTTTTCCAGATGCGAGTGGCAATGTGTTCTGTGCATATAGTGCACAGATGTGTTAATCGACAATCAAATTTGTTATCACTTATTTACATCATCAATTCTATCGAACAGTTTCTATCGGTGCTGTTTTATGAGAATAATTTTTTGATAGTCAGAAAACACTTAGAATAATCATTAAGCAAATCTTTTCATTTGATCTTTTAAATACAGATTTCTTAATATAAAGCAATGAGATGAATATGTATAATGTAAGGTATAAGAATTTTTATTTTTATTTTAGTCTCTGTAGGATTCTTTTGGCTTACAGAAAGAGGTGATATGTTTCAAGCCCTATGGGGGAGACAGACCTTTAACACAAAAGCAAAAGCTGGTTCTAAAGAAAACTGAGTTTAAACAGAGCTTAAAGGATTTGCAGCTACTTAAACTCCCCCTAAACAAAAATCACTTAATTTCACTAGTTAGGCATTATTATATTTTGGTGGTCATTGCTTACTTATATCTTTGCATTAGTGTCTAATATACTGTGTATATTTATGAGAATCAGCACAATTGCCTTTTGAGTATCATTCTGCAATTCTGAATATCGTTCTGATGTCACATTTAAATATTGTTATTAATGCTTTTTCCATTAATATTTAAAATATATATTTTTTAATATTATATATTGTATTTTATGCAATGAAACAACCACATTTTTCTATTATTGGTGATTGACAATTATGTGAATGAGAAAATATAGAACAAAGATATAGGGAAAACATTGCTCAGCAAATGTTATGTGTTATCAGAAGACTATTCAGGGTTTTTTGGACCATTCTAAGCCCCTTTTTGTGGTCCCGGGGGGACGGCAGAGACCCTTGCAGCTAAGGCCATTAGCAATTAGCATAGATATCTTATGAGGAAAAGGGTCAGAAATGACCCTCAGAGTAGGCAAAAGGAGAAAGAGAGGGAGAGGAGCTCGAGTGCTTTTTCTTGTTTCTCCTCCTGTGTGGCCAAGAGGGAGTAAGACGATCCCAAACACACACGCATGGAGTACACACACATTGACACGTGCACACACTCCCTAGGTCCCTTCACATATGCTCTTTGGCACAAAGAACTGCCCTGGGAGCCCCTGTTTCATTAGTGTAATTAACTGTGAGAGAGAGAGCAAGGAAAAAAAGGAGAGAGAGCGAGAGAAGGTGGGACTATGGGTGGATGCTATACTAACTTCATTTGGATTAAAACAAAACTACCAAAGCAGTATATTTAATTTAACTTATCCTGGTACCAGCAAATAATGGACAAAATCAATAATAAAAACAATAGGTGCCTCCGCACCTTCGGTGCTTGGCCCCTAAATATTAAGGTAAAAGTTTAAAATACTAAATGTAAAATTAAACTACCAATCAAAAGTTTGGTAAGAATTAAATCTCTTATGCTCACCAAGGCGTTTGATCAAATAAAAATAAAAACAGCAAATACAGAAGTTTTAAGAAATATTATTACAAATCAACAAAGCAGTTAAAATATTTTAAAATGTGTATATTCCTGTGATCGTGATGGTGAAGCTGAACTTTTCTCCAGTCTTTAGTGTTAGATGATCCTTCATAAATAATTCTAATATGTTGATTTGGTGCTCAGGAAAATGTTCTTATTATTATCAATGTTAGAAACATTAATATTTATTAATTATTAATATTTATTAATATTATAACACTAATATTTTGTTAATATTTTTGTGGAAACTAAGCATTCTTTTATTCTGTATTCTTTGATGAATAGAAAGTTCAAAAGATTAATTTGTCCGTCCTTACTAAATAAAAATAATTATTTCTTTTAAATAAATCAGACTTTTGAAAAGTATTGTACATTAAATTATAATAAAATGAGCAACTAGTAATGACCAAGAACAACCTATCTAGATCGTACACACCTCAGCAACTGCATAGAAGCACTCGTGGTAAAAACGTGGTGACAAATGTCAAAACTTATAACCTGAGGTTATAACTTGTGAAGAAATTCCCATTCTTTCTTCCCACCTTCTTTGTCTTGTAATTTTTCCTTCTGTTTTATTGTGCCCTCTCTTCTCCAGCAGCCCGTGGTGAAAATTACATTGTATTGCATCCTCTCAGGCCTGTCCCCCCCCCCCCCCCCCTCTCTTTCTCTCTCTCTCTGCCTCTCACAGCTCTCGTTCAGTCAACAGACTGTAAAGAATAAATAATAAAAAAGTATTGATTATTTTGATGACTTCACAATTCAATTAGGTATTAATTTTGCCCTCCACTGGACCTATCTGGCAGCTCAAAGGGGAGAGAAGGGAAGGGAGGAGGGAGGGATGGATGGATGTTGTGTCTTAAATGGATGCAGCATTAGAGGCTCCCTCGTTCAGCGGCGTTCCAAAAGAGAGGGGCACATCGATGCGTTGGTGAGTCACTTGTGCATAAGTGCACTGAGTAAAACTCCAGTGAAGCGATGACAAGAGACATTGTTGCAAAGCATACGAGTATTGACCAAGCAGGCCGCAGCGCGAATGACAGCTTAAACTATTCCTATTGATTAACATTTTCATAGATTATCATGTGTCATATCAAACTCTCATGCACTCCATCTGATAAGCACATTAACAGAGGCCCCACGGGCTACCATTCATCGACCCTCCCGAGGACGAGGAGAAGAGGTTGAGCAGAATTAAGGGATGGTACTTGATTTGCTGCTTTCCCTGCGATACTCGATCCAAACGGGTCATCTGGCCCCCATCTTAGACTCATTTAGGCAGAAACGACTCTGTAAATAAGGGAGCGTCAAAAGAGAAAAGCAGCTTTTTTGCCTTCCCCATGTCTACACATTTGTTTGTGCGTCTCACCATCAGAAGGTGTGGGGGGAGGTACTTCTGAAGCGCACAAGAGAGAGAGAGGGAGAGAGAGAGAGTGGAGGTGACATCTCGAGCAAGTCTCCAGAGGCAATCCCAGGCTTGCACCAGCAGTGCTCACTTGATGTATCTGCATTATCCTCACTGGTTTTTGAGCTTTGTGACAAGCATGCACTGATCTCGCATCACACTCTGGCATGCTCTAACTGCTCTTGGATTTTAGCAAAGTAAGATTTTTGGAGCGTAAAAGTTCAAATATTTTTCTCTTTAATCTGGAAGCACCTTTCTGGTAAGTTTCATGTTGTTATAGAACTTTTCCCAGCTTCTTTGCATTGATTTAAACTTAATTTATTCAATGTATTTATTGTACTCTTTACTTAAATCGTCTTTAATTTTTTATTTAGATATCTTTATTGGATTTAAATCATTGTATTAACTGTGTGTATTTAAGGAATAGTTTTTCTGAAAAAACAACAACTACAGTTAATGCTTCAAATAAAACATCATAAACTGCTCTTCTAGTCAACAAATCTGATTAAGTGAGAACAATTTGTGAATATTAACAGAATATGTAAATCAAAGTTGACTGAAAGTGGGCCATTATGTTCTCACTGAAGTGATTCTGATTCTTTCTCAAATGTATATTTTCCTACTGACAACCAAAAAGACGTATAAAACAGAAGCAACATTTTCATTTTCATTTGCATTCTTACTGTCTAATGCAAAAAACTTTTTAATTAAAACAAAACACTTTTTTTGCTTAACAAATGTGGCACATTTATATGTAACTTAAGTGTTCTATTTAAATGCTGATGGCTCTTAGGTGATACTCATGAAAATGAGTCATTTGTCAAGTGGAGCATTTTTAACCAAAATCTTTTTAAATTTCTGCCATCCACAAGAGCTCTTCAGCACTACAACCAGCAGCAACAACCGTCAGAAACGAGAGAGAGAGTGAGAGAAAGAGAGAGAGAGAGAGAGCAAGCGCTACCATTGAGAGTGTTAGAAGAGGTGGTGAGTTTCAGAAAGCAAAGAGAGAGAGATAGAAAGCGAGGAAATGAACGGACATGTGTGTGCGTGAGACCCACAGTGAGTGAACCAGTGCACACCAAAGCTAACATCACTTCTTTTGCCTTTTTTCCCCCCTCATTGTCCTACCGACCTGCTCCTTCCTCCACTCGCCTCCAGGATCCGATGATCACAGGGCAGCTGAGCAAACCGCTGCTCCCCCTGCGTGCCGATATGGACGCCTGTGAGCTGCGGGATGACGACAAAGCGGCCAGCCCGGACAGCGAGCTCAACGAAGAGCCCTTGCTGCTGTCAGCTGACACAGACTCGGAAGAGAAGATGTATGGTGAGTCCAACCTTCATCGTCCTTGTTATGGTGACTGACACCCGGGGTCATGTGCGGGGGAACTTAACACCAACGAGCGTGTTTGTTTGTTTGTGCTTGCAAGGTGTTGCGGTAGAAAGTGCTGGAACAGAGCAGGTGAAAGTTGTGGTTCAAGTGTATTGATTTTTGTGCCTCTAAATGCTGAGTGACCTCGAATTATGTCTCATAACTCATTCAAACAGGGTGTTTCTGATGAGGGTAAATGTTTAGAAAGTCCAGATTAAGTTGTTCTTCAAGTTTACTCTGTGCATTTGAATAGTTTTTTTTTGTTTTTACTGCCATTCAGTCAAATTTCACTGTGGAAAGCTGTGGAGAAAGTGTCCTTTTCCCTGTGATACTGGTGGGGTGCAGCCATGCGGTATGTGGGGACCAGTTTTTTTTTGTGGTGTTCATAAAGCAGAAAAATGTGACAGAATCTGGGGCAAATAGGCAACAAGAGACATATAATGTACACACACACACACACAAACGCACACACACACACATACTCATCTGTCATACAGGGTGACATTTCTTCACATTTGAGATCTCCTCGGCTTAGGCTGAAGATAAAATGAGAGAAAGTGAAGAGGCCTGAGGGAGAGAAATGTGATTGTTGTGGCCTCATGAGGAGTTCAGATCTAAGCAGACTGAATTGTATATTTTTGATGAGGAGCAACTTATACCCTGAATCTCTTTAAACATTCTAAAGAGTCATGTTGTTGTCATGTAACAACAACAACAACAATAATAATAATGTATTATTATAAATTGATACAACAAATATTACTGTTTTTATTTCTGATATTTTATTACTTACAAATATTACTAATCATACTTGTATTGAATATGAAAAGTAATTCAGCGTAATACTATTTCAGAAGTTAAAAATGGTTAATATGCTAGATTAAAGTAAATGAAAAATGATTTTGATCATTAAACAGGCTCTTTAATTATGCTTTATCTTTTCTGAGTACTGAGTATGCTTTATCGAATTTTGGCATATTTGATGATAACTGACACAAAATATATTTAAAACTCTTTACATGTTGGATTTAATTAACATCCTAAAATAGTGTGGTATTCTTTATTATGTTCAAATTTGATGTTCCTTGCAGTCAGAATGATTGCTAAGACCTTGTTTTACAGAAAAAAGCCTTCATAATCCTTCAACTGCTCAGTAGTGATGTAGCGTGTGAAAAGACAAGTTTCCAGCCCTCTGGATTCCGCGTGCATTTATGGACCGATTGCTGTAATTGTCAAACTTACAACATTAATGATGCACTTTAAAACTTGTGTAACCTTGCTGCTGGCTTCTTTCAGACAGAATTTCATTTTTCAATTTTAATAGAAGTCAGAAACGCATAAACCATGTTTCAGCATCAACCAACAATTTTCTCAGTTCATATTTCTGCTGTGAAGCTCATAGACTCCAAATATCACCTTTACATTTTTCTCCCTTAAGAAATTATCTTTATTTTCCTAGATTAACATGCACCACACAGGAATTTCATAACTTTTTGTTTTTCTTGCAAGTATGTCCTTTTCTCCTCTACAATCTTCTACATTATAAAGAAAATATTTTCTTCTGTTGTGCTTGTATATTTCATTTATGCGCATAAATCCTTGAGTACATTTGAGAACAAACTATTTATTCTTACTGAAGAATGCACTTTTAATGACAGAACAAAGAAGCAAAAGTGTGTTCATGTACACACCACCACTAGCTCATTTATAATATGCTTTTAATGAAAAAATTACATCAATGACAGTGAATCAACCTGTTCTCAGAGATGCATTAATAGTTCATATAAATGTAAACGAGCAGATGCATAAAAGGAGCAAAAAATAACTTCTTTATGCCAGTAAAGTGACTTCTTTAGCGCACTTACAGGCTTTAGAAGTGTTTTGCTCTCAGCCTTGAATGTGTTCTGCTGTTATTTGCATTCATCCCTGTAATTCCTGGCAAATTGTTACAATAATATTATTAAAGACGTTTATTTCAGTTTATACAATGTAAATCAGATTGAATTTTGTGCTTCAGGTTTGATATTCAGTAGCTGTGACTGCATCTTCCTCTTGTCTGTGTTCATAGTTAGACTGACTGATGCCCGTAGGGAGCTTTTCTATTGCTTGCTATGTTAGAACTAACAATATTATATTAATAATAAAAGATTTTGACCCCCTGCCACTTACCTGAATCAGAACTTTTGATGTCTACATTTAAAATACAAAGTATTACTTTTTGTAAATGTGTTAAATATATGCTTTTATTTACAGTATCATCATGTTGTTACAGAAGTATAAAATTCTTCATTTTATTAAGTAAAAAAAAATGATAATAATTATAATATTGCATTTGTTGATTATTGCAATTAATCTATTTAGTGTAGAAAAATGATGTCAGGCTTAAATAAGTATTATATTTTTTGTGAGGTCATAATGTTGAATTATGAAGTGTTGTTGCTGAATTCACACTGATTTTTATTCTATGATAACCTTGCTTTTGATGAACTGGCTCAGGTACTCGGTCCTCATTACAGTCCGGTTTGAGCTATCACTGAAGCTGTGTTACATTAGACATTAAAAGAACAGAATAAAGAGTATTGCTTGGTGTTTTGAGATGAATTATACATCAAACATCAGCTACCCCCTTATGTGCACCAAACGCACATAACAAGAGTGTATGCGTGTGTTTGTGTGGGGCGCATAGTTTAGAACGCGGTAGACAGAATTTTTGGAGAGAATGGATTTGGGAGCGGGCGAAGTGTAGGCTGTCACCACGGTGATGGTGTGTCACCACGGCGGGTCTTTTTGCTGATTTGATTTTGGGAGTTGGGGTGGGTAGGGTGTTGGCAAAGGGATGGGGAGGGGGGGAGGGCATTTTTTGTCTGATCCCCGTCCGAACCTCTCTGTCAGGCCCTGATCAGTCTTGTGGTTCCCGCTGTCAGTCTGATGAATTTTTTAGAATATCCCAAGGCAAAAAAAGCCCAGTTACTGTTTCATAATGCCAGTGTTACAATTTTCTTTAATAAGCATCAAACCTGCTTTTGTTTGCTTGTTGCTTTTTCTCTTTACGCTCAGCTTTACAGCTCATTGTCTATCTGTCAATTTATTCTGTTTTTGTAAAATCTCACTTTTTTAGCACGCTTACACAAACATGCGTACACACACATTCTGATGTAGGCGCACTCTTTTTCAGACCTTTTTTACTGAATCGATACATTTCTTATTTTTTAGCATGTGGTCAGCCTAGGATTAACATTATTTAAAAAATATTGCCCTTTCTTTTTAAGGCCACTAAATGGAGCGTCCCTTGCTCTTTTCTTGTCCCGTAAGAGGTACACCAGGCAGGGGCCGTGGGCAGTGCCAGGGGGCTGCTCGGGGCAAACGGGCATGGCTGAATCTGTCCTTGAGCACAGTTGCCCATCAGTGAAATGTCTGAAAGGTCATTGTACTTTTTTTTTTACAGAAAGAATATTAAGGAAATATAGCAAATAACAGGAAAATAAGTGCAGTATATGATATTTCGTGATATTTCAGTATATGATATAACTGTGTGTTTGTTTGGTACTTTTTTGTTTCATTAATTGTAATGAAAATATGCAAAGTAAGCATATAATATTATAGCATTATAGAGCATTCTAAAAATATTTATAAGGTAAATATGCAACATGAATTTTTGCCATCAAGTTGAATTAAAATATAAATTGGCTTTTTATTAGTTCTTATAAAGCACATATGCACATAATGCATTATTTTGTACCGACATATTTTACATCCCTATATCTAAACTTACAATAATAAGTAATTAGGAGTTTATTGAGGAGTTTATATGATTAGAAAAATTATATATATCCGTCTATCTCACACACACACACACACACACACACACACACACACACACACACACACACACACACACACACACACACACACACACATATTTCTATTATATTAGTCTTTATAAAGTTTTCAGAGATTCAAATGGAACTTTCAAAAGGCTGTATGTTTCTCATCAGCTCCATACGACAATTTGCGCTGAAGTAATTTCTTTTCTTTTGCTAGACATTGTTTGATTTAATCATCTTTATCTGCCCTCTGTGGAGGTTCTGTATGTTTAAAGGTCATAGAAGTGTATTACATATGTCTAGCAATTCAATTGATGCTCAATAAATTGATACGTGCGAGAACAGCGGCATTGAATGAGCTTTTGCATCGCCTGTTTGAGAATGAGAAAATTAAAATGTTTCTTTTCATACCTTTCCATGGATGATTTTAAACACCGATTGAGTGTTGGTGATGATAACAAGAATGTCGCCTAGGTGTTTTTCAATGAAACATTCTGCATAAAAGGTCACATCAAAGGATCACTTGTGCATGTATGGACAAATGTGCAGTCTAATTTCCACACATACACATACGTGTGACGGCCGACAAAAGACTGGCCTTGACATTTGCTTTAAAATGTTGAAAAGGGGGGGGGGGGGGGGGCGTGGGGGACATTCTACAGGAGTATGAAGGGCCGCTGAGAGAAAAGATGGAGAATATGATGGGAACATTCTGTGGGTTTTGTCAAGATGTTTACTTCACTGAAGCTCCCAAAGAAAGCATGATTGGAGTTTTTCGCAAGGACAATAAAGAGTGTGAAATAGATGATTGAACAAACTTTTTTTTCTGTGGAGTGTATTTGAACTGAGAGTAACTGAATGGAATTTTGCTTTATTTTACTCTTTTAAGTGGTGTCGAAAAAAGTATTTTTGAAATCTCCTCTGGTAAATATATATATATATATATATATATATGCCTTTTTTCATTAAAACATTGTCTAATAAAAAAAGTGAAATATATTTATTAAATGTTTTTTTTGGTCCAGCTTTTTTTATTTAATTCAAAATTGCCTTGAATATCCTTGACTGATTCATCTGGTCTGCTCTTGTGGTGTTTATGATAAAAGAAGCAGATTAATTCTCAACCATGTGTTTATACAGTCTGCTTTAAACCCGTCTGCTTTTGTTTTGTTCGGAATGGGATTATGACTAAATTTAAGGCTGTGAAATAACATTTTTCTCCTTCATCTCTACCTCACTTTCAACTCCCAATGTTTTTCGACCTCTCCCGCCTTTTAAAAAGCTAATATCTCCAGGTTTCACTCCAGCTATCACGCGCAAACATCCCCAACAACCCCGTCCCTATTTATTGTCAGGTACATTAGCTGCAAAAGCAGTGGTTAGGAGGCCAAACTCCTGTTTTTTCGCTCTTATTCACAGAATAGAAGATGGGTTGTGTGTGTGTGTGTGTGTGTGTGTACAGTGGCTGTCTAGTCTTTTCTAAGAGACCCGCCTCCTCTCCAGCATCCCAAGACAAGATAATAAGGCACTCGGAGGCACAATCCGGCATTATATTCAGCCACCAAAGCCTCGTCTCTTGTCAGTTTGCATTTTATTCGGGCCCAGGATGTGACGCTTCTATCATCAGCCTGTCAGGAGGAGAGGACCAGAGAGAGACAGGGCCACTCATTTCATACACTTAACGTCCACGCCAAATGGCCAGCACTTATACCGATTCCGCCGAAATGGAGGACACGTTCCAGCCCAGGGGTCACCTTCAGCGGAGAGAATGGGAGGAAAAAATGGCACGAAAAGATAAAAGAAATGTGTATTGATTTGTGTAATTGAGGGGGAGTTTGAGAGGAAAATGTATCTGTTGTAGAAGGTTTATGACTCAATGTAGTGTTCTTGAAGAGAACGTACCATTTGACTGGAACGCGTAACATTTTGAGCTGGGAAATTGTATTTTAAGCTGAGGTGATGTTTTTTGACAACCAATCGTCATTTAAAAGCATCTAAAAGTCATCCTAGAGCCACAAATTAGAGTATTTTAATGGATAGCCACAAGAAAAATATTAGTAGGTTATCCTAGTCATTTTTTCGGCCTTGTTGGTGCATGTATATGTGCATGCACATACACATTAGTCTCTTATACTCCCTCTAAGGCCTCCCAAATAAAGCACACACACACATTATGTTTGTGTAATCAGCTTAGCTGAAAATAGGGAGGAGGGGGTTTGGTGCTAATGCAAAAGGGCCTTGATGTTCCTCGCTCAGGTTAAGTAATAAAGTGACACAGACACAGTCTTTTAAATGAGGCTGGCCCTCTTTAAATAGAGCGCACTAGCCCCGAGTGCCTCTCCTCAGGAGTTAGATCTCATTATTGGGCAGGCTTGGGCCTTTAGTTGGCTGCTTTGAGCTGGGATCTGCCCCCATCTCCCTAATGCATGCCTACCAAGCATGTGTAATCCACTCGCTAATGCGTCTGTACCGCTAGCGGCTACAGATAAGATGCTATTCAAGCAGGAGGGGGGTGGGGGTGCAGGGGTTGGGCAGGACTGGTCCTGGGTCCGCTTTTGTTTTAGAAACATTGCTGGTAGGGTCAGCGAGGACAAGAGGAATTAATTTCCACTTCCATCTTCCAAGTTTTTAACGATTTGAGGAAGGTATTTTCTGCGCAATTGGACAGAGGGCTGTTATTGAAGATATTTTAGGTCGTTCCACAAGTATTTGCTGATTGAAGTGAATGTTTGTTGCGTCATTCTTGAAGTTAATCTCCAAACTACCTCTCAGCATCTAGTTGAGACAGTTTCTGAGCATAGTTGAATTTTTTTTGGTGTTCGTATTTCCCAATCTTGTATCACACAAAACATGGTCACATAAAGTGACTACATCTTTCACATCAGAGATGTTTTTTGGATGCTGGCTCCCAGTGTGAGATGATGGGATGCACTTTCAATGTCAGCTTTCCTGTAAACTCTTGCTCTGGACTAGTGGGCTATTCTTGTTATTGATCCTTGATCATAAAGACCATGAAAGACCATGTTGGTTGACAAGGCTGATATTAGGTATGCTGTTTCAGTGGTACCAAACCGAACCTAGCTCAGACCAGCATGTTCAAAAGTTTGGGGTTGCTAAGATTGGGGTTGCTTTAATTTGTATTATATATTTTTTTTTTTGAAAGAATGCTTACCGATTTTAATACAGTAAACCAATTAAAATATGTTTTTTTTTTATATTACTAGATTTTAAAATGCAATTCTTATTATACCAACACTGAACGTTCAGCATCATTATTCCAGTCTTCAGTGTCACGTGATCAGTCAGAAATCATTCTACTATGCTGATTTGGTGCTCAAAAAATTTTTTTTTTCCTATTGCTTCCTGACCAAAAAACAGTCAGCCTAGAAATTATTAAAAGAAAAGAATGATGTGCTTATTCCATATACTATGCTTTGTTATTCTGAATGTAAAAAGAATGCAATATTTACAAACAGTACAGAAAGTCCTCTTCTTCATTCAGATGTGGATGAATGTTTCCTCACAAACATTCCCGCAACAAATTCTCCACCATCACTCTGCATGTTGCTTCCATCACGTGGGATAATTGAAGCCGTCAGCTAATCATACGGGTAGAGAGGGTGGTCATCGCAGGATGAAAAATGACAATCTTGTGTTTGTCTGGTGCGATGCGAAGCGCAGTGCGTAGCTGGTAACTAGAGTCTGTATGTCCTTCACAGACCCTTTATTATTTATGATGGAGTCTCTTTGAGCACTGACCAGTACTAATGCATAACCCCCTGTCCTTCTGCCTTATACCATCCCTTTGAAACCAAAGATTGAGGAGATGAGAGCCAGTAGTGACTGTGCGTATATGAGGGGGTAGAGGAATGCAAGTGTTTGCGTCCAGCAATCCACAGAAGTTATAATGTGATTTTCGTTTTTTTTTGCAAGGCATCCTTCCTCTCATATTTAAAGATGTGGAACAGAAGCTGAGGTTGCCGCTCTTCTAACAGGATGGAGTTCTGGAGCTTCAAAGCTCCAGACTTTCCCTGCAACCTTCATTTTGTGCTAAGACAGTTTGGAGGATGACCTTGCGTGGGGGGAGTTGGAGAGATGTGCCATGCTCGCGCTCCGATTGCTTGTGTTTATGATGATGTCTATTGATGCTGCCGAGTGACCTGGGAGAGAACGAGATGACTGCTTATGATGAGATGAGGAATGAGATGAGAGACTCATGTGTAGATGCGGAAGTGAACGCGTAGGGAGGAAGTCTGAGACGGTAACATGCAATTGAGGTATACAATATTGTTTTTTCACATCAATGCATTTGTTTAGATGTTCCATTCAGATAATAAAAAAACACACTGCCTTGCCTTCTTGTGTATTTTAGTAGGAGTAATAATTCACCTCATGTCTTTCGAAACCCCTGACGCACTTCTGTACAACACAAAAGGAGATATTTAGAAGGATGTTCATGCTGCTCTTTTCCATATATTGAGAGCAAATAATGAGCAAGTTATAGTGACTTAGATGACTCCTGCCCATCCATGCAGCCTAGTATGGATAATAGGAAGGAGGGCAGCCATAGCCCTTAGGGTAAACAAAACAGAACCAATATAAATGTATTTCAGATATCATTAATGTTCTTAATGACAGTAATGTAATGTAACAACATAAATCAAGATAAATCTGAGACAATCTGAGAGGAATATCAGAAAGCCATGTTCTGACTGTGGGTGAGAGGTGGAGCTGGGGATGGGGGAGGGTAATTAGATCCTGAGCGACAAAATAAAGCTGCTGCTGATAATACTGAGTGGACCATTTCTTTTTAGTAGAACTATTCATTTAAATTGTTGGGCTCAAAGAAGTTTGGGGTTTGTGAGATTTTTTTAATATGTTTTTTTAAAGTTTCTTATACATCATTGATGCTACAGTACATAAGTGATTGTAAAGCTGAGTTTTCAGCATCATTACTCTAGGTTTCATTGTCACATGATCCTTTAAAAATCTTTAAAAATCCTTTAAAAATATGCTGATTTGGTTCTCAAGAAACAAAAAATCAATCTTTGAAACCTTGATACATTTCTTTGAATATAAAGGTCAAAATAACAGCATTCATTTTTAATAAAAACAATTTGTAATATATAATTATGAGTGCCTTTTCTGTCCCTTTTGCTCAATTTAATTCATCCTTGGCGAATAAAAAAATAGAAAAAGAAACTTACAGCAAACTTTTGAATGGTAGTTTACCTACTGTACAAAAAGGCAGATTTTATTTTACTCGTCTTTGTATATAGACGCCTGTGAGAGATGTCGGCGTTAGGGGGAGGGATGGACACAAGTGTGGCTGTACAGCCTTAGGGTCAGTGGGCGATGTGCTGGCCATGACATGTCGGCATCTGGCGTGTTGCTAACACCATCCACAAAGCTCTTGCTGTCATCCCCACAGGCTCCTATAAACCCCCACTTGCATTTCTATGTAAATTCCATAAACACTGACAGAAATGACACGCTTCCAAGAAACGACAAACATGGAAAGTAATATTTTTGCTGAAGTAAGTAAATACAGACATTTTGAAGTTAAACTAAACTAAATTGCCCATGTTTTAAAAGGAACAACTTGGAAACAGAATTGGATCGTAATTAGAAGGAGAATACCAAACAACATTAGCAAAATATGTAATTTTGTTGCTTCTGATTTGCTAGTCTGCAAGCTGTGCCTTTTACACGACACAGACAAGCACGAGTGCTGCAGTAATGCAGATTATTCCCGAGAGTACAAGATGAATTAGCTTTTACTTCTAGGTACTAAGACTTTTACAGCTCTACAATGTGAAGGATTTTACTCTGAATTAAAAATAATGGAAAAGATGTCCCTCATTTTCTTTCCCCCGATTGTGAGCAAATAGCTATTAATATTCTTATTCACAAAAAAGTCACATGAGAGCCAAACAGAACACGTATAGAAAAAGAGAACAGGATGCACTCAGAGAGATGCCTCACAAAAACGGTGAAATAAGGAGAGACCTTACGCCGAAGACGGACAATGTTGGAGGTCAGAAGGCGGAATCCTATTTGCCACAAATATGCTTAAGGTAATTTAGGAAGAGCTCGGCATCAGTGAAAAGCATGGCGACCCTGGCATTTTTCTGTCTTCGCAAAATCAACACCCTGTCCTTTTTTTTTCAGGCCTTTCCTTTGCCTTTTTTATCCGTCCTTTCTCACAGATGGGTTCTGCGAGTTTCTATCACTCTTTTAATAACATAAATGCCCTTTCTTCTGCCCCCTGCTTTAATTCTGTTTTCTTCTTTTCTCCCTTTTCTCTACTTTTGTCTTCACCTCGGTTTCTCCCCCTCTAGCGTTTTCAGCTACATTGATCCATCCCCATGTTTGTAGATTTTATATTTAATTTTTTTATCTTATATAAAAAATGCAGTTCTGAAGTAATTTTTCTGCTGTTGGGTATTGGAAGTTTCCTACTGTTGAGCTTTTGTTGAAAGAGCACCTTCCTGTTTCATTGAAAGATGCTTATATATTTATCTCATTATATCTGTCAATGTCTGCAGCGAAATATTTTCATTACCTGACTTCTCTATATCAGTTCATCACACTACCATGTTCAGAATGGCATTATTTTTGCAGCATAAAGTATGTATACTGTGCATAGTGAACAAATCATCTGTATGCATAGATTACCAGGACCCTATGTTTGTCAAAATATGCAGTATACAGCAGTGCACAATGAAATAACGTATCTCACAATTTAGTGCACTTGAGTCAAACTTTTTCCCCCATAAAACTTTTAGTCAATATTTATTTTCATGGTGGCAGATAACTGATAAATGCTTATTATGAAATCATATGTAATTTTGTCTAAATAAAAAAAAATTAAACATGAAGAAAACTCAGGCATCACAACATTAAAAAGTACAGTATATGTATAACTGTAATTTTAATTTAAGTGAAGATTATTACCAAAGCAATTTTTATGTAAAAATAGCAGATAGGAGCGTACACAATTAAATATCCAATTTTGGAACATATTAAAAAGCCTGTATGGTACCATATATTGTGCATCCCTATTTTTATATATGCTATACATGGATAGGCTCAAGGAAGTCACTACTGTATATCACTACTGTTTGACTACGTTTATCATTACAGTACTATGATATATCAATACTTATTTACATCCAAAAATACGTGCAGTATTCTATTTAGTGTGTTCTGTGCCATATGCAGTAAGCAGCAGACCAATACTCCATTCCGCCTGTGTCTATTTCCCTGGTTTCAACTGCTGCATTAACAGAATCAATAACCCAACAATTTGAACACAATTGGTAAATTATTGACAGGATTTACAATTGTGTTAAATGTGACCTGTAAGTCATGTGGTCAGGGCTTTAAATTTTAAACTGTCTGTAGCACCAATACAATCTATTGTCTTCCATGGGTTTTCCACTTTGATTGATCCTGTGGTCAACAATTCATCAGCGGTGCTTAAAAATGAAAGTGTGTTATGTGCCCTAAGCAAAATTATGAATCAAATCATAAGCTCAGTGCCAATACACTTTAATGTGTTTCAAAGAGGTCACTGCATCAGACTTAATGATTTGTATTTACAGTGGCTTCAATCTCAGTCATATTTTAGATTCGAATGGGGAAGATCAATACATCACTAAACATGTCTTTCAGTTGGATTGGTTGGATCAATAGATAATGCAGATAATGTCTTATACTCTATTTTGTTATAACGCTACACATTTATGGCCTGTTTCAGTTTATCATACCTTTTAGATGGCACAAAAGCAAGTGGTACACTTACCGTGCTCTTTGTAATTCAAATTGGTTTAACCGTGTGATAGTGAATGAGATGATAAATAGACGAAAGATCACAAAGCGGACACACACGTGTGGGTTGTTTAAGATCAGGTTTGGGGGTCTGTCGATTTTGAATAGCCTGAAAGAGCATCTCTCACCATCACTGAAGTTATGACATAATGTATTTCCTTTGAAAGTGTTAAAGCCCCTCTTTTATGGAAGGAAAAATTGATTCATAAATGTCTGCGGGGGCGAATGCCAACCCCTAACCGAGCCCTCGACAATGACTGTTTAATTCAGCCGTGTCGATTTAGTGTTGCCATCTGCAAGCGATTTGGCACTAAACGAGATGACAACAACATTGGCTTTTGTAATTTTGCAGGATCTGTCCTTGGCGGGGTGTGGGGGGTTTTCACTCGGCATTGAAATGTAACAGATGAGATCAATTAATGCCATTTTGTAGCCTGGTAGACCCATTGCGCTGAACCCTTTCAACCTCACTGGATATTTACCCCTCAGGTGATCAGTGGAACTGAAGGCAGTTAATTCATTTGTTTATTTAAATTAGTTCATATGCTTTTGTTCAGTAAGGATACATTCAATAATTCAAAAGTAACAATAAAGACATTTATAATGTCTTTTGATCTTTTGAAACAATCAAATCTGTGTGAGTCAAGTCATGACACATCTCAACAGCCATTTATTAGCATTGTTTATTAACAGTACAACTTTAAGCTTTTAATTTAAAGTCTCAGGGTTCTCTGTGTCCTGAACACAAGTATTTTAATGATTCATAAAAGTTCAATAACTGTCTGGTCACTGGATATTTTGATTTGGAGAAAAGGATATTTCAGTAGTAATACAGTACACCACCAATATATTAGCGCTGTTTGTTTTTGCTTTTGAGATTTTGAACCCGTAAACACTGATGAGTGATACTAGCCTTAACAACCAGGGGTGAGT
Source organism: Rhodeus uyekii (assembly GCA_037043235.1). NCBI lineage: Eukaryota > Metazoa > Chordata > Actinopteri > Cypriniformes > Acheilognathidae > Rhodeus > Rhodeus uyekii. Next base: position 1,684,536 of record JAWRVZ010000078.1, read on the forward strand.
TTTCCAAACATTGTTAACCAGCAGTGGACGCCAGTTCCATCACTACCAACATTTCCCAGAACCATAGTTCCAACGAACAGTCGCAAACAGCATCGCAGATGTATGCGGTTGGAACCACAGCATCAAGTGCGCAAGGGAGTATGACAAATGAAGGAATCTGCGATGAATCAAACATCAAATAAAGCACAATGGCATGAAACAAAAACAGTGAAGTAGTCATTAGGTGTCATGTTCATGCCTCGAAAAGATTAACTAGCAGAAGTTATTCCTCCTCCCCTTATGTGTTGAGTTGTTACCATTTTCCTTTGGTTTCTGGAAATAGTTAATTGTCACAGTTGTGCATTGGTGGAGGAAGGCACGGAATAACTGAAATAGTCTTTAATCGACAAAATTGATGTAGTCACAAGTATCGTGCAAAGCGTAAAACTTGCAAAAAGGAAGGGACCAGGACTGAGACACAACATTCCACAGACGTTGATGGACCAAGACTGAAGGAAAACACAGGCTTGATATACCCCGGGGTTGATTGATTGACGAGACAGGGGAGTGGAAAAACAGTGGGAGAGCATGGGAAGAACCAGGAAGTAAGAAACCCAAGAGCCCAAGAAACAGGAACCAGTCAGGGGGGGTCTCCAGGGTAACGCAAGAAGCTCAGGGGTCCAGAGCGGTGCAGCCTTCCATGGAGGCTCTGTGAGTTTTGGTGGTCCTGGAGGGTCTGCCTTCATTGCCCCACACATTAGCTAGTCCTTGGATAGAGGGCAGTCTATCGTGGGCTCGGGAACTGGTAAGAGTTCGTTAGCAAACTCGGGCACATACAAGAGTTCATGTGTAGACTCAGGGGCCGCTCGGGACAGGGCTCAGACGTTAGAAGAAGCACAGAAGCGAGCTCTGGGACTAGAGGGAGCTCTGGCACTGACTCTGGGATGGGCAAGAGTTCTGACTTGGGGACTAAAGGGCATTCAGGAGTGGAATTAGGGGCTGGCTGGAGTCTTTCTGCTGTTGTGTGCGCATCCCTCTGGTGGGAACTCAGTTTGTATGCTCACTGGGGCTGTCAGGAGATTACGGAGTGCAGAAGACAACTGGAGTTTAGGGAGCGCAGGATCCGTCTCGTCTGTAACGCCAACTGTGTTTTCAGGGATTCGCAGCTGACTAGTATCCACTCCACATACTCTGTGAAATTGCCCGAGAACCATCCTTAGATCTAAAATGTCCTTGGCGTGGTCCAGGCTATGGTTCAGCTGTTCCATGCAGAGCGTTTTCACTGCTGCCATTTGTGGTCCCTCCATGCTGTGCTGCAGAATTATTTTATTGACAGTCTGTCATTCTGTCACAGTTGTGTATGGGTGGAGGAAGGCATAGAATAACTGAAATAGTCTTTAATCGACAAACTCAAAAGGACCCGCTTTAAATATACAAACAAAAGGGCACGTGTCATGCAAAACGTAATAAACCTGAAAACAGATAGGCACCAGGACTGAGAACAACATTCCACAGACGTCGACGGACCAAGACTGAAGGAAAACACAGGCTTGATATACCCCAGGATTGATGAGGGAACAAGACACATCTGGTGAGTGGAAACACACTAGGAGAGCACGGAAGGAACCAGGATGTAAACAGAGACACGACAGACATGTAATATTCGTTAGTTTCTCCAGCAATGCATCTTAGTATGGTAGTTAATCAGTTAGTTACATCATTGTACAGGAAACACACCCCAGATTGACAATTTGTGTCTTTATTTCTCATAACTTTGAGAAACTTTATAATGAATCTCACAAATCTCACTATAATCTCTTTCTGCAGAAAGTCTTGACGGTGTTGGAGCTATCAAAGCCGGTAAAGTTTTGACCTAAAGAATTACGTTAACACACTCCTAATCACCCTGCTTATAAAATATGACGCCCAATGAATATATATTGTGTAAAACTATACAGAAGTCTTTGTCTCACCCCTTTGTTGAGGAAGACTTTATAAGAAATAAAAAAGAAAACATGCAGTTGAACTCTGACCTGTTGGCGTCTCAGCCACTTTATCAGAGTTGGCACATCTAGACTCACTCGGTGAGGTTTTCTCCCTCTTGCTGTCGGACTGGGACTCTGTTGTGTTTAACCTACTATAGATGGGGCTCCACTGAGGAGATTACAAATGAGACTCTGTCTGACCAGCTCACAGAAACACAACCTGTTATTGCCCGTCTCCTGCTGTGTAGGAGGATGGGTGAATGTTTCAAAATATGCTCAATTATCAATACCTTTATAAATTAGTGAGAGAGGCTGAGTATCCATAATGGTCCTCAGTGGTTTGATAAGTGGTTTCTTTGGGATGCCAAGAGTTGTACGTCTGTCAACCCTGAGAAACATGTATGTGCATGCTTTTGGACTTGTTGTCTGCGAGTTTATCGAAACACCTCCAGGCTTTTAAACTCAAACAATAACTAGTACTAGCAGTTTGGCTGCTAGTACATGGCATTTAGTTTGGTTGAGGAAAGGTATACTTCCCTGGAAAATTCTCCTCAGCTAAAGTGTGTATCAGTATTGTAGACGTAAGATATCCTCAGCGCTTGAAGGGTAATCCACTTAAGGTGCTGGCTGTTTTAATAAACAGGTCATAAGAACAATGGGATTGGGTAATGGGAGTGAATCGCTGTTGATAATCCCTAGACACCCCATCACTCCTCCTTCGGCTTTTTAATTTTGTTGTATGGAGGGGAAGAAAAAAACACTCCGCAACCCCCTTGAGATGAGGGGTCTGTACATTTATTCATTATTGATCCCCCTCTTTCACATCCCATTCAACTAAAATGTGTTAACTTTACTATTATTTGCAAAGGGATCAAGCGTTCCCCACTCAACCAATGAAAGACACTGGTTCAATAGGCCACACTTTGCTTTGCTTTACTTATATGCGCGATATATTATTCACAACTCGCCAAGTTACACCAAAGCATCAATGCGTAACGGAAGCATTATTTATATATGATATTGTCATGTGCTCTGTCAATGCGATGCTCCTCATCAATTATGCAGCAGAGCGACTCCTTTGATTAGACGCAGAATCGGCTTTGTTTTTCATTTTTGATATTGAGCTCGTGAACATATGATAATGCAGTCTGACACAGGAGATTTTCCTCTGATGTTTGTCATTTGCCAAACTTTGAGACAAACACGTCGTAGCAGCATCATTAGTTCTGTCGCTCATCTGGAACATCAAATACGGGACAAAAGAGCCCTGTGATAATATGGGATCATCCCACAATTACAAAAACAATGGTAATAATGCAAAACTTTGTTTGCGTCCTCTTTTTTGCTTTATTAATCTTTTAATATATATTTATGAAGGATCATGTGACACTGAAAACTGGAGTAATGATGCTGAAAATCATAAATAAATTACTTAATTTAATAAATAAATGTATTATAAATTACTTATTACTAATTACTTAAATTGAATAAATTACTTTTTAAAATGATATTATGTTATTTTAAATTATAAATAACATTTCACAATATTACAGTTTTTTTATTGTATTTTACAGTATGTTACCCAAACTTTTAAACAGCATTTTACGTATAAATTAATATGAAAACATAGCATGAAATTGGTAACATACAGTCTGTTGTGTTTGATTGATTAATTGAAAATCATAGTACTCAAAGAACAAGCTTAACACAAGAACGTCGTTAAACAGTCCAAATTACATCATTTATGTTATGAGTTATGATACATATATTATTGACTTCACTTCTCTTGCTCAATTTTCCTCGCAGACAAGATTTATGTTTTTGCAGGCGTTGTGAGGAAACCAGAACTAACAAATCATAAGCTTGTGGTGTATATGAGCACACATCAGAACGACTGACCGCTAACCAAACAACAGTGGGTTTAAGCGTTCTTCAGGTGAGCGGTCATCAGCGGATGTTTTTCATAAGTGTGCTGGTTAGCTTGATTACAAACACTTTTATTAGGTTTGATCAGTGTGTGTTTGTGTGTGTATGTAAGATTAGGGCCTGGGAGGCAGGTCTTTACCCTCCAGTGATCTCTGGAATAATGAGAATATGTTACCATGGTGATTTTCAGAGAAGCCTCTGTAAGTGAAGAACCATTTAAAATCAGTTGCTTTGTTTTTCTTTGGCCATCACTACCTTCCTGTTCCTAGTTATTAAATGTACAAGAACTACATGGACTCAGTACCTGTTAAAAATATAGTAATGACATAAGTTACAGCAAGCTTGTTTTGTCAGTATTAGTTTCAATCTATTCTGTTGCCATGGTCTTGTGGTGCAGGATGAAGATGAGGAAGCATGGATAAAACTAAAACCTTTAATAATGAAAACTCAAAATACACTTTTAAACTACAACAAAAATGGAAGACTAGAAAGAACAACGCATAAAGTAGACATTACATTGACGCTACATAGACCAACAAAGACCGAAAGAAACACAGGGAATATATACACAAGGGCTGATGAGGGAACAAGACACAGCTGACAAAACTAATGAGGTGACTAATGACAAGATAGGTGAGTGGAAAAACACTGGGAGAAAACGGGAGGAACCAGGAAGTGAACAGAGACACGACAGACACGTAACATTTGTGTTTCATGGTAGAGCTTTTGAAAGAAGGGCAGTAATGGAAAAAAGAGTACTATATATAAGTAGAAAAAGCAATAGGTTGGATTTGAGTAGAATCTGGCCCTGACCATGAACCAAAGGCAGTGAACCACAAAAATAGATGACTAGGAGACACTCTTTTCAAAGCAGCATTAACCACCCTAGACCTTGCCTGATCATTTTCCGACTGGTTAAATAAATTTGATGGCATGACATGAGCTCTATGAGTTAATTATACATGATAACATATTTGAATGGTGCTTTATTCAAGTCAGTGTGATGAACTTTGAACACTGATACCAGCTCTATAACATTACTGAAAGAGGATCATAGCCAGACAGGTTTAAGGAGCTATTATTTGTAAATAAAATAAATAATATTTAAAAAAAGATTAAATACTGTCTTCAAAAAAGGTAGCCTGATATAGGAGCTGAGCAAAGTCTTTGAGTAAATTAAAGCAAATTATGCTGTATATATAGGCCTTGAATACACACAGTTGAAAATTATAGTAGTCATTTAGTTTTTATTCAAATTACTTGTTTTTAAGGCCGCTTTTGGAATATGTTTTAGTGTGTACTTCCTTATTGATATCTATGTCAAGCTCTATCGACACATCTGTAACATTCTGTCAGTTATCACAAAAATACTCAATCATTCAAGAGTTAGGGGTCTGTATGAATTTTTTAAATATTTGTTTACACTTTATTTGAAGGTGTTCGTGTACAGAGTATTTATATATTTTAAGTACTGAGTAATAAAATGAACAACATGTACTTACTATATGGTTAAAGTTAAGATTAGGGATTACCAAATGTTTTTGTCTATTATGCAATATAGTGAAAACTATAATATTATGAAATATTATTATGTTTTTGTGTGTGTGTGTGTGTGTGTGTGTGTGTGTGTGTGTGGACAGATCAGCACAGAACTCAAACATGTAAATGGAAGTGTGGTTTGAGTCACAGAATTAAGAATACACTATGAAATGTGTGTAACAGTGCTGATGTTTGTTTAGCAGAGAATGCATGGTGTGCAGACTCTTTTATTGGTAAAACGCTTTACAGCAGCAGTTACAGAGCACCCTACTGAGGGCTTACTGCCATCACAGCATGAGACCGCCTCTGAGTGTTTGTATATGTGGTTATGAGAGGGGAAAATGGAGGAATTTATTGAAAAGGATTTTATTCTTTAAGAATGGACAAATAAGTCTTATCTTCTCTCTCTCTCTCTCTCTCTCTCTCTCTCAGGTGGTCGAGTTGGTTCAGTTCAGTCTGATGCCAGCAGCAGTCCCACAGAACTAGGTCTTATGGGTCAATCTCACCCCACGTACCCTGTAGGACCACAGGTGAGAACACGCACTTTTCCCTCTCATATCATTTCGTTAACATCAACATGAAATGGCATTCACAACCCATTTTGCATCTAAAAGGTGACATCCATTGCTAACCGATTTGATCATGAAAAGGGATTGTATTATACTCTAGATTGGAGTCAGACTGAATACAAGTTGGGAAAATTTGGCTAGCATTGTCCAGAAGATAATCCTCAACACTGAACTTTCCAACTAAATAAAAGTAGCATATCTACTAACTTAATGTTTTTAACTTAACGCTCATATATATATCTTAAGTCTTTGAATATCTAATAAATATGTAATCCCATAACCTCACTAACTTGACAAAAGCACCATAAAAGTATCATAAAGGTTTTTAAAAGAAGTCCACATTTCTGATGCACTAAGACATATGATGTCATTCAGTGATAATCTTTTTTTCTATTGAGTTGGTGTGTTATATTTCAGGGCTCAACTCAACCAATTCAGGTTTAGGTTCAGAGTCAGAATCAAACCAACTGATTAAAAAGAATGTTCACAAATCGAACGCACTTTGACATGTTCATCAGAAAAGTAACAACAAATAACACCTTAACTTTTAATCTGCTTCTCACACATATCTATCAAATGGCTTCTGAAAATGTATAGATTGTGCACAAGTCATATAGACAACTTTTATGATGTTTTTGTGTCTTTGTTGATACTTTTAATACCTAATTGATAATTAATTGATGCTTATTAATTGAATGCTTAACTAATTGAAAACAACTCTTCACAATTTTTTAAGAATAAAAAAAGATTTAAAAAAATGTAGGAAAAAATAAAAGATGCATTTTGAAGACTTTATGATGACTTCAGGGAGCATACCATTCAACCCAACACCTAACCAGAATCCCAATAAAACAAATAGACACAAACATACTCACAGAAAATCAACTGTGGTCTTTTTTAGGATGAGTAGAACAAACAATCTCTTTCAAAAGATGGAGAATGATCATTGTCTGTTGCCATATCTAGCTATACACACCACCGCAATGTCTAAGCCCTTGTCTTCTCATTCCCCTGAGCTCTGCCTTAATAGATGAACCCTGTCAGGACAGTCCCACAGAAACAAACACTTTTCAGCCACACTGCTCTCTCTCTGTGCCATGGCCAATTCCCTTGTTTCTGGATCAATATGTTTTGATGGATTCTCACTCTAGAGACGGATATTGTGTGCACTGCCATTACGGAACTGGATCAGTAAGAGGGCAGTTAGCCCTACATGGGTCCGACTCTTTCCTGTGCCTCTGGCTTCATTCGCACACTATGCTATCAGTCTGATTACGAGTAATCTTTCAGCATTTCCTCCGCTGAGCCGCTCCCTCCGTTCTTCTTATTAGAAAGAGGGATGAGATGGGGGGGGGGGGGGGGGGGGGGGTTTAGGAAAAGAAAAGGGTAATTTAATCCCAAAAGCCAGATCAAGAAGGTATGGTGTGTTGCTTGTGACTCAAAGGTTCTTGCAGACCCATAGGTTCAGCACTGATTCTATTAAATTGGTATTTTTAATGATTTCTCATGTATTATCATGGTTAAAAGTCTAAATGAACATTCCTTAACATTAACATAAGTAATTAACATAACATATTTTTTTATATATAGTCCATGTTGTATTGTGCAAAATTGATCAAAGTGACTTTTGATTTTGATTATGATGCCACCAAGCCTTCCTCCAACACCTGCTTTTCAGGATTTGGTTCAAACCTGAAGAATTATGTACAGGTTATGTACTTAATTCTCTGAATGAATATGGGTTTTATCTCTAAAGTATGATACATTATCATTTCAAATGCTGTTTCACTTCAACTTTAATAATAAAGAATAATTGCCAAAAAAAATATTTTCCCGTTTTTAAAATCCATTTTAACCTGGTAATGCTATTTTGTTTTGACATAACCTGCCAGGGGGGTTGTGAGTTGATGAAAAGCTAAGTAATGAAATCATAAGGAATACTGTATGTGTGTGTGTGTATATATATATATATATATATATATATATATATATATATATATATATATATATATATATCTCTGTTGTACATGCATATCTGTTGTACAAGTGCATTGCATTATCATCTGACATATCACTAGTACCAATATAATACTTTCTTGTAAAAGTAAATTTTAGAAAATAAAGATGATGATTTGGTGGCAAAGTATAATGAGCTTATTTATGCTGAAGACAAAAAACAAAGCTGAACTTTTACTAAATAAAAATGCATGTTCAATGAAAAAACAAGATCTACAACAAGAATCTTTTCAACTATTAATATACTGATCTCAGATATGCCACAATATCTTTCTAAAGTGTGTTTAGTATATGTAAATGGAAATTTAGGAGCAGCGATGACTTAAATATCCCAAGGGTATTTTGAGTGAGGAGTTGTTCAGCCATTTTAAAGTGTGTTTTGATCCTGGGGGATCCCATTTCACAGACACGCTGGGGTTCAGATCAGTTTGTCAGCTGCCTTGTCGCTTAGAGAGAGGGCTGATGGGAAAACGGTGTGAGCCATTAGTGAATCTAACATGAAAAAAAGAAAAAGAAAAGATCTGGTTTTCATGCTGAGTCAAGGAATACACTGCCCTCCTGACACAGGCGTTCTGCTGGACACAATTCCTTTGGCAAAGACTGCATGAAAATTATAAGAACTAAAGTTGTAATTTATCACAGTTTTTGTGGAAGTCAGTTGTCATCATGTTCACACAGGTGTTCTAAAAAGTATCCACAAGTGTAGTTCATCACATTATCTATGAACATGACCAGAAAGTCTACTTTTTTTATTTTATTTTATTTTATTATTATTATTTATTTATTTATTTTTTTTACAAAGGATGTTATTTTTTGCTTATTAATATAACTTGGTTTAAATAAATAAATAAATGCCAGTTTTTGTATTAATAAGATATTAATCTGTTCATTTCCAATGAGTGCAATCTCCTGCCTTTTCCATTTTCTCATTAAACGTGCTTTTATATTTACATGATTACCTGTTTAAATGAGGGAAATTATATTAAAATCCTGAACATAAATTTAAATTTTCTGGCACTAAAAATTAACACAATTCCTTTTATTACTTTGTTCATAAGGGATGAAGGAGGTGGTAACGTCAATCATAAAACAAACAACAAAAAGTAACAGACAACTGACATTTAAACTAAAACAAAATACCAATGTAAATAGTACAGGCCTGGTCCTCTCTTGTCTTACACTGTCATCCCTCCTCCTTTTATTTTTTACTTCTTTTCCACTTTGAGAATCGAGGATGTGACATTAACACTCGCACCACTGGCCTTGCTCCATTCCCACGGCTCTCTGCCCAGCCCCTGCCCTGCTTGACAAAATACCCCATTGCCCATCACAGGCCGGGGGTACCCTCGAGACTGCACTCTACTCCCATCCATTTCAACCAGCCGAGTGGCCCAAACTCTCTGTGGCATGCGATGGTACTGGACTCTTTTCTGTGGACAGCTCGATACTCCACCACCTCCTGGCAGACAATGATGGTTGTTCTCGTCACAGGCACCGGACAGTACCGTATTTTCCGGCATATAACCCGCGGGTTATACCAGATTTTACAAACCCTGCAGGCGTGGTGCGGGTTGTATAAGGGTGCGAGCTATATCACAACATTTTTACACGTAATAATATTTCAATATGTTTGTTACGTCCCTAATGACGTAAGGTCTTTTGCAGTATTTTCTTTTTGTTTTTCTTTCTTGCGAGGGTTGTTGTCTCTAGCCCTTGTACTATCACTCCGACAGGTGGCGCTGATAGGCTGTCTGAACTGTCAATCATGCAAGAAGACGTGATTGGCTGTGCTGCCATGAGGGCGTGCTCTTCTCATCTCATCCGATGATCAACACCTGTAGAATACACTTCTTAAGGGACGTGCTGCTGCACAGCGGGAGAGACTGCTTTTTCTTTTTGTTCTGATTCTGACTTGTGTTTGTTTTCTTATTGTTTGAATTTTGCGCACAAGCACTTTTTACCGTACCTAAACATTTACGGATACTTGACGTCATGCAACATTCGAAATTCGAAATGTGAATTTACACAAAAAAGTTCATCAATCGATGGGTGCGGGTTATACCAACCATTTTGTAAACAAAACCCCAAATCCCGCGGGCTATATGAGGGTGCGGATTATCTGCATCTGTGGGTTATATGCAGGAAAATACGGTAAGCTCCCCATTCCCTCGCCCGGCCTGATCTTCCCCATCATGGCAGACGGCAGCAGGTCTGGCCTCATGTGAATGGTGGCAACTTCTTCATTCCCTCACGGCTAGCAGTCACCCCTCCGCGACCTAAGAGTATGGCAGCTAGAATCTCGGCCCAACCTGTTGCTCAATCGCTCTCTGACAGTGGCCCTCCTTCCTCCTGGGTTTTGGCACCCATCTAACGAAGTTCATTGATAAGGGAAGGAAGCTTGAACTGCTGAACCTTCAAAATAAACTTTAATGAAATAAATAAAACAACAAATACTAAGGGGCACATCCTCACCGACGTCTGCTTCTTAAACAAACAAATAAAACACCAATATAAATAGTCCTGACCTGGTCCTCTCTCATCTTACACTGTTGTTACTCCTCCTTTTAGCCAGCGTTCGTCCATGAGATTAAAGACCTGTGTGGCGCTCATTAATATTCACGCCACTGGCTTATCTCCATTTCCAACAGCTCTCGCCCCCATCTTGCTTGCCACTCTAATTACCAATAAATAAATAAATAAATAAATAGGAAAATCTCCAGATACTTTGTGACCTTACAGCAGATTAAATATGATTTGTGATTAATATAAAAACATGGATTTTCCTGATGATTTTGACAGATTTTTAAAATGTTTTTATAAATATCTGATAATGTTGACATAAGTAGCTGAGCTGTAAAACCTTTATTATTAATAAAATCTTAAGTATGTATTAATCATAATAACATACATTGATCATCTCTGGTTAATTTAATTTTTTTATAATGACAGGTAAAGCTATGGGATTTTTTTGTATGATTTTGTGCTTATTTTGTGCAAAAAAACAAATTATATCACGGAACACATTGTTTATGTCCTTTATATATTTTTTCTGTAGCCCAACCAGTAGAGCATCGGTGTTTACAATGCCAATGTCATGGGTTTGATCCCCAGGCAAAGCAAGAGCTGATTAGAGCCAATGTGTTTCTTGAATGCAATGTAAGTTACTTTGGATAAAAGCGTCTGCCAAATGTAGATGTATTTCCTGTTTTTCAGTTTAAGTCTATTTTGCTCTTTGCTTACTTTGTTACCTGCCTGCTTGCCTTGATTAATCATTCTGTTTAGCAGTTTCCTAATCAATTCCCTTTGTTTATTCCATGTATGTAAGCCCTGTGTTTTCTATTTGTGTAAAGGTGATTGTTCTGTTCTTTTCCTGTGAAATAACTATGAATTAACATATCCTCATATTATAGGAAGAACTTTTAAAACTCTGGTTAACCAGCATCATACCAAATGGACTCTGTGTTCTTTAAAGTTTGTCTTAAGCTTTTAGCCCTCTTCAGACTGATGGAGGCTGTTGAGCTCTGTTGTTTAGGTCAAGTGCCCTTTTAATAATTTCCTCTGTACTATGAATGGGTTTCAGAATGAGCCATTGAGAGTTGGTTGATGTCTATAGAACTAGGTTTGGCATTTTCGTATAAAAAGTTCATCATTTTAAATAATTTAAATAAATAATGATTTTTTAAAGTTCAGTTAACTACAATAATTTTTTTTTGTAAATGTGGGTCATGGAGGTTCTTAATTTAACCCTTAATTTATAGATTGAAGAATAGTCCACCTGTGAAAAATATTTTGTAGTCTTTTTTTCCCCTTAGCTTAAATACAGTGAAACCCACTTATCTCGACCTCAGTTATCTTGCTTTTTGATTATGTCAACGTTTTTGAAGTGGAACTGCCAAATTCCCTATTTTGCATTTTCTTATCGGTTATGTCGATTCTTTTATGTCGCCGAAACCTGATATCTTGAGCACAAAAGAGGGACAAAGTCGCCACTTTACATCGGATATCTCAATCCCCGTGACTAATGATAGTACCGAGTTCACTGCGCATGTGCTTAGTTCACGTTGCACATGCATCACCAATGACGTTTCACTCACACTTGAGGTACAGTGCCGTGGAGCCGCAAAACCGTATTAACTGCGTGTGCAATACTTCTTAGAACTGTGTCCGAGCGAAATGACTGTGTTATAAGCAAATCTATTTATGTGTGTTGTGACTGTGGTTGTGATGTTAGAGAATATAATTAAAGGTTTGTATCGAGAATCAAAGGTGGTTTTTATCATATACTGGTAAATCTTGCACTGGCTGTCAGAGTGGTTGATGACTGCCCAGATTACGAGCTTTATAGACGGGTTTCACACTCTTCTCAAACATGTAAAGAGCGTGAGTACAAACCAGGAAAAAGAAAACACTCTGACAAACATCACAAATAAAAGAAGGAACATAGAAACAGTAGATCATGCCATATAACAGTCAGCAGTAGAGCGGCCATCTCTCTCCTCACTCTAAAACACTCTCCTCCCTGTGCGCCCACGCTCACACCAGAAGGTGCCTCTTTTATACCTGCAGTTGCGCATGAGGTGACGTCATAGGTGGCCAATGTCAAGTTTATTGTCGTAGTTGGATTAATTCTTCAGACACCAGTCATACCGGAGGTATTTCCCAAAGTGACCCCTAGGGGACACAGCTTGGAGTTCGCATTCGAAAGGGAACTAGGAGTTTAGAAACAAAAGTGTTGCTTCATATTTTATACTGAGGTCAAGCTTTGCCATATACAGTGGAACCCGGTTATGTTGACGGCCTCGGGGTTGCAAAAAAGTGTTGAGATAACCGAAAATCGAGATAACCGAGGCTTGAGAAAACCAAAAGCCAATACGGCGATTTGTTTGATGAAGCGATCAGCATGCTATAAAAATGCCATGTTCAACACTGCGTCAGAAAACGCACTGGAAAGGCTGAGCATACATGGCAGCAGGTCAAGCTGGTGAAGCCTTGCACAGCATGGCGGCGCTGCAGGTGTACCAGGCGGACCTGCTGAAAGATTAATTTTAGAGAGAGTTAAACCTAGCACAGGTAGAGCTCCTGCTCCCCTATGCTACCCCAGGCGCACATTCTTGTGAGTCATTGGCTTGGTCTAGCCTCCTCGCGGCTGCCTGGGGTCTGAGAGAGCTTTTCCTACTATTCGCTCTCCTAGCTCTCTACGACTAAGCCTCCTCGCGGTGGCATAGTAGGCCTCCTCTCAATACGAGAGTATTCTTTACTGAGGCCTCCGTTCCGCAAAGCTCCGCTCGGCGACCATAGAGAGTGGTAGGTAAGGGAAAAAGGTTCTTGCATCCTCTTGTCATCTGATGCATAAGGGTGTCATAAGGGTGCCTCTGCCCTGAGAGCCCCCCGCTGTGCTCTTTAAGTAGCTGTCAGGCCAAGAGATATGGCCTCTGTTCCGGTGAGCTCTGCTTGTAAGAAAAGTGGTTCCTCCGAACCCCCTTGCTGCGCCGCAAGTGTTGAGTGTTGTTCCCTTCTATTCCACTCTTAGAGCTCAGCGGCGCCTTAGCGTTGTAGGCCAAGCAGTTGCGGCTCTAGGTCTCCACCTTGTGGGACCAGTCCTGAGCTGGAGGGCTCCTGTACTCCCTCGGACTCTAGATCTAGCATGGTTAGGCCTCAGCCCCAGTGCCTTAAGGCCTCCATTCTCCAGTAGCCCCAGCACGGGTCACTGCAGGCCATTTGAACAGTTCCCCTGGGGGTCATTGACTGCTGGCTTTTGCCTATTAAGTGCTGTCACGCTCTTCAGCATGGCACCGCTGGTATTCCATTCCCCAAAGTGACCTCTAGAGGATTCAGCGTAGAGTTCCCTTTCGAAACGGAATTTCTCAGGTTACTATTATAACCATTGTTGAATAAGAACGTCTTCTTCAGATATGAAGTGGAAGACGTACTGTTCAGGTGGCTCTTTTATACCTGCAGTCACACCTGTGGTGATGTCATAGGCGGCTGACGGTCAATGTCAAGTTCATTGCCATGGTTGGATTAATTCTTCCGACACCTGTCATAACGGAGGTATTCCCCAAAGCGACCCCTAGGGGACGCAGCGTCTCTTTCCCTCTTCTCAGGGAACTATGGTTACAATAGTAACCTGAGACGTTTTTGCTTATTAATAAATAATTTAAATAGTTGGTAAGTTATCTGTTAAGTTTAGGTGTTGGTTAGGATTAGAAATGTAGAATATTGTCATGCAGAATAAGGCATTAATATGTACCTTATAAGTACTAATAATCAGCCAATATCCTAGTAATGTGCATGCTAATAAACAACAAATAGTGAGAATTTCGACTCTAAAGTGTTACCAAATTATATATTAAAACAAAACAACTATTGTAATTGTAATAATCTTTTACTTTTAGTATATTTTTTTTTATCAAATAAATCAACCACGGTAAGGATAAGAAACTTCTTTAAAAATAAAAAACTATTCAAACCCCAAACTTTTGCACAGTATATATATAGTGTATATTCTCTCAAGAATATGTCAGCATATGGATTTCTCAACTGACTTATTCATAAAGCAAAAATATAAAGTATACAGGCACAGAGGCAAACTAGGCAATGGCAAACACTTTGAGATTGAGATGAGATGCTGGCAGACAGTCTTTGATTTTGTGCCTCAAATAACCAACATCACAAACACTTAAAACAGCAAGATTAAGCATGTCACACAGCTTTGTCAGAATAGGTCTTTGTTGTCATTCTTTGACTGGTTAAATTATTTGTTTTTCTTTTTATGTCAATGTTTAAAGTGAATGAAATGACAAATGACATCTCTCAGTATGTTCTATAGGAAGATTTTTTTTTTTGGACAAATTCTTTGTGTCTTTGTTTTATCCATTTAGATGGAGAAAGAATATTTCATTTTTAATGTTGTTTAATGCTGACTACCATTTGAATTTCATGATGTTTGTTGTAAATGAACAAATAAAGCCTTGTCTTATCACACAGAAGTCAAATGCATCAGTGAACTGCTTTCAGTTGGAAAGTTCTCTCTAGATCTAGATCTAGAAAATGGTTAATTGAATAATGGATAATGAACAATGGCATCTCACATCTTTTACAGTCATTCTATTCCATGTCATTCCATTCTCTTTTTTTTCCTCTGTGATCAACAGTTAGGAAGACTTTATGAAACCCCTTCAACGAGGAATGATTTTGGCCTTCTACTTAACTTTAAAGTATCTTTCATTCATCTGTAGCAATCTAAAGAGTTTGCGAATTTACACTGATGTCAGATTACAGACTCATCACTAAGGAAACAATGCTTGAATAGTCAGACTTAAGCCGAAAAGTCTTCATACAGGTTGAATATACAAGGTCAAGCCAAAGAAGCGGCAATACATACTAATGGGAGTGATGATAATGTAGCCTATATGTAAAAGTGAGAGAGAGTCAGAATCAGTCATGTCTCCATGTTATGTATTTCTTATCTTCATAAATCATAACCATTAGTTTCTCTTCATGTATGGAAGCAATATTCAATTCGTAATATAATATGCAAAAGGACAATTTGTTTCTGTATTTAATTTTAACTGATGGTCAAGTATGGTAACCCATACTCAGAATTTATCCTCTGCATTTAACCTATGCACGTTAGTACTCCTGTGAGCAGTAATAAGTAGTGAACACACGCACACCAAACCATGACACACAGCTGGAGCATCAGGCAGCCATTGTGGCAGTACTAAGAATCAAACCAATGACCTTTGGTTTACTAGTTGAACTCTCTAACCATTAGGCCATGACTCCCCGAAACATATTTGACAGCGGTGGGATGTTGAGTTTTACATTTTCGATACCATGTGCAAAGCAAAATTCAAATTCAGTAAGATATTTTACATTTGCTATTTCATACACTAGTTTTAACATATTCAGTGGTGTGAAAAAGAGTTTGCCCCCTTCCTGATGTCTTATTTCTTTGCATGTTTGTCACTTAAATGTTTCAGTTCATAAACAAATGTAAAAATTTGTCGAAGATAACACAAGTATACATAAAATGCAGTTCTTAAATGAACGTTGTTATTATTAAGAGAAAACACAATCTAAATCTATATGCCCCTGTGTGAAAAAGTGTATCCCCTCCTGTTAAAACATAACTTAAGTGTGGTTTATCACACCTGGGTTCAATTTCTCTAGCCACACTCAGACATGATTACTGCCACACCTGTTCTCAATCAAGAAACCACTTTATAGGACCTGCCTGATAAAGTGAAGTAGACCAGAAGATCTTAAAAAAGCTACACATCATGCCGAGATCCAAAGAAATTCAGGAACAAATAAGAAATAAAGTAATTGAGATCTATTAGTCTGAAAAAGGTTATACAGCTTTTTGGAAGACGTGTGTCCCATTACATTTGATGTAAAAAATAACACTGCATTTCAAAAAAAGAACATCATACCAACAGTAAAATATGGTGGTGGTAGTGTGGTGGTCCGCCCATCTGTTCGTGACCTCAAGCTGAAGTGAACTTGGGTTCTGCAGCAGGACAATGATGCAAAACACACCAGCAAGTCCAAATCTGAATGGCTGAAGAAAAACAAAATGAGGACTTTAGCGTGGCCTTGTCAAAGTTCTGACCTGAATCCTATTGAGATGCCATGGCATGACCTTAAAAAGGCATGCAAACCAATTACAACAATTCTCCAAACATGAATGGGCCAAAATTCCTCCACAGTTATGAGTCATTGCAAGTCATCACAAATGGTTGATTGCAGTTGTTGCTGCTAAGGCCCGGCCAGTTATTAGGTTTAGGGGGCAAGCACTTTTTCACACAGGGCCATGTAAGTTTGGATTTTGTTTTACCTTAATAATCACAACCTTCATTTAAAAACTGCATTTTGTGTTTAATTGTGTTATCTTTGACTAATATTTAAATTTGTTTGAGGATCTGAAACATTTAAGTGTGAAAAACATGCAAAAAAATAAGAAATTAAGAAGGGGCAAACTCTTTTTCACATCACTGTAATTAAAACACATATTTTAATGTTTTAGAATTTGCCAAATTGAAATAAAAATGTATTACAGAAATGTTTAACATGTTCGAGCAAATACTATATCAAAATTATTGTTAAAAAGTTATTTTTCTTAATTGCATTTAGACTCGCAGTTAATACTCTTAGAACCATGGCGGCAGCAGAGCTATAAAAAACACCAGATGAAGTGGAGCAAGAACAGAGAAATATCAATGTTCCTGAAGATTATATGCATCCGTCGGTGATAGAACCAGCACATTATTAACTATGATCGTGGTGGCTTGTCTTCTTTAACAGCCACATCAAATGTGTGGTCCTTTACAACAAGTTATCTTTCCCATATAATAATCGTAGACAAGCTATCTGAGATTATTGCTTGCTCTATCAGTATGATTGTATGTTTATCTGTTTGTGTTTTAAAGTTCTTGTTGCTTATGCATCAATTATATTATTAAAATAATATGTAGTCCATCTGGACACTAATGAGTTCTAACACCTGGCCCTGCTTTGATGCAATGGTTGGCGTCATGGGGACTTTATTATAAACCTACTACGAGCTTGATTTTAGTAAAATGCTAATAATATAATAACGCATGCAAGTGTGTATTTAAGTGATCTTAAATAAAGCCACAATATCAACTTTGACAATAACATACGTTTTCACCCAAAAGCGAGCATCTATATATATGTATATATACACTACCTTGCTAAAAAAAGTTGCTGTTTAATTTTAAATATGAAAACACTTAAGAGTTTATAATTGGATCATTATTGCTGTGATTATTATGTTTCTAGAAATGTTTGGCAACAGTTCTTTAATCTTTAATCCTAATTCATGGTGTGTAAACTGCTTAAACACCATGTAGAAAGACACATCATGGCTATATTTAAGACTGACAAAGACAGCATTCATCAGGTTTAAATTGTGAAAGAATAGTTGGGAGGGAGCATGAAGAATCATTTTCAGTCCAGACCTTAAATTAATTGAACGTCTTTGTGATGTGCTAGAGGAGACTTTACTTTTACATTGTCAATACAATATCTTGACTAAAGATTAGTGCATCTCTTGATGAAAATAAATGTTGTGATGTTTTTTTTATTAAGTCTGAGAACTGTAAATAATGAAATGATTTAATGAAATTAGAAATTCCCATAATGAAATGTTAAATTTCATGTTAAACTTCTTTTCTTTCAGTCTCTACTGGTTGCTCAGCAGCTGGCGTCGGCAGTTAGTGGAGTGATGTCCGGTGGAGCGCCGGGTCTGAACCAGCCCATTCTGATTCCCTTTAACGCTGGTGGGCATCTGGGTGGACAGCAGGGCCTGGTTCTCTCTCTGCCCACTGCTGCCAATATACAGGGTCTGGTGGCAGCCGCTGCTGCTGGTGGCATCATGACACTCCCCCTACAGAATCTACAAGGTATGAGTTATTATTGATCAGTATCAAGATTTTTTTAATTCGTAAAATTGCCTTTTAAAAGTTATAACTATTATCATTTTCTTACCACAAATTATTAAATTAATTATTTGTTCATTTATTTATTTATAAGGGTTACCTACTTTAATTTGTTCTTATAACTTTTAGTCATCACATGCACATGCTGTGTTAAGTGAGTTATGTTAGGTGATTTATTTGAGCCACAGGTCATATACATATACATTCAAATTACTGTATTATTATTTATTTATTTAGCTTATTTGTTTGTTTATTTTTTAAACTATAAACCGAAAGAATGCACACCTAAACAAATAGCCATATTATAGTAAGGTATACTAAAAGCAAATTAAAAAGTACCATCAGACCCAGTAAAGTCAAATTCGGGGGATATCATGAAAATGTTCTGTGGTTCGGTCTTCTACAGTATGTAGTGTTTTTGGGACTCATAAAAGTGGTGCCATCTCAAAGTACCATCACCCCATCCAAACAGTATGTGTTTAAGATATACCTGAGAAAAGTGCTCAGAAAGGCAGAGGACAGGAGGATCAGAGCGATATAGGCGGGGAAAGTAGTTCACATTCATTACAGGTCAGCGTTTTGCAATGAAGCGCAAAAGCACTTTAAGGCTCTTTCTTCTTTCAGTAGGAGTATTCACTAGCATGCTTGTGTCTTCTCCTCTTTACCTCTATCTCTCCCCCTCCTCTTTCCTTCCGTCCGCACGTCCATACTTCTTCTTGCTTTTTAAACTTTAATGCACGAATGTTCTCTTTTGATCATACTTGTAAATGGTTTTCATTTTAATGTTTAAAACATTGTCTCTTTTATACCATTAGATTGAGGGGTGGAAGGGGAAAAACGTCAATCATAAATCTTAGATGAGTTACCTTCTCTAATGCCTGACTAAAAAATGATAGGTTATAAATTTGAGTGCATGTAAAATAGTACGTTTTCCTTTTTCGGAGGAGGCTGAAGATTAAAATAATGTACGGCAGGAAACAGGTTGTCCTAAAGAGATGGATGGACGGATGGCTAAAATAGTAGGATGGAGAAGAAGTCTCTAATGGACACAAACATGCATAAATAACAACACACATCAGAGCGTGTCTAGGCTTTTAATAAACGCTCACATGGGCTAAATAAATATCTAAAATTTTCCAGAATTCCCTCAGTCACGTTAATGTGCCTGTGTGGCCTGCTCAAAATATAAGCACTCTCTAAAATGGATCCTAGAAAGGTTCTACTTTGGAGGGATTTTAAATGGTCCATTAATTGTGTCTTATTTACTTTTTATGCTTTTTTGGTAACAATGTTGTGAGCAAGTCCTTTTTCGTCTGAGATTCTTTCTTTTTTTTAAATGGTTACGAAAAAGTGGAGTCTTAGAGTCTGAGACTATAAGCACAATCTAGGATTCAAAATCATTTAAACGGCATAAAGTAAGTTTTTGTATTTTATTTAAAAAAAAGTATTTCTAATTTTATTTTATATTTTACAAAAATGTTATGCCAAATACAATGACTTTCTGAAATAGAGGATTCATGTTGTTCCATATTTCTACAACTTTTTTCTATGAAACATTTTGAAAAATATCTTTGTGTTTTTCCCTACATTTGGTTAAAGTCAAGGGTCCAGTGTTGTTTGGATCCCAACAATTTTCAAACGATCTTCTTTAATTTTCTGCTGAGGAAAGAAAGCCATACAGGTTTGGAACAACATGAGGATAATTTACTTAAATCATGAACATTGGCATTATATTTATCTGTGGTGTAAATGCAAACAGAAAAGTGACAAACGTGTAAGTTATTCTGACTAGACCTCTCAGTTTTAGAATCAGAACCTGGGGGATTCTCTAAGGCTGTAGTGTCACGGGTGCCATGTGACATTAAATGATTTGACTGTGTCTGCTCTCCCCACAATCCCCCCATTGATGGAGAGCTGCTGGCACAGCGCTTCTGCCAGACAGTCTTAGTTGAGCGCTGAGCAAAGCCCCCCAGGCCTGATTAATCATAACCTGCAGAGAACTAGACTTCAAGCACCAAAAAAGACACGTACTGTAGATCAGTGTGCTTGTGTAGTATGTCTTAATTAACTCTAGATCAAACACTCACAGGTGAAGCAGACAGGCCACTTTCGTAACTTTTATTAAAGTCACACTAATGAGGAGCAAATAAGATATAATAACTTTATTTATTTAGCAGACGTTTTTATCCAAAGCAACTTAAAACTGAGAAATACAGCAAGTGATTCATTGTGAAGAGGCAGATCCACACAAGAAGTGCTCACAATACAAAGTTTCAGACATTGCTTAGAGTAGTACAAGCTAGAAAAGGGAGGGATTAAAGAAAAGTGAAAGCATGGAATGTCTTTGTTTAAAACAGAAAGATTTTTTAATGAGGTTAAGTGCTCATGAGTTTTCTGTCTTTTGAATATTGTCAGGGACTCTGCATCTCAGGCGGGAGATCGTTCCACCATCTAGGAACAGTGAATGAGAATGTTCTGGAGAGGGATTTTGTGCCTCTCTGTGATGGTACCATGAGCTGTCCTTTATTAACCGATCGTAGGTTTCTGGTAGGTGTGTAGATGTATAGTAGTGAGTGGAAGCCTTTGTTAGATCTGTAAGCAAGCGTCAATGCCTTGAGCTGAACTTTATATTAAATAACAAAACCAATGTTTTAATACATTTTAAAAAAAAATTAAGAACTGACTCATTAGTGGCATTCGTT
The DNA here is from genome assembly GCA_037043235.1 of Rhodeus uyekii. Taxonomy (NCBI): domain Eukaryota; kingdom Metazoa; phylum Chordata; class Actinopteri; order Cypriniformes; family Acheilognathidae; genus Rhodeus; species Rhodeus uyekii. The sequence goes on from JAWRVZ010000078.1 coordinate 1,705,718, forward strand.
ACAGTATTTAAAAAAAAACATATTCTGAGTGAGGTTGTCATTGACTTCTTGAATACTCTTCTTCTCTGCCATTGGTTGGACAAACATAGATTATCTATTTAAAGGTAGAGTAAGCAAACAAGAAGCAAGAAGCCATCGTTTTTTGTTTTTTTTTGTTTGAAAGGGCAATGAGGGAGTAAATTATGACAGCATTTTCAATTTGGGTGAACTAACCCTTAAATGTGTAATGTGTAAAAAATTACACTTTTAAGGCGAAAGGACTTATATAACAGCTAGAGCCCCTTATGACATCATAGATCTCACCTTTTCCAAATGAGGAGATGGCTGGCTCACTGGGACGGTGCACGTGAGCACGCCAAGCAGAAGGCTCAGTGGTGCGTGTGCTCACCCGCCACTGCGTCTCTGCGCTGATGAATGGTCGTCACAGCGATGGGGCAGCTTCATGAAGTTCGGCGCGGTCGTCTAAATAAAAGCCTGCGCTTGCGTTACTCCGCACTCATTTTAAACCCTGGCGCCGCTGTAGCTTGTTATTTTGTCAGGAAGATTAATGCCTGGACATGTCAAGTAAAGAAAGTGAATTCCCTCTTGAACACTATGTGTACGATTCCAGCCGTAACTTGAATAGAATAAGAATCAGCCTCATGTTTGTTTGTCCATCAGACTGTAAACATAGCGTTAGGAATAGAATTAATAATTTATATTTAGAAATTGTTAAAAAAAGAGATTGGATTGGAAATTATAATGTGAATACATATGAGGTAGGGAGGTGTTTCAAAAAACACAGCAAAATGAAAGTCTGTTTGCGAGACGCTGACATTTCTTCATGTCACAAATAACATTGTTTGATTTCATTTGACTTGATATGAGACTTAATGATATGATTTCGCTGTTTTGAAAATTACAAATCCCTCTGTTGTACATTCCTTCCATATTCTGTCTCATAACAAACCAAATGACAGAATGTGCTTCTCCTGACATCAAAGCGTCTTTCAATAAGCTGCAGAACGAAAATAACATCTACGTAGTTGCTCATCAGCTCAGAAACCCTCAAAACAGGCCTCTCACAAAAAACATAAGGGTAACCCTCAGATCATGAAATAACTGTCTTTTCATGACCTATGAAAAGGCTTTTTGGAAACATCCTTGTAATACGGCATATTTTCCCTAAAGAGATGTAAGGCAAATGAAAGATCAGTGCTACATTGTCAGCCTACTTTGAGTTAATGCAGAACAAATGTATACTCTGGCTCTTTCATATTCATATTGTAAGCTGCCTGATCGGTGCACATCAGAACCTGCAGCGTAGCGTGTAGGGGGAGTGTGGGGGGGTTCTGGGAAGGAATAGTGTGCGCGTTCCCTTTGCAGGAAACATAAAACGGCACTCAGGGATGAGGAGTAATTGCCTGAGTCTCTCCGCGCTCGTAGGCTAATGAGGAAACATGTTGGCTCTAATCACAACACTGCTCCTCTGTCTCAATGAAAGAGCAGTTGTAGTCTCACAGGAATAACTCTCTTGTCAGACCGGGGCATCGCTTTAGACTGAGTACTGACACAGACGGGGAACTTGAATCTGCTAACTCACTTAGGTTAGCTAAAAGTAGCCAAGTCAAAGAGAAACTTGAAGCCTTAAGGGTGATAAAGTTGAACACAGGAAAAAGACAATAGAAAGCTCATAATTTTCTAGCGACATGTTTGCAACTAAAGTAACAAGAACTGTTACTCTTGCCGTATTTAAAAAAATAAGTTCATTTAAGAAACTTTCGTTTTGAGTGATGCTGGAGAAAAGTTGATATCAAATGATGCCTCCCTAGAGAACACGGGTTTACAACTCTGACAAGATGATAAAAAATATTATTTTTCAAATAAAAAGGGCAACGTACATATATATATCAAAAATGTGTTGATTAATGAGCCTTGAAGACATTAGATAAGATGCTTGTTGTGGGTGAGCTGTCCTTGGTGCTGAACTGAACCGGTTCACTTAATGGTACTGTGTAGACATAAAAACACTGATATTTCAGGTGGAGAGTAAAAAAAAAGAGATTTAATACAACCTGTATTGGTATTTTAATGTTCTTTCACTAAAAATAACATTTGACTTTTTTTTAAGCAAAAGATTTAATTAGGTTTCATTAAAGTTTGATTTTCTTTAGTAAAGTGCCTTATCATTATGTTAACCTAATTAAAGGGATGTTCTGGGTTAGATAGAAGTTAAACTCTATCAATAATAAACTGTCAATTACCACTGAAAATAATCAACTCTGAAAATTGTTAATAGTAATCAATTGGTATGTATAAGCACACGATGCAAAGATACCTGAAAGATACTGCAATACTGTTCATAAGTTTTGGTTTGGTACTTTTTTTTTTTTCTCACGTTTTTTAAGTCTCTCATAAATCAGTGAAAAAGTGTTGCTTAATATTTTTGTTGAACAATCATACACTTTTCCTGAATTTTTAGCGTAGAAGGTTCAAACGTAGAGCATTTATTTTATTAGACATATTTTGTAACATTAGAACTGTACTTACTTTCACTTTTGATCAATTTAATGTGTCCTTGGTGAATAAAAGGATTTTTTCTCATTGACCAGAATCGTTTTGAATAGGAGTGTACCTGTTTACATAGAACATCTATCTATAACTATCTATAACTTCTAAATCAATCTCCAAAATCACACTTTGGTACAAAAGAAGGTATGATCTGCAAATTTTTTTCTTTTAGATCCTCTGGAACGTTTTGCCCAGTGCAATAAGTTATCATAAATGTAATAATAAAAATCAGTCAAAAGGATGTGATAGCTGGTCACAAATGCTATCCATGGCAATTTACTTGTTTTAGACCATAAACATTTACATTGTACATTTATGTATTTGGCAGATGCTTTTATCCAAAGCAAATTACAATGAATTCAAGATACACATTGACATTCTAATCATTTCTTGGTTTCCCTGGAAATTTAACCCATGACCTTGGCGTTGCAAGCACCACACTCTTCTGTTTGTGCTACAGGAAACATTGATTTAATATAGAATATAGAAAAACAGTCTATTTTATTTCTTTCTCTCACTCCCTCTTTTTCTCACTGCATCTCTTGGTTGAACTTAAAGTACTTTATTCTCAGCATGCCTTCCACATTGCCCTTTAATGTTTTAAGTTTGAGGCAGTTGTTAGACGACTCATAAGGAGAGAGTCATGTTAAATAAGAGTGATAAAATTGCTGCCGCCCTCATACATTTCAAAGCTAATGTGACTAGCAATGCACTAGCAGCACCTGCACACAGACTTGCTGTGGTAATTTGATTGATTTGTTGTGACAGCAGCCAAATAATTGAGAGTGAGAGGTGGTTTTAGAGTGTGTGTGTGTGTGAGTGTGTGTGGGGGTTACACCACATGTTCTCCAAGACAATCCAGGAAGAGACAAAGATTCTCATGTGCCACTCGATTTGGATATTGTTCAGTTTCCTTTTCTTTCCCACTGAGTGTGATGCCGTGTGACTGCATATGACAGTGGCATAGCCACAAAAATAACACAAATCGTACTGTACACATACTCACACAGTGAGGATGGCCCACACATATTCAGGCACTCGAACAGAAAGCACCTCACGTCACAAACCATAAACATCATTGCACAAGTACAAACACATTTTACCACATTGCACTCAAATGAACCGTCTACACACTCACAAGAAATGTTAACGTGTTATAGCGTGCTTTTGCAGGTGCTTACTTTGCAGAATGACTTTAAAGACATCATGTGATTTAGCAAGACAGGTAGCAAAGGGTAAACATTAGCCAAGCAAGCAATAAGTACAAAATTTGCACGTTTCTAGATTAATTAACATAAAACAGTGTGATTCTTATTTAAAGTAACTTTTTTTATTTGGAATTTAAATATATATTTTATCTATCTATCTACTGTATCTATCTATCTCTCTATCTATCTATCTATCTATCTATCTATCTATCTATCTATCTATCTATCTATCTATCTATCTATCTATCTATCTATCTATCTATCTATCTATCTGTATGTCTGTCTGTCTGTCTGTCTATCTATATCAAATATCTGTATGTAATGTATCTACATTTATAAATAAAAAAATAATTTAATACTTTTATTCAGCAAGGCCACAGTAAATTGATCAAAAGTGACAAAAGTCAACATTTTTAACTTTTTACTCATCATGTAAGAAAACGTAAGTAATTTTTTCCTCCATGCCCATGCCCATGCTCTGTATATAAAGCTATGTATGGGTAGGAGAAAAGAATAATACCACAAAAAAATAATAAGAAAAAAGAACAAGCAGTTTATATATAGGATATATATAGATATATATTTAATATTTTGATTAATTTATGTGTTTACATGTTGTATAATTCAGATTACACAGATTTTTCCAAACTGTTCTTTTATATTTTAGGTTCTGTTAATAAGTGCCATATCATGTCTGTTTAGATTTAGTCATCAAAACTGTTCATTTCATTATGATTTTCTTACCTTGTCTGCTGCTTTTGATCAAACTGAATGTTACTATTAACTTTAGTCTTACCAAACAAAATATGACCTAGCTACATCAGTTGTGCGTGTGAAAAATTAAGGGCACGTAGTGTCCTTCGGGTGTCAAGTAAAATCGAGCTGTTAATGTTTGACATATTGGTGGCGTTTGTCATCTTGAAATGGCTTCACCAGCTGCCTGTCCTGCCACATACTGTTCTGTCCTGCATGACTGGTGGCATTGTCACTCTGTTTAAACTGTGAAAAGAGAAAAAATCCCCTCCTCAGAGAGAGAAAGGGGAAGAGAAATTGAGGGGGGATGTGAAGGAAGATTGGAAAAGACAATAATAATGGTAATCGGATATGGCTTTGTCCGTTTCAATCGAGGAGGCCACATTGCTTTGGCCCTCCTGTGGTAAAACCGAAAGAGACACATGTGCTCCGTATAAGCCGAGACCCGGGACGCAAAGCAGCCCGCATATACAGTATGCCTCTGTGATTCTGCTGGGATTTAGCTTCCCTCCACTCATCCATGTTTGATACATATTTTATGGTAATTGCATCAGTCTACAAATAATTGGGAAGTGCCAGTAATGTTTTTTAAAGGAGTGAACTGGCAGTTTTCTCTCCCGATGAAGAACTGGTGCAGGGAGGCCTGAAATAACTTAAGCCTCTCAAACTGGCATTAAATTAAACCTATCGTTTAGTGCGCGTTCACCGCGCCTCCTCCTAACCCCCTCCCAAACCGCTGAGACTACAGCTCCTCGGAGGTAGAACATCTGAAGCAAAGCCACATGTTTGCGCTGGCGGAGTCCAGCCCTGCGCCCATGCTCACTCAGATATGTAATGAAAGAGTAGGAGGTTGTTGGAGTAAGGGATATACATGCATGCATAGTACAAACTACTTAGGACACACTAGACATTGGATAAAAAAAGCTATTAAAGTAATGATGGAGAGGAGGTGGAGAAAAAAATCATAAGAGGTTTTGGAAATATTGGAATGGGAAGATTATTGTGTCTTATCCAAAGAGGAAGTCTGGAGTAAAAATTAGATTTTAGTGTGTTTGCCTGGTCAAAATATTAATGTGTGGATGGTTGTAAATGTTTCTTCAACTTTTATGTTTTTATGTCTCATGTAACGTGCATGTTCAGTTGTGGTTCTGTTCCTGTTTTGTCTAGGAAGTTTTCCTGGTTAATCAGTGCTCTGTTTTATTATTGATTACACTCCCCATGTATTTTAAGGGACAGTTCACCGAAAAATGAAAATTCTGTCATACATCCTCAAGTTGTTCAAAACTTGTATGAAATTCTTTCTGATATAAGATATTTAGAAAAATGTCGGTAACCAAACAGTTGATGTTAGCCATTGACTTTGACTATTGACTATACTATACTCATAGGCAGAGTAAATGTCTCCACTGTCAATTTTGCTTCAAATCATATATATATATATATATATATATATATATATATATATATATATATATATATATATAAATATGAGAGAATTCAGCAGAATATTTTTATTCTGTGTCATTTTCAGTCAAGTTTTAATTTTGTTACATTTGGCAAAATTTGTGAAATATTGTAACATTTTGTGTAAAGGAGTCTAAAACTTTTATTCCAAAACGTACAAATGATTTTTTTTTTTTACCACTGTGACCACCAAAAAAAAGCAATAAAATAAAAAGCAATAAAATGTTGTTGTTTTTTACCACCAAAAAAAAGCAATAAAATACATAGTTTCAGATTTGGCGGGAATGACACTGTGGTGGAAATGACTTTCAGAAAAATTTTGAAAATGGAAAGAATTCTACTGGACTGTACGTGTGTACACTGTTGGACATAGTTAGTACTTTATTAGACAAATTACATTAACTGTATTTATTTATTCATTGCATATATTAAAAAAATACCTGAATGAAACTGCTAAAAAATGGAATGAAAAATATCCTCAACTTTTTATTGTTATACAGTACAGTTTTTGAAACTTATTAATTTACAACATTAATTGTGGTTAATTTATGCAGATACATTTCCTAGTTTGTATTACTAAAATGTTTGCAGTTGTTAGAAATATTTTAGCATGCACCTGTATTTGGTTGGGGGGGCTTCGCTTAGTGTTGGAAAAGGGAGACCTTTGAGTTAAACAATTTAAGATCAACTGGTTTAAAAAAGTACTTTAATAGCACATCTCTTCTAAATGATTTATGCACTGAAGTCTAATACTTAGGGTTTAGTGGTTAGGACAGCTTCTGAAGCCCATGTTTAACTGCTTAAAGCCTAGTCATTCAGCGCAGAGGTACTATATTCCTGTTGTAATTTTCAGTACCATGTCCCCTATCTTATTAAAATCTTTACATATACTTCTGAGACACTTTTCATAGGCTTTCTGTTGTCAAGCTCTGGAAATGGAAATTGATTAGTGATTTACATGGTCAGTGAGGGGAGCATGAACTGACGAAACATTGTAAATGAAATATTAGAGTCAGAGCAAGCAGAAGGCGAAAGAGAGAGATGGTAATCTGTGGGGACTGTTATTCCTGTCTGGAAGAACCGGGTAGGGTTTTTACATTTATCTGGGTTCTGCATGACTCGTAATGCTAATGGTAATTTCATGGGAGTGAAACGGAATGAAAATGGGGTTATCACACTCCACTGACAATGTGCGATTGTGCTCTGTCACAGGACCTCGTAAACCATATTTCATTCTTTTGTGAGTGTGTTTGTGTGTGTGAAGCACATGTGTGTGTAATATGACTTATGGCTGAAACTCCCCTGCAATTTACTGTAAGAATTCAAGGTTTTGGCAGAGACAATTAGAGACGAGAGCGAGAACAAAACGCATTTTATTGGGAGATAGAGAGTTTGTCGCGACCTATGCACCTTCTTGTGTGAGTGAATGGTATTTTATGTAAAAATATGATAATTAGTCCTTCCTAATGGATGAAAACAAAGGATGTTTGGGCCTTTGAGTGGCACGCATCACTTTTATTCCATTTGAACTGTAAAAACAGACTTTAAATCAGCATTTCACCCTCAGCAAAAGTCGAATTTGGCAAGTTGCAGCACCCTGGGAAGTTTTAAAGTCCAAAAACGCATCGGTGTTCAAATGAATTTTGCTCTGGCCACTTACAGCTTAAAAAAAGAAACATTTCGTCGATAAAGTACAGTGAAATCTCCAAATGAAAACAAGTGTATTGAATGTCCAAAATGATCAATCGCAACCTTGCAGCTTATCATTGCCGACTTACAACGGAATCAATAAAAACCTACACAAATCTCGCTTCGTCATTACAGCTGTGCCATTCAATCAATATCTTAAGAATCAGCCTATCAATACACATCACAGACCGTTTTAATACAAGCGCTGTTACTTTCTTTTTCTCTTTCGCTTAAGCTGCTGCAGGTATATTAACAATTCAATCCATATACACCCTGCAAACGTATTTTAATAAGGATCACCATTCACGCCAGTAGTGAGTGACACATGATAAGCGTTTCATTTGTCATTTCATATCAGATGAAAAGCCTAAATATGAGAGGGTCTAGAATTTGACCCTTCGGTCGGGTGAAGGTCTATATCTCAGATAACGTTGCTCGCCCTCCTCTCTCGGAAACACAAGATGCTGTGGTGATTTCTGATGCGGCAGATGGTGCTGAAACCAAGCCTTTTTGGAAGCGGCAGACAGACTAAAAGCTATCTGTGGTTTCTAATTGCCATCTCAGGGCCTAATTACCTTAATTAATAGATGTGCTTTCTGGGGAAGGGCTTCAGATTCAAGGGTCTTCTGTAAGTGTTAAGGGGCCCTAAAAGGCCCCAGAGGAAGGCAGGGTGGAGTGTAATGGTCCCTGAGGGCTCCTTGCTGAAAACACAGCAGGCGCATCAGAGTTGGATCATGTAGCTGGTAAGTAGACCACAGACGTGAGAGAAGAAGAGATATCATCACATTAAACTCGTACATCTTTCACAAACAGGGCTGAGTGTTGGACACCGCTGGAAGAGGAGAGGAGGGGGCTGAGGGCAAATGTGTCATTTTGCCCTTAAAAACATGGAACTTTTCAATGTCCTTTTTTCTAATAAACTTTATTAATATAAAACAATTTTTGGAGATTCCGACAAAATGTGATGACCTTCACTGACAAAAAGTCTAGCAGAGCTGCTTCACTGTAATGTGTTCACAGCCTATGTGCATTACAGTATTTCATCATGATAAATCTCCTCTCTATGTGATATTAGCCACGGCAAGTTCTATTTGCTTTCCTGGCCTGGGCAGTTAATGTAAAAAAAAAGAAACAAAAAAGAAACAATGTCCATCTGCTAATAGGAAATCCGTTGTGCTTCCACACATCCCAGACCATATTTCTTTCCACTCCTTCTCTCCTTGTTACCCTTTGCTTCCATCTTTTTTTCTTGTACATTTTCCACCCCCTTCTTCTTCTTCTTCCTCCTCCCCATCACGTCCGTTGTCGGTGTCCTGCACGAACGGGAGATGCGCGCGTGTACGTCTGGGCCGCATACATTTGCTCTGATGATGTATTGTCCTGCTGAGGAGTTTCATTTACTGTGGCTGGCCTCTGCTGAACCTGTTGCTAGTCACTGAGCACGATAAGCGCATAAGTAGCACGCCACTTCATTCATCATGTATCGCTCAGACCACTCAAATACCTCATAGGCCATGCAGGAGAGAAACTACTAAACCGGCAGAAAGGATCACAGTGCTTGTCTCAAAAAGCTGAGGTCGTATTAAACACCATATGCTTGTTTTTTTCCCCAAAGAATTGTGCAAGGAAGTCTGCTGTTTAAAATGTTGTTGCAAAACTGTTTGCAAGCTCATAAAAGGGTTCAGTGTATGTCAGGGATGCTCGCAAAAAAAAGAGAACAACTCACACAAATTTGTACATATTTGATATTTCAAGATAATTCGCATTTCGAATCAGTGGGTGACTTTTTTACTTGCGTTTTCTAGCTGCATTGGATTTTATTAAAGTGCATTAGGAATCACAAGCGGTGTCATGTCACTTAGAGCTCTGTTTCAACAGACCGGCTGCCCGCAGGCACGACGCTCTTCTCCCCTTCGTTCGGTAGCGCGCAATAGTGCTTACATGCTCCGCGAGACGAGCAAAAGGAATAATTAAAGAGGTGAATGATAGTGGGAGAAGGATTTAGGGCAAATCCTATTGTTTAAAGTCGTTTCATTCCATTGAAACTTCTTTTTCCTTTACACACTTTCTCAGAGCTCTGGTTTACACCCCGAATTGGTTTTTCTGTTACATGCGTACACATTCCGTCTTGTGTTTTCAAAGGCTAAAGCAAAGCACAATGCAGGCAGCGAACAACAAAGAGCTTATGATGCACGCACATTGTCTTTAAATCACTTCATTTCGACGCCGCTGCCTGCACAACCTTACGCTTTTCTACATCAGGAATGCAGCCGAGGGCAGAACAACAATGATATAAAAGATGCATTTTTAATAGCAGGTAGAACGGGAGTGTAATCCTCAAATTGGTCTTTTCTAAAAACATTCCTTCGTTTAGAAAATGGAAGGAATTTCTATCAAAAACAGACTTTAAATGAGGCTGGAATTTGATGTGGATTGGCCAATTCTGTGCCGTTGTCCACCTATCCTCACTTTAAAAGTGCCCCCTCAATCCCCTCCTCATGCTTTTACTGTCAGTCAAAGAGCACTCTTTCTCCCTGGCGCATCAGGGCCCGGCGGTATTGATTTTTCCACCCACTGAAACCACCTCGTGAGCATAAATTTTGCATTAGACACTAAGGGGAAAGAGTGTGGGGGGGGACAAGACCTCGGGAACTGGGCGCATGGGACAGCCAAGGCAGACAGGCGAAAGAGACAGAGAGAGATGGTGAGCACAGGTAATGCTAGTGTGTTAAAGTAGGTGGAGATGAGCTGTCCCTTATAAATGCAGACAGAAATACAAATAGGAATAGTTTAAAAGAATATACTTTAGTGTGAACTGAACATAATGCTTTTGATCACTTAATTGCATGTTAATTGTAATTAAATGAAGTGTATTATAAATTAATATAGAGTGCAGTTATTCACATTTATTTATTAATAACTTGAGAGTACTTTTCAACCCCCTTATAGTGTAATTTCATAATTACTTCTCTTGCGTAAAGTGTACGCAGAAAAGCTAAAATACACTTTTAATGTCATTTATTTAAAGGATTCGTCATTAAACATTCATAATGATTCAGTTGCAATTTAGTACTTTTTATATTCTGTATTAACATTAAGTGTGATATCAAATAACACACTACAATTAAAATCATATCTTTAGTATGTTAGGCAACACATCAAAATAAGTGTATCGGTACTTCATTAAAGCAATCCAAAAGATTACAAAAAGATTATTTAAAATGTACTTTAAAGTCAAACTTTTAATTTGACATTTATTACAAAATGAACTTTTTAAAAGTGTACTTAAGAAACAGTCATGAAAGTGTATTTTTGTGTATTTTTAATTGCACTTTAGTGGACATTAATTTAATTCATATATATTATCTACAAAAACAGTTTTTGCTTACTTTATTTGTTGTTCTTAATACAGTGTAATTATACAGTTTATAATATAATATAAAATAAAATAATATTATATAAATTAACAAAATGCACTTAGGGTTAGAAATAGAATTATTAAAAGGTTAGTTGCATGGAATTATGCATATAATTTACTGTTATTTCTAAAGTAAGTACATGTAATATATAACAAGACACTGTAAAATAAAGTGTTAACCAGTTTTTTATTTATTTCTGTTACGTTTAAATACATATATTTCTAATAAGTGCACATTCAATATAACTAAGCTCAAAAGTATTATTATCATTGAATACTCAGTATTAGTCAGAATATAGTAAAAAGTCAAGTGGGTTGCAAATAGGTTCCCCATTATTTACTAAAACAAAATAAAACATTTTAATTACTGTGTTTACACCCAAAACATTCAAAGAACAAGACTCTAAGGCTCAGTCAAACGTTCTTTTTATTTATTTTTATCATAAAACCACTTTTACACCTTGTTCTCTCTGGAAGACAGCCCAGAATTCCTTTAAATCCCCAGCAGAGCCCATAGCAGTAATACACTTTGATCAGACATGCATGTCAGACGAGGGGCTTTGTGGTCTGATCCCAACATGCTGTCCACTTCAGCGCTATAAACACTCAAGGCCTCTCACTTGCAGTCTAACCTCTCTTCCTTTTAGTATTGTCTGATCCCAATCCAAATCACTGTCAGGGAATCATTTAATAATGTCTAAGCTCCACTGTAAGCAATGGAGGAGCCATCTTTATTTTATTTCATTTAGTCCAACACTGACCTTTTTCTGTTAGTAAGTAGGCCTTTATCTGTGTTTTATAGAGCAAATACATTTTAGGACAGAATGAACAGTGCCTCCTTTTTTCCTGACATCGTTTGGATAAAATTACTGTATATGATCATGCTATCATTCATACTTTTAAAGCGCTTTTAAACCATTCCAGCACTGTAAGATGCAAAAGAGTCTTCAATTCGGTACTGGTGGGCTGCATGCACTCACAGAAAGCTGCTTCATCTTGCATTGGTACTGATTAGAGTTCCCTTTTACTTGAAAATACATTTTTTGTCAAAATGCCAATTTAGCGAGTATCTTCATAAGAACGGTCTTAAATGAGTTAAAAAAAAGTCTTTAATGAACATAAGGAGTTGGGATGTTGTGTTGGGATGTTGTGAGTTGGGATGTTGTGAAATTTGTGTCAGATTCCCATAATTTGAATCAGACCTTAAAGTGACAGCAGCCTAATATAACTGCTGCAGTGCGTGTCCTGAATATTAATTAATAAGTCAAATAACAAAAGAAAAAAACAAAATCACTCACTGACTTAATTGCTAAATTGTAAGAGCATACATAAAAAGACCATCAGACCGCTCTTATTCTGCTTCTTTCACTTGCTTTTACACATCTTTCTTCCACCACAGTCACTTTCGACAGAAATAATTAACTTAGTGTTACTCACTTTGGCTTTGCGATTGGCCTTTAATTCACTCCGCAGCCTGTCTGTGCGCAAGTGTGCGACTTCATTTCACCACCACTATTATTTCTAAAGTGGGTTGCATTCTTGAATTTGAGTAAAGTGTACTATTTTTGGCATCGATCACTTTGACAGGCCTTTAAGAGGGTTGAAATGTCAGTCAATATTTCTCAGAGCACAACATGTATCCATGCATATAATAGGTTTTGCATTTTAATTGTCAGTTAATCTGTCTGTCACACTCTCGATCTCCAACTGATTTTACACACGGATCAGATCCAGACACACGTTGTTGTGTTCGTCAGGTGGACAACCCCAGAGGAAAGGGTGTTTTATGGGATAGTGTACTGTATTAATGAGACAGGTGGGTACTCTGCTGTGCCCTGTACACTCTCTCTGATACTAGAAACAAAAATAGTGCTCTCACCCTGTCGCTTCTTGATGACTTCCACGCTGACCTCTGACAATCAGCCGAGCCGCGCTTCACACACACCCACACACACACTTGCAAACATCAGACTCACGACGGGTGATTTTTGCACTGGGAGTTTGGCACACACAGGGTCATTGAGGTGACGGGGATGAGTTTCTGTTAAACAGACATGTCTGTAATCTGTTCTGGAGAATTCTGTTTGCTGCTACTTTGCTTGAGTTCAGGTCGGTCTCAAGAAGAAGGAAGAAAGAAAAAAGGTACTAAATTGGAGCGGCTTCAGGTGCAGGGAGACAAAACAGTGCATCCATACGTCAGGCAGGTCACAGAACCTGTCAGGGTGGGCCCTGGCTTCATTTGTGTGCACTTTGAGAAGGTTGTCAGGTATTATTTCATAACTATAGACTTTTGAGGGTCTGACAAGGTTTATATGTCTCCTATTTACTTTTGTTTATAGAATAAAAATGAATGAAATGTTCAGGTAATATAACTGCCAGTTCATGTTTTAATATGATGCAATTTGAATGTATTATGACCTTTAAAAGAGAAAAAGGACAGCATATATATATAGTGCACTACAAATCAAGATGCTTTGTCCACAGGCAGTGCATTTATTATTTATTTTTTATTATATTGACTTATGAGCAATGCTAGTTTAAGCAGTGCTGGGCTATTCTGTGGTTTTGTAAACATATGATTTTTTTTTTAAATAAATAATAATATTTCAAATAAAATAATAATAATATAGCATAGATATTTGTAACAATTTGTAACAAATTGTTCATTGTTAATAAAAACATAGCCTTTTTTATATTTATCATAAAAAAATTAATATATTAATACATTTTTAAATGTTATTTCCAGTATCCTTACTCCAGTCTTCAGTGTCACATAATCCTTTAGAAATTATTATATTATGCCATGCTTAAGAATTTTTTTTGTCATAAGTTAATTCTAAACAAAGTTTAAACAAACTATTTTAAGGTTTTAACATGCATTGTGGTTCATATAAGAACGGCTAGATTCATACATTACTATTGTTGCCCTGCATCCTTGAATTTTTTTGTCATTCTATAGATGCGTAAAGTAAATATCTCGACACTAGTGGACAGGTTCATTTTCAGTGGAACTGAATAGAGCAATATCTATTGTCACTTTTATTACATGTTTTTGTCATTACCCAAGAAAGAAAGCATCTTTTCTTTTTAGTAAAGTCGAGGTAAAAGTTTAAAATGCTCTGGAGGTGTGAGTGTGAATGAGATCCAATCTAGAAAAAACAGTGTCATGTGTTATGTTACCATTGTTCGGGTACTTATAGATGAAAATTTTCGTAAGCATCATCTGCTCTCCATGTCCTTGTCTTGTTTTCATATAAACCCTCCTGCGAATAAATGCAGTATTTCTACTCTGTATTTGTATTTGTAGATATTGTGTTTTTTGGTGCATTCAGACCCTTGCAGTTCTGTCAGTGCACCCGAATCTTTGGCTCAAGGTCTGCATCAGAGAAGTGCGTGCTGCCTCCTCTTTCACACGCAGCGAGACCAAGTCTGTTTAAAGGAGAACGGAAGGTTAGCAATGTTTCGTAACGAGATGACAGAGTTTATAAAGCACTCGCTCTCAACCACAGTTTTACCTGCAGTGCTGCCCATATAATAAGGCCACATGGGGTTTCGCTACCATCCTGTGCCTCTCTCTCTCCATCTCTCCATTTGTTTTCCTTTTCTTTATATTCTTTTGTTGTTCTGTTTCTTTCTGCGGTCTCACGACTGCTGCGGGAGGGGATCCGCCCATCACCTTTGATCTTCCCCTTGGTTTCGATAATATTTTTGACAGGATTCAGGCTTTCTCTTTTCTTCATCCTTTTTTCCCTGTCCTCCTCCTATTCTTTTTCACTTATTTTCTACTTGTAACAGCTCGCGCGGGTTCCTCTATAGTTGTGCGATGGAGCGCCACATATGTACACCCTGTCAAGGCCTGCGAGACAACTTGCCCCAACATTTCAAGCGCGAATTGGACTCTTGGAATTTTCCCGGGTGCAGATGATATATATAATTCATGCTGGGGTGTGGGAGCGGTGTCAACGTGTCAGGCGATTGAAGAAATGTAAAAGTGGGCTGTTTACTGGTTGAGAGACACTTTTTTTCTTTCTTTTTTTCATGGAGTAAGGGAGAGAGAGGGCTTGTGGTGCATCAAAACCTCGCCTGCCTGTCCGGTTATGATGCATGAGTAGCCACACTAATCAAAGAAACGTCAGTGCCAATGTATTTCCTTAGTTATCTTCAGCGAAAAATCTCCTGGTTTTAATTATTCATTTGCGTCAATTAATTATGAACACTTCTTGTCAAGTATGCTGCACACAAACACATGTTTGCCGATACAAATCTCGCTTTTTAGCTGAACATCGATCCATTGTTCAGTTATTTTGTGATTTATTTTTGCGATGGCTTATACTTGGCTGCGATGTAAAAATGCCTCCAAATTATTCCTGATGTTAGCAAGCTAGATGTTATATGATTTATTTGTTTGTTTGTTTGTCCATTTATTATATACACTGCTCAAAAATATTAAGGGAACCCTTAATAATCACAGGATAACAACATAAAGTCAATTAATCTTCAGTTA
The DNA here is from genome assembly GCA_037043235.1 of Rhodeus uyekii. Lineage (NCBI taxonomy): Eukaryota > Metazoa > Chordata > Actinopteri > Cypriniformes > Acheilognathidae > Rhodeus > Rhodeus uyekii. The sequence continues at coordinate 1,721,304 of JAWRVZ010000078.1, forward strand.
GGATATATAAGTTATTGTGAATCGGTTTCACCTGCTTTGGTGCAAATTAATGCTACAACAGGTTCGCTGGAGAGGAAACAGCAAGGCTCACAAAAAGGGAATGATTCTACAGGTGATGGCCATAGATAATTGTTCTCTCCTTATTCTTCCTGTTTAGTTTTGTGTTTTGTTAGGGTCCTTTTCACTGTCTGTAGCATGAGGCAGTACCTGCAACCCAGTCAGGTTACACAGACAGTCCTGCTCCTCCAGGATGGCACATCCATATATGCAGTGAAGAGGATGTTTGGTGTGTCTTCCAGCACAGTTTCTAGAGCATGGAGGAGAGACTGGGAGACAGGCCATTTAATGAGGGACGTAAAACAGGGTACTTAATAAAGGGACGTAAAAAGACAACCCAGATCTGCTCTTTTGTGTGAGGAGTAACAGGAACACTGCCAGAGCTCTACAAAATTACCTCCAACAAGCTACTTTTGTGCAAACTGTCAGAAACAGACCTCATGAAGGTGGCATAGGGGCCCGACATTCTCTAGTGGGAGCTGTGCTCCCAGCTCAGCACCGTGTAACTCGATTGACATTTGACCGAGAACACCAGAATTGCCGTTTTGCGACCCATTCTCTTCAACGATAAGAGCAGGTTCACAACGAGCACGTGACAGACATGAAAGAGTCTAGAGATGCCACGATCTGGAGATCATCCAGCATGACCAGTTTGGCGGTGGCTCAGTTATGGTCAGGGGAGGAATATACTTGGAGGATCGCACAGACCTCCATGTGCTTGCCAGTGTTTCCTTTACTGCTGTTAGGATCTTCAGAGCCATTGTCTGACCTTATGCTGGTGCAGTGGCTCTGGGTTCCTCCTGGTGCATGATAATGCTCAGCCTCATGTGGCTAGAAAGTGTGTTCAGTTTTTAAAAGACGAAGGCATTGATCTCCACTTGAGAACCTTGGGGACATTATGTTTCGGCGCATACGTAACCACCAAGTAGCACCACAGACTATAAAAGAGCTACTGATGCCCTCATCCAGGTCTTGGAGGAGATCAAGGACACCATCCTCCATCTCTTTAGGAGTATGTCCAGACATTACTGACTTACATTATGATTTGCTTCATGCAAGTTGGATCAGCCTGTAACAGCGTGTAACTTTTTTACATGGATTTTTGGTATTTTTTATTTTGTTTAATCCAGCCCTCAGTGTATTGATGGTTTCAAAGATGTTCAAATATATTCTCTGAATAAAATACATAACACACAATTTTGCAGTAAAAGGACAAAAATACTGAAACTATTTTTGCAGTGTGCAAGAACAGGATCGTTTAAGAGTCACACCTGTTAGTTTGTTAGGTTGTCATTCTCAAATAATTTGTGGATTCAGCAATTAAATGTATTGAAATATTGAGTAAAATATTGATATAATCTCAGTGCTACCAAAGGATTACATCTTGGTGGTTTTATTTCTATCATAACTTCAAAATAATCCTGCCCATAAAACTTGGGTTTAAGTACAGTGCAGAAGAAACATCTCTGTTTGATGACATTGCAGTGAAGAGATCATTATCAGAACGTTGTGCAGAGGACAGGCATCTGTCTGCAGAGCAATGCTCTGGTTCCTACAGAGAAGCACAGAAGGTCATTTATTCATTCTGTTTTTTAATGTTTTCTTTCAAAAGGTGTATGGATAATTTGAGTTGACACTTTTATTCCATGAGACTTATTTCTGCACACACCGTGTGCAAGAATAACGTTGATTTTGGCACACATGTGTGAATGGAAGAGGCCCGTTTAAGAGTCTAACCTAGGCCATCTTTTTCTGTCATGGACTGAATGAAGTCCAGCTCAGTGTATAGGTCTTTTCGAAGTTAAGTTGTTTCTCTGATCTCAGCAGTGTGATGAGTCACTCTGCTGAGAATAGGCTCTATTGCTTTCTTACAAAAAAGTCTAATGATTTCATAGGAGTTACACTTTTTATGTCAATCACAAAAATAATAGATTTGACATTCAGACTTTCCAGTATACATTCAGAGGAAAAAGTAACATTCCTTTAGTCATTTTGTATTCACCTTTTTTTCATAGTTCTGAAGATGTATGTTCCCTTTCAATATATGAGCAATATATAGAGCTTTTCTGTAGCTCAACCAGTAGAGCATTGGAGTTTACAATGCAAAGATCATGGGTTTGATTCCCAGAGAAAGCAAGAACCGAATAGAATGCCAATGTGTATCTTGAATGCAATGTAAGTCGCTTTGGATAAAAGCGTCTGCCAAGTGCATAAATCTAAATCCGTTTCTTTGTCTTCAAAGTGGTAACACACGGGTGTCTGTGTTTTTCAATTGTCAAGTGTGTGTGTGAAAATATCAGTTACGAGATTAGTCTCTTTACATGGCAGGGTTGAGAAACAAACAAAAAAATGACTCTGTGGTTCCGCTTTATTACGGTGAATGATTCATACACCATGTGAGGCCTTCTTAATGTGAGGCCTTCAATCCTAACATCTATGAAAAACATCAAACTAGGCCAGGAGCTTTCAGTTAAAAAAATGTAGTCTTATGGTGTCAGCAGTAAATTTCATTCAGTTGGGTCTGCTACTTTGACGATGACGAGCTCCGTGCTTTCCCCCTCTGGCCACCGGAGGGAGCTATCACACTTATACTTACACACACTACATTTCCCACAAGCCCGTACATTGGACTGATTATTGCACCAGCTGTGAACCATCACCTGGACTAATAAAGACTCGCGCACACACACACTGTCATTGTGAAGTCTTGTTTTGCTACGGCTAATAAAACAATGAAATAACGTAAAATGTCGAAGCTTACCTTTCGAGTGAGGCTATCTCCGAAAGTGGCGGCAGAGGAGGAGGACAAACGGCAGATAATGTACATACACTTAACTTTACGAAAACACATAAAAAATTTTAAGTTTCAGGTGCGGAGTGGCTGAGCTAAAGCACGCCAGCACGTATGTATAGAAGATGCATGATGGGAGGGATGCTGTCCAATTAGAGAGAAGGATCTCATGGCTTGGCTAGTATCAGGAACCAATGGGAGAGCAGGAGGATGGTGGCGAGTCTATAACTAAGATGGCGGCGTGCGGCGCGAGTTTCAAAATTGTTATGGGACGGATCTCGGACTTTTAGAAACCTTTCGTATCTTGAAAACTTTTCGTATGTAGAGCAGTAACATTTTTCGTCTTTGCTTTCGTAACTTGGATTTTTCGTAAGTTGAGCCTTTCGTATCTTGAGGTACTACTGTAGCTGTGTCTGATCTCCCGTTACCGACCCTGTTGTTTCCCGTTGCCGATCCTGTCTGGCTGTCCTAATCTCTGCCTGGTATTTCGCTTTTGATTGTTCTCTGAGTGTCCTGACTTCCCCCTCTGGACGACTATTCTGATCCTGTCTGCCTGTCCCGAACTTTGCATGGATTATCGCTTGTGATTGTTCTCTGCCTGTCTTGACTTCCCCGCCTGTACAACTATTCTGATTCTGTCTGCCTGCCTCGACCTTTTCCTGGATTATCGTTTATGTATGTTCTCTGCCTGTCCTGACCATCCGCCCTGTACGACCATTCTTATTAAAGACACGCTATTGGATCCCTGCCTGACAGTCCCTCCGTTACAGCTATACATGACACTTTTCCAGTTCAGAGTTCCTCAAGAAGGCCCTGGCATTGGGGGTATGTTGCCGTTGAAACTCGCTCCCATTCGCACAGGCTGGGGTGCGGTTCTCAAGGGACCACTAACCTGTGTCCTGTGGAGGAATTCTCATCCCTCTAGTGTTGAAACACTTCCTTCCACTTCTCAGGGCCTACCACGTGTTGGTTCTCACAGACGCCATGTTGGTAGTGTCCTACATCAGTCACCAGGGTGGATTCCATACACACCTTTTTCAAACAAGCGCAGATGATTCTGCTCTGGGCAGAAAACAAATTTCAAACTTTGAGAGAAGTTTGGCATACAAATGTGTACATGCTTTGGCCTGAGGAACAATGACTCCATTCACAGATAGTGGAGTCCATATGGCCGAGGTACAGCCCACTGTCCCCTCTGGTTTGCCCTCACACTACCAGCTCTTTGGGGGTTGAAGGCCATGGTGCAGGCATGGCCGATGCTGCACATGTACACCTTTCCCCTGATAGACTTGTTTCCGGGGTTTCTAGCAAGGGTTCACCAAGTTCACCTTCTTCTTGGTTGGCATACTTTATTTTTCTCCGGGATGGCACAAGTTCATAGATTCCGGTCTCTCGTCTAGGCTGCTAATACAACTCAAAACTAAAATAAAATATTAGATTAAAATATTGCTTACAATTAAAATTTGTTAATGCTTGAACAGAGATAGAATCAGTGGGTAAACTTTTTTTTAGAAGAGAGTGCCGTAATGTCTTTAGTATTTAACGGCAGCAACAGTGATTGCTGCCAAACCTCTCGTTTCTCAGGCCCACTCCAAATGTGGCTCTGTCAAGAGTGAAGATAGTCACTCTGCGAATCATCGGTTGTTTTGTCTACACTGTTGTTTAAGTTAAGTTACCATATTACTCCATTAATTGATACTATAAATATATTTCCAGGCTCATGAAATCTACACGCTCTGCCACAATGTTTTCATTGCCTACTTGATCAGTAACAGTCTCTCTACGCAGCAGTTTATAGAGACACCTGACATTTTACAAGTTTATTGGCAAGAGCTACTTACCTCAGCGATGGAGAGTTTCTGGTGGTCAATAAACAAGGAAATGGAACATTGTTAACATTGTTGCTGTCAATGGCGACTCCTTCATGTTGGAGAAGATTAATTGTAAATGGAGGTTTTAATCACAGGTTGTTAATCTATGTTTCAACTTAAGTGGTGTAACACAACTCAATTTAAAATAAAGACTAGATCAACAAATCCTAGAATAGCTGTAAATTAGCTGTGCTTAATTTAATCCTTATTGGTGCAACTAAGATATAAATATTTTCAAATATTATGTCTTGAATTGTTATTTTCTAACTTATATATTTTATTGTTGTTGTATTCTTGTATACATATATCTAACAAAACTGTTCTTTTTAAATCACTCTTTTTTAAATAAGAAAAAAAAAACGATTTAGCTTAACTAAGATAATGGAGTGTTTTAGCTATTTTTTTCTGGTAATAATCTAAATGGTATTGACCTCAAAATTATATTGTGTGAACAGATATAAACTTGAATAGTTGCAATTAATACTGTAATTTTGTATTTCCAATTAATGATCTCTCAGCTTAATACATTCTCTTATGTGTCTGTCATGTTCTTGTTTACTTCCTGGTTCCCCATATAGTATATGAGAGAAAATATACTATATATATATATATATATATATATATATATGTGTGTGTATAATTACTTTATACATACTTGAAAGAAAACATATTTCTTCTCTTTCATCACAGCTACCTCATCCCTAAACTCTCAGCTCCAGCATCTCCAACAGCTCCAACAGCTACAGCATCACCAGCAACAGCATCATCATCATCAACAGCAACAACAACAACAACAACAGCGAGAACGAGAGCAGCGTGAAAGAGACCAACGAGAACGGGAGCAACACCAACATCTCTGTGGCCCAACGCATCTCCAGCCACCCAGTCATCATCAGCTCACTCCTCCGATCCAATCACACATGTCTGGACCTTCTCCAGGCTCTGCCTCCACCTGTACCACCTCTAATCATAGCTCAGCTCAGCCTCCCCAGTCTCCGCCCCCTCATAGGCAAAACCAATCACCAGCTCACAGTTTGCCATCACCTGTCACGCCTCCTCTACCACTACAGGTAAGATTTGAAGATAAAATGTATTTTATTACTTCTTTTTATTTTGCTTTATATCATAAAAGCAATAAGTCGAATTCACTGAACACATCCCCTTTAAAATATGAATGCTAATTTTTTATTTTTTATTTTTTTGCATCATTAAAGTCATATGCCCAAATCCCTTAACACCTCCCATTTAAAATAATAACTGCGTTGTTCTGCATTCTTATTTCAACAGTCCAGAAATTTAGTTGGTTTTGATCTGGACAAAAAGAAAAATCAAAATAAATACCTCACATTTCCAGACAGCCGTATCCAGCAGCCTTCCTTGTATTGCTCCTCACCCAGTTCAACTCTTGTTTACACACAAAAAGTGAAGTTATTTAAAGCTATAATATAAGTTGACTCGTGATGGGGAGCAGCTTCGAAGTGCTGCATGGCACAGTAGAGACCGATCGACTCAATGTAATGACCCCTAAATATGATGTCGCCTCACTTAAAGAACTCATTCCTCTACATTATTCACAACATGTCTGGAAGAATGGAGCTTTGGAGTGAGACGAGGTCTAGGATGAATGTTAGAAAATGGGGCAGTAATTCAATTGAATGATTGAATCTGTCTGGGGAAATCTTGGATATTACAAATATTGTTTCTGGAGGAGGTGCCCGTTTGCCAAGCCTGTCCCTGAAAAAGAATGAAAATTGAAAGTTTATTGTTAAGAGTTTATCCCAGCCATCTTGCTAGCGACAGCAGTAGGCTATTATTGGAAATGAAGAGCTGTGGAATATTGAATTATGAGTAATGATGCTTTTGGTCTAACTTGATTTGAAACAATTTTATGATAATCACATATTGACATGTTGTGAAAATGTATAGTATATGCAGCCGATTGAACCAGATTAGTTTTCAACATATTTTATATTTTGCAAATAAAATCTTACATTGGGAAGTCCAAAGAACCATATGCCAGTGATGACTGACTTAGATGAGTTTGTTGATATTTTTATTTTGTTATCTGTTATTGTCATGCAGGCATATAAAACACCCCACAGATGCCATAAACAAATCTCTCTTGCAACAGTTACTGAAGCTCATGTCTTTTAAAGGGTCATGTCATATCAAATCAAATTTGCCTTGATCTGACATTTTCTTTTCAGAACACAAAAGTTCAAAATGAACAATTATTGAAACTAATCTGCAAAAACAACTGCGATGTTGTGTAAAACTAAATATGATAAAAAGGTTACTTACGTTATCATGTACACTCATCTAAAGGATTATTAGGAACACCATACTAATACTGTGTTTGACCCCCTTCCGTCTTCAGAACTGCCTTAATTCTACGTGGCATTGATTCAACAAGGTGCTGAAAGCATTATTTAGAAATGTTGGCCCATATTGATAGGATAGCATCTTGCAGTTGATGGAGATTTGTGGGATGCACATCCAAGGGCAAGAAGCTCCCGTTCCACCACATCCCAAAGATGCTATATTGGGTTTAGATCTGGTGACTGTGGGGGCCATTTTAGTACAGTGAACTCATTGTCATGGTCAAGAAACCAATTTGAAATGATTTGAGCTTTGTGACATGGTTCATTATCCTGCTGGTAGTAGCCCTCAGAGGATGGGTACATGGTGGTCGTAAAGGGATGGACATGGTCAGAAACAATGCTCAGATAGGCCGTGGCATTTAAACGATGCCTAATTGGCAATAAGGGGCCTAAAGTGTGCCAAGAAAACATCCCCCACACCATTACACCACCACCACCAGCCTGCACAGTGATAACAAGGCATGATGGATACATGTTCTCATTCTGTTTACGCCTCATTCTGACTCTACCATCTGAATGTCTCAACAGAAATCGAGACTCATCAGACCAGGCAACATTTTTCCAGTCTTCAACTGTCCAATTTTGGTGAGCTTGTGCAAATTGTAGCCTCTTTTTCCTATTTGTAGTGGAGATGAGTGGTACCCGGTGGGGTCTTCTGCTGTTGTAGCCCATCCGCTTCAAGGGATGTGCGTGTTTTGCCTTCACAAATGCTTTGCTGCAAACCTCGGTTGTAACGAGTGGTTATTTCAGTCAAAGTTGCTCTTCTATCAGCTTTGATCAGTCGGCCCATTCTCCTCTGACCTCTAGCATCAACAAGGCATTTTCATACTGGATATTTTCCCCTTTTCACACCATTCTTTGTAAACCCTAGAAATGGTTGTGGGTGAAAATCACAGTAACTGAGCAGATTGTGAAATACTCATACTGGCCCGTCTGGCACCAACAACCAGTTTTAAACTGGTTTTAAAAGTTTAAGTTTTAAACCTAAATCACTTTTCTTTCCCATTCTGACATTCAGTTTGGAGTTCAGGAGATTGTCTTGACCAGGACCACACCCCTAAATGTTGATTAGATAATTGCATTAATGAGAAATTGAACAGGTGTTCCTAATAATCCTTTAGGTGAGTGTATGTTCTGAAGACTTTAATAAGTGATCTTTTCATATCTTCCTCTATCAGTCTGTGTGTCCATCTGTTCCTCCTCTTCCTCTTCTCGTCTGAGTGGATCACTAATAACATGCCCTCCTTCCTATATGTCCCACTGGTTTCATTTCGGTTTGAGAGAGGCCAGGGTCGCCTCTCAGTCCTTCCCCGCATTCATCAGCGTCACAGCCCTTATTGCTCTGTGCTGTACCATAACCCCACTTCCCCTTCCCCCCTTTTATGGCTGTCTTGAGTTTAGTCATTTATTTCACCTTCTGTCCCTCTGCCCGGGCTGTATACTCACCGTCTGGGCCCTACAGGGCCCCACACTTAATGGTCTCCAGAGCCCAGAACTAGTGCTTTCCAAGGGATTCCTTAGGTAAGGGCAGCCATATATTTCTTCATTTATAGTTGAATCACACCTAATTCGATCTGTCAAGTTATCTGTCATCAAGCCCTTCTGATACGTGATTTGGATGTATCGGAGGTGGAATAGATTAAATGAGAGTGGGATAGGGGGTCCCTCCAAATACGTAACTTGGATGTATGATGTTGCCATTGTCTTAAATTGAAATATTTTTCTAATTTATCTATTTTGTGGTTGTACAAAGTTGTGTTGTAATTTTATGTAGTTTTAATGATATACAAGCATCTAGTACAGGGATGTTTTTTGACTTGTGAGCTACTTATTAAACGGCCAGGTCAAAATAATCTATCTACTATAAAAAGACAAAATGTATATTTATTTATGAATATATCGAGAATTCTTTATATGCACAATATATGTTGGTGTAGCTTGCATAACTACATTAATGCATATTGCACAATACAACTATGTACATTTGAGTTTGAACAAAAAGACTGCTGTCCGTAGATTTTAGTTCCTTCACCCTTTTCAGTTCGCTTTTCAGAGGGAAGTCAGTATTGTACTTTTTATGAACAGTCCGAAAATGCCGCTCCACATTTCCCTTCTTTGGTAGAGCGATGAAAGACTGGCAGATGAGGCAATTGCACTTCCAAAATTACATAGTGAAAAAAAAGTCCCCTTCCCACTCCGTATGGAAGTGGTCATTTTTTTACTCTTTCCAGCTCTTTGTCCAGCTCCCCCACTCATTTTTATACCTTTTCTTAAGTTTAAAATAAGTAAATTGGAGGATTTCTCACTAGCTTTCCAGAGTTTTCCAGCACTTGGCGCCGTTGTATTCATGAGCATGTGCGGTACGTCAATCAAGTGACAAATGTCATAGTGAGGACTGATCCATGCGATCTACCCACACTACCTTTGTGATTGACTGGTAGATCGCAATCAACGTATTGGGGACCACTGGTTTAGTTATTCAGTTTAGTTAATTCAAAAATGAACCCCAACGTTGTGGTAAGTAAAGGATTTATTTTGCGATAATTACTTGTTGCCTATTCATTTTTTTGAATCTGGGTTATTATAGTTGAATGAAACTTTAACCATAAAAAAAACCAAAATAACTTAAGATGACACTCCTGATTTTTACATGGCTTCTTAAATATTGATGAACAGCTCAAGTTTGTCAAGCTAAATTACTTTTGATATACTCATTTTTAAAATTATTTACTTTTAAAGTCACGTTCTTGATAGCTCTGAACCCTTTTTTAAAAGTTATCTTTATTACGTTACAAGATTCATAGCCATTTTCATATCAGTTATTACATATGAAATATAAAATATTGTCCTATCCAATTAATACAGTATAATTAAATATGAATTTTGTGAGTTGTACTTTCACTTACCAGTTTTTTGACAGAGAGAAAACCCAGAGAGGACCCAGAACAAAGCCTTGAGGAACACCCTTAATCTGGGGTGTGTTAAGAGATGTTCTCTACAGGTTGTTGAGCTGTACTCTTTGGTTTCTTTATCTCAGGGGTTCCATGATTAGATTTTACTGCTAAGAGTCATGTGTGACCCTCTTGTTAATCCAAAGAGAGAGTAGCACCAGAGACAACAGCGTCATTACTGAGCCCTTCACTGTGTGTGAGAGTGAGAAAAATAGACGATAAGTGTGCATGTGTGCTTGTGTTTGTGTATTTCAGAAGTCAGAAGGGGTTTGAAGTTCCCGCTTCATGGGGGTCCACATTACCACTTAACCAATGTGATTGTGCTTGTGTGGCAGGGTTTGGAGGCTGCCTCTCCTGAGGGGCAGGAGTCTGTAATTGGGCTTATGTCTGTGTCTGCTGGAGAAAGTTACAGCATACTTCACCAGAGTGCTGCTACTAGCCTTTAGGGACAGCCACAGTTAGCCACTGTGAATACCTAGAATTTTGGGAATGTGTATTTCCAGGGTCTGCCATAATTATCCCTTCTGGTCGCACAGGTACCACCCCGCCCTCTAGGTTTCTCTTGCTTCACATTCCTCTCTTTGGGTGTAATCACTTTGGTAAGGGAGGGCAGACAGGTCTCCTATTATCTGAAGACACCTAAAGGCCCCGATAGAAGCCTTCTGTTGCTGAACTGACAACATGACAGCGTGTTAGCATCCCACTCTGATAATACCACAGTCAATGTGTCCAGTGTACGAATCTAAGTGCTTGGCGTCTGCACTTTCTCTCCCTTTGTCTGTCTCTCATTTTTCTTGTTTTTTTTCTTTATTTGGTCAAAATTTCAGACAGGTTTTTTTTTTTTTTTTACGTAAGTCTTTGACTCTAAGTTTCTTTAGATAGTTCAAATTTATGATTTTCCAGTAAGACCTTTCTGTATGTTAATGTATTTATACACTGCTTTTACTGCAGATTCGTAAATCTACTTTAGTTTAGATAAAATAAAATAAACCGGCAGAACTATCATTATTAATGACAACCTTCAATTTGAAAATGTAGTTAGTTAGCAACACTGCAAATCACCAGCAAAAAAATAACTGGTGTTCACTGAAGTTCATTGAATCCATATCATTGTATTAATGTATTGTGTACACACACACACACACACACACACAACAAAATAATGAAATAAAATAATTTAAAAATCTATCTATCTATTTATTTATCTACAAAATGAATAGCAGTATTTAACTACAATTTCAATTAGCATTTTCACTAAAGGATGATGACCCATTTAAAGTAGTATTTTTTTAAAGGGCATAAACATAAATAAAATAATAAAATGACATAAAAACAACAATGTACCAATGTTTTGTCATGCATTTAATCTGTGGGGTAAAAAAATCAGGGGAGGGAGAGGCAGACTTTTGTGTCGACAACCAGGCGTTAGAGATTATGAAATTTGCCTAAGTGTGTTAATTGGCTGATTAGCAGGGTGGCTGGATTTGCAGGTGTGGATTGATTGGAGCGACGGGGTTTCTCCACGCTGAGGGGACTCAGGGATTTGAGGAGGAGGGGGCGGCTCGGTGGGCAAGCTGGTTACACCGGAATTGATCTTAATTAGATCTGAGAGACCTGCCACAGCAGAATGGTCACAGCGATTAAAATGAAAAACAGGAGAAATTACTGATCAAATTAATCATAATGTCAGCCTACAGCTGTAGGTCTGCTGTAATTTGCCACTCCACTGGCTTACATCAGCCCTGAGCCACACGCACACACACTCTGTGGCACAGAAAGAGAGAGAGGGAAGCAGAGCAGACCAAACACATACAGTAGACACACTCATGTTGCGACAATATGTGTGTGTATTTCAAAGTGACTTTTTTTGTGGAAAACAATAAATACATGTATGTTAAAATATTTATTATTGTTTTTAAAATAAATAATCTCCAGGGATGCATTTATTTAATAAGAAATATAGTAAAAACAGAAATAATTTTAAATATCTCAAAGAATGAAATATTTATTTTGAAAATCTATTTATTCTAAAATATATTTATTCTATATTTCATTAAAGACTAGATTTTGTTACAAAAGTCAATAGAAAGCAATATCAATACACTGAGAGTTGGATTAAAAATCATACCAAGAATCACAGTAAAAAACTAAAGTTACAGGCGGATCCAACAAGTTCATCACAGCAATAATGTAAGTCAGTGGTTTGTATGGCTCCACGTGCCTGTATGCACTCACAACATCATCTGGGCTCCTAATGAGATGGAGGATTGTGGCCTGGAGGATCTCCTCCCAGACCTGGATCAGGGCATCAGTAGCTCCTGGACAGTCTGTGGTGATACTTGGCGGCTTGATGCTCCAATAAATAATGTCCCAGAGGTTCTCAATTGGATTCAATTCTGGGGAACATGAGGGCCAGTCAATGGCATCAATGCCTTCATCATCATCTAAAAACTGCCTACACACTCTAGCCACATGAGGCCAGCATTATCATGCACCAGGAGGAACCCAGAACCACAGAATAAGGTCTGAAAATGGCACTGAGGATTTCATCCTGGTATCTAACAGCAGTAAGAAAACAACTGACTAGCATGTGGAGGTCTATGTGACCCTCCAAGGATATTCCTTTCAAATGTCAATTCAGTTGCACACTGCTGAGCTGTGAGCACAGGTCCTGCTAGAGGATGTCGGACCCTCATGCTGCCCTCGTGAAGTCTGTTTCTAACAGTTTGGTCAGAAACATGAACACCAGTAGCTGCTGAAGGTCATTTTATAGGACTCTGGCAGTGCTCATCCTGTTCCTCTTATCATAAAGGAGCAGATACCCGTCCTGCTGCTGGGCTGTTGCCCTGTCCATCTCTCCTCATGAAATGGTCATGCTCTTGAAACTCTCATGGGAGACACACCAAACCTCCTCTTCACTGGACGTGTGGATGTGTCATCCTGGAGGAGCAGGACTGCCTGTGCAACTTTTTTGGGTTGATGCAACAGACAGTGACAAGGACCCCAACAAAACACAAAACTTAAGATAAATCAGTCAGGAAGAATAAGGAGAGAACAACTTTCTGTGGCCACCACCTGCAAAATCAATCCCTTTTTGGGGATTGTCTTGCTATTTCCTCTCCAATGCACCTGCTGTTACTTTCATTTGCAGTAATAATAATTCCTATTTGGGCAGATTGATATTCCTGAAGTTTAATTAATTTGGTGTTATAAAGTGTTGCCTTCATTTTTTTGATCAGTGTATTTTAAACTGTTATCTGTTCCTGTGAAAAAAGCAGAATTTTCAGCAGCCATCCAGTCTTCAGATTTGAATGATTCTTCAGAAATTATTGTAATACTGTTATTGTAAGAATATTTCTTCTTATTGGTGTTGAAAACCATTTATTATTTTACATTTTTATCACTATTTGATTAATAGAATGCTCAAAAGAACATAATTTATGTTTTGTTTAACATTATAAATGACTTAATTTTGATCAGTTAAAGTCCTGTTCTTATATATAATGGGTTGCAAGCATAGTCAAATTCAGTCTAGTAGTCGTTGTCTCCTTTTCTGTGGTGTCTGTCTCTCTAACTCTCTTATGTTCCCTCTCTCCCAGCATGTCATACTACTCTGCACTGTCTGTTCAGTCTTTGACCTTGCCACTGTGTCTGCCTCTATGATTCCAGGGCAAAAAGAGAGACAGAAAGACTCTGATGCCTAAGAAAAAACTGGTTCATTCCTAGCCATATTCTGATGCAATACAATTTTTGTAATAAATACAAAATATGCATATATTTTAAAGGACTTTTAAAGGGATTGTTCATCTCAGAATGAACATTTGGTCACCAAACCTGTATGCCTTTCTTTCTTCTGTGGGACATCACATAGTTTACGTATTCTAAAAAAAAAAAAAATGCCTAAGTGGAAGTCAGTGGTCACCCAAACTAATAGGTTACCAACATTCTTAATGTATGTTCCACAGAGGAGTTATGAAGTTTGAAAGGTTTTGAGGTGATCCTTTATATTGTCTTCTATGTGTTGCCATGATATAATTTTGTTTTGATTCCAGAAGTGATTAGTCAAACAACATTTAGAACTCAAATGACAATTTGTGTTAAGTGTTTGAGCCTGTTCCCAAGTGCAAAGATACCAAAATCTACATGCCGAAATGTACAAAATGATTCTGCATCACCTCAAAAACAGCCATTGAGACAGTTCTAACGAACCATTTTCTCCAGGTATTATAGACCACCTTGGACTTAGCTGTCTCTCTTTCTGTCTTCTGTCAGACAGAGTGGCTTTGAGGGTCTGCCTGGACCCCCGACCCAGAGTCTTACGGCAGTAATTACAGGCTACTGCCCGGTATTCTGCCAACGGCAATTTATTGCCTCAATGTATGGCTGACTCCCACTGTCTCCTCTTGCTCTCTCCGTCTTGCTTTACCCTTCCTAACTTTCATCGCTTTCCCCTTTCCCTCTCACCTATCGCATTTTCTATCTCACTCTCTCACTCATTCATACTGTTCCTCAACCTCTCTAGACTGTACTGCGCCCTTACTTGTCCATCTTTTACCCCCACTTTCTCTCCCACTCGCCCGTCACTCTAAGACACACCCCTCCTGATGTACTGATGTGTGCCATGGGTAGCTCAGACCCACGAGTGCTGCAATTACGCCGGCCTCTTCTCCTCCATCCTTTCTATTTCTCTGCTCCTCTCTTCTCCTTTCCTCTCATCTACCTCCCTCTATCTTTGTCCATTCTCCACCATTCCCCAGCAATCAGCCATCATTATAGCTCGCTCCTGAAACCCCATCCCTGCCAAGGTCAGACGCCCTTCTAACACTCATATGCTCATGGACATATACGCACACACACATGCTGTTTTTGTTTCTTGCAGTGCCCCCTTAAGAACATACTGTATTTTTCCCCTTCCATACGCTGATCTGCTTTTACACAACACTGCCCTTGAATTTTTCCTGAAGACACTAATTGTCTGGCTTGTATTTAAAGGAAAGCCTAATTTTCAGAAAATGTTAAACTGTTCAAAAGCTTGTGGTTGGTTCATTGTTTAAATTTGTTTTAAAGAAGTTGCATTTATTTGATCGAAAATACAACTATTGCAATTATTGTTACAATTGTAATTATTATTACTAATATTACAATTTAAAATAAATAAAATAAATTCTAAATAAAATGTTTAGTGTCACATGATCACAGAAATCCTTCTAATATTATTAATATTGTTGTTAAAAACGTTTTGTTCAGCATTTTTTGAAAGTGTAATTTACAACCATAGTTGGCTAACAATGCTTTTGGGAAAAGTTTGTTTGAACGGCGCCCTCTACAGTACAGGTGTGAATAGAACATTTTTGTTTTTTGTTATTAAAAAACAAACAGGCAAATTCACCCTTCGTTCTTTTCTTTTTTTTACCCCACCCTGCCATTCCTTTGCACTCTCTCTCTACCTCTCTCTCTCTCTCTCTCTTTCTGTCTCTCACTGTCTCTCTCTCTCTCTCTCTCTCTCTCTCTCTTTCTGTGTCTCTCACTGTCTCTCTCACTATCTCTCTCTCTCTCTCTCTCTCTCTCTCTCTCTCTCTCTGTCTCCCTCTGTGTCTATCTTTCTTTCTCTCTCTCTCTCTCTCTCACACACACACACACACACACACCCACTCACTCATTAATGCAGTCCAATAGACAGCCATCCTTAAGAAGGCAGAAAATTGCCTTACATAACAAAACTCTCACTATATGAAAATACAAATGCGCACTGGTGACTGAAGCAGAAAATAAGACTATTGCCCATCAAAAGTAGCACTGCGTTTGGTATGAATAATTATAAAGCATGTGATGCAGCCAGTGAGGAAAATCTGGGTGCTGAAAGCAAAGCAACCTTTTATTTACTCAAAATGTGGGATTATTTTCAGAAAAAAAGAGAAGAGGCAGCACTGTGACGTCTATTAAAGAATTAAACTTTATAAGACTTCCAACTATAGACATTTGGATCTAAAATTTGCAATTGTGTCTTTATACAATGACAATTGGACATCTACAATGAAAGTTGTCACTTGCAGGTTATTATTACTTTATATTTTTTGCACACTTGGAGTAGCCAATTTTTTTAGAAGTCATCAAATGGAGGTGCATCATCTCGCTCTCCAGCAGAGAGTTCTTTGTAAAGCAAGATGATGTTCCATGCTGTAGTCACAGACGGTTTTGCTGTGCAGTGAGGGATGCAGTGTTTACCGTATGAACACCATATGAATACTTCTGGCATTTCCAGAACTGGTTTTGACATTATTGTTGTTTGTTGAACACAACGTGTTGAATTAAGAGTGATGCAAAAGACTATTTGAAATCCTATTTGACGCATCTATAAAAACCCCCGCCTAAAACTATGGTTTGAATCAGAATTTTTGAAATTTGATTTCACTAGGGATGCATGATGCACCAATGCATGTGCCAATAACCGTTTTTGGGTGATAAAAGCCATTATTTTTTACTTTTGGTCATCAGCTGATTGTTTAAAAACAGCTGATGATCTGCTGACAGCTGACAGATTATAACCCGTCAATCAAAAGAAAAAAGAAGATACCTTTGTGTTGAATTTTTATTTATGTAATGCATAAAATAGCGAGTAGCGAATCTCTATTTCACCCTATGAATCAGTCATAGTTCAAGCCAGGGTTGCCAGGTTCATCAAACATTATATAGCGCAGGGGTGTCAAACTCAATTGCACAGGGGGCCAAAATCCCCAAAACACTTTAGGTTAACAGGATAAACATTTATTGAAAACACTAAAACTAAACTTTTAAAACTTACCTTTTTTTATTAGATGTGAATAAAAACAGACAGAAATATTATTCTGGAATAAATCAACTTATACCTTAAATAACTTAAAAATATAAAAAATATTTTAAAAATACTTTAAAAAAAATTAAATATATATCCTGTCTAAATTATACAAGTTAGAAATAAAGTAAACAAGTAAGTAAAGTAAAAGTAAGTAAAAGTTAAAAGAACAAACATTCTAATTTCTTTACTCTTATGTCATTTTATATAAAACTTTAAAAGATTTATATATAAAAGATTTTGCTCTCCATAAAAATATATCCTGTCAAAATTATACAAATTCAAAATATGGACATGCTGCATAACAAAACCTGGAAATTTTAATAAAATTTTTGCTTTTCAGCAATAACAAATCAAATCATTGTTGAATTTGCTCTTATGTCATTTGTCTTATAGTGCCGTCTTAAATTATTTAATTACTGCCACATTAGCTCCGCAAATGAGACACACGGGTATACCGGCAGTATGTCAGTAAACATATAGCGTATTTTCCCGCATATAACCCATGGGTTATAGCAGATTTTACAAACTATATCACAATTTTTTTTACACGTAATAATATTTCGATATATTTGTTACGTCCCTAAGGACGTAATGTTTTTTTTTTTTTGCGCTGTATTTTCTTTCTGGCGCTTGTACTATCACTCTGACAGCTGGCGCTGATATGCTGTCTGACCTGTCAATCATGCAAGACGACGTGCTGCCATGAGGGCGGGCTCTTCTCGTCTGATGATCAACACCTGCATTTCGCGCACAAGCACTGTGTACCGAGCCTGAACAGTTATGGATAATTGACAATAACAATCGCGCGGTACTAGCGCGAGCGCGAAGCATCATTAGCCACTTCCTGTTTAATACAGGAAGGTTTCGGCGGGTCAGCTGGAGCGCGGGACATCTCGCGGGCCATTAATAAAATGCTCTCGCGGGCCGGACATAATTACACGCCGGGCCGGATGTGGCCCGCAGGCCTTGAGTTTGACACCTATGATATAGCGTGTGCGAGTCTTCAACTTTAATACAAGTTATAGTACAATAAGACATTAAATGGTATGTTGAAGCATACAGTACAACTTACCAAAATGCACCATATCTCATGTAATTGCA
This sequence comes from Rhodeus uyekii, assembly GCA_037043235.1. Taxonomy (NCBI): domain Eukaryota; kingdom Metazoa; phylum Chordata; class Actinopteri; order Cypriniformes; family Acheilognathidae; genus Rhodeus; species Rhodeus uyekii. The sequence continues at coordinate 1,739,291 of JAWRVZ010000078.1, forward strand.
GATGTCAGTAAAACAGCTTGTGAACAATGTCACTTAATGTTGCACTTACCTCAGGAAAGTTATGTTCAGAGTTTGCTATTTAGCTATAAAAAGCTTTAAATCCAGTCATTAATTACGCAAAGCTTCATACGCTGTAAGACTTTTGTTCATCTCGCTCATGACACGTGTTTTGTGTTGACGCGAGAGCAGATATTTTTGTTTGAATATGCTTTGGAGATTAATAATTTGTGGGTTTTGAGGTTAAAAACTTGAGTCACATGGACTATTTGATTATTTGATGCATATTCTGTCAATGGAGGGACAGAAATTAAAAAGATTTTCATTTGTGCTCCAAAGATGAAATGTCTTACCGATTTTGGTTTGGGTGAACTAACCCTTTTAACCTCTAATATTATAGGAATGTACCAAATAAGATGGTTCCAGTATAGTTTACAGTATTTTTTTTTTTTTTGGGTGTCAGTAATTATTATTTATGTCATTTATAATTAGCTATTGGTACTGGTGGAGAAATTTAGTATTGTTGCAAATCTTTAGATTTCATGCGTTTTTGCTGTCCAGACTTTCAAAAATCCATCTGAATATGCAAAAAAATCTCATCTTTACTATCAGTCTGAACATATTCTCAGTCTCTCTTTCTCTCCCTCTCTTAATAAATATCTGGGGTAATCTAAAAAAAAGTTGTGTCCTGTGCTGGCAGAAAACACATTTTTAATATCATTCAGCACTTAAGTTTCTTCTGACCTTTTAAAAATTGCCCAGAGAAACACTGGGAAGTTTCTGATCAATGTTGTGTCCAAATGTTGTCAATTCATCATTCCACTTAAGGATGAGTGTTTGTGTTAAGGTTTGGTTGAGTGTATTTGCATGTGTGTGTGTGCGTACAAATGGATGAGCTGGTCAGGTTTGTGTGTATATGTTATCGATCGGACCTCTGACCACATCATAGCCACAGAACCCTGCTCAGCCACCATTAATCTCGGTGCTCAGAGTTCTCAAATGGCAGCTGGCAGCCCCAGCTCCAAACCCAACCATTTCTCTTCATTAGCTCGGCTCACTCTGAGACGCCATGCGGAGGAGTAATCATTTACCATTATTCTAGTTATGAAACTCACACACAGCTGACGCTGGACTTTATTGAATAGAGGCCATCAAAAGATCACCAGCCATTGATTAAGCCAATATTAAAGTCATTCAAATGCGGATCTGTATGTCAAACAACAGTAAGTGAAAAGAGATGGCATTCTGTTCAAATGCCGAAGAGGAGAATTTGACATGATGAATTAAAATAGTTGAAGTTACTTCAAAAAGAGACATGCTGTTCCATATTTTCTACTTAGCTTAAGACATGCAATAGTTTGCTTTCTGTCATTTTAAGACAAACAACCATTGATTGTTTTGCATTTAATGGTTTTATTATTTTTTCATCATAGGAAATCTTATAGAGACCTTGTCTCTGGCGGCCATCGGAAATGTAATATTAACTTTGCACAAAATTGATGGTCCTACATAGTTACTGTACTGTTCGTATCTGTTTTTTTCTTTTTGGGGGGTTTCATTTTACATGGAAATAACAGTGCTATATGTGTAACTCTGCAGTCAGCAGTTTTGCTTGGAACTTTAGTTTTGCAGCAAAATATTCTTTAATCAATCACATCGAATTGTGGCCAAAAGCATTTGGGTAATTTTTCAATAGGAAAAATGATAAAAGATGTTGTTAAGGAAATGTATAAATAAAATGTACATTTGTTTGAACAGTTCTAGAGGTTACACAGTCCTGCCTCTTTGCAGCAAAAATGACTGATGGCTTAAAATTACTGTATGGATTTTAAGGGCTACAGTTATGGAAGCAGGATTTTATATAATGACACCAAAAGCAGTTAATTATGCTTGAGTTAATGAGTCACATGATTGACGGTCAGCACTGGGCAGTCCATCACACCTTTATAGGTACATTTGTCATTAATTTCCTTCCTTGTTCCTCTGTCATTTGCATTCCGGCACGTTAAACGTGACCCCTTTTGCCCCCTCTTTTCCTAACAGTTGTGCTTTTTATCTGATGAAGTGCAGCATTTTAAACAGAAAATTGGGCCCTTTATGCTGCCAGTGCAGTGCATCATGGGAGGGCTGACCCAAGACTACCAGCTTCTTTAACTTTGTATCGTTTCATGTCTCTTCATTCCTGTTTTTCTTCCTCTAGCTTTTTACTCTCTCACCTATTCTTCCCTCGAGTCGGTATATTTCTGTTTTTCTCTCAGCTATTTATTTATTTGTCAATGGGCAGGTGAAATGGGGCTCTGTAAGTAGCGTTGGTAGTGTGAGGAGAGTCCAGAGGAGACGGCAGGTGATGTGCTCCAGGGGTCCAACAGGGGAGCTGAGGTGTTTGGGACAGTCTAATGGTGTTTTGATGTACCCGGGCAGAGGGGAGGCTCCAGGCTGGGGAATGTGGGAGAAGGAGAGAGGGTTTTTTGAAGAAGGTAGCAGAAGGTCTGGATGTGACGCTGGGGACACGGTGAGCATGCTCAGATGTGTCACTTCTGATTATGTCCACTCTCTATAATGGGAAAACAGAGAGACAGAGAGAGCGAGGGAGAAAAGAAAAAAGGGTGTAACAGAGGTGTGATCATCTTAGGAATTGCTATGATGCAAAAACAATTTTCTTTTGGCTTTTCAGATGTTTAATAATGGTCCTTGTCAGATCTGTCCAGACACTGGAGCCATTGTGTCTCGCCCCATTTAACTGACAAAGTAAATCTGCACATTTCAAAAATAAAAAAAACTGTCCAAACACATTATTTCCAGTAAAACTGTCTCAACATATTTTTAAAGTACCTTTAAAAAGCTAAATTGTGTAACATAAAATGATAATATATCATGAATTAAGTAAAGACCTTTTTTATCTAATTTGGAATTTTTAAAGCATCTTCTTTTTTTCTTTTAAGCATAAATGTAACAAAAATAGATTAGAGGTTTCAAGTTAGAGGTTAAAAAAAAACATTGGCAGTTGGTTAAGAAAAGTAAATGTAACAAAGTTATATTCTGTAAAAAAAAAAAACACTTTTCTATAAATCTTTAACTTTTTTATCTTTAGAGATGGTGTTTTAGCTCTGTTTTTACTTGTAGTGTTAGCAGTAGTCTGTCCCTTGAGGCCTGCCTCTTCCTATTGTATTTGCAGAGAAAGCGATTAAGTCTAAATTTGCAGTCTGAACAGAACAGGCAGAAAATGAACTCTTGCTTCACTTTGATGTCCAGAAGTCCCTTTCCATGGTAACGGGAAGCTGTTTTTCCCTTGTTCAAAAGATTACATGGGTTGTTGCTCCATACGACCCCGCTGGTCAAATGGCCATTGCAGGCCTTGCAGAACTTAATAGTGTTTAAAATTTACTCACACACTTTGCCATGAGGGGTCTTTCTTTCTTTCTTTCTTTACAGCCGAGCAAACATAGACAACATTTAGTTCAGATTTTTCATATAACCCCTCAAACAATGATTCACTGACTCATTTAAACACAGAAATCCTTAGGATTTTTTTTACATTCATATATGTGCAGCATTTTAGGTAAAACTTTTAAGCCACTTTTTTCATTTTCCCTGGTTATATTATTTACAAATCTAATGTGTGTGCAGTAATGGTTATGAATTTCATATTAGATAGATAGATACTTCTTACTTTCAAAAGCAGCTTCTAATGGTATAAATATGCTGAATCAAATTGTTTTAGATGAATACAAGCCCTATTCTCAGTGGGAAAGAGCACTTATGTGCCTCTGACACCACAGTGCTCATTTAAACAGCCAGAGCAGCTTTGAAATGATAAATAATGATAAAGCGGCCATACATTTAGTCACATGACTGCCAATGTTAATCAGTGCAGAACCAAAAGTGATACCTACATTTCTAACATGTTTATGAAGGTTATCAGATAAAAGTCCTAATTTAGTGACAACCATCTCTGTGGAAGCAGAGGGGCCAAAAACTAAGACTTTTGTCTTTGCTGTGTTTAACTGAACGAAATTGTCTGACATCCAATGTTTAATATTCTTCAAACAATGAAATAAGCACAACTAGAAACATCCTTTCGATGTATGGCAAAGTAACACTGTGTCATCTGCATAACAGTGTTATGAAATATTACATTTTCTAAAAACAGCTTACAAAGGGAACATGTATAATCAAAATAAACTGGACCCAAAATTGAGCCCTGTGGAACCCCATAAAAAAACAATGTACAAGATGACAATAATTGGCAATCTCCACAGAAAAAGTCATATCTTTTAAATATGAAGCAAAACCAGTTTAAAGCACAACTCTGGATTAGAGTGAGCTGTAAATAATAAAAAAGGATACCATGATCGAAGATTTTGTACTTTGTACTGTCCTGTGGTCTAAAGTCAGAATTATATTTATCAGAAGTGCCCTTTTTTAAATAAAGAAAGCTGGTTAAACAACCAACAAAATGTATAGTTTAGAGATCGGACTATAATTTTTCAGGAGTTTTGGAAAAAGATTAACAGCTACATTCATTTTTAAAAGGGTAGCTTGATGAATAAGTTAAATTATGAGAAGTTTGTAACTTGAGAAGCTACAGTTTCAGAATAGCTTCCTCAGCACTGCTCATTAGATCAAGTCCTCTCTTCAATCCCCTTCAACTTTAACCTCCACCTCTCCAAGAAGAGAAGAAGAGTGTGAAAGAACAAACGTTTTTCCACATTTACCCTGGTTTTACCTGCTTGTAACCTGCTGTTTTTCTATAAAAACAGTGCCAGCTGTTTAGATCCACACACAAAGATACAATCAACACAAATAGTGGAGCGGTAACGCAGTTTCCTGCCTCCCCACATGGCTCCAAGTGGAGGCAGCCTGCCGGAAAATCACCTGTTTAGATGACAAACACTGCAATCCCCTGCAATCCGCACATTCTCCAAGTCTGCTCTCCATTCACTGCTGCCCCCCAAAGTTAGAGAGTCTTAATCTGCCCCACTGTGCTGTTGAGTCTTTTATAATGGGCTTTAATATTATTGATCAAAATGGTAAACAAGAACTGGACAACTTAATATCATTATTCTTTTTAAGGTGTACATATCCTCGAAATGAAAATTCCAATAAAAACATTCTGTTTCATACAATTATATACCATGACCAACAAATTGATAAAAGACTAAATAAATTAAAAATAAAATGCTTGTACTAAAAGCATGATAAATTCACGACATTATAATGTAGTGTGAAAATGCATATTGATTTTGAGATTTGCTAAAGATTGCATTTGATTTAACTGTTATTAAAAAGAGTTAGATGACAAAGGTAAGAAAAATGTCATAATAATAATAATAATGAAGAAAGAAAAAAACATTTAGAAAAAAAAAACTATTAGAAATATCCAATCTCAGCCTCTGCTTCTGATTTTTTTTTTTTATAAAAACAAAAATGAGACCAGATCTGGGACAGGTACCTTTCATCTTTAAGATACTTCCTATGAAACAAAGTGTGACTTTTTTTTTTTTCAAGTTACGCTAGGAAATAAACTAAAGCAGATTCAGGTGTCAGTGGATCACTAAAGATGATCCTGTATGTATCAGCTCATATAATTCACTGGCCTTCTTATCATTCCAGGAGAACGTGTTTCATCATCTCTGTCAAAGAGAGAGTGAAGGGGAGAGAAAGAGAGAGTGTTTGCCCTCAGATAGGGTGAGAGGATTATCTATGAATTCAATCCCTGCTTGATATTGCCATCGTTGTCCATCTCTCTCGCATGCGCTTTCTCTCTGCATTTCACCCCTCTCAGAAATACATGTTTTTATTATCTGAAGATGTTAGCCCAAGATAAGATGCTCTCTACACAGGCACCTTTCCTTCAATCACAAAGCTATTCTCCTTTTCTGTTTAACAGCATAAGCACTCATGGTGTCACTGGCTTACTCTGCAGGAAATCACAAGCAATTATTCTAATGCACAACACTAAAAAGGCTGAGCATATTAGTTGAAGCATATTCTAAAATGATTGGCAAATGTTTTTAAGTAACGTCTCCATGTTCCCTCTGCATACAGAAGAATCATTTGCAAATCTCTTCACAAACGTTAAAGATGAAAGGCTGAAATGTCCTGAAGTCTCTGAGAGCTTTTACCGCTCACAATAGCCACATGGTGAGGCATTGAGGAGCAAAAATCGTTGCCCTTAACATTTTGGGTCGCTGATATTATCAACTGGCACTTGACTTTTGCAGAAGGACAAAGAAACGTCGGCCATAAAGAGGCGATTTCTGTGATTAGTGATAAAAAAGGGTGACTTTCAGTCCAGGGGACATAGTATCAATCTCAGCCAATTTTAGGCCACCAACATGAAATATGATTTCATAAGACAAATGCGGTGTCATTCTTAATGTGCTTAACCTTTACTGTCAATGAAAAAGTATTGATCGCTCCGTGGTATTTTCTCATCATTTGATTTCAGAGAGCTTGGTAATATATGATGGTGTGAGAAGATGAAAGATGAATGGCAGCTGAATGCTCTCACTTTAACAAAGCTGAATGGCCCCTGCTGAGAGATGAGGGGTGCGGACAGAGGAGACAGGATACAGGAATATAGAAATTTGTTAGAGATGGTTGTTCTTTAGTTCCTCTTGCTACTTCTGTAGTCAAAATCAAAATGCTATCATCATTTACTCACTCTTGTGTCATTCCGAACCTTCCGTTTCAATGAAATAAAAAGGAAATAGAAAAGAATGTTATGGTCTTACTTTTCAATTTAATTAAATTAAGCTTCATAAGGATTCAAAAGGATCGAACTCGAGTTCCCGATCAGTCCCATTCGTCAACAAACAGATTCATTCAATGTATTCATTGAATGGAAGCGTGTTTGCTTTTTGAAGCCTTAATTCTTCTTCTTCTAAATTTTCCACAGAAGAAAGAAAGTTTTATACGTTTGGAATGCTGTGAAGCTGGATAAGTAATGGCAGAGTTTTAATTACAGGGTGAAAATCTCTTTAAAGCACAGTGGCATCAAAAATATCATCACCGTACACCTGTGAACTTGTTCTGACAGAATCTTTTGGGATTATACGCTTTATGATTCAGAGCAAAAGCAAACTCAGAACTTGTCAAAAAAGAACAGCAGTTTGATTTCAGAAATAACCTGCTGTCTATATCACTGTTGACTGCCATTAGCTGTTTTCTTTTTTGTTTTTTTACCCTTTCTGCCTGCTGTCACCACGCCTGCTCTCCTCTGTCTGCTCGGAGCGCTGTTTCCATTACTGCCTCATTGTGACGAATAATTGGGGACTCTGTGTGCAGTCCTGCGTGAGCTCTTGATCTACTTAAAGAACCTAATAAGCCCGTATTCTGCAGCCCTGCAACCCAATAAGTATTGCGTTCACTCAGCTTATTAGGAGGTTTGCCTGATTTATTTATTGACCTGTGCATTTGTATGTGGGCTTGTGTGTGGTATTAACATGAGATGAAAATGTCTGTCTGTCTGTCTGTCTGTCTATGTCACTATGTTTTCCTCCATAGTGACAAAAAATGATAATTTAGCCTTTTGCAGTTAAGCTGTTATTGAATGTTTTATTTAAATAAAACAATAGTTGCATTTTTCCTTTAATGCCGTTTTTTTAACACCAATGATAATGGCATATGTCTTACAGTTTTGTTTTCTTCATTTCATATATATATATATATATATATATATATATATATATATATATATATATATATATATATATTATGTCGTTCATGCTTTATTTTTAATCCATTAATCCCTAAAACATTGGTGTCCTCCATTTGAGATTGACTTATGTATTATTGGTCCTAGATATAAATGTGTCTAATTTAAAACTGTCACCATATTTTTGTTAATTGCCTCTGATTGGAGAATGTTAACATTTCTTACTGTAATCAATTTGTCGAATAATTAGTTTTTCATTCTGTGTTCACTTCCTTAGCTCAACCCTCTGGCCAGTCAGGCAGCGGTTGCTGCGGCGGCAGCGATGGGCTCAATTGCCGGGTCACAGGTGTTTGGTAATGCTCTCTCCAGCCTACAGGGGGTCACTGGACAACTGGTCACCAATGCACAAGGACAGGTAAATACACAAACAAACAGCACATTTAAAAGATCATACACATGTGAGCTGAAGTGTGCCCCACATTAATCATAGAACTCTAAGATGAAATTCAAGTAAACGTGGAAAAGTGTTCTGAAGTGGCATGAACATAATTTTCTTTATTAGTGTAATATTACTCAGATACCTAAATCCAGTCTTCAGTACTGACCTTCATGCCCCGACTTAAGCCATGGTAGAGCGAGCCAGAGAGGGGCGTTGTGTTTAGATTGGACAGCAGTGTGGGAGTGCAAGGGATAAAATGCTGACCTTGTCATATTTACGGGACCGGCTGCAGAATTGTTCCATCAGTATCCAGAGGCTTGAACGATGAGGCTTGTCAGACCAGGGCCCTATCTAATGAATCATCTTATCGCAGGTGTGCACTGCTCCCATATTAAAGGAAAGATTGTATAGCCAATGTGCCCTTTCACGCTACAAACAGCATTATTTACCTTAACCCTTGTCTCATTCCCCTCCTTGCATTGACACTTTCTCTTCTGTAATACGATGGAAAGCATTGTTTGAGAAATTGCATGCTGGCGGCCTCTTTATGTAGCCAGCCCACTCTTATTGAAGGCTTTATGGGTGCTTTTAACAGTTTTGGTTGTAAATGTAATCAAAAATATCTAATGAGATTTTATATGAAAAAAAGGAACCACATGCTCAGTGAGGACAGCACAATAAATTGGCTTATCAACTTTCAGCAAGGAGGAGAGAATGGTCTCCATATCTTTTGTTGTTAATGTCAAAGGCAATGCATCAAATCAAATTCATCTATAACCTAGTAGAAACTGGTCACATTAGTCAGATACATGTGTATACATATATTTAGTACACTGAAGTATATTTAAGGAAAACACACTACCATTCAAAAGATTGGATTCAGTAAGAAATGTAAAGAAATTAATGCTTTTATTCAGCAAGGATGCATTAATTTGATCAAAAGTGACAGTAAAGACATTTAGAATGTCACAATGTGTATGTTATAACCCCCCCCCCCCCAAAAAACAAAAACAAAAAACAACAACCATGAACTGGCAACGATTTTAAAAATTGAAAATGAGAAGAATCAGTATATTAGAATCATTTCTGAAGGATCATGTCACACTAAAGACTTGGATCACAGGAATACATTTTAAAAGATATTATGTTATATATGACAATATGTTTCTTATTGTATTTTTGATATATGTACACACTCTCACACACACACACACACACACACACACACATATATATATATATATATATATATATATATATATATATATATATATGCACATATACATTTAAATGTGTATGTGTGTGTCTGTTGTAGATTATTTTATTATTTATTAGATTTTTATTTCATTTTTATTATCACAAGTTTTCAGATTTATATAAGTACCGGTATATATTCTTTTTCGAAATTATGTGGTTACACTACAATGAGGTCTCATTTGTTTGCATTAATGTTACCTAGACTAGTTAAGTCATCTTTGTTATTGTTAGTTTCTAAAAATCCAGCTGTTCATGTTAGTTCAAAGTGCATTAACAAGTGTTAATAAGTACAAAGTTTGTTTTTTAATAATGTATCAGTAAATGCTGAAATGAACATTAATTACCGTAAGATCAATAAATGCTGTAGAAGAATTCTTAATTTTTAATTCATGTTACCTAAAGTAGTTAACTAATATTTACTCAACTAATGAAACCTTATTGTAAAGTGTTACAATTATATTTCTTTTTCAATACATTTTGTGTCTTTCTAACATGTTGGGTCACTACATGATGTCCAAAAAAACAAAAATATATTTTTATTATTTATGTTCAGGTATAACCTTTTGAATATTATGAAGATTAATCCACAATTCTTGTCTGTATTAAAAGAAAAAAAATTTATTCTTGTTCAGTGTATGATATATTGTCACTCATGTGAGAACAACCCAAATGTGTGTATATGTACGGTAGATGTTACTTAACAAACTGGTATGGCCTTGTCTATACTGAAAGTGCCTGCAGGGCTTGGCTGGACGTATTGGCATGGCGATGCCGTTGATGGGATGCGCTGTGTTTGTAGTGTCGTGGCGGCTGACACTGGCTGACATAATCAGGTCACTGAGACGGTCAAAGCCTAGGGCTACAGGCTCTGCTCTCGACCTTATTACTGAGGCACATTATTCAGTTTGAGCCTGCTAAAACACCCACCACCCTTTCGAGCCTCGTCCCCTGCCCTTCTTTTGCTTTTAACATTAATATGATACTAATACAGGCCGCAGACGTGGCCAGGGGAGCAGCAGATGCTGCCACAGACAAAAAAGGGGGAAAAAAAGAAAGAAAAAGGAAAAGGTTGGAGTAAAGGGATGAGGCAATGTGTTGCTTTAGACTTAGGCTCTCTTTGTTTGGTCAGGGTGTTGGTTTAGCTCTTAGGCGTTAATGTTGGCCTGATAGTAGATTACTAAAATAACACAAATCTAGCCGTGTTGCTTTAAGCAAAGTCTATAAGTAGCAGAGTTTTCCCTCAGCTGCCACACAGCTGAATATTGTCTCGTTGTGTGTGTGGTGGATTGAAGAAGGAAATAAATAGTGAATGCTACTGCATCTGAGAATCGACACATATTCAAATAAAAATGTTCATTGCTTGAATATACTGTTTATTTATTTGACAAATAATAGGCTTTATGTCAAACGTCACATAAGCAAACAGGAAAGCAGGTCTCATTGCATCTACTTATAGTGATAACTGGTGGTGATTTCTATAGACTTGTAAGGTACTCAGATAACCTAGTTTTAACCTAGTTTTATTCGATTTGAATATCAAAATGTCAGTAGTAAGAAGGTAAATAAAAATATATCAATCTGCATATATGATGGGCATCACATCAGCAGACATTACAGCAGAATTTGCTAAAATTATCCTCTACCATCCACTCTTGAGTCTATTCATTCGTCTTTTAGATGGAAAATAAACTTTTTTTTTTGCTTAGGATCAAATGAGTGGGAAGATCAAAGTTTTACACCACAATGACTTTAGCAGTCTCTTCTGGGTCTGACTGATAGCAGGGGCAAAATTCCCGGCTCTTTTAACACTGTTTGGCTTTAAACATCTCCCTTCTTTTGAATTTTCTCCTTCGTTTCCTCCATCCTTTTAAATCATTATAATTTTATCTGGGTAAAGACTCCATCTAAAGAAATACACAAATAAATAATTACGTTTTTTCTTAATTATAGTACTATAAAATGACACATTTATTTAATACTAAGGAACAATTTATACTTGTCAAGTAAATCTTACTTAAAATTGGATTAATTATATTAACATGCAATATAAATAACATGGATACACAATATAGTGTTAGTTTTAGCACAAACTGTCTTAACAATGAAGTCCAGAAGTCATGTTAAAAAGTTTTCTATTTATCTTTCAATCTAATTTTATCTAATGGAAAATAATAATTTGTTATTTAAGCAGTTGATAACTTTGACTAAGACTGCATCAGCAAATACAGTGTTTGACCGTTTCTGATCTGTGTTTTTTGCACGGTGATGGGTGTTAGAAGTTTGGAATTCTCTCTCAATATGTGTCCCCATCCTATTCCCCTCCAAACAGCGGGCAGTAGGGCAGAAAATGGGCAGGGATATTGCCTGGCGGCCATGGCTAACACTGAAGATTGGCCTGGCTGCAGGAAGAGATGACATTCCCTGGGAATCACTGCCAGTATAATCCTAATGAGTTCTGCTCAAAGAGGAGAAACAGAGACAGAGAAACAAGTAGGAAGGGAGATGAACGCTCACCACAGTGTAAAGCATGTATAAAGTGCAGAGGCACAAAAGCAAGTTACCCTCGTGAAAAACAAATGTATTTGAAATACATACATTTTATGCCAAGTATGCTACAAATACATTATACATTTACCTATTTATGTACTTAATATAAATATCCTGCAATTGTACTTTTAGTGTACTAAATTGCTATACTTAAAGTCTGCTAAATAGGAACAACTAATTTTGTTCTTAATGCACTTAATTATCTGGAAAAATGTGCTTCAGAATATTTGAATTTTCTAAAATATCTTGCATTTAAAGAGAGATCCTACTATCCTTACTAATAGTGAGAATAAAATGCATATTTTAGGCTTATTATTAAGAAATGTGCATTGTGAAAAAAAAAAAAAAGAAATGCTCCAAATAAAGTTTAATTTTATATAAGTAAGTCTCACGTGATATGTCAGGAAATATGCTGATAGATTAATGAAATAAATGTATTTTAAACACACTTAGGTTTTTTTCACTAGGGCAAAAACAGATGTAGGACACAATATATGGATTTACCCCATAACTATAATTTTATCTCCTGCCATTTCAGGCAGGTGTTTCTCATGCAGACAAAATACATGATCAGATTTAAGAGCGCAGCACGGGCTCATGCTGGATTGGTTGACAACGTTTCAGGAGATTGTTTACATCAAACACCCAATGTGATCGAGTCACCGGCAAAGTCCACATATGTTTCACTTGGTTTTACCAAATCAGATGGATTTTTATTTGCTACTTATAAGGATTCATGAGGAACATGTCAACTCTAATGTGTCAGTCATTCATGGAAACAGTTTTAAATTTAATTTGTCCTTCTATATGTTTTTTTTTTCTCAGCTTAGCTACTTGTAACATCACACATACATAAATGATTTTAACCCACATCAACCTGAAAACTTGTAGAGGTAGTTTTGTCAAGATAATGAAAATTCAGTCACTATTTATTCCCCTTCATGCCTATATGTCTTTATGTATTCTAAGGAACATAAAGAATGAATTTTAAATAATTATCTGTTCTTGTTCATCTAATGACAACATCAGTGTGGTCCAAATCAACATCAGATTTTGTTGATTTATTGTCTCTTTTCAAAATTGACTAAAAAATGTACTTCTTTCCAAATTATTTTTGTGCTCCACAGAAGATAGTCATACAAGTTTGGAATAACATGGAAAATTTAAATTTTTGTGTGACCCTCCACACTAATTTTAATTTCAAATCAATTAATCCTCATTAATGTCATATAGAGTAGATTTTTCACTGTTAATTTGAATTTTTATTAACTAGCCTTGACATATCCTTATTAAAATGATTTGAACATAGAGTACCCATCAAATTAAAATATTCAACTAGACACACTTACATGTGAAAAGTACAAGCTTACAGCAAAATGAATTGCTTAATTAAACTAGTAAAAGAAATCAAAACTCTGAGGCCTCATAATATTGTGTAGAAATGCCAGAAAATGCCAGAAAAGATTGACACTTTTTGTTTACGTTGAGAAAATGCTGATTTTGCCTGAGGTCAGTGCAGTTGCAGTTGTAAAAACAAGTCACAGTAAACTGAGAGCACAGTGAATGTGGCTATTCAGAGCAGCCCGGGACAGTATGTAGCTGTCAGCTCGTGTGCTGTATTATTGCTCGTGTTAGAGCAGCCACTTAGTCCAATGAGAGTGAATAATTGAGCGGAACAAGCCCTGAGACAAGACGGCATGCAAATGCCATGTCGGGGGACACGAGCGCCACACCGCACAATAAAATATGCTAAGTGGCAGGAGAGAGGGCCGCGGAGGATTGAGAGGGAGCGATAAAGAGCGACGGAGGGAGGGAGAGAGAGAGATAAATTATCTGTCGCTTAATGCGAAGCAACGCAACCAAATGAGCCGTGGTGAGGGTGAATTACACATAGTCAGCCTTCCTTTTTTCCACTGCTCCATCGTCATTATGTCAAAGAGAGGAGGGAAGAGGCGGAGGAGAGGGACGGTCAGAGATTATACAGATGCAGAGCTTGTTAGCGCAGCTGGGGGTCTGCTGGCAGGCGAGGGTAAATTATACACGATAGATCAATGGTGCTTTTACAGTATAGGTGGTATATCGCACATGTGCACACTCAGTTTCTTGAGAGTATGTGCTACACTCGAACTTGCAACTCTCGCAGGAGCACGACAGCTCATGTGCATGCCACTAGGTCTGGACTTTTATTTGTGGCATAAAATGTAATCAGATATTAAGTCAGGAGATAAAATGTTGGACTGGATATTTTTTAGAATTTTTTGAAAGATTGAATAGCATAAATAGCATAAATTAAGTCGTATCCACCTTTTTTCCTAACGAGCCTACTGCATTGTAGATTATTAAATGTATTAATTTTAGATTATTATTACTTCCGGTTTGGGGAAATCCCACCTAAGAAGAATTTCAGATCATAAGGTTTCACTACAAATAATTCTTAAACGTCAGTTTGACCAAATTAACTGAAAAATCTTTATTTTCTATTTTCAGGTGCTATTTTCATGTAATATCGAGGTATTACATGAGCTTTTTTACTTGCTGAATTATTTTTCTCCTGATTATTTACTTTTTTCTATTTTCTTTCACTGTAACTGTATGAAAAAAACCGTATACTGAGCATTTATGGTGTATTCTTCTGATTTAGTTACTTTAATACTTTTAAATGGCCTTTTAATGTTTGGTGGTTGAAGCATGAGTTGAATGATGTCATCTCACTGCACCCAGCTTTTGAAAATGCTTATCATTGAGTCCACAGAGCGAACAATTTGCTGATTTAACTGGAAGTTACTCCCACAGTTTGCGCTGTCAAGTGTCATGGGAGTATGCAAAAGATGGATAGCACTGCTCCTCCATTGGTTGAAAATGAAGTGACCTTGGTGATGTCACCTAGGTAGGGCAAGGTTTATTATATTTAATCACAAAGACAAGCAGGTGTGCTCAATAAAAGAATGTTCAATAAATGAATCTTACATAAGAAAATCAGCAACACTTACATTGCTGTTCAAAAGTTTGGGTTGAATACGTTTTTTAATAAACAAATTTAATACTTTTTTTCAGTAAGGATGGATTTATTTGATTAAAAGGGACAGTATAGACATGTATAGTGTATACACGTGTATAGACGTATACTTTTTCAAATAAATGCTGTTCTTTTGAAATTTCGAATCATCAAAGGATCCTAAAAGAAGTGTATCACAGTTTACAAAAAAGTTATGAACATTATGCAATAAAATCTGCTTTTCCATCAGGGGACTAAACGTACTAAAATGTGCCTTTACTGTATTTTTGATTAAAAAATAAATAAATAAATGCAGCCTCTGTCTTTGAAGACTTCTTTCAAAAACATTTGAAGTAGTTAAGTAGTTATTTGAAAGTGTCAGTTTTGATTTCATGTGAGCAATGTGTGTATTATGAGTAAAAAAAGCACCTTGAAATTGTTTTTATTACATAGTTGCTTGCCTCAAGCATTTTGATCTCCTCCATTAATACATTGCGTGAGTATAGTTGTGGTTCTCTGGATGAAAGAGGCCTTAAGTCTTGCGGTTCCACTGACACAAACCTTTGTTGTGTGTCGGGAGGAGGCGTTGAGTCCTTTTCTCCTGCGCTGTTGTTCTACATGGCTCATTGAAGCCGTGGCCTTGAGAGGTAAAACAGTGCAGCTACAAAGGGTTACGGCCTTTGATCTGTGACAACGGAGAAAGGGGGTGCAGAAGACCAGTGAAAAGGATTGTGGGAGGAGGGCGTCCCTTATACTAGAACCAGTATTATTAAGGTGTGTGTATGTGTGTGTTTTATTGGGGGACGAGTGGTTAAGAGGCTACGTTATTAACTCGGCCCTTCTCTGCATTTTACACACACACACACACACACACACACACACACACACACACACACAGCTTTCCTCTGGTCTTATGATAGATAATACAGTCAGTGGTGTGCACCAGCACACATAAAGGTACTCAGAGCCTGACCTTTAGAGAGGAGCAGAGAGCACATTTTGTGTGGGGGGGGGCTTTCATGTGCACATACTTGTGTCTGTGTGTAGACTATGTACGTTAGGCTAGGTTTGTGTTTCAGTGCAAGTGGTAATTTATGAGTGTGTGTATGTCTTTCAAGCCTCTCTCAAAAATAAAAAAGGTTATACAGTCTATTTTCTCCGCCCAATAATAAGTAGCCCTCTCTGGTAAAATCTGAGGGCTTTGATACTCTGACACTGATGAGGTCCTCAGAGTCTATGACGTGCTCTAGTTTGATGTCTTTGTTGTTTTGTCAGGTACAAAGATTATGAGTGTGAATACACATTTTTGTCATGTCCTTTAATACTCTTTACCATATATATAAGACAATTTTTGTTTACTAACATAAATGATTATGCTTGAGTAAGATATATAATCAATCAATACGATTTTTTAAAATAAATTAATACTTGAATGCATTAAATTGTTCAAAAGGGACAAACACAGATGTTTTTGATCTAATAATAAGAAATGATTCATAATGTGATTTCTTAAAGATCAGGGTTAGGGTTGTCACATGTAAATAAGTCCCTTTAAGACAAGTCATTTCACTCAAAAGTGTCAGGAAATGCCTCTCGGACAGCTCAGTCATGCGATTACAGTTTTATATCTCTTTGAATTGGGAGACATCAAAAGCTGGCTCCAAAGCTGTTCACTAAGCTGACAAATACATTTCATATTTGAAATCACCAATAAAATCAAACAACTGTCTTATAAATGTTGTTTCTAAAAGCTCAAATCATGACAAAACAAACTATACTTTCCTGAACGGACCAGCCAATACACATATGCTATCATAAGCCTACGCCAGAGCTTCTGACGGCAGCTGCAGTGATGCGATGACTTTACCAATTGGTGATTGGCTCTTTTGTCCTCCATACTGCATGTTGCACTTTCTTTCATTCATAGTAATATGAGTGTACCGTCTTTGTACTGTATATCTAAAATATATTAAAACAGAAAATCTATTGAATAAATATAGTCTTCTTGAGTAAAATATATTCTTTATATATTTTAATATATTTCAAAAACATGAATCTTGCTCTACATTTTTTAGTGGCTGTGTGTGTGTATATAGAGTTATTATTTCTGCACATATCATGTTCCTAACTATTTGCTGTGTTTAATTATTTAAGAATGGCAAAAGATTTATTGATTATTTAAGGATAGCAAAAGATTTGTTGTATATATGTACTGAGTGAATTGTTTAACCTGGATTTTATTTCTCTTTTTTCTGCCATTGTTATAGATCATTGGTACGATCCCTCTGATGCCAAACTCTGTAGGTCCCTCCAGCCAATCAGGGGGGGGCACTCCCTCCCTGCAGGTCCAGCCAATCACACCACAGCTGCTGACCAATGCGCAGGGTCAGATTATAGCCACTGTGATTGGCAACCAGATCCTGCCTGTGATCAACACCCAGGGAATCACACTGTCACCCATTAAACCTGGACAACAGGTAACGACCGTTGACCAAAGAATGGTTTCAAAAACTACTGTGCTATATTAATGCAAAATTACCAGGAAATATGCATGACATATCCAAATATTTGCATAATACCCTATAATATACAGCAAAATACAGCCCAAAACATGTGTAAGACAAAGACAGAGATACCCAATATAGCTTTCCAGTCGCACAGTATTTAAAAGGCCTGAATGCAACAATACTCAAACTTTAATATAAATCATCTTCAAATATCAGTGATCAATATATCAAATGATAATCAAGAAGGTAGTAAGAACACACTGTTAAAGAGCCTAACAACAGTGCAACAAAAGACTGTAGAGGCATGCATATTATCTCCCGTCCCACCCTATAATCTACAGCAGTCGGCTATAAAAGCATCTATAGGTCAAACTCATTTCTGTTGGAGCAACACTGTGTCATATTTACTGGAACCTTTGATCACGGACGTAAACGCAGTAATGCATTTGTAATAATGTTTATGGATTTGCCTGCGTTTCAAATTGACTCCTGAACATTTTCATGCAGCGATAATTTATGGCTGTCAAACACGGTGGCGGCAGAGAGATCCACCGAAGCTCGGTAATTCTCACAGACCTGTCGACAGTTCTGACAGTGTGTGCAACACTACTGACATCTCTCAGCATTCAAAGAAAAACACACTCACGCACAAACACACAGAGGAGAATTAATAGTGCAAGAGAACAGCAGAGAGAAGCCAACCCACTTTTAGACAGATGAGACGCTTGTTTCTTGAAGAGTGGAGATGCACCGTCTACAAGAGACGCTCAATGGTGCATAAAACATGAAAATGTACGGTGCCGCAGTCATGCCACATTGCCCATAATAATGACTCATATTGTATCCACATAATTTTGATTTCTGGGCTCAGTACATGTGTGTGTTTTCCTTTTCGTGTTAAGGTTTCGGTGCTGAATAGCCAGACGCCGTCGTTTCTTTTGTGTACTTGAAAGTCTCTGACAGCCGTGTTCAATGAGAAATTGCATGGGGAGTGAATGCAACCTCTAGCATCTCCACCCGTCCGCATCTCTCATCTCTAATAAACAGGCAAACAAGCCTGCATTTGCTCATTCTAATAAACAGACTCAACAGTTTTACCTAGTAAAGAAACACAGGACAAAAATCTTTTGTCTCTTGAATCCCAAATAGCCTCTTTCTTTTATTCTCTGTAGTTTCTCTGCGGTGATGCGTTCTAAATAGTATGTCCATACATGCTAAGAAAAACAGCACTATGTTATTACTGTTTTTTTGGAGAGGTAACCATCATAAATAAAGATTCCGGTTTCAATTAAGCACTTGTGACATAATGTTGATTTAAAAAGAACTAAATTTTTTATTAAACAAATTATACATAAATTTAGCTTTTTACAGTAGCAAAACTGAATGGGGCCAATCCATAAATGTTAAAACATTCACTGCATCAATAGAATAGCCTCTAGGCTTAAACAAAATGTTTGTTAAAGGGATTTTAGTGTGGAAGATCAGTATCAAAAATATCAATGTAACATTTTACTCTGTAAAAACTTCTTTGCAGTGACAAATGCTGCATCTGAAATAGAATAATCCCCTTTTATATAGTATGCATAAAACAGTACACCATCAGAGTAGTATGTCCGAATATTTAGTATTCGAAACAGTAGGTGAAACATACCCAGATGACCTACCACCAAAATTTTCAAATGCGCATTCAGCTGGAATTTTACTTTCCCATGAAGCCATGAGAGAGGATTTAAAAATGGAACGCATGCGACGTATGCAACTAATGCTGGTAGATCACATGACAGTCTGGATTTATATCTGAATTTAATAGTATTACCCATATTCATAGTATATAGATCATGCATTTTTAACTATCTTGAAGTACGATCAAAAGTGAATGTAGTACCTACTCAGTTTCTGAATTCAGACTCGAAAGTATCCCCATTAACCAAAGATTACCAGATAACGAGAACAACTTTGCAGCTCAAATAATAATTTTAACAAATTAATGTGAGTGGTTAATACAATTATTTAAAAAATATTTCCCACAAATGCTGTGAATGCATTGTACTGAACCTGAAATAGTCCTTTAATGCCATGGTTTTTTTTTTTTGGTACTTTTTATTTATTGAATCTGTTGTATCATTAATCCAATCTTCATTATCACAAGAAAGCAGAATTTGTGCTCAGGAAATATTTCTTATTATCAATGGTCAAAACTGTTCTGCTGCATAATAGGTTTGTGGAAAACCGTGATGATTTTTTTTCAGGATTCTTTGACAATAGAAAAGTACAAAAAAGTACAGTGTTTATTTTAAATATAATTATTTTGTAACATTATATATGTCTTTAGTGTCACTTCTTATTGGTTTAACATTCCATTAGTGAATAAAATCATTAATCTTACTGACCCTACTAACTTTTGAACAGTGCAACTAAATGTGTGTTTTTTTCCACAGCTACCACAGGCCGGCCAGACTTCACAGGCTCCTCCAGTGTCTCAGCCAAGTCTGCTCCGTATGCCCCACAGCCAAAGCCCCCTCCGCCAAGCCTCTTCCTCCTCCTCAACATCATCATCCTCATCCTCGGCCCTCAGCGTAGGCCAGCTAGTGAGCAGTGAGTGTGCACTCTATCTCTTTTGCTTGTATATAGTTTTATATGAGTATATAATCATATATACTCTTATATGAGTTTATATGAGGATATCTTTTTTTAGATGCAATCACGTGTGTTAATGAAAATATGCATTTTCATTCTGTTTTATCAGATTTTAGTTGATTCTGTCATCTAGCTGACCAAACTGTAGGACCTAATGCATGGAAGGTTGTGTTTAGAAGGGCTTTGGCCTCCAGAAGTACCACATATAAATCACTCCCTCCAGCCTGTCAGAGCCACGGCGGCCCTTTTAAAAACTGTTTTACTTAGATAAATTCTCATTTGTCATAGCCAATTGGCCTAAAACCATCTGCAGTGGAGTTTTAAATTCAATAAACAGGAAGCTGCCATTGATCAACTTGCTGTGGATATAACCAATGGACTTTGGTTGTGTTTTCATTTTTTCCCCTCTTTTGTTTTGTTGAAAACATACCCAATACCTTTAGCATTCACTATTCATTTCATCAGTGTATTGCCATGGTGCAGCTCTACATGCCAGATTATGTTTGTCGTGATGTCCTTGGCTAACATTAATTCCCCATAACATGTTTTGAATGGATAGTCTGACTGAACCCACACCCACCACATTCATTTCAGATGGAATGCATGGGGTATTTGCAGTAACTGTACACCTTTTGTATTTGTCAAATCCTTTTTTTATTTCTTGTGCTTTATTTGATGAGGTGGATGTCATGATAACAACATCAAATCGCATTGTTTGGATATCTAAGATATTAAATGATTGGGTCATGGTTGTCCTTTTGGGGTCAAATTCTTCGGTCTTTGAGTATTATTAAAAAGGAATTCATTTTAATGGTTCAGTAATGTAAAATAACAAGGCAAAAAGCAATGTGGCGTGACAATTTGTCATAAATCATTATTATATGGTCAAAAAGACCATGTTGCTGCATGTAACAGGAATTTTTAATATCGCATAGGAGCAAGTTCAGGTTTCAACAACTAATTTGCATATGGGGAGTGACAGGGTGCTGGTTCAATAGATTTTGACTTTAAATATGGCTGATGGATTCTTTTAATAATTCATTCATAATGACGTCCATGAATTATTTAGTCGGCCAAATTTTTCTTATGTAAGCAGGATGTAAGACCACCTGGCAGTGATGTATAATGGCCAATCACATTTTATTAAACTAAAATTGCACACAATAAAATCTTGAACCTTTAATGTAGACACTTAGATGCAAAGCTGTTGAATGAATCAAACTGATGTTGAACCTCTGCATCTACGTCCCTCTGTTTTTCATAGCAAAATGTTGAAATAAAGAAAGAACATGGCATAAAAATAAATACATGCTGAGTATGCATTGTATAGAAAGGCACTTTAGAATGCTATTCACTTAAGCATTCATTTGGGAAGTGTAATTCCTAGCTTGCCTAATACGAAAAGGTTTTAATTTAACGTCATAATATAACAATGGTAGAGCACTTATGTTCAGTTCTGCATTCAGTCTCTGAAGACTCTCAAGATATTCCTATTAAATTAGATCATATTAACAACGAAAAGCCAAACAAAAACGTCAATGCCAGATGGTGAAATGAGAATTATTTCATTGAAATAATAAGCAGATGCTTGAACTAGCTGGAATGATTTAAATGTCAAAATTATTTTGTATAAAAAAAATAGCAAAAGAAACTCAGGTTACATGATTTTAACCTTGTTCCCTTAGAAAGTGGTCCTACAGTCAAGTAACCCAAGACATTCCCTTTCAAAAGCTACTCTCGATGCCACACTGAGTGCTGTGGGAGAGAGAATACCCATGTTGCCACGTTGGAAGTGTCTGAACCCCTCGCGGTTGTGTAGTGTGTGCTCACAAGCACACAAAAGGTCTCAGACAAGAGCTTAAGATGTTTACTCAAGGACGTGAGAGACCTAGAGTAGCATGAACATCCAATCTATAGAATCTTATGAATGTACATGGGATCAGCCTGCCGCATCACATATTTGTTCCCAAAACTTTGGAGGAAGTGACCCACTTGGTACAATGAGCACTTACTTCTAGAGGTGAAGCTTGACCACATGCCTCATAGGCTAGAGCAATGGAATCCCTCAACCACTCTGACATTGTTTGCTTGGTGGAGGCTACCCCCACCCCAGTTACGACGCCATAGTAAATGAAAAGTTGCTCTGACTTACGCCACTGTACTAAGTATGAGGATCCAAAATGTACCATTCCAGGGGGAAAGTCTAAACAGGATGAAGAGATGGACAGAGTCTGAAAATAATTTTTGGAGTCAGAAGCTTGTCACCCGAAGACAAGCTAGAGGTTCAAAGGAGGTTTCTACCAGACCCTCAAAGGCTATAGCTAAGCTCCATGAAGTAACCTTGGCTCTAACAGGAAGCGTCAGTCACCTGGCCCCATGAATTAAGCGAATTAAGCAGGGGACTCTTCCTGAGTGGTTCCCCATCGATCAAGGTGTGGCAAGCGGATACAGCTGTCACATAAACACAGAGTTATGGGGCATATGCCTTCATGGAGCCCTGAGAGAATGGTCTGTAAGACTTCGGGTGAAAGTCCAGTGTCCCTAAGTTGGTTCTCTTCAGGGACCAAATGTAAAGGTTCCACAGCTCGGGCCTGGGATAAAATATTGTCACCTACTCATGAGACAGAGGGTCCCTCCTCGCCAGTGTCACCCAGGACGAGCCGACGAGAAGGAAATAACCATGTTGGTGAAATCTGGCCAGAACTTCTGGGAGCAGAGTGATTGGGGGGGGAATCTTTCCCAGATGTTTTTCACTACCTCGGTGTGGAGTTTGACCATAGATCGTAGATACTATTGAGGTATCCCGGACATGTATCGCCCTGAGAGATGAGAACTTGTCCTGAGCCCAAAGCAGATTGCGCTGCGCTAGCCTTGTTCAGACGACACAAACTCACACCACCCTGGGGATTTGTATAAAACGATAAAACGATATTGTCCACCCACACTGGAACATGGTAACCCCTTAACTGGTGGAGGAAGTACTTCAGGGCCAGAAATACAGCCGTCAATTCGTGGCAATTGATGTGCCAATCGAGATGATGACCTCGCCAGGTCCATTGTTCTGGATAGCCACCTAAGATCACTCCCCAGTCCATACGGACCTGCACCTGCCATGAGACCTAGGAATTTTTTTTAAGAAATGTACTGACATAGCCTGATGTTGTTTAGGGTGTTTAAAATGATCTTGAAACAGTTGTGTCTCCCATGGTGACAGAGTTCCATTTAACCCCTATGAACGTTGCCCTCTGGAAGGAAAAGAGAATGCTTTTCTTGGTTTTGAGTCTCAGCCCCAAAGAGACAAGAAGAACACGGATCGATCTTGATGTCAAAGCACAAGCTCTTAAGACTGAGTCAGTGCAGTATGACAAGACTGGATCAAATAGAAGACCCTGATATTGGTAAGGTTTTTGGGGAACCAGAAAATACGAACTGTAGTAGCCTCACTCTTTCTCTCTCTGGGAGTTCGGTAGCCCCTTGAACATGTTCTTTGGCACAGAAGAGATTGCAATTCTTGTGACATCAAATGCACCTGCTAGTGGAGACCACGCCTTTGAAACAAGGAGAAAGACCCTGGTAGTAGCTTCCACATTGCCAAAATCTCTTTAAAAAGGTACCAATTTTAATAATTCATGTTGGGGGGATGTTCTGTGTCATGGGTGATAACAGAATATTCAGCATTTCTCTGGAAACCACTGCCCCCCGAAACACCAAAATTGGCAGGAATGTTACAGTTGTTTTGTTAGGGTGTTGGGAAGGAGATAGTTGATAGCTTCTTCTTAGAGATGATCTGTCTACTGTGTTAAGCAAGAAGCCACAGATGTCTCTTTGCGGCACTCAACCATTGAACGGCCAATTGTACGCAGCGTCTGCTTAGCCACACAGAGAGACAACTCTGTGGTCTGTGGAGCCTTCTCTGAGCTTTGTCGTTGATAGCATCATCCACACTCAAATCCCTCAGCAGATCAGCCTAGTGTGCCTGTAACACCGCCATGGTGTGCAACGCACCATCAGCCTAATCTGCTGCTTTAAACACCTTCCCCACCTGTATGGAGGTTGGCCTGAATGGCTTGGTAGGAAAGTTGGTTTCTTTAATGATGATGCAGATGCAGGAGAGAGATAACTTGTGAGCGTCATTTCAATTTGAGGCATCACTCTATAACTATGTGCCTTTGCGAATACGATAGTTGAATATGTCGACGTCGAGGGTGCAAAGACCCACAATGTATAAGCTTTCCCCCATGAACAAGCTATTTCATCATGGAGGTCCACTAAGAAGGGAAGAAATCATTGTTGGGATCCCTTTTTCTGACCACCAGACAGAAATCTGTCCTCTAATTTAGAACTTTCGTTAGTCAGGCAAAAGGACCTCGCAATCTGAAGAGAGGGATGATATTGAACCAATCATGAACAATGGGATGGACCTGTCTCTCACTCCTCGGCCAGATTAGCACGCAAGCCCCACGAGTGGTTGCCAACCCTTTGAAATAAGCAGAGCGAGCATGAAGCACTTTAACTGTGAACGTTTCACAATGCTCGCACTCACCATGCTCAAATGCAAGGGCAGCATGCTCTTCCCCCAACTGCACAAAGCAAAACTGGTATGTGTCATTCAGGCATCAGCTGTGAACACGGACACATGCCCCTCTTACTTTGCATATTTTTCTTTTTCTCTTCCTTTTTTACAAGAGTGAGAGAAGAAAGAAAGCACACACTATGGCTCTGAAGACAAAGAAACCTGATGAGCACGCATTTCAATGACATCACCATCTGAGGCTACCAAGTTCAATGTCAATTTCACTGTCGTGCTACACACATAATTCACAGCTGGTCAAACAAAGTTGTTTTTCCAAAATGCTCAGCGCAGCATCGAGAGTAGCTTTTGAAAGAGAATGAGAATTAAGATTCACGTTACATTGTTTCAACGTAATTAAGCCATGTGAATTGAGATTTGCTGCTTAATTCTTTTCTCTTCTGTTTTTTAGACCCTCAGACTGCACCCAGTGAAGTTGATGGTGTAAACCTGGAGGAGATTCGAGAATTCGCCAAAGCATTTAAAATTCGCCGGCTGTCTCTGGGTCTGACTCAAACTCAAGTGGGCCAGGCCCTCAGTGCAACTGAAGGACCTGCTTACAGCCAATCTGCCATCTGCAGGTATGGAGGTCACCAAACAGATCAAAGTTTACTGACACATTTAATGTATGTGTGTATATATTATTGTGTCTATATATATGTTGTTATTATTATTGTTTTATTAGATAGATAGATAGATAGATAGATAGATAGATAGATAGATAGATAGATAGATAGATAGATAGATAGATAGATAGATAGATAGATAGATAGATAGATAGATAGATAGATAGATAGATAGATAGATAGATTTTCACTTTCTAAAGGTATACTTGTTCTGGCAAACAAAGTAGTCTACTTTGTGCACTAGTATCACCCAGTTTTACATGTAAGTAGTGCCCTATTTATATTTAATCACAAATAATTAAGATGTTAAAGAGAGATGTTAAATATTCATAACTGATATGCCATGTATGTCAGATACATCCATTTTATTCCAGTCTGTGCCTGTCTCCACTCATCTTTGCACTGTCTATATGAAAGGATTCATTTACTAATGTAAAATACATCAGCTGTCGTATTACAAGAAGCACTTAAACCACTTAATAATTTCTAAGGTCCATTGCCATGTATTCACATGACATTTAGCTGAAAGGAACTTGACAAGGCATGACTTTTAATAAAACGTGGTGTTCCACAGTACAACAACGACAGGAATTTGGTCGTAAACTAGGACATTATGTAGCATGAGTAAATTAAATATTTAACATCATCATTATAGTGCATTTTTTTTGTACAATTGGCAAATTAGGACACATGTGAAGTCAAATTACATTTATAAAGGATACACAATATCTTATCACAAAAAAATTGCAACACACACTGCCTCATGTTAATTAGCACTTCATAAAAAGTTACGATAATATTTAATCTAGGATACAATTCTCACTATGAACTAGTTGTTTATTAGCATGCATATTACTAGGGCATTGGCTGTTCATTAGTACTTATAAAGCCCATATTAATTCTTAAAAAACCTTATTCTGGATGAACATATTCTACATCCCTAATCCTACCCAATTTCTTCCCAATACCTATACTTAACAATTTCGTAATTAGGAGTTTAGTGAAGCAAAAATCATAGTTGATAGTTAGTTAAAAGTTAGATTTGTACCCTAATCTAAAATGTAAGCAAAGTTACTTTTTTGAATATACTCCAGTCTTAATGTCTCCATGTGCCACGTTAAGGTTTACAGTTTAGTGTTTCCGCTTTCTTTTAATGCAGCAAGATTGTAAAAGGCTTATAGTTCGTCTGACGAGACACTTGTGTTTATCTGACATGCCGCTGTCGCACGCTTTTTAAAATTTCATCATATCAGCAACGAGCGACCGATAAAACTTGAAATTGCTCGGAGGTGGGAGAGTGAGGGAATTCCTTATGAAGCTTCAAACTAGTGCAGAAAGTCTTAAAAATCCTGCATGAAATATTTATCCGCATGAATTATTTAGATATTTATAGCATACATTAAAAGCCATTAGTTTCCAAAATAAACAGGTGATGCGATGTTTTTCTCTATATGCGTCCTTTCATCTCGTCAGAAAGGAAAGGGAATTTTTTTTCATTATTTGTTCATTTGTATGACATTGGACATGACAGTGTGCAGAGTGTTTTTGGCTTTAAAGGCAGACTTCACATGCTTTAGTTTAGTTAACATCAGCAGAGACAAGAGGGGAAAGAGGTGAACGCGCTTTTGCTTGTGAGTGTGTGAGCTCTTGGGGCTCTTGTAGTCTTTGCTCAGTCAAACTCGGCCTGACAGATGTCTCTATCTTGTCCGATCTCATAGTTCACAGCGGAAAAAAAGCATTATTGGTTCGTCTGAACAATCAAAAAGGTGCATCGTCAAACTGATCAGAGACAGGGGTCATTATTAAAGCCTGGAGATTCCAGATGCTTTATGACTGATGTGAAGCATTTGACATCAATGGAATGAAATCATAAAATACATGTTTGACATACTCAGTTTATTGAGAATAACATATTATTAAGAATGCAAAAGCTTCAGATAAATAATAAAATCTAAATGATATTATTGTGATCATTTGCTCCATCGTACTCAGCACGACTGTTTCTCTTTTGCATGCACCGTTTCACACGAATGCTCATAAGATGTCATATCATCACATAATTGCGAGATGGGAATCGCTTTTCCACTTTTAAGCCGTGTGGATTTACAACATTAATCTACACCAAAACACTGGATTCACATCAATGATTCATGTCTCAGGCTGCAAAGCTGCCATCTATAATTTGAACGACAAATTGGGCAGAAGAGCTGCCTAACATGACTGTATATATATTTAATCGCACCTTAATTCCCTCTGCCTTTTACTTCTTTTCAGTCTCAAGGCTGTCCTCTGTATTCGAAACATAGAGAATTGAAACATACATTCAGTACATTTTCAGCCCAAACTAGGAATGATGTTTCAAATGTTACAAAATGTACAAAAATGTTTTACTTCCCATATGATAATAATAATAATATATTTTTATATTTTAAATAAATTCAGCATTACAGGAATAATTGCATTTTAAAATGTATTAAAATAGAACACAGTAGTTTAAATAATAATAATAAAATTTAATACGATTGATGTTTTACTGTACTTTGATTAGATAAAGGTAGGTAAGCATGTGTGTTATTTCAAAACACCCATTTTAGTTATTTTAAAACACATGAAAGATACTTCTTTAAAATCAGATCTCAAAATAACACAAAACTTTATCAAAATTATAAAATGGAACACTTTGTATGATTTGAGTTATTATTAATACATTACTGACCAATTACAATCATCCCTTCTCTTCCCCATTCCACAACGTTCCATCTACTTTAGCATTATTATATTCAAGCTGTCTCTCTCCAACCAGAAGCTTTTATTGATTTTTTATTGCAGTTAACATTATTAAGCTATTATTGCAGTGAAAACAGTCTTAAGGAATTAATAAAAATGAAATACATGACAATAAATAAGCCAGGATCTCAATATGCCTGGACTGTTTCCTGCTCAGTTGGCTTTAACAGAGTGCTGTCACTCATCTGCGCGCTGAAAAAAAAACGTCTTTTCGTTTGAGGACCTGGGAGAGCGAGGGCCTTTGCCCCAGCTTCAGGCTTCTTTTCAAATGCCAGTTAAGATTCCATCAAAGGCCTCCTCACAGGAACCTGTCCAGGAGTTCAGGACCAAGAGAGACTGTGTTGTTTCAGAGAGCAGTAGTTCACCTCTCTCCCCTCTCTCAGGTGGGCTTTTCTCTGTCTGCCTGACAGATGTCCATGTGTTGGATAGGAGTGCAGGTCAGGGAAACATCTCTCCATTAAAGCCGGTGTGAGACACACCTGGAAATCTCCACGTTCACTGGAGTCATTGGAGACAAAAGCTTTTTTTATGGATCTTCTGTAACTATATACTCTTTAGATCAGTGTCAGTGCTTCTCAAGGGGTTTTACTTCAGGTTTTATATTGAACATCCAGTAGAGATCACCACATTTTTCCCCCATGGCTCAACATTATGCTATACATGTTTATGTCATTTTAAATAGTCAGTTTGTTTTTACTACAGTTTGATCTATTCAAAACAATTCCCATAATTCAGGTGAACTCACATAGCAAACTAAACTTGTACCAGGCATGTCTTTCTTGCAGCTGAAGTAGCTTCTATGTAAAATTTAGCGGTTTAGCTTAAACAAGTGTTAAAACTAGTTACCGTGGCAATTTTTTCCTTTTTGTTTTTGTTCAGAAACCAAGATTTATACAGCAATGGCCAAGTTATTAGACTTATTTACCTCTCTGGAGACCCTGTAAACTTGCAGACATATTCAGAAGAAAAGGTGAAAATGTATTAGCATTAAACATTAAATGAGCATCAGGGTTGCTTGAGGAAGATGGAGAAGTTTTAGAAGTGTATTAAAATGTGTGTGCATTTGAGTGAATAATTCAAACCATTTGTGAATTAATAATGCTTTTAATGTTTTATTGCATGTTTGTGTTATCCATTTGACAATATGTATTAAAATCTCTCACAGAAAAGAGAATTCTTAATCATATGTGATGCCATATGTGGCTTGATTGTACAGAGGAGCTAGAGAACAAAAATGAATAAAGGCCAGTGAATGAATTCATTCTTTATGATATATCAGTCAGGTGCTTGTTTGTATTTGAACCGGCCTGTGGAAGAGTCCTCTTGGTTCAATGCATCATGGGTACAGAGAGTCAACAAAAGCATCATATGAAGGAACATTTGATGTACTGGAGTACTTTGGGCTTAGATTTATTGGTTTCCCAGCATGCAACAGCTGAAGCAATGCAGTAGAAGCCATGAAACTCTCTGTCCCATTGGCAGCTTGGACCAAGAGACCCCTTCTGGCCAACTGGGTCAGACAGAAAACCCCTCGCCCGGTCTGGGCACTTGAGTAAGCTTGTTCTCTCTCAATTCTCCCCCAGACACACCATCCTGAGAAGCCACTTTTTCCTACCACAGGAAGCCCAAGAGAACACTATAGCTAGCAGTCTGACAGGCAAACTGAACCCTGGCCTTTTATATCCTGCCAGGTTCGAGAAGTTGGACATCACCCCAAAAAGCGCCCAGAAGATTAAGCCCGTGCTGGAGCGCTGGATGGCCGAGGCGGAAGCCCGCCATCGCTCCGGTATGCAGAACCTGACCGAGTTTATTGGCAGCGAGCCCTCCAAAAAGCGCAAGCGGCGGACCTCTTTCACGCCGCAGGCTCTGGAAATCCTCAACAGCCACTTCGAGAAGAATACTCACCCCTCCGGTCAGGAGATGACCGAAATTGCTGAGAAACTGAACTACGATCGTGAGGTGGTGCGCGTCTGGTTTTGCAATAAGAGGCAAGCGTTGAAAAACACTATTAAGAGGCTGAAACAGCCCGAGCTCGGGCCGGTCGCACCGATGGACCCTCTGGTTGATAACATGGAGGAACATCCTTAGCTCGAGATGAGGCGAACATGCACCGATGGCGAAACTTCTGATGTTGTGGACTTAAACCTGGACAATTGCTATCCGATGCATCGTCGAATGGACGAATTGTCGACAGACGCAAAAAGAAATATTGTCAGTGTTGTCATCACAAAAGCAAAAACCAAAAAAGTCAAGAAAAAAGAAAGTGATTCATAAGCAGTTTGTGAGGAATTAAGAGCAAGGATCATTTAAATCAGTGATGGTGAAGAAACTACTTACCAAAGTTTGTTGCATCTGATTCCTGAGGTTTTTTAATTGTAAATGTGTTTTACATTTTTACATTTTTACTGGGGGGGGAAATGGCAAACAAAAAAACAACAAAAAAAGGGACGAAAGAAAAAGATTTGTGTGATGGGGTTGGTGAGTGTGGCATTGGATCTTTGTCTTATTTTATCTCTTGGGTTTTTATGTAAATATTGCTGGTAATCTGTCACCAAATTGAAATCAAAAGTTACGAAAATATCTTTGAGAAGTTTATTTCAAAATTGTCACGTTTCTGCTCTCTGCATAAGGCCATTGTCAACTGTGTCATCTCAATCTGTTCATAAACATTAAGGCATCCGTCATAAAGACTGCACTTAGGAGGGATATTTTGCAAAGAGATTCTCAGTGAACATACCATAGATGTCCACGTGTGTTGCAGCTGTGATTAAAGCTATTTTACGGTGTTGCCAAAGCCTTCTAGCCAAAGAACAAGGGCATTGTGTCATACCTTGGCCATTCTCAAACCATTTTATTCTTTCCGTGTGATTTATGTTTATCATATTCAACTAAATATATATATATGTATACATATAAATATTTCAATGAGATGAATTACTTTATTTCACTTGGGTTATGCAAGTAATCTTTAGTCCTTGTCTTTTTCATTTTTGGTGCTTAAGGAATGATGATTATTTTTTATTTCATTTTTTAGCTTTGTGCAAAAACTCCATTATGTCAGTTAGACAGACTTGCTCAGATGGAAGAAGGGACTGGAAAATCCTCATTTTGGACATTTCAAGGAGGCCAAACATTTAAACCTTAATATATAACAATAATTCATTGTCCCAAATACTGCACCATCCTACAACCCGACAACATATCTTACTATTACATTTACAGGAATTCCATTAATTACTTGTATATTTTATTCTTGTCCTTTTTTATAATTCTTACACCGCATCACTTTATATTTAAAGACAAAAACAATAAAATAGGTGTCAGTTTACAGATACGTTTTTGGTTAGCTGTATGGCATTTAAATATTTAACTCAAACACGGTTATCAAAAGTTGCTAAAAACGACTTAGTAATGATACTGTTTATATTCTTTTCTACATAATTTGCTATTTAATTCATTCTGTATCTGTCCATCAGCAACAAACAGAAAGTGGGAAGAACAAATAAAATCGTTTGAGTTATTTACTCAAATGTAGTTTGCTATGATTATAGTTACAGAAAAATTGTCAGACTTCTGACAGCGCAACCGATATTTTGACTCACATTTAAAGAGCTGTCCAAGTAAATGAACTTAACTAACATTGTATAAATATGACATTCCCCCAGCTCGTTCATTTTCATGAATTCAGAAGCATGGCATCTTTGTGTGGTGGCAGAGATAGGACGTCTTAAGGTATACAGGCTTACGAAATAAAGCGGTAACCAAAAATTTCAACCAAGAGACGAGAATCTACATTCTGCCTTTGCTCATCTTTTCAATGCTGGACCAAAGCTCAATAGTTATATGCACATTGTACAGAGAAATGGCTAAATGTCGCTGACAATCTTGAAATATATAACTGATTGAAGAAAATTGATTAAATGGAGTATATGATTAAAATTACCTCAACACTGTCCTGCTAAGTAGTGAGCAATGTCATAACATGAGACCTTTCTGCAAAGGTTCACAACAAACCATAAAGGACTTGTGTATATGTTTGTAAGTAGTTTTTATGACCGTCATAGATTGACTCTCACCTGCTTTTCTTTACGATGTGCTTTTCAGGGTCTCGTGTATAGAACAGACATTGTTACAGGACTTTCTTCTTTTTTTATTGTTTCGTTTCTGCATTGTTTATGTTTGTTTATCTCCTTTCACTCTGTAAGATACATTTTTGAGTTTGATTGCCTGGAATTGCCCTGTATAAATGGGGAACAAAGAAAACTTTGTGGTTCAACTCAATTGTTTTTGAAAGATGATGGAAAACCTTTTGAGATTTATTGAAGAACACACACACACACACACACACACACACACACACAGTCGAGTTTGAAACGTTAACGTTGTTATTACTCTCAAGACCTCGAAACCAAAGCTGTTTAACCTGCTAAGGATGCTTTAAATTTTATAGACTGAAAACTGTATGTATTATATAGAGCAATATCTGTTCGGTCAGTTAAGCTGCACTTTGTGTATTTCTTAACAGCTTCAAGTCTGTCACATTAATTTGTACCATAATAATTAATAATAAACAATTGTTTGAGATGAAACACAATGGCTGCATTTCTTACTGAAGAATATTTTACACAGCATAACAAAGCAGAATAAACATTCACATTTCATGTGAATTAGTACTGATTTAAAGTTTTAAAGGAATAATATCCAGATGGGAAAACTTTTATCAGGAAGGTAAACGCTCACTAATATTTATTACTACACCTCTCACTTGAATGCTTGCTTCTGATTACTTAATTGTAGCATTGATATTTCATGCTTCCATGCTCATCCAGGTAACTGAACCCAATGCTTCTTTAAAGTCCCATAATATTTGTTGAAGTGTTCATCTGGTCCCTTTGCTAATTATTTTTTCTTACATTGTATTGGACTATGTTTTTTTTAGGGGAATTAAATAATTTTAATTTAAATCAATATTTCATGTGCAATTACGTGTGTTTATTCAGTCATCATAAAATACATTTCTTAAAGGTGACACTAGACCCCCCTGATCTGTTATACTGCAATAAACGATGACAACGCCTGACATTGTCCCTTAGGCCTAAATATAGAGCTATTCCAGTGGACTGTTGAATGCTTGATTCTGATTGGTTGACGAACATTCTAAAGTGCCTAATTATTTTTCATAAACACAAAGCTATGAAGCCGTTTCAGGTCTCTTGAAATCATTACAATTCTATATCGCTTCGCCAAATTATTTATTATTTCAAAGGTTCTAAGCAAAGGAACCAAAACCCACTAACAAACATATATGACTAACAATAGGATACAAATGTCCATAATTTCCCCATGAAATTACTTCTTATTATCAGATCTGCTATCAGTAGAGAGCCACAGACTCAGGTAATTCACACATGCTTAATCAATCAGTCAATCAATCAATCTCTCTCTCCCACACACATATCTGCATATCAGTGGCTCAAGCCTCCATTGCTATCACTAAAATAAAGTTGTGGAATTTGAAATGGAGGCTTGGGATGGGATGAGATGGGTCAGAAATGAGTTCTAAGAGCATTTTAACAACAAAATCCTGACAAATTACTTGTAATAAAACATTGAACAATATCTTGACGTGTGGCAATAATGGTATTAGCAGAATAATTGACTCCAGAAATTCCAGAGAAGAATTGGGAATTAAGAACTGGATATGTAAGCTTAATTTCAGTTCCATTAACAAATATCAGCATTCCATACCATACTTGAACTTTATCAGCTAATCAGGCATGTGGCTATTGGATCATTATCAGAAAGCTTATATTTACCCCATACATCACTCATTCAAACTCCTTGTGCAGGTTGTTGAACTTCAATCAATAAAACAACAAAAGGTTAGAAGCTATATATAACAAATCTGGAAGAAAAAAAACTTTATAAAAACTATAAAACACAAATGCTTAAATGCTGTATGTGAATGATGATAAAGAATAGCAATGTAGTGACTGTAATTGTTTTTTTACATTTCTTGAACATATAGTTGAAATGATTGCTGTCACGTAATAGAGTGGTTGTTTACCAAGAGCAAAAATTTCAAACATTCATTCGGCAAAACAATCCCATCTAGCCTTTAAAAGACACATTGTCTTGCTATTTTAACCATGTTAAACCCACTTTATTTCACAGTGATTCATCTCTTCCTCTGAACAATAACCGTCTTTCATTCTGTCCTCTGTAATGCGCCATCCTTCCATGTAATCGCTGATATAAAGTGAAGAGTCACACAGCCAAACAAGCTTTCAAAGCTGAATTCACACCTAAAAGCAAACCAACGGCCCACGAGCTTCCAGGGTCAGCAGCAATTCATTTAGATTTCCATAGGGTCAATAGAGAGGAATCTATGCCAGGGTTATTTCGCATCAATATTTCATTTCTTTGCTGCAACAGATAACAATAATGAGCCGTCTCTAAGAGAGAAAGCACATTCTCTGCTGAAAGGCTTTTGAAAGTAAACTCTGAAGTTTGTGACGGCTTCTCTTGTCCATGAAGTCTTTGAAAGCTTGACTGGCTGGCAAATTGAAGAGCGGTAAATAAATAAATATTAATCATAAAGAAGCACACACAAGATAAATTATTAACATTAGGCTGAGAACTGATGTTGAAGATGTTTGTGTGGTCCTTTCTTCCCATCCTGCTCTTCTTTTTAAAAGTAGCAGATGCATTTTTTTCTGTTTTCTTTTGTTTTGTGTCCCATTTCATCATATTTTCCATTAGCTTAGTAATGAACGTGCAGAGATGCTATTTTTGCAACCATTGTCTTCAGCATTCATGCTGAAGCTCTTCAAAAACTTTACCAAGTGGGAAGACATGGAGAGAGCACAACGGCTCTATTTTTGAAGCAATTATGGAATATTTTGCCAAATAAGTCAGTTTTCTAGTTTCTTCATGCAACTTGGGCACTGAAAGGAAGTGTAGTAGATAGATTCCAATGGAGCCCAAAAGACCGTTTAAAACCGTTATGTTTTACATTTTTCTTGTCATTTTTTAAACTAAAAACAACATTATCAGAATAACAAATTGAGTGAAAGGTGAAATTGTATTTAATGACAACAAAACTTAAGCATGAACTCCACAAGCTTGTCAAACCTCATAATCATGTTCAGCGTGATTTGAAAATGTTCAAAAGAGTATCTTGTGAGTTCCAATGTAAGCAAGAAAATATTTGTATTCATTGTCAAAACATTTTTTTTTTCTTAGATTGTTTTTTCTTTTTCTTTTTTCAAAATTTCATAATCCTTGATGGCTTCTGTTTATTCTCAGTTGTAGATTAGATTTAGAATCACTTATGGAATTAGACTTTTGGACCACACTATATTTAGTTTTTCCCTTTCAAGGCAATGTCAGGGTTAGAGTTAGGGAACATCATGCGCTATGGGAACACTTCTGTGTGATGTAATCATGTAATCAAACCGATTGTGTGAATGGATGTCAGAGGTGCGTGACGTCATGAACCAGGAAATTATAAAGGCATGCCATTTCAAACACTCGGCAGCTTCTATGTCTTCGAGAAGAGCGCCGAGGCACACGGTCCTCTTGGCTCGGGTCCCGCTGTGGCTCAGCTGCAATGTAGGTCTTCGGGACCACAAATAGATCTATTGAAGGGGTTTGAGATGGGTGCTGCCCTATCTCTGCCCTCAACGGGTTGATCTATTACCTTCTCCCAGGGTTGGTGTAACGAATCCATTTGCATGCTTTTAATGACAACAAAAGGTAGTCATACAGGGAGGGTCAAACAGGAGCAAACAGGGTGTGGCGAGCAGGGCGGGTCGAGGGACCGTGAGAGTGTCACGAGAGCCGGTGGCGTGATTGATAATAAGCATCACCTGCGAGCCATCTGTCTCTCGTCTAACGGAGGAGCGGATGCATAAAAGGAGGAGCGACGACAGTGGAAGACGAGAGAGGACCAGGCCTGGATTTATGTTGTGTTTTGTGTGGGCGGCAGTCGTTTACTTTCATTTTGAGTTTATGGTTTATTTATCACTAAAAGTCTGTTAAACGTCTGCCGGTTCCTGCCTCCTTCCTCCCTGAACATTGATCTCCGTTACATAGGGATAACAGGGACAGGCAGAATCGTGGACAATACAACAGGCAGACAGGTCAGAACAGGCAGATATCACTCACAGATAATAATTCCAGGCAAGGGTCAAAGGCAGGCAGATAGGATCAACAACAGGTATACGGCAGTATTGGTAACAGGGAATCAGACAGAGATATAAACGCTCAGAAATGTTCACCAGGGCAAAACAAGACTTTGCATTGTGAGTGTGTATGATAGAGTTTTTTATAGTCCGGGTTAAGAGCTGGAGCGGTAATCAGTCCAAGGTACGGATTTCTGGGAAGTGTAGTGTGTGTGTGGGTCTGTCAGTATTTGGGCGATGGTGCCCTCCGATGACCAGAGGAGGGAACCACGGAGTTCGTCTCTGTGACAGTTGGAAGCACAGGATATTTTTCACACAAAAAAGAGCTACGCGCTACAGCTTCCCCATTAAAAGAGCCTCCTGTGTTTTCCCAATCCCCACCCCAAGGTGTCGAGTTCGTGAAAAAAAACAAAAGTAAACCAAAAAGATAAAAAGAACCAGCCTTCCATCAATACATATTGCTCAATTCTTTGTGCTGTTTCTTGATGGCAGGCCTCAAAATCTGTAGGTTAGTTGGAGACGGGCATTACCTCATCTCTGTTCCCATCAGTCAGATCCAGCGCCTTTTTCCCGGGTTTCGGAAGCACGCCTCTTCCACCCAGGGGGAGGCACTGGTGACGCAATTATCCATCTCTGAGGAATTGAATGTTGTTGACACCAAGGCTGAAATAAGGGTGGGTGGCTTTCTTATTAATTCGAGAAGCTTCCCCCCATAACACTCAGTTCTCAGGGGCTGCTGAGCGGGATCAGCCCCAAAAATTCCAGGTCCTCACACTGTACTGTACAAAGAAAACCTGAAGTCAATGGCGTCAGGTCCTTGAGGGCAGTCCCCACTGAAGAGAAGCGGTTTATTATATGGTTCATTATACGGTGCCTGTCTCCTTCTGTGTCCTCAGAGAATCGTTCTGCTAAACTTGCCACCTCGAATGCTACAGTGCACAGTAGTCACCAGCGAGTGCTTGTCCCAGTGTCTTCCCAGAAACGTAGCTGCACCGGGACAGGGAGGGCCACTGAGCTTCCAGTTCGGTGGTTCCTTGCCGGTGCACCGCTTCACAGCACACCTGCCTGGCAATATTGCTACCCCGCCTGGAACTCATACTTCCTGATCTCGACCGGTGCGGACGTGTCTTCATCTTCTCTGCCCTCTCTGCCCTGCTCTGCCCCGCTCTGCCCTAGCGCTTCGGTATTTCGACTATTTGTCTTTTTTCTCTGACCCGCTGCTCGCTGGACTCCTGAAATACTAAAATGGAATTTATTATGATTGGATTACTGATAGCGGGGTTTCTACTCTTTGGCTTTGGGATTGCCCTGACTTATCGGAAAATTGGCTGTGTGACTGAACTAGATCAGAGAATGACACAGATTGAGGAACTGAATCGCAATTTATGCGAACTAAATCGTAACAACGCAGTCCGAACAGAACTCTCACGAACTATAACTGGTCTGGCCATAAGGTTAGACGAGGATCGAGCGCGAACGCTGAGGACCAGAACTGATTGATTGCTTATGATACGGACAAATTCCGAAGATCAACAATGGATTAAAAACTGTATTTGCCCCCCGTCTCTCGGTTTGGGAAGCCAGCGGACAGCTTGGTTGCTATTGCTATCTCTCTCCTTCCCTGGGAACTGCCTTATCTTCAAGGACAAAACCATAGAAACTGAACTAAAACATCTGTTGTTATGGCTTCACCCCAGAGAACCGTCTGCCTATCGGTCTTTCTATTTCTACCTACCCCCCTCTCTCACCAGACAAAAAATTCCAACATGCGCCCACGTGTACTGTGACTTGTCCTGTTATCTTGTTTGTCTTGTTATCTTGTTTGTGTTGCCATGTAAGGCTTGCGAAACTGCATTCTTGTATTTCATTTCTTTCTGGAGAGCGCGTGGCGGCGCCTGGTAAAGGCTGCGGCTCGGAGGCTTGCTCCATACGTCATTTCGTTATACTGTACTTGTACATGTGTAATGACAATAAACTTGAATCTAATCTAATCTAATCTAAACTGTGGAGATTGTGGGCTTGTCCTCTGAGTGGCCCAGCTTGTAACTCTGGTCTCTCAACTGAGGTTGTTGAAACCAATCTCCACTCCAGAGCTCCTGCCATGAGGAGATTATTGATCAGCTGCTAGATCCAGTCAACTGACCGACTGGTAGAGTGCTGGAGTTCCTGCAAGAACGACTCACTGCTGGGTTATCCCCATCCACTTTAAAGGTATATGTGGCGGCTTTAGTTGCTTTCCACATCCCTTTGGGATGAAACCCATTTGGTAACTTGTTTTTTCCATGGCACACTGAGGCCCAATAACTATTCTGTTTGCCCTCTTTGGGGATTGGATGCTTACATCCACAGACTGTATGCCTAAAAAAGGGTTCCTGTGTCCAAGTAGAGAATGAGCAAGTGGATAGTTGAGGCTATTTCATTAGCTTACCAAGTTGACCACACCTTGGGAATCAGAGTCCACTCTAATAGGAGTATGCCTGCATCTTCTGTCAGGGGTTTCTTTACAATATGTTTGTGATGTGACAGGCTGGTCCTCTCCACACACTTTCTTAGGTTCTACAACTTAGGCCTAGACTTCACTCCTGGGGCCCATAGTGCCTGGTGCAGCGCGAGTTCCCTTCAAGGGGAATGTCTCGGTTACGTATGTAACCTTACTTCCATAAAGAGGGAATGAGACGCTGCATCTTTTCACTATATCTCCCGTATTTTACAGGAAGATGTATACAATTGTTAGCTTAAATTTAATGCTCACCTTAAGCTAACAATTGTATACATCTTCCTGTAAAATTCTGTTTATAGTTAGAGACATCTGTATATACATTTACATCTATAGCACATATTCACCTGTAAATGCTGTTTATAGACACCTGTAATTATATTTATAGCACACACTCACCTGTTATAGTAATAACCATCTGTATATTTATATTCATTGTACATATTACCTGTAAATCCTGTACATCTCCATATCCTGCACTTATGCAACCATTGTATATATCCTGCACTTGCTGCTATTGCACTTCTGGTTAGACCTAAACTGCATTTCGTTGCCTTGTACCTGTACTTGTGTAATGACAATAAAGTTGAATCTAATCTAATCTAATCTATTCCTGCCAGAAAAGTTTACTTCAGACTGCCGACTGTTTTGCATGGCAGGCCTTTATAGTTTCCTGGTTCATGACATCATCTGCCTCTGACATCCCTACAATTGGTTCAATTACACATGTGCTTCATGACACAATCACGTAGAAGCGTTCCCATAAGTACTTGATGCCACATCTCGTTCCCTCTTCAGGGAACTAAGGTTACATTATTATACCAAGACATTATTTCACCATAATGACTCATAGATTTTTGATCTAAACTACATTGGATTGCAAAAGTAACAACAAGTTGCAACATATTCTCATAGTAATTAATAACTATTTTACGATATGGTAAATTTCATCTGTAAAATACATCTGTAGCGACTCACACGATTTTACGATTTTTACGATTTGCAAGATTCAAAATGTGTCTAAAACATGAATATATAAAATAAAAACAACCAAAACATGTCTATATAAAATAAAATAGTCCTGACTGTAAACATGGGAAATCACGCAAAATTTCTCAGCGTAAAATGTGACTTTAGAGGGTACACAAGCACAGCAGATGATGGGCATGAAGAAACAATAATGTTTGGACTTCTTTTTACAGACAATTGCCAGGAGCCCTGACATTCTCCGAGCAATACATTACACCACAGGAAAATATTTACCTAGTATTGTCGAAAGAGGAGAATTGGGACCAAAATCAGACAGATTATCTTGTAGTTTGTGCGTGTCTTAAAGCCAGGCTCAGACTACAGGAGTTTCAGGCCGATCTACCACTCCCAACATTCTGAGAAACAATCGTGACCAGGGCATCAGTCAGTTCTGATGTTCGGCCCAGATTACAGATCAAATCAAATCAGAATGATCACGACTATGGTTACATCGGTACTTCCACAATAGTCAAGTCTACAAGGAGATGGAAATGATGGATAATTTGAACCGTGAAAAAACAAAGATGGAGTGGCTGGTCAAAATGTAGCAACAACACGTTT
This sequence comes from Rhodeus uyekii, assembly GCA_037043235.1. Lineage (NCBI taxonomy): Eukaryota > Metazoa > Chordata > Actinopteri > Cypriniformes > Acheilognathidae > Rhodeus > Rhodeus uyekii. The sequence goes on from JAWRVZ010000078.1 coordinate 1,779,586, forward strand.
GTTTTTTCTCACTACTAAAGCTTTATTCGGATGGTAATTTTTTTCTCATGTGGATGTCCCTAAAAATAATTTGCATGGTACCTCAGAGATAAAACGTATGTAGTCAGATGGCAATTTGGTCGCAGTGGAGGTTCTACAATTCTGCGAACCTGGGAATGTGCTGTTCATTTTCTGCTGTAAATAAAATATCATATGCTTGGAATAATACAAATAAATTTGTTTTTTATTTGATCATAGGAAAATAATATCCTGTTTATTATGTGATTATTTAAAACTCCTGCTTGGTTAATATTTTTAATGTATAGTTCCTGCCATTTCAAATGTTTATGTGCTTTTCTTTTATTTGTCCTTTGACCGCTAATATTTTTCTTCTAATTATGTTCCAGCATTTCAGTTATAAAAATGAAGGCTACATCTTCACAATGCATTCTAATTACAGCAAGCGCAATTGTTATTTTTGTTTGGCAGTGGACAAAAAGGATTTAAACAGTGAGTTTTGAATTGATCTCCTTCTGTAAACTCAGAGATTTGGATTCGGATGGCAATTAAAGCACCACACAACCTTGGAAAAATAGATGGCCGGAGATTTTTTTTGCAGATGGTGGAACAAAAACATTGGAATTCTGGATTCAGATGGCAACTGAATCACAAACTACTGCCTTTAAATGTTGAAAATACCTTATGACCCCATGAAAAATAATTATCGTCTGAATAGGGCTCAAGAATAATTGTCAAGACAGCAAGTTTTCACAATATAGTATCTATTTTGAGATCACGTGAGGTGGTGACCTGGCATTATCCTAAGAATATTTGTAGTGTGTAATGCGCTATGATTTTCAAATATTTTAGTGTGTGCAAGTTTGAGATTTGAAAGAAGAAAATTGGTGAAGATTCTCCTTATGTGTCTGGATACAGGAGGAGGTTCCGGAGGAGGTTGGTTGACTGGGAGGAGGTGGAAATAAAGAGACCAGGGCAGTTATGATGGTGGTGGAACCTTAGGAAGAGGCCTTATGGCATGTGCCCATGCCACAGCCAGAACTGTACTCAATGGCAACACCTGGAGGAGACCACTGTGTAGCCACAGATGCCATGAGGATGTGGGACGAGGGATGGCTGAGTGGGTCATAGTCAAGTGGTGTTGGGCCGAAGTGGATGTGCTTCGGTGTGGTGTGGTGAACCAGATTGACAGAGGGAGCTATGCAAAGCCAAATGGCTGGAATTGTGGGTGGGCGGAATGTAGATGAGGGAGTTATGGCAACAGGTCGAGGAGGAGCAAAGTCTGTCACGGCTTTAGTCATAGGCTCATCTTGCCCAGGTGGAGACGGTTCCCAGCTGTCCTGAGGTGGATCCATGCCATTGAGTTGAGGGGTGAACACAGAGGGAATGGTAGAAGATGGTGAAGAGAGGGTAGTAAGACTTGCTGAAGGCTGGAGAGTAAATAAATAGTCAGATGATAAAGGATGAGTCTCCTATGGTGGTTAGGATATGTGGTTGGATAGGGAGGCTGGGTGGTACTGACGAGACAGATGAAGATTCTCTGGACTTATGTTCCAAATTACATGCTACCAGAGTCTTATTCTCAGTGGTGGGAGGATGTGTAGGGCTCTCCTCCTTGCCCTCCGATTCCACAATCAGTCCTTGAGTAGTGGATGGTGCAGCAGGTACGCACACCTGGTCAGACTTGTGCATCTCAAGCTCAGCAGTGATGTTGGGCTCACACTCCCCTGATGTCGTGGGCTGCTTTATCCCAACCAATGGGTTCTGCTTGGCAGTGGGTTTGGAGTGGGGCTGGTGAAGTCATCAACGGTGAAGGATGATCCACAGGATACCAGCACTCATAAGGCGGTAAAGCTCCCTCGAGGATCCTCCTTGGAAAACTACCCTCATGTGGCAGTGTTGAGGCCAATGTGAAGAAACGTGCAGTGGCAGTCGTCCGGCAAAGTTGTCTGATGAACCAGATCCAAGAATTCCTCCAGGTGTTTCTCGAGGGAGCCTTCTCCCTGCTCAAAAGGCATTGAAGCTTGACTGAAGGGAGGTCCAAGATAAATAATGAACACAGACAGAGACCGAACACAACGACTCACTGCTTACTTTCATTTTTTTGGGTTGGTCTTCTGTCACGGGTTGTAAGATGAGAGACAAAACACACAAAGAACATGATGGAGGTTAACAGTCTTTAATAATAATCCACAAGGTAAATACAATGATATTCCACACAACGTACAGATGGTAACGACCCAACCATGATACATAAACTGAACTGAACTTAAGTAGGGGATATAATGATACATACACACCTGAGAAATATATCCTGACTAAAGCAATAAAGATACCAACTAAATACAAATCATTTTTATTTAGTATAATTTTACCAAAACATTTTATGAAGCAAACCATTGACTGCAAGCAGTATTTTTCTAGCTTTAATAACCTTAGCACAAGATGAGGTAGATGAATGCACCAATGCTTGTTTTCATTCAGCTTTCCCTAATGTTTTCTTATCCGTTATGAAAAACAGAAGTGCGTCTTGGTTGTGGACCAACTTCACTTAAAAGCAGAAGTCTTGATAATGCAGCGTATCTGGATCGATTTGTTCAGGGCAGTGAAAGCAATAATTATCCTCACGCTAGACTTCACGCTGCTTTTCAAAAGCAGAATCCTCTCATATTTACGGCTTGCTTCAATGGAACACGATTCTGCTCAACTTCCAAGTGTCAGAAATTGCCCTGAGAGAGAAAGAGAGAAGGAAGACAAGAGGGGAGAAAACATTATGAAATGTCAGCAGCTCAAATGGATTACTGTTCAATATCAGTCAAGACACTCTGAAAAGGAAAGTGTGAGAGAATATTCGGCTGTGGGTGAATGTGCGCACGTGTTTGCACGATGCCGATGCTTTTAAATTGTTCTCTTTGTTTTTCCATCAGCGGCGAGGTGCTCTCTTGGCTTATCTCCTCAGCACTGGACGTGTGGCGGGACGATGTTCTTAGAAAATGAACTGTCGCCGTATCCCTTGAACGCGTCTACCTCGCACACTCCGAGGCGCATACACAAATATATGGCCACTCAGGCATCTCTGCTGTTTGTGCACACCTTGTTGCCTCCGGAGGGGCAATTACCGATGCTCACAGCCTGTCTGAGGTGTCAGTGGATGGGCTCCCATCCCAATCCTCTCCCTCTGTCCATCTCTCCTCTCCATTATCAGCAGGGTAAATAATGCCCCTGCCTCTGATGCTGATGGAGATGTGACTGGGACAACAGATCCAATTGCCCTTCGCTCCATTTATCTTTAGCAGCTAAAGCGGCGTTGTAGCGTTCAGTAAGTAGAACTTTGAGGTGAGACCAACAACAAACCTCCACGGGGTCTGGGATGCAATGCTACTATCTAATACATACATATATACCATCTAATATATATATTCTTATATCTTATATATATTCTTATATATATTCGTATATCCTCAAAGCATATATATATATATATATTCTAGTTAATTGTTTACCTGTAATCCTTTTCTGAAAATACATGCTCAGTCTAGTGATTTAACATGCACAGGGATTTTATTAAATTCTTTTTTATTCATGTCACACACACACACACACACACATATATATATATATATATATATATATATATATATATATATAATTGGTTTTCATGCCATTAACAAAAAAATCAAGTACACTGTAGGCAGACACAAAAATGACATGCCTAAGACAAAAATTTGGTTAATGAATAATTAATAACCTTTTTTCATCTTAGGTCTCAGTTAAAAAAAAAACTGTAAAAAGGCATGAAAAACAAACAACGATATAATAGTAAAGTGAAAAAAGTTAAAATGACATAAATAAATAATAGGCAATAACTAACTAAATAAATACCTTTTTCAATAATTATTTTTAATAATTATTTAATTATTTCAAAATAATATTTTATTTATTTTAAAAAAAAATATTTCTAGTGTTTTAATTGGTTTACGACAACAAAATGTAATTTACAACAGAATCACTGAAATAGAGGACTTTTTCACACGGTCAAGGACAAAGGCACAGTGATGACTATGATTTACATGATTACTTTGGTTTATGAAAGTTGAAGTCACAATGTAAAAGCATTGACATCTTTTCTTCCGTATTGTGAGGCATTACCCAGTGAAATGAATTATTGAAATAGAAATACATGTAGAGTAGGGACTTGGTTTCATTCGCTGGTTGTTGATTGGATGGAAACAGATCTGAAAGTGAACTTGGGGTCGATTGCAAAAAAAAGGTGGGACTAAATGATTGAAGTCCGACATATATAATCAGTTTTTTGATTTGCCGGAAGATTGAAAAAATTACGGTATGCATTTAATCCATTTAGAAAATGAAATTTTTCTAAAGTGAGTTTTTGTTTCATGCTCATTTGAAATAGTACTTTATGCAAATTTCCAAAAATCTCTTTGTTTTCAAAATGTTTTTACGTTTAATCGTATAAGACATAAGACACACTTTTCAATGGCAACTTGTCTTCTGTTCTACAAGAGACAATAAAAGTGTCAAAATGAGCTGGAAACCCTCTGCTGCAGGAGACAGGTTGAGGGTAGAGGCTTTTGGAAGCTCTTTCAGGAGGGTCCACTCATTAGTGGTCAGCTGCACCCTGAACATTCGGACTCTCCTGTCCCCCCTCTCCTCCTCTCCAGACCCTGATGAAACCCTTTTCACCCACTCAGGGAAAGAAAATGGCTGCAGGAGGAGGAGAAAATCTTAGAGGTGCATTGCACAGAGAGTCCTGGATGTCAACAGGCCCATAATGATACCTGATAGCCCCTGGAAAACACTCCTCTCTATTTCCCTCTTTCCTTCTTTCTTTTAATTTCCCTCTTTTCCTTTTCCTAGAGCCCTTCTCGGTCCTACATGCCTCAGACGTGATGCACTCGAAAGCATAATTAGAGATAAAACAGTGACTGTATCTCCCATTATCCTTACACGTAGCCATCGCAAAGTCCTTTGTTTTTAAACCTCTCCTCAAAATTCTCCCTTTCTCCCTGACTTTGTGAAAAGCTGCTCAAAAGGAGGTGGGGGAGTGAGAGGGTGAAAAGTGGGAGCAAGAGAGAAAGAGAAAACGCAAGAGAGTTCCCTCTGCGAGTCGCCAAGGTGCTCTCTAGTCCATTGTGCAGTGTGCTGTCAGGTTAAATTAGGGAGTACAGGCTCTGTGAGTGTAAAAAAATCAATACTTGATGGAAGATTGCTCCCCGGAAAATCTGTTTTGATTCCAGGATTAATTCTTGACCAAAGGCTCCGCTGAAATGACATGCCATTAGGGCCGAAAATGAACACATTCGGCAGTGGAAATTGGATGGAAATGTGTCAGGTGATTGCCCCGGCTGCTTGTTTTGCTCTCCTGGAGAGCGAGAGAGGAAGGGAGAGCGCGCGAGGGGAAAAGTGCGGCACTGGAGGAAGGTGTGGCGGCAGAAAGCCTCGGATCCGCAGGCCCCTCGGAATCCATTTTCAGGCCTTCGAAGCGGCCCTCCGGAGTATTCTCTGGGCCATTGTTGTCCGGCTCCTGCAAATGCACTCTGTGCAAGGTGAAATGCATTTGTCCACTGGCTGCATCTCTCCTGTGTGTTCCCTTAAAGCGCAAGATGAAGAATAGTCCATCTTAAAATAAAGCAGGTACCTCTTTTCTTTGTCTCTGTGGTGCGGAGGAAAGAAAGGGAAAATGCAATATTGATGAGAGTAATGTGTTTGTCATCACTTGTAGTGAATCTCTAGCAACTGAGTACAAAAAAACAGAACAAAAACAAAAACAAGGCCCTGCTCGCTAAGATAACGTGGTTTAAAAAGCATTGAAGTGTTAGAACTGGAGTTCAAATGGAAAAGTAGTCCATATAAATTCAGTTTATAAATATATATTTTAAGTACATTAATTTTTAAGTATTTTTTTAATTCAAACATTATTTTTTACATTTATATTTCTTTAAACATAATGAGCATTTAAATCTAAGTGCCTTCTAATGCATTCTATGCTAATTTCAGAATTATTTCACCTAAGATACTGGTATAAATGAGCACACTTTCAGTTCTAACTAAAAAAAATTATTGTCCAATCATCAACAGTCAATAAATCAATAATTCTTCCATAACAAGTTTTTGTCTCACCTCGATTCACTATGATACGCCTATTAAAAGTGTTTATTTAAATTTTAGACCCATGCATGTAACAGATTTAAAATGGAAAAGCAGCTCGGAGATGGGGTTTTTAATTACTCAACAGGTGATTTTATTGAACAGATAAACTGCCATGTATATCTCTCTAACAGAGTTCATTGTTATATATTCAATCATTTCATTTGAATTTGTGCTGAAATTTATTTTCAAGAAAGTACAGTGTCTATTAATGGGTAAAACTACAGTAATAGATTCTCTTCTTGAGATCCTTTCCATCTAAACTGCTCTTAATCCTAATAGTAGGGAATGTTTTATGAGCATCAATATGATCTCTCTTTTATAATGAGGAAGAATCATATTCATCCCCACAGTCATGCAGAGCCAAAGCACAACCAAAACAATGTTCTTCTGCAAAATACATGCAGTTTTGTTTTTTTTAACCCCTAGAGTGCTCAAAGTTACATAGTGTAGCTTTAAATAAATAATTACAGTACCTAAAGTACTTTCAAATTAACTTAATAAAAATCAAATATATAAATTTCATAAATTCACCATAGATACTTCCAGGTATATGATCTAATATCCTTTCAATACTGAAAGTCTACAGTGAGCCAAAAATAAACTGAAAATTTTAGAACTTATTTGTACATCTATACATCTTTTGAAATGTTTGATGTTTTAAATGAATAATTACTGTGACTAAATAGTGGAATGCGTTCAAATCGGCCTACGGAAAATATGCTAATGTTACAATGCTTTCACTTTAGATGCTTACGGCTATAAGCGAGTACACTTTCAGTTTAGAAAGTCTGCTGTAAGCTGTTTAACTTTTCCATTGAGTCTAAGGAGTAACATCACTGTACGGTGGTTTTTCAATTAAATTTTGCCATGGATTCCTGAGGGTTCCCAGCAGCCCCTGTGATGAATTTGGATTTTCCACACTGATATCAGCACTGAACAAAGTGCTAACGGTGAGGAAAAGAACCCTAAATGGATACATTTCTACCTACTGGGCAATAGAGGATCATTCTCTTCTCATAAAACTCTCACCTGCTGGGCCACTTCCCTGTCTGAACCATCACACGAGCTTGTAAAACTCAGGCCCATTATGAAACATAATTTATAACCGGGATCAAGCACTAGTCACAGTTTCCACAGGGCACCTTTGAGGATGACGGATGTCTCACGCAAAGCTTATTTTAAAAGTTGCATACCTGAAAATTATTCCCGTCCTGAAATAACAGTAAAGATGAATGAGGTGTTTTAATTAGCATAATTGTAAAGGTCACAGCTCTGTTGAAGTGGATTAATGCTCTTCACGTCACATTACAGAACTGCTCTATTTAGCATATGATGCATTATACTTCAAAGAGTTAATTAATTAGACTCCTCATTAAACATGGCACTTTTCAGAAATAAAGCCTTGTTTCTTAAGTGATATTGACACTTTAATTCAATTGATCTCATTAGGCTTTTCCCATCCTTCAATTTGTCTAATTGTCCCAGAGTACTGGGAGGGAAAACAATCACCGGCAGCTCCTTTAATAAAATAAGTCTGCAAAATGTATTTAATTAGATACACTAAATATCTTTTCACTTTCGATTCATTCATTGCAAACTAACGACCTCGCAGGAGTCCATGTGTCCAGTGAGCAGCTCCAATCAGTTTAATATGAATCTGGCGCCATCTAGCGGCCACACAGGACACACACCTGGACTGCGCTCAATACATTTGTTGATTTGACTAATATAAACATTTCATTTTATAAGTAATATTTCACTTTTTATTATTTTTTTAGTCTTAGATTGCAAGAATGATTTTCCATTCTCTAGAAACTTTAAAACAGCAACCAATAAAAACAGCAAAATTAAAATCGAGCAAAAAATAAAACGAGTAATACCTAATAATATGTAATAAAAATAATAATAACGCAAACTATTACATTCATTTAATTTGAAATAGTATTAAAATTAAATTATAATATTTAATAAATATATAAATATTATATTTTTATGACATCACAGGCTTTTCATTGGGTGCTTTTCATACATTAATAAAACAAAATCAGTTTGTGCAGGTATTATGGCATTATGGTCACTGAATCATTATTAAATGTTGTTTGACATCTTCACCATTTATTCAAATATAACATAATTTTTATTAAAGATTTATGAGCATACTGCGTGGTTGTCCTTGAAGTCAATTGTTTTATTTGTGAAAATGCATTGTAACATGGCAAAAATTATTTTTGAAAATGCAATGAAACTTGCAGAATATTATTTCTGTAAATGCAATGAAAAATGGCAAATATTACTTCTGAAAATGCTATGAAACATGCCGAATAGTGTGGACATAATTTCTGGCAAGGGTGTCATACAAGTTATGAAATAATGAACAATTAAATATAACAATGTATAGTGTTGTAGTTTTTTTTTCCTGTGAGCTTTTTTCTTTTTTCTTCTTCTTAGTTTTATCAGATAAAAACCTTCCTTCATATTTAAGGAAAACCCATAATGTGACATACTACTGTACACTTCCCATGAAATAAACCAGCAGGTGGCGACGCAGAAAGTAAACGCGACCAGAAGCGACCAGAAGAAGAAAACTGCTTCATATGCAGTTTGATGACGTCAGTCACATGACCACGTGGATGTGAAAATGGTTTATGAATCCCGTCCGAGGCCGAAACAAGCGGTTTTTGCTTATTGTTCGCCTTTAGTGTTGAGTTCCCACTCGGTGAGATCAGCGGTAACATGTCGTGGGTGAAATCGGCGTTGTCCGGAGAGGATGTGTTCGACGAGGACGTGGATGACATGAGTCTACAGAACAAAGAATGGAGATACAACATGGAAAAACGCGCAAAGGTACGTCCACATGCACTTATCAGCGAGGAGCCGTTCACAACACGTTTGCTCTGAAATATTGTCTCGTTCCTCCCGCATGTAAGTGAGCTTTGTAAGAGTTGTTCAATACAAAAGCAACAGTGTGATGTATGGCTAGTGAAAGCAGCGCAGTCTAGAAACGACTGCCGTGTGGTTTTCTGTCAGGATGGTTTCAGAGATGGCATTGAAGCAGGGAAAGAAGCATCGCTTCAGGCTGCTTTCAACACGGGATACAGGGAAGGAGCCTCTAAAACGGCAGTCATCGGTCAGCTCAAAGGAATCATGAGGTAAGCAGGTGCATTCGTCTCTTCTGTTCACTTCACAAAGGGCCTCTTTAGTAGAAATTTATGCAAAACACACCTAGCCAACAGAATGGGTGTTTTGTGGGTGTTATTAATACTTATTTTACATACTTTTAGTTACATTTACGAATTTGACAGACGCTTTTAACCAAAGCGACTTGCATTGCATTCTAGATACACATTGACACTCTAATCAGTTCTTACTTTCCCTTGGATTCGAACCCATGACCTCGCTGTTGTAAGCGCTACAATTTGAGCTACAGGAAAGCTATTTACCATCTTCATAAATGAATAAATTATCATGCTACACAAGTAATGTTTAGAGTTGAGAGAGCATCATGTGCTCCATACTGACAATGATGTGAGTGTATGATTAAACTACAGTAATACCTTGAGATACGAGTATAATCCGTTCCAGGGCTTGTAACTTAAATTGCTCCTATCTGGAATCATGTTTTCCCATAAGAAATAATAGAAAACAAATTAATCTGTTCCAGATCCGTAACAATGGGAAAAAACATGTTTTATTGGTATAGGCACACACACACATTATAGTGCATGCATACAGTATAAGGATTCATGTGATATCACATAAAATGTGATTTAAGTTATACGTTTTTACAGACATTAGCTGCAGGTGCGGAGGAGGGAGGAAGAGGGTTGGTACAGACACTTGATTCTGTATCGTGAACATGAACACTACGTAACTTACGTAAACTTAAATGAACATAACTGAACTTGGCTATATTTTTTACTTTTCTATTTTATACTGTCATTTTGATTCTTTTCAATATGTATTCTTTACTTTTCTTCCCTTTTTTCGCCTGACTAACTTCACTGTCACTTGGCGCAGACCTTTTAACGAAATGCCTATCGAGGGAGATTTGTTTCTTTCTCCCTTTAAAAATGAGTAAGGCATGTGTTGTCAAAAAGCACTGAAGCACGACCAGTAGACAATTTATCAGGGTGTTTCTTTTCAATTAAATCAGAAGCCTTCTGCCACATTTTTTTTTTGCTCGAATAAAACAATAATTTGGGTTCTTATTGGTTAATTTGTTTTTATTATCTAAAACTATGGAACATGTTCTTTAATTGAAATTGAAATATCAGATGAAAAATGCTTCCTTGGCAAGTAACTGAAGTGCAAAAAGGTTTAAATGGAGATGTAAAAAAACTGATAAAAGCACAGTAAAAAGTGAAAATATTTAATAACTAGTCGGTTAGTCGTAAAGAGAACCCGCTTAACAAATCGTTAATGTTAATCATAAGCTTTTGTAAGCAAGTTAAGCAAGCTTTTGTAAGTTGTATATAAAGGTTATAATTATGATTTATGGCTTATAAATGCATGATTAGTCAACTAATCATTTAAATAAATGACTACTAGTGGACTAGAAAAGTCTTAAGTCAAAGCCAGCCCAAAATGTAGAGCTGCATGATTCTGGGTAAATTTAGAATCACTTTATATATTAGAATTTTTTTAACAGCTTTAATAAATTATGGTAAAATAACACTTGTCAAGTTTAGACCGGTTTACGCTGCTAGAACACCTGTGATTTTGTGACGTATGTTCATGCAAACGAGAACGTGCAGTTTATATTATTTATAAAAAAATATTATTTTGGGCATCTAAATTCAAATCAAAATTCTAAATCTATTATCTGTTTTTGAGTATGTCTGGTTGACCACTTGTCGTCTTTCACAGTGCCGTGCGCTGCTGGTGTCAGGTTCAGCTGCCTGGAAGCCCAGCTTTAGCGTCTGTTACCGATCTGCTCCAGAGATTGGAGACGCATGAGGACGAGCTGGTCGAGGCCATGAGAAAAGCGCAGCAGAAGCCTGTACCTAGTGTGACTGAAATGGCGGATGACATGGAGGACCTAAATGTTGAGCAAAGGGACCAGGTTGAAGAATCTAGACGCTCAGAAAATGCAGACTGTTGTGGGAGAGACGGAGCAAATAATGACTGCTCTGGAAACTCCAGAGGTGTGAGAGAAGATTCACCAAGAATTGTTTCCCATGGTTCTTTCTCTATAAGACAGCTGCTGAAGTGCTGCTTGGACCTAGTAACAGAACTGGGGCTTCCTGAAGAACTAAAACTCCACATTCAGCAGCTCATAGACAGTTGAAGTGGATGTTTGTGGTGAACACTGCAGCAGACTGTCTGAATAACGTCCTGTGTGGGCAGGAAGCAAGAAGCGAATTACTGGAAAGAAAATAGCCTGTGCATTAGTTGACTCAAGTTTATAGTGTACTTGAGGGAGTTATTTTTAAGTGCTGTGATTCTGTTGAACTGCATTTTTGCTGGATTCGTAGCACAACAACCACTGCTGTACACTTATTACCATTGGCTTCCATATGACGTGACATGAAGTGCTCCTGTGCTAGTTATTGAACTGTATGAGCCTTTTTGGATGTAAAGGAGTTTCAAAACATAGATTCAATCTTTGCTGTGTACCTCCATCCATTTATTTGTATCATCAAACATGTCCACTCACAATATGGCTAAAATTCATTTTATAATGAAATACATTAACTTTGTATATTGATATGTGATTAACACTGTACATAATCATCTGCAACCTTATTCACAGAGTTGCCCATTTACCAACAAATAAAAGCTATTTATTTAATCAAATGGTTATGTAACTAATTTATTTGGAGATATGAGCCTTTTAGTTAAATATGATCTGTTTATGTAAACATAACTGGGCTGTAACTTAAGCTTGGATCATGGGTTGGATATTATGTAACTAAGGAGGTGAGTACATATTCTAATGCGTGTTGTTTTTGTAATTTTTCATCTATGGAAATTTCAGCAGAATTATGAATAAATCAACGCTTCTGTTTCAAGATGCAACTTGGTGAATTTGAATCGATCAGAAAAAGTGGACTGCCTTTGTGAGGGTTGTGTTCTTAATTATTTTGGATGTGCACTTGTAGTATATACTTCACATCAAAAGTATATATATATATTTCGTTGTCCTTGCAGATCATTTTATTGAAATAAAAGGTACTTCAGTGTTCTTAAAGAGTGCTCTTTTTAATTAGTCATTCATGACAAATGAAAGTTCACTTGCAAGCATTGTTTTAATCTTTAAAGAAGTACACCTATTTTGATGTGCCTAACCTAGTGAAGCGGTGCTTGATTTTACTGCTAACTGTAGTGTGTTATTTGATATTACATTTAAGGTCTATAACTTTGTTATAAGTCATGTTATTACAAATCTATTTAAATACCTGACATGCAAGTTTTGATAAGTTACATAATGTTTATTTTACTCTACATGCTTGTCCGTATATTTGGAAGTAGATTTTAAACACATTTCATAGATCATAGTTTTAATGTTTATAGTATTAATATAAATTTCATTCAATTTCAAATATAGTGTCTGAAAGAATTACATTCAGTTTGCACTTGAGTCTGTTCTATTAAACCCTATTAATTCTGTAATAAGCAGCTATCATCACTTTCCTAAGTTTAGCCAGACTGAGTTAATAGTTGTACATGAGGAGACCTTTAGAATCAAATTTCACTACATTGCTTTAATCTGAAACCCTGCTCTGCCTCCTTCAAGTGCTTTAAACGAAAAACAACAGCGAAAAAAGACTCCCTGGCTGAACCTTTTCCTCTTTTGATTAGCTTTAGGGCTAAAAACAAAGTGACTCGGTTGAAACCGAGTCCGAGAAATCTTGAAGTTCACAGAGTTTCCTCTGGCAGAAAGTATTTATAGAAGGAAAGTGAAACCAGTTATAATACACGTCGATCTTCCTGGACGCAAAAAATGGTTGTCTTGACCAGTAAAGGGAGAAACCTTCGTATTTAGGTAGGAATTATGACACTTGAGTGTTTTAACATTCGTGCCATGTGGATTTGGTCGATATTAAGTATCGATTAATATGCGCGATGATGTTGACGGTCCTTATTAAATAACACCTGGTTTGGAAATCTAAGTTAAATACATTCGGTTTGCCGTACGATTATTTTAAACTCTGTTTGTTGACGTCAGTTTACTTTAAATTGCTTTAAAGAGCAATATTATCTTTGGTAAACAATGTCAACATTCAGAGAGCTTGTGCCATGCGCCGCAAAACACCCTCATTCACCCTAGTGCACAAACACAGCAAAACTGCCAGCGATATGTGAAACCGAACCTATATGAAAGTACTTGTGTATTTTAGATTTTTATCGTTCAGCTATATTAAATTAAGTTATGACTGCATATTAATTTCCATTGCTTAACTCATCAAAATAACTGTGTTGTAAGTTACAGATTCAGCTAATTTTTTTAAGTCAGTTTAGTGTTATGTAAGTTGACATGACTTAAACACACAAGTTGATTGTACTTAAGGCAGTGACTTTTTCCCCTTTTCTTTTCTTTACAGTGGAGAAAATTATTTCCTGCTTATATTTCGTGTCGTTCTGGCACATGGACTATTTTGTTATATTTTGTATTTTAGTTTTCAGTTAGAATTTTCTCATGCATGGCTTCTACTATTTTCTATTGTATCAAAGATATTTAGCAAACAATGAAAACTCCCTAAACAAAAATGCACAATTGAAATGTATAATTCATTCCAATGACTCAAACGTTTTGAATCTATTCACCAGAAAGATTTGTTTAGACTAATCTAGCCTACTATTTTGTTCAGTGACTCAATCTTTCTGTCATTGTCTCAGAATCATTCACTGATTCATGATTTGCCATAAGTTGATTTATTAAAAGCACAAAGTGCTGTATCTGAAATAGCCCTCTCTACCTTCATTTACATTTTTTTACACCATTATTGTTCACTCAATGAGTAAATAAAAACCAGTGAGAAACACGAGAGTTTATTCGACACTCACAGTACATGGGTATTCTCTAGCGGTCAGTCGTTGAGTGTACATTATAGTTGACTCAGTAGTATGTGCATAAATAGCCATAAAAAACCCAAATGAATTTCCCTTCTTTGAATTTTTTCTTCTTCTTTTCTTTCTTTTACGTGTTTACAATGATTTCACATGGGGAACTGTTACAAACATGTTATCCGTGTGCAAAGTACAGTATGCGTTACACATGTGACCAGATGTGTTTTTGCAGGTGAAATTCATGTGGGTTTCATGTGGGCACTAAAGGGGATGGGAATTTTGGACACAGCTAGAGTCAAAGCAAACAAGTGCCTGTAGTTCAGCAGCTTTCACAACAATCACTGTATAGTTACAATATTACAACTTAATATGATTGCATTAATGTAAGATACTTTCAGAGTCTTATGATCTATAATGAAATATGTAAAAACTTTTTAATATTGACAACTGATTTTTAATGCTGAACCTGTATTGTTATGTGAAGAAATGACGTTTAATACTCATGTGGGACTTTGTGTTTGTTTTTAATCTGCAGGTTTGACCAGATGACCAGATACTTAGAGGAGCAGTTTACGGTCAGCTCCTGCAGCTGGACTAATCTTACAGATATACTTTATTTGCCGACACTGCTCAAATGTATTGGTACAAGAAATGTAAGATCTTGTCTGGAGAAATAATATTTGTAAATGGCTAGCCCTCTGGAAGTAGAAGCAGCTTGCACTTGATAACTGCACATCTTTCAGTCAGGACATTAAACCAGAAAAGTGGATTTATTGAAAGCTATATCCTGTGTATCTCTGTATACTGTGCCAACATGGGGAACAGTTGGGACTGTTGTGGACAGAAAAACCCATGTGACCATACAGAGGATGAGACTAAAGGTTTACTTCACAGCTCTGAATCAAAGACATCAACTAGGCCTGGAACAGAAGTGTGCACCAGTCCAACTTCAGATGAGGAGCACAGGTAAAGTTCATTTTAACTGGTTGAATTTCTCTTATTTATTCATTTTTAGGTGTAACAATCTCCCTTTTTTAAAAGTCACCATGAAACGGAAATTGCAATCGCCTTATCGTCCCTATTGTGAGATTTATCTAAGTGGTGGCTAGGGATTCATTGATCATAATTTTTCCTTGGCTAATTTTAATTGCGGTTTGTTTTTTTGTTTTTGTTTTACAACCAATTAAGCCTTTTCCAAAACTGGTTACAGTTTTCTTTCTGTAAGCATATTAATTTGTTCTTTATTTGCTCTGTTACATATCGGTAGCCATTTTAAATAAGAGGCTACCACTTAACCACTGAATCACAATCCAAACAATTAGCTGGAGCAGTTGTTTTTTTATTTAAATTAGTTTGTACAAAAAAAGCATGATCATGGCTTTGTGAAATTATGCTGCATACAGTGGTGTGAAAAAGTT
Organism: Rhodeus uyekii; assembly: GCA_037043235.1. Lineage (NCBI taxonomy): Eukaryota > Metazoa > Chordata > Actinopteri > Cypriniformes > Acheilognathidae > Rhodeus > Rhodeus uyekii. The sequence goes on from JAWRVZ010000078.1 coordinate 1,795,182, forward strand.
TTTTTTGTTTGCATGTTTTTCACACTTAAATGTTTCAGATCATCAAAGAAATTTTAATATTAGTCAGCGATAACACAAGTAAACACAAAATGCTGTTTTTAAATTAACATTGTTTTTATTAAGGGAAACCGAAATCCAAACCTACATGGCCCTGTAGGTTTAATGATCTGAAACATTTAAGTGTGACAAACATGCAAAAAAATAACAAATCAGGAAGGGAGCAAACTCTTTTTCACACCATTGTAAAACACCTGCACAAAACAAAAACAGGCTTGAAAAAAATGCAAATTCATTTTCTGACAGTAGGTGGGACTTATGGAACAGCAGCGATGTTGCATCTCAGTCAGCTGCCTAGTTCAGGAATCGAGGCACTGATCAGGCAAGCGATCGTTTTAAGGACTGTTTCAATCTCAAAATCCTTCCAGTGCACTGAATCTCCCACAATGCACTGTGAACATCAGGGAGCATCACTAACCCTATGAATGAAAATAAGACATTTACATGCAAAAACACATTCGGCCTCATAGTTACGTACCCATGGTTATGATAATATTGACATCAGCATTGCAACAAATGAATTATTTAGTTTTGTAGCTCGTTTTTTTTTTTTTACCTTATTTTTCATAGATTGTCTGGAGAGAACTTTGTGTTATGAGTGTTCTAGTGGTATGTCAAACTAGTAAATCCTGTTTGTCATGCTATTTCCATAACATCCACATTTAACTTAAATAGCAATTCAAATCAACAGGCATGAAGAAGATACAAAAAAGATGGATAAATTGATTGTAACCGAGCAGCCAAATGCAGAGGCTCAAATTCCTAAAGCACAGAGCTCTTACTCTACAACTATACCAATTTTACGCACCGAAGTCTGTCCTGCTGCAGAAATTAATGACTTTATTTCACCTGAAATGGCTCCAACAGAAGCTATAGTCTTAGTTAAAGAAATGCCAAAAACAAAGACTGAAAAAAGAACTGAAGAAACCGAAGAAACCCCAAACATTGCAACTGAAGTCTCAGAAGCACCTCAAGACACAGGCAAAGCACCTGCCGAGATTGTTGCTTCAGTGAAAGGGGAGATAGAAGTTCAACATGGATCAATTGAAAAGGAAGATGTCGCAGCTGCTCTGACAGATGATGCAGCTGCCACCACAATAAGTTCAGACTCAACAGTCACACCTGCTAGGGAGACACCTGTTAAGGAAGCACCTGTTCAGGAGGTAACTGCACTTACTCAGGTAGAAGCTGAGAAGAACTTTTCCAAACCAGAGCCAGAAATACATGTGGAGATGATTGCAGATGAAAAGGAAAGGATCCAAACTGAGGAACTGCCTCTAAATGACACCACTGAAGTGGCATATGAAAAGCCTGATCTTGATGTCACTGGAGAAATGTTATTGATGGAGATCAGCAGCACAGTACCTCACTCATGCATTTTAGGTCAGTCTAATGAGTTGGATATTACTGAGAAAAGTGTAGCTGAAGTGACTACTGAGGAACCCAACACTGAGCCAACAGCTGAAGTGGAGGAGAAACGTTCAGAGGATATTGGTTTTGAGATGGCAGGAGAGAAGCATGAAACATCTGAAGCTTCTCAAACTCAGGAACTTGCACAGGAAGTTTCTTCAACAGGTATGGATATTGCCAATCCAGTTTTTCCTGCCATTGAAAACGGTCTCGGGAAGGACTCTGATAATGAAAGAAATAGTGATGTTATAGTTGTGGAAAAGCTGCCTCAAGAAGAAGACATACTCCAGCAACCAAATGAGGAGGCCTTGAAAACTGAGAGTCAAGAACTGCCATCTGAACCCTCTTCACAAACTGACAGGTAATGAATTTATTATAAATAAGATCAAATAATATTGGAAAGACATTTTCCTACGCATCTGGAATTGATTGTACATACTAGGGGTGAGCAATACACTGATAAAATGGTAATATCACTGATAATATACTTGATAATCTTCAGAAATTTGAAAACAAAAATTTTAGATGACATAACATTGCAGTAAGTTTTTTTTTTCTTTTCCATGCGTTTTAATTGAAATATAACATATATATATATATATATATATATATATATATATATATATATATATATATATATATATATACATATACAGTAATACCTTGGCTTACGAGTTTAATTCGTTCCAAGAGCGAGCTCGTAGACCAAAACAATTTCCCCCATAAGAACGCACTAAAAATCACTTGATTCGTTCCACACGACCATAAATGCCCATTTTAAATATTTTTTTAGTTTTAACCTATTAATTACATTTCAAATTATAACCATTAAGATCTCATATAAATACTAATTAAGTATTTTTAGAGTTTAACTGTCATTATTAACTATTTACTGTAACATGCACTTTACCTCTTCACTGCTGGCATGATCGAGACGAGAGAGAGGGGGGGAGGGGTTACTGCTTATATATTTCACTACATTGTAGCGTTGCTTCTTTTAATAACCAGACAGGTTCCTTCTCATTCAGAGATTTTATTGAGAACTATCGGATTGCGGTTCTGGCTTCAACCCATGCCGTACAAAACAGAAGAATCAAAACTATCTCTGCTTACGAGCTCTCTCTCAAATCCCTCAGAACTCAACTCTCTCTAGCGCCGACTGAAACCCCGCCCTCTTAAAGTGACAAGACTGTTAACTTAACACTTATTGACACATCAGATTGACTAGTTCCTTCAACATTTAACGATATTACAACGTGAAGAATAGCGATCACAATTAATGCAACAACACGAGGTAAAACCGCTGTAAATCATTTATGTATATGATCTGTACAGTTATAACTGTTATAGTATGCTGTTCTCTAAAAGTGTATGGCCCTTTAAGAACGTCATTGGGTGCGTTGGACTGTGAACACACGTGAGTCTTATTAGTATGCAATGTGTGGTGTTGGTAACATGCTCCATTAATAAAGTTTCATCATATTCACATGTAATCATATTCACAATAACTTATAAAATAATGCACTGTGGTGAATGATGCACCCATACTGAGAGACACTGAGAGAATGAACGAGTTAAGGGGTGATAAAGGGATCTTTTCGACGCAAAACTGCGCATGGGTGAGGGAAATTTTTTCTTGTACACCGAGACAATGCTCGTACACCGATACGACCCTCCATGCTCGTACACCGATTTGCTCGCATACCAAATCGCTCGTAAACCGAGGTATTACTGTATATATATATATATATATATATATACACAAACACATACACTCACCTAAATGATTAGGAACACCATACTAATACTGTGTTTGACCCCCTTTTGCCTTCGGAACTGGGAACAGAAATTCTATATGGCATTGATTCAACAAGGTGCAGAAAGCATTCTTTAGAAATGTTGGCCCATATTGATAGGATAGTATCTTGCAGTTGATGGAGATTTGTGGGATGTACGTCCAGGGCACGAAGCTCCCATTCCACCACATCCCAAAGATGCTATATTGGGTTTAGATCTGGTGACTGTGGGGGCCATTTTAGTACACAGGGTTCGTAGCTGTCATTGAAAACTGGAAAAGTCAGGGAATTTTTTAGTGTCTTGAAAAATCATTGAAATGTCATGGAAAATTGTAATTTGTCAAGAAAGTCATTGAAATGTCATTAAATTTGTCTTTCGTCTCTATTTATTTTTTCACTTCGTTCTTTTTTCTTTTTTTCTTTACTTAAATCCATCCGAAATCTTTTTATTTCTCAACGGTCGGCACTTCCGCGTTTGTAAATTGACGAATGACAGTCAGCGCCGCCTGTGAGAAGCGCGAGGAACCTCATTCAGCAGTTGCAAATGGCGCATTTGACCGTTCCGTTCGACTATTGTCATTCAAATACTATGCCGGGGGCGTCAGTGTTATACAAAGATTGGCTTCAGGCTGTGGATGGCGATCCTACATTGCTAGAGGTATGTCAACACCTTCGCCAGGTTTTATAAGCTGGATGTTCCATCTTTGGCTTCTCAAGTGCTTTCGGCGAGTAATTGAATAAATTATTCCTGGGATGTTGCTACTTTTCTCATGATACAGTTGTTACCGCTTTTGCTGTTGACGCTGGGGTTTCTGTACAGTAGTTTGTGCTTATGTGCTCACTGTCGCCGCTTTGCCGTTGACGCTATGCTCTCACATTAGTTTTGCTTAAATGCTCTCTGAATAGTCGTGTCTAATGATGTTACGTCTGACAACGACGCTCCGAAGCTTGCTTCAAACTCGAACGGTCCTTGCAATGAACCACTGCTTCGGAGCTTGTGTCATTACGTCACTAGTCACGTGAAAATGACGTTTGAAGCAAACACACTGCTTCACTTCGGCAGTGAACCACCTGACTCTGACAGCCCGATCCAGTGTTGACGGGTTTGAAACCGGGCGGCTGTATTTCTTATAAAAGTGAAACCAAACCATGGGTTGTAGTAGACGGTGTTTGCATTGGCGTTATTGTTGAGGAGAGTGGATTGAGTTTATTTTAGTGTTGTGTATTCAAAGCAATATATCCTCATTTATATCAGCTTTCTAAACTGTTTTTGTGTACTCCTTCATCATCTGTTCCATGCGAGAGGATATTCTCTAAAGCTGCTGATTTTTTTTTAAAGAATTCGCCTTTCACCAAAGACTGGAGAAAATAATATTTCTGAATAAAAACCATACCGTTTAATGAACACTTTGTCTAAGCCTTCTGAATGTACCCAAAGCACACCCTCTATAAGGTTTCAGAAATGACGTGAAGGGGAGGACTTGCTAAATGGGAATGTGCATTTTGATGCACATTTGATTTTTTTTCCCCACTTTTGACCCCACCAGATATGCAGCTTGGGATCATTTTGATGCAGGAGAATTTTGTAAAAATGGTCAAATTTTGCAAGAACAAAGATAAATATTGTCAATTGTATTTTAAATATAAAATGGCTTTAACTTTATTTTAGTTTATTTTCAAGTGTCAAATAAGTATTTATTTTACTAAAGTTCTCTGAATAAAAGATAGGACAATCTGATTATGACCCCTTGAAAATTGTCAACAAGGGTTAGATGACCCCTGGTTTTCAAAACCTATTGAAATCCATGGATGGGACTTCAGACTGTTTTATGTGTTACTAATTATTTGTATTGTAGTGTACGCTATTTTTCAAGGGACTATCAGTCTGGCGTTTTGAATGTGTTTGTTCCTGTTCTGGTTTTTGCCACTTAATTGAATTGCAGTGTAATTCCATACACATTTTTATGGGACTTGGCAGACTGTTTTGCCCATTGCTGTAGACGGCTTTTGTTTTTAAATGCGTTTCTTCTGGTTTTGATACAGGTACGTGTATCATATTTTTTTGACTGTACAAAATCAAGTATTAAAATGTCATTGAGAATTATAACTTTGTCATTGAAAAGTCATGGAATTTTTTTGAACTTATGTGCTATGAACCCTGAGTACAGTGAACTCATTGCCATGGTCAAGAAACCAATTTGAAATGATTTGAGCTTTGTGACATGGTTCATTATCTTGCTGGAAGTAGCCATCAGAGGATGGGTACATGGTGGTCATAAAGGGATGGACATGGTCAGAAACAATGCTCAGGTAGGCCGTGGCATTTAAATGATGCCTAATTGGCAATAAGGGGCCTAAAGTGTGCCAAGAAAACATCCCCCACACCATTACACCACCACCACCAGCCTGCACAGTGATAACAAGGCATGATGGATACATGTTCTCATTCTGTTCACGCCAAATTCTGACTCTACCATCTGAATGTCTCAACAGAAATCGAGACTCATCAGACCAGCAACATTTTTCCAGTCTTCAGCTTGTGCAAATTGTAGCCTCTTTTTCCTATTTGTAGTGGAGATCAGTGGTACCCGGTGGGGTCTTCTGCTGTTGTAGCTCATCCGCCTCACGGTTGTGCGTGTTGTGGCTTCACAAATGCTTTGCTGCATACCTCGGTTGTAACGAGTGGTTATTTCAGTCAAAGTTGCTCTTTTATCAGCTTTGATCAGTCGGCCCATTCTCCTCTGACCTCTAGCATCAACAAGGCATTTGATCCCACAGGATTGACAGATACTGGATGTTTGTCCCTTTTCACAGCATTCTTTGTAAACCCTAGAAATGGTTGTGCGTGAAAATCCCAGTAACTGAGCAGATTGTGAAATACTCAGACCGGCCCATCTGGCAACAACAACCATGCCGTGCTCAAAATGGCTTAAATCACCTTTCTTTCCCATTCTGACATTCAGTTTGGAGTTCAGGAGATTGTCTTGACCAGGACCACACTCCTAAATGCATTGAAGCAATTGCCATGTGATTGGTTGATTAGATAATTGCATTAATGCGAAATTGAACAGGTGTTCCTAATAATCCTTTAGGTGAGTGTATAGAGGGCGAGAGAGAGAGAGAATAATCCTGAAATTTTGGGCTTATTGTCAACCGTAACTCTGTGTTTTATTATCATTGAGGTACTATTACAGTTTGTATCAATAAATGAATTTGAATTAGATTTTATTTTTAGATTTTGTATTTCATAATTAAAATTAATTAAAATGTTACATTGGCAACTAGCTGAGATAAAAACTAAAAGTTTCTAAATGTATAAGTCTTCTATATTTCACTTAAGTTTATTTTATATCAGATTTTTTATGGTTTTATTTTTAGTTAACTATAAATAGTCCTAATTCACGTGTGGATTCTAACCAGTCTCTCTATTATATTACAGCACTGTTGAGCTGAACAAACCTGAAGTCACAGATGTTATGACAGATCTAGAAAACAGTGAAAAGGTTGCAGAGCAGGAGCGTGAAGCTATTGAACCCACTCAGAATGGCCTGGACTCCACATGTGCCTCAGTGCCATCAAGCCCCATTGAGAAAACCACAGCCACAGATCCAGTGAGGTCAGTACTTCCTGCTGTTCACTATTAGTACCATTAGGTGGCGTACAACTCTCATAAGTTCATAAAAGCATTCAGTGACTAATTGTAGTTTACTTTGTTATATAATTACCCAGTGGTATCAAAGATGAATTGACAGAGTTTATATTTCATGCACAGTTTACCTGTAGCTCAACTAGTAAAGTGTGGCACTTGCAATGCCAAAGGTCATGGGTTCAATTCCCAGGGAATGTCAATGTGTATCTTGAATGCAATGTAAGTTGCTTTGGATAAAAGTGTCTGCCAAATGCATAAATGTAAATAAAAAATAAAAAATGATGATCATGTCAAGCCAAACTGAGAATTTAACACAAGCACTAGGATCAGATCAGATTTTTGTCTTAAATAAGGCACTGTTTATTTTAACACCATAAGTTTGTTCTATTCATGACATATGGGTAATAATGTTTATATAATGTTTTAATGTGTGATTAGGCTAAATAATGTATAATGTCTAAGCTGAGTTTATCAACAGGTGTCATTCCTCAAGACAATTGCTGTCTGAACAGCATTCCTTTCGTTCTTATTGTGGGAACATGTTGTTTTGTGACTGTAGATTATAGTGACCTTTGACTTAGTTTAAGGCTATGAAATGGCTACATTTAGACATTTATGTCCTCTTTGGTATATATATACACAGTACTGTTCTAAAGTCTTGGGCAGGTTTTAAATCTTATATAATTTCTTTCTTTTGTTGTAGTGTGTCATTAGTTTACATTTCTAAACATTCTATTTTTCATTCATTAAAATAATTAAATGAGATTTTTATATGCACAAGGAGTCTGACAATAGTCGGTGCTCGACAAATTAAATTCATAAAATCGGTCTCAACATCAGCAAGACACTTGAAAAAACCTTCTGGCAAAACTACCTGAAAAACTAATCTGACTGGATTATTACAATGAACAGCAAAAGGAATATTTGTAAACTGATATTTCCTACTGACACACTATAGCAAAAGATAGAAATTATATAAAATTTGGAACCTTTTTTTGGATGAAAAAAGTAGAGACACCAAATTGTGTCATAAATGTCAGAATTACCCAATAACCACTCAACCATTTCCCTTTACAGTGCTACTGTTGCTGTAGAAAACACTGAGGTCAAAGGTGAGGTTACTGTGGTGAGCGATGCAAAATTATTGGGGGAAGATGTCAAAGGTCTTGCAGAGACTGGACCTCAACAAACAGAAGAGGAAAAGGAAAAACAGTTAGAGGAAACTAGTCTTGTCCAGGAAAATGAAGAAAAAGAAGACCCTTCCGAAACCCAAAAAGAAGAGATCATTTTCACCAGTGGCAATGTAGAGATGAAGCTGATACCTCCAAAAGAGACAGAAGAAAGTGTGGAAGAAGTGGAAGAGCAACTGGATGAGTATGTGTCATTCTTGAAATCAGTTTTTCCAGCAGTACCTTTAGTTTGGAAAGCAGATGGTCAGAAAGCTTTTGGACATCAGAATCAATTGTTAATTAGACAAATGAATGAAAACTAGAACATGCAGTTTTGTCTTGAGTATAGTCTCGCAACCCCTCACACATATCAACAGGTGTTTTGCACCATAGCTATAACTGTTGTATATCTAAACACAGATGAAACATTGTATTGACCAATCAGGAAACAGGAAACTCTATGCTATCTGATTAATAATAGTGCATGAGAGACTTTCACAAACAGTGTAAAAGAACTGAAAATTAGGACAAATCTTTAGATCCAGACAATTAAACGTGCTTCATCTTCATGATGAATCATTATCATCTGGATGTGAGTTGTACATGGTGTACTTAATATAGACTTTCCCACTAGACAGCTTATCATTGTGAATATCAAATGCATGATAGTTCCTGTTTCTGTTGTAGGAGTGCAGACCTGTATCTGGGAGCTGAGGAAATTGAAATGGGAGCCAGCAATAACAAGCCATCCAAACCACTGCTAGAGCTCACAAGTATTAAAGATTCATTTGTTTAAGTCATGGTATATCTTTTCTAAAACAATATCAGTGATTATATGCATCCACCAGACACTAACATTACAGTTAGGAAAAGTATTAGAGACAATCAAAGCACTGTGAAAATATGACTGAGCCCTGTCAGTTTTTCCATCTCATTTGGGTATTTATGTTTTTCTTCTTGTCTAGTTCCTGGTGTAGAGACCAGATGTAGCTTAGCGCCAGCTGTGGACATACTGGCCTATAGTGAGCAAGAATGGAAGGGGAACACAACCAAAAGTACTCTCATCCGAAAGGTGACCTAACTAACTTTTTGTAATATTTGTAAAATGTTGTGCTTAGAGTGTACTATTTTTAAAACAAATGTACAGTGATCCTTCGTTTATCGCGGTTAATGTGGACAGGTGAAAATCCGCAAAGTAGTATTGCCCCCCCCTAGGAATTCCATATATGTTTATGTAGGTACCAGAATGTTTAAAATATGTATATTTATACTTTATATATATATATATATATATATATATTTTTTTTTTTTTATTTTTTTTTTTTTTTATTTAAATCTATATAAAACCTTAATATTATACATTTACTCCCTCTCTCATACCATACGTATTATGGTGCTCTACACTCATCAATGACAGTAGTATCTTGAGACTCCAGTAATGACGATGATGACAGACCTGTGCGGTTCGATGAATGTGATGATGATGATGGAGTTACCGCACTGGTATAATGAGGCCTTTAAATCAGTTCGTGAAGCGCCTCATTGTCAGATATCAGCGCTGGATCGTCAACATTTGCTCCTGAGAGAGGCAAAGAGGCTCCCACTCCATTCGTGCTCTCATTCGTCGATCTCGTGCCGGGAACCAATCACGTGTCTTGTCTGAGTGCCCGTGGGGGTGTACAAAGCCTCTGAGAGAGTTTCTCTCTTTGTCTGACATTCTGGGAAATTTTTGAATTTTTATTTTTCAATGAATATTTTTGAAAAATCCGCAATGCACTGAGGCCTCGAAACTTGAACCGCGAAGTGGCGAGGGATTACTGTAATTTGATTTGGTATTTTGCTTTAACCCTTTCACGCATAGAGGTCATTACACTGGACATCTATTCAAAAAGCATTTTCTTGCATATGCATGTTATTTATTTGGTATAGATGCACACCATCCTATACATTGCCACCAAGTGGCAAGCCATTATATATGGATTTCATTTTCTCTAAACCATGATGGCCAGTCAGAAAGTTACTCCAGAATACCAATCCATTCATTTTATTCGATTAGACTCAAAGGAGTCATATCATTCATTGGCATTGTTAAATTTTCTTTTGATTTTAGACCGGGAGGAAAAGAGTTATGTGATTGTAATCAAAAAAGTTATGTGATTATGTTATGCATGTTACTTGCATTACCCCAACACTGCTCATTTAAGATGAGATTTGAAAACACTAGTTAGCTAGTGTTTCTAGGGTCTTAAAACATCAATAGGTCAATGTAGATTTCAATCTGATGTTTTAGAAATGTGTCTATTTTGAATATAATCAGAATCATCTAATAAGGGTAAATAGACATGCTCTGGTGGACGGGACTGGACTGGAGCGTTTTCTACATAGCCTGAGATGGGTTTCCAGAGTTGTGCCTTCAACGGTTATAGAGATCTTTGACAGAATCACATCTTCTTGTTCTGATATCGAAGACATGCAACGTTCAACTTGTATGAAATTCTTTGTCCGCTGGTCAATTTCGTTTGCAATAGCTGATTTTTTTAAATCATTTTATTAATTGGTTTGTTAAATACATTATTGCTGTTATTAGCATGCTATTTTTAATATAGTAGCTATTCAGTTAAAACCAAAAATGCGTACTGTCCAATCAAGTGGACATTATAAAAAGAAGAAAAAAATGTAAAATCTTGCTTTTGATGACCTGAATGGGGTTGTCAAAATTCATAGTTACATTTTAATTGTGTCCAAATGCTTTTTTGGGCTACTCTAATTTGACTTGCCTGCGCATGTTGTAGAAGTCTGACTTGAGTGTTTGACTCGCAGTGTGTTTGTTTCAGGGCTACAGTGAGATGTCCCATAGCTTCAGTGGTCTGAGGAGAGTCAGAGGGGATAATTACTGTGCTCTCCGTGCCACGCTGTACCAGGTGCTGGCGACCAGCACAAAAATCCCCGACTGGATACAGGATGAAGGCTTTCTATTGGTGAGGAGACCCTTCTAGAGCTCAGTCTGGATAGATGCCATTGTTTTACAGGGGTAGAAGAGGATTTTACATGACTGAAAACAGGAAAAATGGCTGTGGTGTTAAAAGTAGGGAGGTTTCAACACCCATAATGCTTTGGGCTTGATGTGACTGCCTATTGGCAGAAATACAAAAATGCAATTTACAATCTGTGGTTTAAAAGTAATAAAAGCCCTGGAGCTTTCAAATGTGTCAAAACGCATCATCCTGCAGACTTTAGCTGTCAGATTAACCAGGAGATGTGGGTTCAGGTAACATGGAGGAAGAGTAAATACAAAGTTGGTTGAAAATCAGCAAACTTATCTTTTAACTAAAAACATGCTTTACGTTTTCATTTTGTTTCAGATTACATATGGCCTCTACATGGACTAGGTTTTATAAAGTAACACTGTATGTGAAGCGTTCTAGCTTGGATTAACAGCTGCTGTTTATTCTCACAGTTGCCAGAGATGATTGAAGCTCGGGAGCATTTGATTGACGGATGGATGTTTCCCCCAGAATGCAAGTGGGCAAGTGAGGAGGAGGACTCTGTGGAGAGACTGAAATATTATTTGGATCTCTTCAAGAAGAAGGTGAATCTCTGTTATTAAAAAAAACATTAATTTAAAGTATGAAATGTGTATGTGTGTGTGTGTGTGTGTGTGTGTGTATACACACACACACACACACACACATACAGACATATATACACATTCCGTACTTTAAATGAATCTATAATGTGTGTGTATATATATATGTATATATATATATATATATATATATATATATATATATATAAATAAGACAGCTGCCAATATTTTAAATATTTGTTTAATTTTACCTTTTTTATTAAAGAAGGCCAGTATCACTGATTCCAATAACGTTGCTGATGTCTCTATTATAGTTTCTATGATATATTATAAAAAAATATATTTCTTCCTAAAATTTGCCATTTAATTATCCAAACAACATGGATAATTTGAGAGTTATCAATTTTTAACATTTATTAGGCTCTAAAAAAACAAAGCAACCTTTAATATTAAAACAATCTTTACATAAACTCATTATGATACATTTAATGTTCATCTATCTATGCCCTTCAGTATGTCAGGGCTAATTTTTTTCTATTGTCCCAGTCAGACCGGTTCAAATGTTTACTTGCTGTCAAAATGCACAAAAAGTTCTTGTTGTTACCGGCAGTTTGAAAGTAAAGCTGCCGGTAACAACCGGCAAATCTTGTTGTTGATTTTCAGGTAGGTCTAATTAGAAATAGACAGAAATTGAATAAAGTTATCAAACACTTCAGTCTTCACTGCATAAAAAAAGAGCAGTGATTTTCTGTTTTTCAATTCTTTGATTATTTTTAATGACAGACTGGACTACATTAGGCTGCTGTCACTTTAAGACCTGCCACACGCATCCCATTTTCTCACAACACTTTTTGTTAATTTAAGACTTCATTGAACTCATTTAAGACTGTAGTTGTAAGAACACTAAACAAAATGTGGCATTTTGGTATAATTTTGTGTTTTTGTCTTTTCAAGTGTTGTCTGAAGTGAATTTCTGTGTGCATGAGTCATTTGGAGAATCACAGACGCGTGCACGTCATGCTCTGAGTTCTCTTTTTTGTTTTGCTGTGCTTGAATGATTTAAAAGCATTTGTGTGGATGAGAGCGTGATCATACAATGTAACGCTAGCAAAAGGATGAAGGGATAAACAGATAACGTGTAATTGCGTTAAACCCAGGCTGTATTTATTTGATCCAAAATACCGCAAAAGCTGTAATATTGTAAAATATTATTTTACAATCTATTTGAATATACTTTAAAATGCAATTTATTCCTGTGATGTCAAATCTACATATTCAGCATCATATATATTATACAGTATATTACAAAGTACATAATACTGAAAGTCAGTTTTGTGTGGGCCCCATAATTTCTTTTCATATATTTGTGTCTGTCTTTGTTGTTTATTTAGTGGCAGGCATCAGCAGCCTGCGAGAACCCAGAGGAGAAGCAGAATCTCTGTGATCGTGTGTTTCAGGGTGGAGAGGAGGAGTATGGTCTTCTGGAAGCACTCAAGTTTCTGATGCTGGCCAAAGCCATTGATCTTCATCGCAACACGATGACAGATCAAGAAGTGCCTGTGTTCGGCTGGCTTCTTTTTGCCCGCGACACATCAGAAAACCCCAAAACCCTCTTGGCCAATCACCTGAGCCAGATCGGCTTTAGTGGAGGGGTAGAACAGGTAAGTATTGTGACACTGACAAACTTACTTACAGCTCTGTCTCGCAATGTGAAGACAAGTTAAATGTGTTTGCTTTGTGTGTTGCAGGTAGAGATGTTTCTATTGGGCTATGCCTTACAACACACCATTCAAGCCTTCCGTCTGTATATGGCTGACACAGAGGAGTTTGTGTCACATTACCCAGATGACCACAAGCAGGAGTGGCCCTGCGTGTGTATCGTCACAGAGGACGATCGCCATTACAACGTCCCCGTCAGGAGGAGCGTTCAACACCAGCACAGAGAAGATATCACGATGACCTAACAACAGAGACATTAGAGAACAAATCTGACCTACAATGTGGCATGAAGTTTTGTTTCTGATATGATCTGTTGGCCATCCAATGAATGAAAAGATGAAGGGAATTTACAGCAATCTACTGAGATCAAATTGCAAGCAGAAGTGCTCAGGTTTTTTCCCCAAATGAATCACAGAACGAACATCTGCCCATCAGGAAAGGCTGTGATGATTAACACTGGTTCAGAAAAGAAAAGAAAAAAACCGCACTGCCTTTTTACTTTAACCGTGATATTTGTTTGTATTATGCACTGTTGGGAATTGCGTTGAATTACATTGTCAATGTAAAAAAAAAAAAAAGAATACTAAAGAGTTTACAACAATAATTTTAGAAAATTTTAATTCAAAAGAATTGAATGAGAGAATGGTCTACTTATTACGTTCTTAGTCGAATTTATATTGTTAGATAACGCTTTTAAAAATGACACTGTTACTTATAAATGGACACATTGTGACAGTAGAAGTTTCACATACTGGTTTTGATTTTTACTGCCATGAACGGTTTAAATGAGGTTCTACACAAAAAATTGCTCGATTTACAGTTACAGCCCTTGAACTCTTAAGAAAGTCCGAATAACTTTGGTTGTCATCATGTTACGTTTACATGTTCTTTACAGACACTGAAAGCAACAATAACGTGCACAAATCATGTCAACAGGCAGCTGGTGAAATACACAGACGCTAAGAAGAGTTCAAGATCTCTTAATATTTTGATTATTGTGGAGTTAAGCAAAAAGTACTTGAACTCTTTCTCTTTTTTTCTCCCTGCTCATCTGAGTTTTTGTATTTATCGCTGAAGATTAACACTGAATAACTTAGTTGCCAAACATACAAGAAGTTATACAGTATTGGATGTAAAAAAGCTAATTTTTTCAAGAACTGGAAGACAAACTCATTTGAGGAAGTATGAATAAAAGTATTCTATGATTCACTTCAGCCTCTGCCTTTAATATGCACAAAACAGATCTGAAATGCAAAAAAAAGGAGCCCAACATTTGATTAATAAACACATTAATGCATTCATAATGAGCTTAGTTTATTTGTATGTGTCTGTACATGACTGTGCTGACATCTGTCATTCAGTTTGGCCACAAGCACCGAGTGACAAGAGGACCTAAAGTAAAGAATGCCCTAAAAACTCAAAAGTACATTCCATTTAGTATTTTGACAAAAGACATTGAAAGTAAAGTTTATAGTAAATTGCTAAGATCTGGAAAATGAAAATGGATTCTATAATGTAGTCAAAGCACAGAATACTAGATCAGATGACATGATCAGAAATGATCTGTTCATGCGTTCACAAAGGCTCAAATAAATAGTCTACTGTTCTATAACTCCATAGTAACATTTGCAAAGTATACAACATTTTTGCTTTGAATACAAAAATAAATCAATTGAAATATATCAAATCTAGTCTGTGCCCCAAGTCAGTAAATGATTATCTTTTTAAGCAAGTTATAACACACTCAAAGTGTAACTATTCATTGTGCACTCAATGCAAGAGGAAAAAGGACGGCATGTCTCAAGGTCAAAGGTCAGAAGATAATTCTGTCACTAAAACATCTTTATTTATTTGAGGGTTTATTTTGGCAAAAATGTTGTCAGGCTGCAGAATAGGAACTCTGGAAGACGTCTGTAAATATACCTCAGTTCAAAAAGTGCAGGAGTGCATTTGATGTAGACATGCAGATCTGCTCATTCTACCCTATACAACCTCACCGTTTCACTGTGGTAATGCAGAGATTGTAGAAATATAGAAATATTAATTCTATAAAACAAATTACTAGTTAACACTCTGTCAAAAATCCAAGACACGGCGCTTACTGCAGACATTCACCTCTTCAGCTTCTCCCAATGAAAGAAAAACATGTATACAGTATTCCATCCTTGCTTTTTGTTTCCATACTTTGATTCACTCGTCTTCTCTTTCCGTTCGCTCATTCTCAGACTCTTCAATGACATCTAACTCTGTCCTGGGAGGGACTTCAATCACTGGGGAACAGTTATCCTCCTCCAAAACCACTTCTGCTTCTGGGGTTTTCTTCTGACAACAAAAATTGACAATCAAAAATAATGTTTGTTAAAAGTCTTGATACCATAATACTCTTATTTTGCATTAAACAGACTTCATGCGTCATGTATGGAAATATTGGAATTTTTTGTGTTATACATTATACAAATATACTATAAAATTATATGCAATATTAAGTTACTCTACAAAAAAAAATTATAGGTACTATGAATTAATTAATTGATAAGGCATTTATATAGTGCTTTACTATGTACTGCTGTAAACCCACAGCACTTTACAATCATATCATGGGTCTCTCCTCAACCACCACCAGCATACAGCCACAGCCCAACAAGTGGTGAGCACCATTGCGCTTACCATACATGGGCTAGGTCAGGGGGTCGGCAACCCGCGGCTCTTTCACCCCTGTGCTGCGGCTCTTTCATCCCCTGCACGTAACTTGTAGCAGCGGTCCCGCTATCCGCGCTCGGTCCGCTATAGCTCCGCCCACGGAATAAGTGAGTGTCGCGCCGCATGAGTCTATCGCTCCGCCCATGGAAGAAAGGAGTGTCGCGTCGCATGAGTCTATCGCTCCGCCCATGGAAGAAAGGAGTGTCGCGTCGCATGAGTCTATCGCTCCGCCCACGGAAGAAAGGAGTGTCTTGCTGCTGCTTTTTTTGCCAGTGAGTAGGTTTTCTTGCACTGAACAAGAGCAGCATATATGAAGTTCAGATAACCGTCCTCTCATCCTTTGACGTGTACGATCACACACACCGGTGTTCATATGTGTCACGTGATCAACCGCTCAATTCACACGTGTTTTCACGCGATATCTGGCACTGATCCAAAAAAAGACGCGCTCAGAGCTTGTCATTTATCACAACAATTCAGTGTTTTCAACCACATAAGGTTTCTTTAGGTTTCAACAAGTTGGTGACTATTTTGAATAAAAAAGAAAAAATAAGTAAATGTGATCTATTATACAGCGCTTTTTGTGGCTGCGGTATGTCAAGTGACAAGTATGACGCGTTGCCATGGAAACAATGAGGCGAAAGTTCCAAGATGGGGGGAGGGGGAGGGCGATGAAATTTTTACCTCTTCCTAGGGGGGGCGTGACAGAAAATAATTGAGAAGCACTTCCTTAGATTGCGGCTCCGGACACATTTGAATTATTTTTTTTGTTAAATATGGCTCTTTCAACATTAAAGGTTGCCGACCCCTGGGCTAGGTGGAGAGGAGCGAGACTGATGAGCAACTTGAAAGCATGGGGATTATTATTAGGCAGCCATGATCAATAAAGGCCAATGGACAGGACACTGGGGTTACACCCCTACTCTTTTGACGAGAAATGCCACTTATGTCACTATACTGGGGCATTAGGACCCACACAGACGGCAGCGTGAGCACCCCTCCCGGCCTCACTAACACCTTCCAGCAGCAATGTGGTTCCTATTCAAGGTTACTTTCGCTGCATTGAAAAACTAAAATAGTACATATTATGGCATGTGAACAGCAGTTCACACGGTCACACACACACACGGTCTTTACGTTGTTAGTTTGGGAGCAGAGCACGTACGGTCAGCATTCACTGCGAGCAGTTGTCACTGTGTACGCCAGGGGTCGCCAACCTTTTTGAAACTGAGGGCTACTTCTTGGAGACCGATTAATGCAAAGGGCTACCAGTTTGATACACACTTCCAAAATATCAAATTTGCTGAATTTACCTTTAATTATATGTCATTATTAATAATTAATGGTATACATCTATGTGAAGACACTGATCATGTTAATGATTTCTCACAATAATTATACAAGGTAGGAAACCTATCAATATGCAACACTTTACTTCTCTAAATCTCTGCAAGTATTTACATTTTCAAATGATCACTTCTACAAGATTTCTACCAGCCACTAACAATTTTTAACAAATCATGCACTACGTTGCACCATGTCTGTCCTGTATTCCAGTGTTTTTCAACCTTTTTGAGCCACGGTAGCCCTACATATTTTCATTGAATAAAATCACAAGGCACACCACCAACCGAAGATGTTAAAAAATAACGCGAGTGTTCATGAAATGGTATGGTTTTTATTCAGAAAAAATGTTTTCTCCAGTCTTTGGTGAAAGGTGATTTGTCTTTTTCTTTTTTACTATTTCGCCAGCTTTAGAGAACATTCTCTCGCATGGAACAGATGCAGGTGTACACAAAAACAGTTTAGAAAGCTGATATAAATGAGGATATATTGCTTTGAATACACAACACTGAAATAAACTCAATCCACTCTCCTCAACAATAACGCAAATGCAAACACCGTCTACTACAACCCACAGTTTGGTTTCACTTTTATAAGAAATACAGCCGCCCGGTTTCAAACCCGTCAACACTGGATCGGGCTGTCAGAGCAGTCAGGTGGTTCACTGCCGGAGTGAAGCAGTGTGCTTCAAACGTCATTTTCACGTGACTAGTGACGTAATGATACAAGCTCCGAAGCAGTGGTTCATTGCAAAGCACGTTCGAGTTTGAAGCAAGCTTCGGAGCGTCGGTGTCAGACGTAACATCACTACAGACGCGCACCATTGCCGCTTGCAGCCGCTCAAAATGTGTTTTTTTGGAAAAATTAGGGGAAATTGAATAATTTTCCCGGGACACCTGAGCTATTTTTAGAACAGGCCCGCGGGCGACTCATGTGGTCCTTGGGGGCGACCTTGTGCCCGCGGGCACCATGTTGGCGACCCCTGGTGTACGCTCTATTCTCAACTGGCAATATTTGACAAGGCTGCCCAGGCTAGCAATCCTAAGGGTTTGGGTCCAGCTGCTACCATGGTACACTGAGGCTGAGGCTCTGGTGCTCCAGGGATTATCCCAGGTTCAGAGGGGGCCTATCGAAGAGGTACTAGCAAAGTTTTTAACTCACCATCACCTCTCCTCAAGCCTTATCGGTTGAACTCTCGTGCTTAGAATTTGCCTCTGGCATGTTGAAGGCCTTCCTTCACCCTAGACCAGGCTATGTGCCGAAAATACTGCAGGCCTTCTGTCCTCCACCTTTCCATGACCATGACCAGGAGCAAAAGAATCTGCTTTTTGGAGAGTCGATACAATTTCCCTAGCTTACGGTCAGCCGGGTTGCCATCCCGTTGCAGTGGCATGGGTATTCTTGATCCTACTGCGCTTTTTGACGCAGTGAGAGTTCCCTTGAAAGGGAACATCTCGGTTATGTACCTTGGTTCCCTGCCTCATCTTGCCACCTCTTGTGTGCCTGCCGGCGTTTTACTTTTAAGCTGCCGCTTTCGGTTTGCATTTATAGTTTCCTGGTTAATGACGTCATCATTCCTCGACGTGCATTCACACTTCGATTCGATTTCATTGTGCTTCACGATACACTGACGCGAAGCACCAGGGAACAAAGGTTACATATATAACCGAGATGTTTTCCACAGGAGGTCTTTTTCCCATCCAGGTACTGACCAGGCTCAACCCTGCTTAGCTTCCGTGAGCAACCAATTTTGGGCTGCAGGGTGATATGGCTGCAACTAATTACATCTTCAAAAGTGTAATTAGATATTACTAACTACTCTCTCTAAAAAGGATTACATTACGTATTACTAATTGCTTTCTAAATCCCATCATATCAACTTCAATTAGTTGAGCAATACAAGGATAGACATGAAACTGCTCTTTTAATTCTTTCAATTAAATAATATAAAATTGCATAGATTATTCTTGAACTGAATAAAACGTATTTAAAGAAAGTAAAATTTTAACACTAGATTTAAAATTAGATTTTTTATGTTAAATCCGTTATCGTTTTAGAACTGTTCTTTAGTTTATAGAGTATTTAATGCAACTAAAAAATGAAAGGTAATCCCACAGTGTAAACACTGTGACACTTTCAAAACATTATCTTTTTTGTTTTAGCATCAGAAAAAGTAATGGTGTGAGTTTAGAGCAGGACCATTTGTTTTTCTGAGTAATGACAGAAGAGGAAGTGTAATGGAACCAGTTTGAAATTATTTTTCATAATGTTTTGCAGTTCCGTTTGTGACACAGAACTGAAAGAGTTCCCCTTTAACCAGTAATTGTATCTAACTTTACAGCATTATATTCACCTTATTTTTAACATAAGAGCAGGTTGACCAATATGTTTCAAACTGGTATTTATCATATTTAAAAAAATAAAACATCTTTTTAGAGCAAATAGTTTTGTTGTTTACTGCACTTTCTTATTTTTGTAGTTTTATTTATATTATATATATATATATATATATATATATATATATAGTCTCACAACTGAGCTGGATATCGACATTATCAATAGATATTGGATATTGGCACTAATGTCTACTGTAGAGCTGCTTTATAGCTAGCCAAATCAAATTCATTTTTATAACCCATGACCTTTATACAGCTCAGTGTTGATTCAGTTCAGTAAGTGGCTTGAGCTGAATACATCATACTACTGTCCTTATAATGCTAATTTGACTAGAATTTGAATTTGTCATTGATTTTATGTCACTGATTCTGTAATCTTATATTACTTATATTACCCTTTTATTACTGTGATGCTGCTTTGAAACAATGTGTATTGTAGAGTATAAAGCACTATATAAATAAAGGTGACTTGACATTCACAAGAAATAGATTACTTCTGCATTGAAAAATAAGGTAGGACACCAGCTTTAATATTTATGCAGAACTGTTGACCCTCCACAGCCTGATGGCTCCTCACCTGTTTTCGGTATACATAACAGGCAGCCACGGCGACCATCGTAGATTCCCCCACGAATCCTGCTAATAAAGACCCCACCCCCAGTGTGGCCCCATGCACCCTACACAAAGACAAAACAACATCATCATGGCAAATGTGGTTTCAATAGAGTACCTTTTGATAAAATGTACAATTTAATGGTTTACAGTTTTGCTCTGATCAACAATTTTATTTTAAATGTTGCTGCAGCAGTCTGCATTTGCTGTAGAGGGGAGTCATAATTAATTCACAAAATGCAGACAGGGATTTGAATTGGTTTATTTTTAGACTAACTAAAAATTCAGAGGCAGCATGACACCTAATTACTTCATAGATCACATACTGAGCAGAAAGACATTCTGAAAATATTTAAATGAGGTGCATTTAGCATATTTGCATATTCCCACTGCATACTAACCCCATGTAAGGCAGCACCAGAAGGCTGGTGATGAGCACAATGATGCGCAGAACTGAACTAGGTGCCAGGACGAAAGTCTTCTTCAATGTCATTAACCATCCTGTTAGATGAGCTCGAACCGTAACTGTACACAGACAAAAGGTCACATAGATGTAAGGCGCTGCAAATTATATAAGGTTGGTTTCACACCGTTCTCATTTAATTTGGTTGAATCGCACTAGAGTCAGTTGTCCTCCTTGAAGAGGTGGTCTTTCAAACGAACACTGGAGCGGTTTGTTTGTGGTAAGAATGTAATCTGACCTAAAACAGGCCCAACTGCAGAAAGTACTGCTTACTTTTGGACTAAACGAGCTGCTGTAGTCAGCTTCGCTGTGCATTATGGGGTGAGAAGTATTTGTTGACAGTTTGTACTTTAGCATGACAGCTGGCGGAGTCTCATAGAAATTTGGTCAAGTGACCACATTAGGTCCCAACTTTTGAAAACTTGCAAGAACAGCACAATCTTCATTATAGAATTGTATAGTTTTCATATTGTGTATCCAAACTATGCAATATATTATGAGCAGGGATACAATCAGCCTGCGGAGTGGTGTCTGCTGGCTTTTCCTTCTCTGTTGGAATTGAAATTTTCCTGCACGTTAATTCTGACCAATCAAAAAGCAGTCTAAGTTCATGTGGATGTTGTCATGTGACAGCATTTTGGTTTGTTTCAACTGGTTTAAACCAACAAAATCAATGTGGTGTGAAAAGGAAAGAAACAACAACAAAAATGATGCAATGATTAATTGTTTACCCTTGGTCCAGACTATATGAACTGAACTACAAATGTGAAAGCACCCAAAAAAGACTTAATAGTACCTGGTAGAGGGAAGAAGGAAAAGACTCTCAGTGGAATGATGCAGAGCTGCGCGAAGGCCATGTCTACCCCAATGACATGTACCAGGATGCCCTCAGAAACATGAGGGGTCCAGAATATAATGAAACACATCTGGCAAACACAGACATATAGAAATGAACAGGAGCCAGAGCAAATAACTCACTTTTTTTACCGCCCAGTGCACCGTGGTGTGTTTGCACAAATCACTTCATTTATCAGTTTTGTGTCAAAATGCTAAATTACGTGGTAACACAGTTAATGTTTAAAGAATATGAACTAAACATGAACAATATGAACTAGAATTGTTTGTAAGTGGATGTGCGTCGAAGGCGGTTTGTGCGTGATCGGCTGTTTGACTGGCCCATTACAAATGAGGAATAAAACAAGTTATTAACTAAAGGGCCAGTCACACAGCCGATCATGCACGAATCACTCACAAATCACGCACAGATTGGGTTTGTGCGTGCTTGTGCGTCGAGAAATTGACCAAAGTATTCCACGAACATTCGACGCACACCCAACGCATGACTCACTGATGAAGCACGTTCAAACACGCACACTTTCCGAACGTTCCACATACAAGCACTTTCAGAATCCACATTGTCAGTGGAATTAACGTGATACGTGCGCGGTTCATGCGTGATATGAAGGTGGGGCGTCAGTAAACGGACGTGGATGTGTGCGGTTTCAAACCAGTTCCGACGCATAAGCACTGACGGCCGACGTTTGTCCTGCACATAGTCACGTATGCTCGACGCATAAACTACGCACGCCTACTCATGAATAACGCACAAAAAATTTTGCGAGCTCAAAAATCCAAATTATGCACAAACCGCCTTCGACACATATCCACTTACAATCATTGACGGTCCACATTCGTTCCACCGACGAATTACGCATATGACGCACGCTCCGCGCAGAAACGAAAATCTGTGCGTAATTTGTGAGTGATTCATGCGTTTTCGCTGTGTGACTGGCCCTTAAAATGAATGATTAAATTAACTTAATAATAAATAACCTGAAGTTAACATTAAAAAGAATGTCTACAAATAATGTATACAAACTGAATATAAACACTATAAGAATATTTAATGTTTGCTAAATAAAAAGTATACATTTCTTCAAAAAAGACAAAAACTTTTGAACGGTAGTACAGCTAATGTGAACAAATTGAAGCTTATCATACGTCAATTGTATGTCAACTAAATTAAAATATGCACCATCACTGAATTTTGTCTAGTGTACACTTTGATTCACTCCTTCATCTCCCTTAATCTTGGATGTGCCAGTTAGTTTTGACTGTGTCTTTGTTATGAGACGCTTCTCATTCCAGCAAGGCCAGATTATAAAATTGTCTCACGCCAAGCCTGGCAGACGCCCTGCCTACGGGCATTCCTCTCTTCTGGCACAAAACGAAGAGTCAGACAAAGGCTTGCCGTGCCTGTTTACAGTGAAAGATCCTCCACATCTGACAAAGTTAAAAGCGATGGGCTTGAGTCATATAATGTTCACTTGGCCATGACCTTCATTGCTCAGTCCTCACCAGCAGATCAATGCATGTTCAACTTAAAATATCAAGTTTGAGAGTTTGCAATTTTAACATCAGAGAGCATTTCTACAGCTATTGTCCAGGAAATGTGAATGCTAACTTAAAGATCCCCCAACAACTCCTGATGAACAACGTATTAAATATAACCAAAAAAAATATTAAATGTTTAAATCCCACATTTTATATAATTATGTTTTGCTTGCTGGTTGGTTTGTTAAAATATTGTCTGCAAGATTATTTGATCTGTTTGTCTGTTCTCATCATTATGAAACTAGATACAAGAAAGCTGCCAAAGATCCTTGGGCTGTTTTGATGCGTCTCGACTGGTGGCACAGGTGTTGCATCTCTATTCAGAAAAGAGGGTGTGTAAGATCTCTGTTCATGTGCTGCTAATGTAAATGTTTTGATTGAATCCTCTTTTCCATAATTACACAACACGCCTACTAGAAGTCATGTCACGGAACTGTGACATGTCCGGCCAAGCTGAAATTAACAACTTAGAAGAATAACAAAGAAACTCAGATACAAACAGGACAGAAAATGAACATGAACAAACTCAAAACGTGACGCCTGTTGTTGTTTTTTGTCTCCAGGCCCTGAGGTAAAAGCAAAACAAGTAAACAGATGAAAAAGGGGTTTACGACCTAGGTGGAAATTGGTGTTTACTGATTTTATGGCATGTGAAAAATGCACGTACTGTAGTTAAGGTGTGAGAGAGAATTCGTTGTTGGAATGGCCACAAACGTCATGCATTAGCAAAACAAAACTAAAACTATTTTTAAAATATCCTTGGCATGCATTATGGAAATTATATGGAAATTTGGTCCAACAATTTTTTTGTTTTTGTACTGTAGGTTAAGCGGTGGCAAATGTGCTCTGATACTGCCCATTTCAGCTAACCCTACTTTTTATTTCTTGTATAATTATACATAAAATTACAAATCAAAATAACTGTTTTCAGTTTAAATACAATTTTAAAATGGCACTTATTTCTGTGATCAGTTTTCAACAGTCATTGCTCCATTTTTCAATTTGAGCATGAGCTGCTAAATATTTTTGTAAAATTGTGAAACATTTGTTTGATGAATTGACTTTTTGATGAATTGAAAGTTCAAAAGAGTAGCGTTTATTAATATTTTGTACCATTGACAGTGGCTTTAAAAACATTCATTTCTTAAAAAATAAAATAAAAATAAAAACAACCCCAGACATTGAGATGGTTGATCAAGAGAACTCACCGTTAAGGAGAGAATAAAACAGCAGAGAGTGAACCTCTTGATGTGTGATGTGGTGACCGTCAGACCACTGGCTAACTTATTGGAAGGGTTATTCTGTTAAAAAGGAGAATATATGTTAATTATCCTCAAATTATTAAGGTTAAATTATAAAGCTAAACTGCTTGAGGATTTTTCTTTTCTTTTTTTAAAGATATAAAGAATGAAAAAGCAATGTTATAATTACAATCAATGCTTGAAAACATTATTTGATATAAACTATCAAACCATCTAAAAAGCAGAAAACTGTTTCAACACCCACAACATAGCCATGTGCATCAGTCATGAAGAACACGGAGTGCTAGTGATGGCAAAAACAGCATTTAAAAGTTACAAAAGAAGTGCCTCCCAACCTAAATCCTTCAGCCAAGCTCGCCAACAAAACCACACAATTACAACCCAATGGCTCCTAATCAGAAAGTTGCAAAACCTACATAAGACTGTTCCAGGTCTTTCAATGATATGTAATTACAGGTTTTCAGGATGAGGCATTTTATGGTGAACTCTAGTCATCAGGATTTGTTTAAAAAAAAAAAATAAATTCCAAAGCCTCAGGACAAACCAAACAAATAAAAGCTCCAATATAATACCTCATAGGAAGCAGCAAAAGACAATTACATAATTTATGTAAGAACTACATTTTTATATTTTCTAAAGAAAGTTTTTTTTTTTTCAGAAGATATGATTTATTTCGCCTGTGAAAAACCTGTGACATTCAGGGAGCTTGTGAGGGCATTGGTGTGCAATTGAATATAAAAATCTGTATTTACCTTATCAAAAGCTGGATAGACGGCACGTAGTTCTGTTAACCAGCCGTAGGGCACGTGACCCACAGGATATGTAGCTGTGAGGACTGCAACCGCCTAGCAAACACACACAATTCAGTTACAGACTGTGTTAGTGTTTGCTGCAGCACATACTAGCAACCATTAGTACTCACTTCAGTAGATGCAGCGCTGCCCTTGAGGTCCCGAGAGACAAACAGATTGACAATGGGTCGGCTGATGCGCTGGGTGGCTAAAATGAGGGCAAGCGGCCACCAGAAATTAAGCATCTTCCTTACGGTGACGTCGCCCTAAAAAGTGACCACAAGCAGAACTGAATATAGGAAGCAATTTTCCAATTTTTCTGCAAAAAAATCTGCTTGATAAACGTACCCCCTGATCGACACTGTTTGATTCAGGGATGTTGTCGTGAACGTTACAGTAGTAGCCCAGTCCTACGATAGTGAATCGTACCAGAGCTCCCATGTACAGAGAGAGAATAGGAATGAGAAGAGGTTCTAAACATTCCAGGTTACTCTGGAGAAGGATCGCCACAAATACTATCTGCAGGTGAACAGGAAAGTCAAGAGTCAATTTAAATATTAAGCAAGCTAAAGTACATTTAAACACATGACAAACCTGCAAAAAATATATATACAGTAGATGAAATGTTAAAATATTTTATATTCGTTTAATCAAATCAACTAATGTTTGTATATTATTAATACTATTTATTAATACTATTTTTTTTTAATCATGCTATACCGCATTCAAATGTTTATGCTACACTAAATTAAAATGGTCATGCATTTTGTGTAGTGCTTATTGTATTTTATGTTAAATATTCATTTGTAGTAAACACTGTACTAAGCTTTGTCAGTACATCTTCTTAAAGAAACTAATATCTTTATTATTAGTATATTTATTATTACTTGTATATTATTATTTATACAAGGCATGCATTAAACTGACCAAATAATTGAAATTTATAATTCTTTATAGATTTATAATATATAAAGGTTTTTATTTCAAATAAATGCTGTTCTTTTGAACTTTCTATTCAAAGTATCCTGAAGAAAAAGGGTTTACAAAAAATTTGAAAGCAGCACAGCTTTAATAATAATGATAAATGTTTTTTAAGCATTAAACTCATATTAGAATGATTTCTGAATGATCATGTGACACTGAAGACTGGAGTAATGATGCTGAAAATTCAACTTTGATCACAGGAATAAATTCCATTTTAAAATAGAACATTTTACATTGTAATAATATCTCACAATATTACTATGAGAAAGACATCTTACTAACCCGAAACTTTTCAACATTATTGTATATACACTGGCCATTTCACATTGTTTTGGCAATACCGTTTTCATTTGTTGTGTGCTCTGTAGTCAAAAGTTAGAAATAACAAAAAAGGGAATGTTTCCATTTAAAGTCAGACAAATACAATGTTGTGAAACTCTGTGTAATTTCCCTTTGGCTTTGCTTGTTATATTAACACTTGTTGAATTTGGGCTAATCAGAAGGCCATCTAAGCATTGAGAAAGACATAACTAAAATTATTTAATAAACTGCTTGTTTTTGCCATAACAACACCATGCTCCCTGTCTCTTTCAGATTCAATATTCCTTTTATTGTCCTTTTTTATCCTCCACATAAAAACACGCATCCACCACACAGTAATAAAATATTAAATTAAATATTAATAAGCCAACGTACGTTTAAACAGATTTAAATAAATAGTTAAAATTTTTTCCAAGGGACAGTCTTCTGGAAAGAAGCTTTTTTAACAACTGAGTTCTGGATCTGATACTTCTCTCATGTCTTTTATGATGCAATTTGCTACAGTTATCACTATCCTGTTTGTTATTAGGAAAGTTAACAAGCTTCTAACTTTCGAATATCAGGCTTGAATCTGACATCTCAAAAGGTCTCTACAAGATTTTTTACTTTTGTAGAACAGGGAATGCAGCACACAACTATTAACAAAGGCCACTTTAGTATTGTTACCTGCGCAACAACATCAGAAATGGAGGCAGATCCCACTAGTAGACTGTACTTATGTTTCAGGAGGATGCCAGCATGAATCCATGCCTTTGTAGCAAAATCAAAACAGAACAAATTAAAAACAAATATGTAACATGTATCCCAAATAAAGGCATTAGGTATACTTCACCCAAAAATGAAAATTCTGTCATCATTTACTCGCCCTCATGTCATTCCAAATCTAAACCCATTAGACTTTCGTTTATCTCCGAAACACAAACGAAGATATTTTAAATACAAGCTGAGCGATTTCCGTCTCTCCATTGACAGTCGACGCAACTACCACTTTGATGATTCAAAAAGTTCACAAAGACATCACAAAACTATTCAATTTGAATCGTGTCCAAGTTTCCTGAGGAGACTGGATCACTTTAATTATTAATGAATGTAGGCTTTTATTCACATAAGCATTTATCAAGTCTTACATTAGTTGTGGTAAACGGAAGCTCAAGCATGTTTATTTGAACGTTTGAGCTTCAGCAAGAACCAATGATGTTTTTTCTGATATGTTAAACAAGTATAATTGAGTTTCAGTTTATGTCTGCTTATCCATGTTTGGATCTTTTTAGAAAATGTGGACTAAACCACTCATACTTGTTTTCTAATCTCTTTATGGCCATTTTGAAGCTACAAAGTGTAAGTTGAGTAACTATCCATCTCTCAGCTTTCATTTAAAAGAACTTAATTTGTGCTTTGAATGGAAGTTTTACAGGTTTGGAAGAACATGAGGATGAGTAATTAGATACAACTTTTTTCATTTTGTGTGAACTATTCTTTTAAAGGTGCAGTAAGCAATTTCTAAGAAACACTGACGATATCTGAAATCAATCCAAGCAAACACACCTCTCCTTTCATTGCACTGCCACAAAGTGCAAGAACACACAATGCATGTGGATGTTGTATAGCAAAGATGACAAATGAATGAAGAGGAAGAACAAGAAATTAAAATACAGTACACAAGAGTATATGGAAGCAAGAGTTGGTTGTTAGTCGCCAGCAGCACACCAGCTTCAGACAAACAAAGACACTGAAAAGCTGTCCTGTTACTATAGCTAACATTGCAACAACAGCATATCTTGATTCTGTGAAACATAGTGAAAATAATGCTACTCATGTATGGAGCAGAAACATTTCAACCTCAGCATCGGTTTTCAGGCCTCTCCAGCGCTGGAAAGCTTTTCTAATATTACCACAGGTCCTAAAGCTCTTGTCTGATTATAGCTGTTCTTTTTACAGTGATTTTCCTCTAGCCCAATGTTTTTCTACCTTTTTTGAGCCAAGGTACATTTTATCATTTATCATTTTATCAAAAAAAAAAAAAAGGCACACCACCAACCGAATACGTTAAAACCATTTAACTCTGCAGCCTATATTAACAATATACAGTCATTCTTATTAAAGTGTCTTAAATAGGAATCAAATAAACACAAAAGAAAAAATTATTTTATGATCTTTCATATTTCTTCTTTCAAATAAAAAGTGCAATGAACAAATCACTCTAATCAATTTTCCACGGCACAGAAAAACACTGCTCTGAGCTCTTCTCTTTTTTTAATGTCTCTACAGCATCTCTCTTTCTACAGTCTTTCTTCAAATCTCCCTCTTGCTCACCCTCTCTCTCCTCCAAATCATGAGTGTTTTCCCCTCTAATGCTGATTGCAGTGAAATATGTTATTGTTCTCGGTCTGATCTACTTTAAACAGTGTTTCTCAGAAATTGCGTACTGCACCTTCAAGCATGCAGCAAGACGTAGACTATTATCAGAAATAAATAGATGATTTTGTACCTCCAGTACTTCACCAGAAGTCTGAAATGATGAAATTTAGATTATGCTGTATCTGGAATTTCATCTTAAGATAAGCTTCACACTTACCATTGCATCTAATATTGGAAATACTGCAAGGTACAGGAAAGCC
This sequence comes from Rhodeus uyekii, assembly GCA_037043235.1. Lineage (NCBI taxonomy): Eukaryota > Metazoa > Chordata > Actinopteri > Cypriniformes > Acheilognathidae > Rhodeus > Rhodeus uyekii. The sequence continues at coordinate 1,824,453 of JAWRVZ010000078.1, forward strand.
TTTCTCGTCTTGTTTCCAACTGAATCATCCACATGATGAAGCTTATTAATGATGTAGTAGCCCAGATCTGTGTAAGCTGGCAAAATATGAGTTTTTAAAATATGCTCTGAATTGAGACAATCTAGTAAACTATCCAACAGAATCTACATTTTACTTCCCAAATTAGCAACTGCTTTGTCGCACACATGAAACTTTATAGTTACAGTGCTTCTTTTGCTGAGATCCACAAGACAGACGCACCTATGAGGACGTGGAGGACGATGGCGATGACCCCAGCCACAGTCATGCAGAGGACTGCCTTGATTCTTTCCCTCCTACTGTTGACAAACACGAGTCCCACATTTTTGAAGTCACTCATTGGTCCAGTGAAGAACTTCATAAGCGAGTATGCCAGACCATAGCTGGCCAACATCTCAACCTTGTCCTCTTTTACAGAAGCGATGCCCCGGTTCAGAGCCTGGAGAAGACATGAGAAAGAGAGTGGACATACTGTAATGTTATTGTACACAGCATCGTTCAAAACAGTTGTTCAATTTTAATGGTTTTAGAATGTAATTTATTCCTTTGATTGTAAAGCATCATTACTCCAGTCTTCAGTGTCACATGATCCTTCACAAATCATTCTAATCATTCTTCACAAATCATTCATTATGCAATAAACATTTTTTATTAATATCAATGTTGAATTTTTTTTTTTTGCAAACCATGATGCATTTTTTTATTTAGGATTCTTTGATGAACAGAAAGTTAAGCATTTATTTGTAATAGAAAACTTTATACATCATAAATTTATAAATAAATTATAAATGGCTCCTTTTTCAGGGTGACATGATCCTTCATAATTTATACGCTGATTTGATGCTCAAAAAGTATTTCTGTTTAAACAATTTGTTTCAGGAATCTATTATGAAGTTAATCATAAGCAAGTTAAAAAAAATATTTGAAATAGAAATAAACTTAATAAATTATTATTATTTGTAACAATGAAACTGTCAAGTCTGTCAAAAAATAACATGCATAATATACTGTAACATTTACAAGAAGCAGAGGTCCAGTTGACATACATTTCCTGGAAAACCAACACTACCCGATGTTTTGACTACATCGCTTTCCAAGAAGACAGTGTAACTTACTGCCTGAGCAGTTTCAACATGGTGTCTGTCAGAGACAATAACCTACATAATACATAACGCAATTGAATATAAATTTGTTCTTCACTTGCTGAAACTAAATCAGAATGATCAAGCAACTGAGTGAAATACTCCACACTGCATGCAAAAGAGAATAAATGCTTATCCGATTTAAAAACTTTGTCGGGTTCGTGAACACGTGGTTTTAAAGGACATATTTTATGCACAAATCCTGACATTTCAGATTTGAATGTTTTCAATCATTCTCTGTTCTATTTCACAAACTTAGCAACAGACGAACTGTCAAGTGAGTGATCTTGAGATCCCTAATAGTCCAATATGATGTGCATATCCTGATATAATGTATATTATAATCTTGACAGGTGATTTTTAAAAACTATAGTTTGTCACAGTCTCCTCAATTTTGCAGGGAATTATCAAAGTAAAAAAAAAACATAAATATGAAATACGATCATTCTTTATACATACACTCATATGGAAACTACAATCTTTTTACCCTATTTATAAAGAGTATGACCAAGACAGACAGAGGGACAATAAGAGTGCTGCTATAAATACACTCACACAACAGTTACATAAGACTAATCCTTACCCTGTCTGGTCCTCGGTCTAACGCGCACACATAATAAGACGTCTCTGTCCTAACACTAAAGGACAAAAACCTAGGCACATGTTAAATTTCAATGTGAAACATTCAGTAGGCCTGTTAACAGATCAGTCTCTGTTAACAGAGCCAGAGTCTAAAGTAGCAATATAAAGACATGGGCAGAAGCTCATGTCTTTACATTGCTACTTTAGACCATTTATCAAACCCAAGTTGTGTGATCTTTGCACTCAGATTATCTTCAAGTACCATCCTTTGATTACTAACCATTGTAATCAACGTGATCCTTCAGAAATCATTCTAATATGATGATTTGATGGTCAAGAAACATTTCTTAATAATATCAATGTTGAATCAAGTGTCACTGTACCTAGTGCATATTTGATAGCATAAGAAAAAATAATCTCCAATACTAAATGCCCAAGACATCCTAACACATTTCAAAGATTATCTTTACAGTCAACCTTTCAGTAAAATATGGCCCATTAGTTATTACTGCATGACAAAATGTAAAAACATCTAGTAATGGCATATGCATTCAAACAAAGATATAATCAGAGCTTCTAACATGCAGTTCCTTGTATTTCTCTGGTAATTTAATAGTAATGACACTGGACAAGAACAGTTTGAGCAATTTATGGCGCTGACAGCAGGTTCAAAAGGTGGTATATAGTGTGAATATATATAAATATTTTTTCTAAAAAATCTGAATTTCTTCTCTGGTCTCAATAATACATTACTACTGTACAGCTACTGTAACTGTTTTTTTATTTTTTATTTGAAGCAGATGTATTTTGAAGTTCCCTGACTCAATAACCAGATCTCAGTTTTAATTTTAAAAGAGTCAGTCTTGGTAACATGTTATGCAAGAAGAGTAGGCTTACTCATGCTCAGAGAGACCACATCCTCAAGAAACGACATAAAACCTACTGTGTTCTAGGAAATGTAATCAATAATTAAAAACACATGGTTTTCCAAGAAACCACTGTCCGAGATAGAACACGTTTTTTAAGGGTAGTGATAGAGCGGACAGAGCTGAAAAGCTATTGTAATTGTTAGAACTTCCAAGGATCAGCATTCTCCCCTAAAAGTGATCAGGCACACAACATAGTAAGTCGTAGAGACTTGAAACTTTGAGGGACGGTAGTTTCAACCCCATCTACAACATAAATTGTATCGGCCAGATGGGTTTCGTACATAAAGTACGTAATGGGTAAAACCGTTTATCGAAGGCTCAAGTGTCTTATATCGTTAGAATCTTTGGCTGAAGACGAAAATACATTTTCAGGCATTACGGTTTTTCAAAAAAAAACTACTTCTGCGAACCAGTCCTAGGGTTTCGCCTGATCGGAACCACACCAGTGCAGAAAGATGGAGTCTGTTTGTAGTCTTGGAGTCTGTTTGTAATGACTCAATAATTATCAAAAAAGTTTACGTTTCAATACACATCTGTGACGGGACACCAAAACATTTGAAGTGGGCGCTGCTACATTTATTGAAACAGCTATTCGCTTTGAACAGAATAAGATCATTTCCCTACCCTCAGCACAGCTATGCATGGGCTCAGAATGGGGTCCGGCGACTGACTGTTTGGTGGCGCTATAGCACACAACAGTCAGTCCGACTTAAAAACTGACTTAAAAACTGCCAATGTATTTGCGGATTTCTGCGGTGCCTTTGTCCAAGTAGCAGCGATTGTCTACAAGGACATTTGCGTATCTCAAAAAACATGGCTGAAAACAACACTCGAACACAAATGAAGTTGGAGTGCCTCCGTTAACTGATTGGAACAAAACTCACTGGGCCTGTTGGACTCACGGCCCTAGAGGCCTGTGAGAAATTAGAAAGAAATCAGCCATTAAGGATTGTTTATCACGTAATTTTTCACACATGCCACAAAAGAATAATACCTTTTCACTTAAAAGCCATACAGCACTTGAACCCTGTTAAGTTCTACTATATATATATATATATATATATATATATATATATATATATATACACATACATATAGTAGAAATTAACATGAAATGAACACATATATATATATATATATATATATTAGTAGCGATGCCTGACAAAAGGCATCTGGACAAAAAGACATTATAACTTAGCTGATAATTCTACATAAAGAAGTTTAATGAGAGAATTTTAACTCCAGTTTTTTACTCATTACAAATATATAGCTTGAAATCTACAAGAAGACTAATCTATAGAGCATTTCATGATTAGTGTTCAAGAAAATGTAGTTTATTAAACTAGACCAAATAACTGTAATGGAACCCGCCATTAAACCAACTAAAACCATAATGAAATACAAATCAATACAAGAAATAACAAAAATATAAAAATATAAAAACCATTGTTTGGGTTGTGATAAAAACAACAGTTAAACTTCTAAAAATGTACATTTATAGTTTGTGTCCTGGTACCCTTGACCAGCAAAACAGATCAACTTTTGTGGTATTTGAACCTAAAACCTTTAGAATATTAGCTCAGTTCTTTGACCACTATGCCACACCACCTTTAGAGATGAGATTCCTGAAAAATACTTGTCCATTAAACACTACACAACCTGACCTCTTTACATCTTCACGCAAGTTCAACGTGTGTACTTACATTAAACCCATTTTCGTATTTAACACACTCTTTAATTGTGAATAAATACAACAAAGACACACACACACACACACACACACACACACACACACACACACACACACACACACACACACACACACACACACACACACACGAAGCGTCGCGCGTCAATAAGTAACACACGTTTTAATGTTAAAATAGCAGGGTGTGCAAGTTCAACGCTATAACGCCATAACATCTCACCTGTTCTCCGAAGTCTATGGCTATATTAGTAATGGCTAGCGGCAAGAGAAAGCGGATAAGAGGCCAGTACGCACTGCGTGATAGACAGTCCATTATGAAGAATGATGAAAATATTATTTAAGCTTTCATCCGTGTCGGGCTGCATTGAAGAGTCACTTAATGGTTTGGAGCTTCAAGCTGCCTGACGTCAAACTGGAAAAACTGGAGACACATTTCCAGCGCTTCCGATGAGAAGGTCATCCGAACATCGCGCGTTATATTATCATGCCGTTCACCCGTGATGCAAGAGAGCGATGAAATGCAGCATTTTGGTGTCTGACAGGCTGAAGCTGAAGGAATGTCTGCTGTGTTATTTATTTTCGTGCAGAACACACGTGGGGCGCGTCACAAAACCAAACCCTTCTCCAGCTGTTCTCGTCAGTCTTTAGGGGCCGGGGGTTGAACTTGGAGAGGAGAACAATGATTTATTATTATTTGTATATATAGTTTTTATATATTAGTTTGTCTGTGTGTTTGAACAATGCAATTGGAATCAAATACCAACGGAAATTTTTTAGTAAGACACATTGGAAAGTTGGGTTTATATTGTTTTTAATCTCTGCTGCCCTCTGCTGGATGAGGGCAGCAGAGAGACTCACTGCCAAATGATTAAATTGCTAGTCGATTGTCTAATCCTAATCCGAACCCACCCCCACACATAATAATCAATATTTACATTGAGAAAATGAGATCATAATAATTCAAACGGCTCTTTTAACAAGAAAACTGCATTCATTTAAATTTTCACTTCCCCAAATAAGAGCACGCCTAATAATAAAAATATTACATAATATTAGGCTACTAAACCGTTATTAAAAGTCAGAATGGGACTTAAAAAAGGGGGCTTAAAATCTCTTTTACTAAACATCTCTATATGGGCAGAACTTTCTTTTTGCATTAATTTACATGTTTACTGCATTGAATTATATTTACATTTATGCATTTGTCAGATGCTTTTATTCAACAGCAACTTACATTGCATTCAAGATACACGTTAGCATTGTGATCAGTTCTTGCTTTACCTTGGAATCAAACCCATGACCTTAGCGTTGCAAGCATCACGCTCTACTGTTTGAGCTACAGGAAAGTCACATTGCACTCCGATTTAATTGAATTACTGCATTCACTCCATTAATTTACATGTTATTCATTAAATGTTCACTGCATTTATTTACATGTTCACTGTATTCATTTACGTTTACTGCATTCATTTGCTTGTTCACTGTATTCTATATTTATATTTATGCATTTGGCAGACACTTTTATCCAAAGTAGCTTACATTCCATTCCAAACACACATTGACATTCTAATCACTTCTTGCTTTACCTTGGAATCGAACCCATGACCTCGCCATTGCAAGCGTATGCATTATTTGAATTAATGTATTAATTCAATACATTAATTTACGTTCACTACATTAAATACATTTACTGCATTAATTTACGTTTACTGCACTCATTTATGTTCACTGCATTCCTTGTTTACTGTATTCAGTGCATTCATTTACATTTTCACTGTATGCATTACATGTTCACTTCATTCATTTACATATATTCACTGCATTCATTACATGTTCACTGTATTCATTTACATGTTCACTTTATTCATTTACATATATTCACTGCATTCATTACATGTTCACTGCATTCATTTACATATATTTACCGCATTCATTACATGTTCACTGTATGCATTTACATGTTCACTGTATGCATTACAAGTTCACTTCATTCATTTACATATATTCACTGCATTCATTACATGTTCACTGCATTCATTTACATATATTTACCGCATTCATTACATGTTCACTGTATGCATTTACATGTTCACTGTATGCATTACAAGTTCACTTCATTCATTTACATATATTTACAGCATTCATTACATGTTCACTGCATTCATTACATGTTCACTGTATTCATTTACATGTTCACTGTATGCATTACATGTTCACTTCATTCATTTACATATATTCACTGCATTCATTACATGTTCACTGTATTCATTTACATGTTCACTTTATTCATTTACATATATTCACTGCATTCATTACATGTTCACTGCATTCATTTACATATATTTACCGCATTCATTACATGTTCACTGTATGCATTTACATGTTCACTGTATGCATTACAAGTTCACTTCATTCATTTACATATATTCACTGCATTCATTACATGTTCACTGCATTCATTTACATATATTTACCGCATTCATTACATGTTCACTGTATGCATTTACATGTTCACTGTATGCATTACATTTTCACTTCATTCATTTACATATATTTACAGCATTCATTACATGTTCACTGCATTCATTACATGTTCACTGTATTCATTTACATGTTCACTGTATGCATTACATGTTCACTTCATCCATTTACATATATTCACTGCATTCATTACATGTTCACTGCATTCATTTACATATATTTACCGCATTCATTACATGTTCACTGTATGCATTTACATGTTCACTGTATGCATTACAAGTTCACTTCATTCATTTACATATATTTACAGCATTCATTACATGTTCACTGCATTCATTACATGTTCACTGTATTCATTTACATGTTCACTGTATGCATTACATGTTCACTTCATTCATTTACATATATTCACTGCATTCATTACATGTTCACTGTATTCATTTACATGTTCACTTTATTCATTTACATATATTCACTGCATTCATTACATGTTCACTGCATTCATTTACATATATTTACCGCATTCATTACATGTTCACTGTATGCATTTACATGTTCACTGTATGCATTACAAGTTCACTTCATTCATTTACATATATTCACTGCATTCATTACATGTTCACTGCATTCATTTACATATATTTACCGCATTCATTACATGTTCACTGTATGCATTTACATGTTCACTGTATGCATTACATTTTCACTTCATTCATTTACATATATTTACAGCATTCATTACATGTTCACTGCATTCATTACATGTTCACTGTATTCATTTACATGTTCACTGTATGCATTACATGTTCACTTCATCCATTTACATATATTCACTGCATTCATTACATGTTCACTGCATTCATTTACATATATTTACCGCATTCATTACATGTTCACGGTATGCATTACATGTTCACTTCATTCATTTACATATTTTCACTGCATTCATTACATGTTCACTGTATTCATTTACATGTTCACTGTATACATTACATTTTCACTTCATTCATTTACATATATTCACTGCATTCATTACATGTTCACTGCATTCATTTACATATATTTACCACATTCATTACATGTTCACTGTATGCATTTACATGTTCACTGTATGCATTACATGTTCACTTCATTTACATATATTCACTGCATTCATTACATGTTCACTGCATTCATTTACATATATTTACTGCATTCATTACATGTTCACTGTATTTATTTACATGTTCACTGTATGCATTACATGTTCACTGTATGCATTACATCTTCACTTCATTCACTTACATATATTCACTGCATTCATTACATGTTCACTGTATACATTACATTTTCACTTCATTTATTTACATATTCACTGCATTCATTACATGTTCACTGCATTCATTTACATATATTTACCGCATTCATTACATGTTCACTGTATGCATTTACATGTTCACTGTATGCATTACATGTTCACTTCATTCATTTACATATATTCACTGCATTCATTACATGTTCACTGTATTCATTTACATGTTTACTGTATACATTACATTTTCACTTCATTCATTTACATATATTCACTGCATTCATTACATGTTCACTGCATTCATTTACACATATTTACCGCATTCATTACATGTTCACTGTATTCATTTACGTTCACTGTATGCATTACATGTTCACTTAATTCATTTACATAGATTCACTGCATTCATTACATGCTCACTGTATTCATTTACATGTTCACTGTATACATTACATTTTCACTTCATTCATTTACATATATTCACTGCATTCATTACATGTTCACTTCATTCATTTACATATATTCCCCGCATTCATTACATGTTCACTGCATTCATTTACATATATTTACCGCATTCATTACATGTTCACTGTATTCATTTACGTTCACTGTATGCATTACATGTTCACTTAATTCATTTACATAGATTCACTGCATTCATTACATGCTCACTGTATTCATTTACATGTTCACTGTATACATTACATTTTCACTTCATTCATTTACATATATTCACTGCATTCATTACATGTTCACTTCATTCATTTACATATATTCCCCGCATTCATTACATGTTCAGTGCATTCATTATCGTTAAGGGAAATTGTAAGATTTGGCACCTTTTCCCCAAATAAGAGCACACCTCATAGTGAAATTATTCATATTAGGTTACTAAAGCGTTTCTAGGTTCTTTTTAGGAAAAGTCAGAATTTGAATTTGTCATTAAAATTAAAATAACGGGTTAAAATATATTTTAGTAAAATAAATATATCTTTGTGGGCAGGGTTTTCTTTGTACGATCATACATATGCACTTTACATTTTATGTAGTTAACAACAGAGGGCGCCACATACCAACGTATTATAGAGGGTAATATACAGTATAAACTATCCTGTTGTGGAGTCAGTGAAATCTTCAAACTACTTTCAGAAGTCTGATCATTGCTGAGGAGGAAAAGGTCTTCTGTTAATTGTATTTAAAGACCTTTGAATACAACACAGGAAAGTCAGGTGATATTTATAATATTGCACTCATTTTATATAAAAAATAAAATACATATCTATGCACAATTATAAATTTTTCACATGTGTTAACCCGATGTATAACACCAAGTACAAACTATGTAAATGTTTAAATAATCAACACTGTAATTCTGAACTATAAGTAAGCATAAAATATTGGTTTCAATTATCTGTTCATGATTTTTTTTTTTCTAAATTCCCATAACTTCACAGTTTTGCAAAGTAAACAGTAGAAGGTCATGGGTTCGATTCCCAGGGAAAGTAAGAACTGACTAAAATGTTTATGTGTTTCTTGAATTCAATGTACGTCACTTTGGATAAAAGCATCTGTCAAATGCATAAATGTAAATGTAAATATTAGATTTTTTTTATGTATAATTATTTCACCCTGCATATGTTTAAAGAATATGGATATTATTTTTGTATTATCTCACAGTTAAACCTGTCACATGGCACATTTCCATTACTAAAGGTATTTTACACTGTTTATTTTATTTCAGTTGTTTAATTTATTCAAAACAAAATGTCATATACCAACTTGCTGCATTTAGTGCAATGTTTCTGAACTTTTTGATACCAAGACCACATATTGACAAAGCCAACACTGGATTATATTAAATCATTATAATATAACCTAATAATTTAAAGCATCTTGCAACATGTTTGCAGAGGCCACCTGGTGGACCCATGGGCCCTAGTTCAGAACCACAGCTCTTGGTGACTTTGACTGTACATTTTTTAATCATGCTAATTGTATGGTAATGTATACATTTATTTATTACGTTGCAACAACATACATAATAAGCTTTATCACAGTCAAAGAAAATAACGCATTTTTTATCAGCACACAAAAAAATGAAAGAAAATAAAGAATAAATAAGAGGGGGAATGGTTTTATTGCATCCTTGTCTACTAAAGTAAAATATTCACCTTTTTCAAGTGAGCCGTCAACGCTTGAATGACGTAAAAAAAAACTCACCCACCCATTGAATCCTTCCGCGAAGAAAAAATAGTCCCACCTTTATCGAATTCGGAGATAAATAACACGTCTCCTAAGCCGTAAAATTATGTTTACAAAGAAGTCTTGGTGTTTTGTATTTGATGCGTGAGCTCAACGGGCCGATTTAATCCGCAAACGACCGTGTTTTCGTTTGGCGGGAAATGTTCAACGTCAGAGGGCGCGGCTTGAGCTCGCGGGAGCTCCGGTTTATTCATCCAGCCACTGTCACACAGGCGATCAGTGTGTCCAGCATCTGAGACGTGCACAAGCGCGCAGCGTTCATCACCTTTCCCATCACTTTGACCGCGACTCTGATCCCACTTATGCTGCAAGAGACCGGAGTAAACTGTTGGATCTTACTTTTTGCTCCATATTTTTTCTTTTCTTTTCATTGCATCGCGTCTCGAAATAAGCCATTCTGAAACTGCGTTTTATTAAATAGACGGTAAGTATCCGGTATTGCATGCATTGCATGCATCTCCTACACTTATCAGAAGCGTGCGTTTGTGATGATACACGTGCTGATATCTGTTCTTTTGTGCAGTTATGTTTCTTTTTTGAATTTTGCATGTTGCACGCTCAAGGAAAAAAAATAGAATCGGGGATGTTTTGGTAGCAGCCCCGCTTTGGGATTCATTCGCTAATTTCTTACACATCATGTTTTAGTTTGATTATTTAGCTCATTTTAAAGCCCCACGCATGTTAGTACTAGTCTAAAAGTGTGCAGTTTATGTAAGCGTTGCATATGCGCTATAATAATTTCAAGTTGTATTTTTTTCCACAAGTGTCAAAATGCCGGTGAGTGCGAGTTTGGCGTATAAAAACTACGACTACGACTATGACTCTATCCAGCCATATTTCTACTTCGACAACGACGATGAGGATTTTTATCACCATCAGCAAGGACAGACTCAACCTCCAGCTCCCAGCGAGGACATTTGGAAGAAATTCGAGCTGCTGCCCACACCGCCCCTCTCGCCCAGCCGGAGACAGTCGCTCTCCACCGCCGAACAGCTGGAGATGGTCAGCGAGTTCCTGGGAGACGACGTGGTGAACCAGAGCTTCATCTGCGATGCGGACTACTCCCAGTCCTTCATCAAATCCATCATCATCCAGGACTGCATGTGGAGCGGCTTTTCTGCCGCTGCCAAGTTGGAAAAAGTGGTTTCTGAAAGACTGGCGTCCCTGCATGCTGCGAGGAAGGAACTGGTATCTGACAGCAGCTCAAATCGACTCAATGCAAGTTATTTGCAGGATCTGAGCACCTCTGCGTCAGAATGCATCGATCCCTCTGTGGTCTTCCCTTATCCCCTCACTGAGTCCGGCAAAGCCAGCAAGGTTGCACTATCACAGCCCATGCTGGTCCTGGACACTCCTCCTAACAGCTCCAGCAGCAGTGGCAGCGATTCAGGTATGTAATGCATTATGTAATTTAGACCCAATCTATGACATGCATAATATCTAGCTGGTTGCTGCATGTGCGAGTGCTTGCGTTTAAATGACCTATACTTGTCACCGGTGAGGTGGTGTGCTGCTCAGCGGACTTTATCCTCGTATCCTTCATGCTAGTGGTAGTTGCATAAGATCTCTCCACCTCCCCTTTGCTCGTCCCATGCCAGATCTGTAGGAAAGGCTGCAATGTTCAAATATCAGCTGACGGGGAAAGTGGGAGGGGACTGGAATGCAGAGCTTTCCCCAACCCCACCCTTTGTTGAAAGCCACTTGCCAAATTCCGTTATATTCCCATCATGCTGTAGTATTTAAATGAGCTGATGTTTAAAGTTAATAATTTTCTTGTTTTCATTCAATTGCAGAAGATGATGATGAAGAAGAAGAGGAGGAGGAGGAGGAAGAAGAAGAGGAGGAGGAAGAAGAAGAGGAAGAAATTGATGTGGTGACAGTGGAAAAGCGACAGAAAAGGAGTGAGACAGAGGTGTCAGATACGAGGCACCCCAGTCCGCTGGTGTTGAAGCGCTGTCACGTCTCCACCCACCAGCACAACTACGCCGCCCACCCCTCCACGCGGCATGACCAGCCGGCTGTCAAGAGGCTACGATTGGAAGCCAGCAGCAGCAGCAACAGCAGCAGCAGCAACAGACATGGGAAGCAACGCAAGTGCGCAAGTCCCCGGACGTCAGATTCTGAGGACAATGACAAACGCAGGACTCATAATGTGCTGGAGCGCCAGCGCAGAAACGAACTCAAACTCAGCTTTTTTGCACTACGGGATGAGATTCCTGAGGTTGCAAATAACGAGAAAGCTGCTAAAGTGGTTATCCTAAAGAAGGCGACAGAGTGCATCCACAGCATGCAGTTGGATGAGCAGAGGCTGCTGTCCATCAAAGAACAGCTGAGGCGAAAGAGCGAACAGTTAAAACATAGGCTGCAGCAGCTGCGGGGTTCACATTAATGAATCCGTGTCACAAGAGTTAAAGCGAAAAGACTTTCTAAGAGCCCCCCCCCCCCACCCCAGCTTTTTTTATGCAAGTTAAAGACTGTTGCTGTGTATAGTTGTGATGTTGCATGTTGAATGCATCCATTTTCTTTTAAATATTTTCAGTTATTTCCATGTTTGAAGCTGCCACAGTTAAAAATGTATGGTGGTCTATATAATTTGTATTTAAGTCTTTATTTTTATTAAGAAAATAAGAAAAAATAGGGCTGCACAACCCTAAAGTAAAAGTTTTTTGTATGTTTTTGTATATAATGAATTCATATTTCCTAAGAAAAGTATTTTTGGATATGTATCTGCTATGTTCTCATAAACCATAATCTGTTTCACTAAATGGTTTTTCCATGTTTTCACGTACTGGTAATCATAAACAAGTTTCTTTCTGAATTTGAGTCTTCTGGTCTCTTTGCACTGATCTCTTTATTCACAGAGTTCAGACACCGTTGAAAGAGGTTTCAATTCGTTCAGATAAATTTGATCTGCCCTTGTTAGTTTGATTGTATGATACTGTAACTTTGTTTTACATTACATAATTGTTCATCATTTCATGGATTTTCTACCCTCTCCATGTTTCTATCTGTCTAAAAGGAAATGCTATTGCACTTTCTTGCATGAAGTCAACAGAAAATTTTATGCAAAACAAGAATTTTCAATGTGTATCCCTCCCATCTAGATGAATCTTGAGCTCTGTCATATTTGGCTTTTAGTTAAGCAACAGTGTTATTGTGAGTACCGCTGCCTGAAAACCCCAGCGACGGGAATTCACCTAAGATTTGTTGATGAGTCGCACGCCACAATCGTCATTCTACTCTAGAAGCAGGTCTCATGTAGCTCATAGAGCATCTGTCATGGATGTGACAAAGCTCTGCTAATGCAGTCTGAGCTGTTTACCAAGTTAAAAACCTCTCAGAAATCAGTGCAACACTGCAGGCATAATTGTGCACCGTGTGTAAACTATACAACAGCTTTTGGATTTTCAAGAGAACATTTTAAGGTCACAACATGTTTAATATTTGTTATGTAAACTTTGCTGAAAATAATGTGTGTGTATATATATATATATATATATCATTTTTCATCTGTTTCAAACCATGAATATTTAGAAAGAAAAAATATGTGAACAAAATGCACATTTTGGCTACTTGTGATCCATATACAGCACTTGGTGCAGTATTTCAATCAATAGAAGCAGTGGGTCATTCTAAAAAGCTTAGCATGAAAAAATAAACTTAAAGTACTAAAACAGTGATATTAAAATTTATTTCAGCATACCATAATGCAAACTATACAGGAGTGGAGATGAGCTCAATATGAACTCAATGTGTTAAATTGGCTGTTGCTTTTATATTCTGGGTTAATCTGCTTACCTGCACATAGCAGTGGTGAGGCTACTACATGAGGGCCACATAACTGGCCCACTCAGATTGATGGCTGATCCTCCTAATCAACTGAGACACAATACAAATATATATATATATATATATATATATATATATATATATATTTGTATATATCTGAGCAGAACTCAGAGTTGGACAAAAACTCTGTTCTTGAGCAATGAATGAATTCTACCTTAAACATCTGTTTGGTCATTGCATTCAAGAATTCAACTGACATGTCTGTGATTGGCCACATTGCTCAACTCTGCAAAAATAGGATAGTTGGACAAATCGCCGTTATGTTAATAATTCACCGATAGTTCCAACAATGATTAATAATCTTTGTTAATCTTATATTCTATTTCTGTTCCTTTATTATTATTTATGAATGCATGAATTTTGTTTTCTTGAAACATAATCTGAGTTCACCAAAGTTCAAAAAATGTTTGGTACATGCAGGTATACTTTATGAAGCTCTGCCCTTTTTCAGTTCCAGGCTCCTTGTGAATTAGTCTTCCGGTTTGTATTTCCACAGTAAGGTAAGATCTTAGGGATTTATGAATCGCTCATTTTAAAATCTTCCCAGTCAACTCACTCTTATTATGTCATCTGCTTCAAGCTTTAATGCTGATGATAACTTTCGCTAAATCTTCAATAAGTAAATCCACTTAACCAGATAAATAGGCTATTCTCTGACAGCGATAATAAAAACATAAAAGTTCAAACAAAAAATTATAAAGATGGCTGCGCTTGTGTCTATGCTGAATTTGTCTTACTACATTGATTATACAACCATGGGGGTGAAGAAACAAAACAAAACAAAAACAACTGGCGGGAAAATGTGCCCTCAAGATGGTCGAATGTGACGTCATACGAGCTTTTCGAATTTTAAGAGTTTCAAAAGAACATTCAAAATTTCGCCTCGTTTTTGATGACAATGACGTTTTTGAGATATTGTTCATATAAATCAGCATTTTAACTTAAATTATGACAGCTTTTTTGTGTTTAACCTAATAAATATGTTAGAAAATCTAATTGAATAAAACAGTAATTGATAATGAGGTCAAGCAGTCAGACGCCCCAGCCCGCCCCATCTTCCACAAACCCTATTTAGAAACATTTAATGTGTAGACATTATTAGATGTCTATATACTATAAAGTGTTTTCATATCACAATTCCTGTGTTGTGTTGATACAAACGCCTGATTATTAAGCATTTTATATGATGATGATATGATAAGCCTGTCCAGATAAGGAGCATGCTTGTCACAGCAAGCATTTGCACTTTTCCTCTTTTGTCAAAACACTCAGCGCTGAGCTCTATTAAATGCAATTATCGTCTTTTGCACGAATCTATTTCCATGCCGACTGAACAAAGCTGTGATTTTTCCCGAGCCGCTGTATTAGGGCGGCGTGACGTCACCGACTGTATGTGACTGTACCCAGCGCGTGCCGCGGAGCGCGTGCTCTGAGCACATGGAAAAGGGCTCGAGACAAAGTGCCCAAAGAATAACTACACACCTGGAACGGAATATCAGTAACAACCTAATCAAATATGGAGCAAGAAGGGTAGGTTTTGCATTATTTTTCATTGCTCTGCGATTTTTTTAGAAGCACACACGTATTCATCTTATTATTAATGCATACAATTGATTCTTTGACAATAGGGCATATGTGCATGGTATAAGAAATGTTAGCTATATTCTGAATTAAGGGTTGTATGATACATATTCAAATATTGCAAATACTACATCGTTTATGAGCTAAGTAACAAGTCTAATATAGCCTAGCCTGTCAGTCTCCTTTATAGAAATAAAAGACAATTTTATATTCCCACCTGCCAAATGTAAAAGAAAAGCTATTGTTCTTGTAATATTTTTTCCTCTAATCTTAAAAAAAATTGTTGTTCATTTTATGTTACATTTTAGTTTTCTTATGTCTGCTGTTTATCTGAGATTTGCTTGATCTATTTGATCATGAATTAAATGTATAACCTATTTATAATCTGTTATCTTTGTCTGTATTATAGATTGCTAAAACTTACTCTGGTACCAAAAAGATATTAGAGTACTTTAGACTACCACATTTCACACATCCACCCATTATCCAATACATGATGAATAAAACTATGCATTTTTGCTTAAGAAAACGGCTGCAATTTGTTTGATCGAATTCCTTTTGTCTACATGTCATTTGACAAAGAGGTTGCATGCCGCCACATTGCACCGCTATGCCTTCATTGTTTTAATAAAGGATCCCCCCCTGCATTATCATAGTCTTCATAGCATCTCAGTAGGCTGTGCTAATAACCCTATTTTTTATCCTAACATAAACCTTAATGTGCTTAAAAGCATTCTGCTTTGATAAACAGATTTCAGGTTTCATAAAAGATATGAACAAAGCATGTTTCGCATAAAGTTCAGGGCATAATAGTTGCATAGACCGTATAGAAATCATTGATTGTTTACATTAGAGTTGTAGCATGCACAGTCTGTGCATTTCAGATGTGCTTCAAATCTTTGCATAGACCAGATCCCCAGAATAGACTCTTTTTCGGTATCTGTTTTGTCAGCAGACATGTGCAGAAGCATTGACACGTTGACTAAAAGAGTAAGCTGTTAAGGAGTGGGGCAAAGTTTGGCACAGATTTGTGCAGTATGTACAGCTTAGACTATTTCTATACATTTTAGTCTGCAATAGTAATTAAATTAAACAATATTATGTACATAATTCAGTTGCATGCAAAGAGGAGCATCATGTCTAATACCTTTAGGCCCATTCATTCAAGTATTCTATTGCAGCAAAGTAAGCAGTTGCTTGTAAGCAGAAGGGAATTTGGTTCCCTTGGCAATGGTAGCACATGTCTGACTGAGGGAGGTAGACCACACACTAACACAGTCAAGGTCTGTCCTGGCCGCAGGGTTCGTCTGAGACAGAGGCTTATCCTGGAGTGAAGATCAAAATTTAACAGTGTCAGTTGTTTTTGCTTGGAATATAAATGTAAATATAACGGGCCTAAGATAGGACTGAAATAATAAGCTATTATATATTGATTGTGACTCACAAATGCAACCAGTAAGTGCTAATAGACATTATGAGGAGATAAATGCACTCTGTCCTCTTGACTGACACTTTTTATCAAGTGACCTGCTGCACTTGGCACTTTAATCGCACATTGGTGCGTCATTTGAAAACCTTTCTGTATGGTTGGACTCCCTTTGTTTGCATGCAGATAAAAATGAAGAGTGGTGTGTACACTACTGTTGCCCAAACTTTGAACAAACCCCTAACTGGAAGTATTAAACTTTAGTGTTTTGTGTGTCAATGATGATATGAATCCTGCAGCTTGTTGAGGAAAGGTGTACAGTAATCCCTCGCCACTTCATGATTCAAGTTTCGTGGCCTCTGTGCATTGTGGATTTTTCAAAAATATTCATCAAATATTTTTTTTTACAAAATACCGCCATATCGGCAGCCGTATTGCGGAAAGCAGCATTGCTTCATCTTGATGCGAGAGAAACGGTTTCCTAGGATGCCAGACAAAGAGAGAAACTCTCTCAGAGGCTTTGTACACACACACGGGCACTCAGACAAGACAAGTGATTGGTTCCCGGCGAGAGATCGACAAGTAGAGTGGGAGCCTCTTCACCTCTCTCAGAAGCAAATGTTGACGATTCCGAACTGATTTAAAGGCCTCATTATATCAGTGCAGTAACACCATCATCATCATCATCACATTCATCGAACCGCACAGGTCTGTCATCGTCGTCATTACTGGAGTCAAGTCTCAAGATACTGCTGTCATTGATGAGTGTAGAACACCATAATACGTATCGTATGACAGAGAGAGAGTAAATGTATAAGTATGTATATATGTAATATATATATATATATATATATATATATATATATATATATATATATATGTATATATATATACATATACATATATATGTATATGTATAAATGTATATATGTATTAAGGTTTATAATTAAATAGATTTAAGTAAAATATATTTAAAGTATAAATATGCATATTTTAAACATTCTACTTCGCAGATTTTCACCTGTCACCGGGGGTTCCAGTCCCCATTAACGAGGGATAAACGAGGGATCACTGTACTATTATTATTCTATTTGACCAGACTTCTGGTTTTCATCCAATGGACCAAAAAATGGGTGAAAACAATCTCTCAGACTTAAGGTCCATATGCACTTCAGGGTTCAAGTGAAAAAGAACAAACTGGTTTGACGTCATTCCGAAAAAAATCAGGCTTTGGTTAGGCATTTGAAACAGCTTGTCGAAGGGGACTGTCTGGAAAAGTTTGCCCTGGATTGTCATGCACCTTTGGTCTGTGGTGATGACGCAATAGGTAGGTGTGCTCTGGAGCTTCAACTTTGATATGAAAATCTCACAACACCTTAGCATTGCTGCCCATTAAACACAGTTCTGTATATAACTTTTGCTATGTGACTTCTGAAAGTGGACTCCAAGAACTCTGTTGAACTGCTGTGTAGATAAATTGGATCCATCAGCTGTTATAGGCTGTGAGAGAGGGTGGAACAGGCTTCTTTGGCAACACAGAGGCCAGCCTGTTTTCATTCTTTGGATGATTTTCCATGTGTTATGTAATCCCTCCCCCCAGTTTGGAATGGAGGTCTCCACTGCGGCAAGATCTGAGCACACTGCAGGACTGTGTCTTTGTCTTTGCTGTCTCTTGCTTTAACCTCTCCCCCCAACTCTGGCCCCTGTAAACAATGTCATCTCTTCTTGCTGACATCACTCTTCTCTCTGCCTATAACCATATTACCATACACTCTGTTGTTTGTTGTCCTCCACTCATACTGATCTCTTCCTCAAATGTCTTTCTGCCACTTTTAAGTTAAGCCTGGGTAAAATAGTAAAACAGTATATCTCAATGTTTTTTTTTATTTATTTTTTTATTACAATACTCAGTTTATTACAAAGTCTGTTGTCACAACTCAACAAAACACAACAAGACATTGAAAGAAGCCACACAGGAAAATGTTTGAGTGATGGTGCAAAATAAGTATTGAAATGGACAGTTTGAACTGACTCTCGTAAATGAAATGAAAGGCTTAGTTTGCCTAAAGCAGAAAATTCTGTCATTATTCACACACAGTCCTGAGCCGTCTTGTTCATTTTCGAAACACAAATGAAGATATTTTCATGAAATCAGAGATTTCTGTCCCTCCATTGACAGTCCACTGAAATACTTTGTTGCTTCATAAAAATTCCAAAAGATATCATAGATAATCTGTTATATGAATTAAGCAGATTAGTCCACATGTTGGGAGACACGATGAACAGATTGAACATATAAACATTCCTCATCGCATATCAGATTGGTAAACAGAAGCTCAAGCATGCTTGCTGGACGTATGAGAACCAGGGCGGTTCGTTCTCGTGTACGGTGCAAGTACGGTTGAGCCTTTGCTAATGTTCACTGATCAATGTTTATATGTGAATAAATGCCTAATTCAAACTGTTCATTAAGTCTCTTTAGAAATTTTTAACAAAACTGCTCGATTCATATGGTTTTACAATCTCTTTATGAACTTTTTGAAGTATCAAAGTTATAGTTGTGTGGACTATCAGTGGAGAGACAGAAATCGCTCAGATTTCATTTAAAATATCTTTATTTCGAAGATGAACGAAAGTCTTACAGATTTGGAATGATATGAGGCTGAATAAATTATGACTTTTTTAATTTTTGTATGAACTAATCCTTTAAAATCAGTTTTTGGTACTGAAGTTAATCACAGTGTCAATGCTAAAACACAAGACCCAAGGAATAATTGCAAAATTATAGTTACAAGTTTCTTTAGGAAACTTAGAGCCAGGGTGAATTTGTCTTTAGTAGATCCTGCCAGTATTTTTTTCTATCACCAAAAGAGAGTTTGCACTGACACAAGCTGGCACACTTTTGTAAAGTGTGAATTAAATATAATGTTTTCGACTAACTAAATGCATATTATATGTAATTGATATCAATGGTATCACAGATTAAGTTAATATTAAATGCAATTAGTTGAACTTTTGAGTGATTGTTTTTAAAACCACTTAAGTGGGACTTAAGTACATCTTTATATGTACTTTCATAATTGCTTCTAGTGTCTTTAAAGTATAGCTAAAGTGGACTGATTAATGTACTGACAAGAAATTAACATGATCTTAAATATACTTTAATGTCAGATAACAACACTGTCACGGCGTGGCTGTAGGAAGTAAGTGTGCAGTGAATGAGAATTCAAGGGAACAGATTTTAATCATAATCCCGGCGAAACAAACAGGAGAAACAACCACAAATCTATAAATAAATGAGAACAGACAAGAGATTAAGGGAGAACTCAGGGTATAAATACATGACCAACAAAATACAACAAACGGAACTAATGAACAAATTAACAAGGTGATTGACAGGACAACGGTGATGAGGATGAACTGAATGAAACGTGGGAGAACTTGAATACAATTAAACTCAAACTGAGACAAAAGTTGAGATTAAGTTTATTTATTAAAATAAAATTAGAATATTAGTCAATACATCAAAAAGATTTACTTATGTAAACACTATAAAATCATAATTATTTAAGTGTTTACATAAATCTTAATTAGACATTATTACAAAGCATATTTTAAAAAGTGCACTTAAGTGTGTTAAGATATATTGTTATTATAATGTCCTCTCTTTAAGCAAATTTATGTGGTCTTTAATTTTGTATATTATATTATCTGAAAGTGTGCTTTTTAAAAAGTATACTTTTAAGATTTGAAGTAATCAGCACACTTATTTTTCACAAGGGATATCATGATGCAAGCATACTCTCTTTCTTTTTATCAGTTGCTCTCTTCCTTTTCTCACTCTTTCCATCAGACGGCTGTGACGTGGTGGCGGCGTCTGTGTTTTGCCTGGCCCTGCTGACCCTATGCTGTCAACCTGCCAAGTAGCTTTCTGCTTTTTATCCGTTGTGTTAGCTATGTGAGAGCTGGCGTTCACAGAGTGCATTCTAGGTATAAAAACAACCCTGGAAAACTAAACCGTCCAGATTTACACACTTAAAGAGACATGTTTGGACCACCAGAGTTCAGGACTCCCGCTGTAAGCCTGCTCATTTACAGTCTGGGAGCGCAAGGCACCTCTGTGAATATTTAAGCAGACCTCCCCAAGACAAACACGCAAATGCATACATGCGCAAAAGCACACGCCTGTCTTCTCGAACAGATGTTGAGGAAACAGTCCATGATGTCAGACTCTAGTCAAAAAACAAGCTAGTTTATATAACGAGAGGTTATATACTTTGGGCTTAACACAAATTGTTTGCTGCTTTCGACCCATTTAATTGTGTATTTTAATACATTTTGGAAATAAGTAAAATTTCTCAACTCTTGATTCCAAAAGCTACTTGCCTAAATAATGTAAAGTTCAATCATGATTAGCAGTAGTAATAATGATAATAATAATAATAATAAGAACAAAAATACTAATTACAAGAAATTGCATGAATTGAAAGTTTTCCATGCAGATATGTCAGCAGCATTCAGGTTCAGAAATTGTCTAAAATCTAAAATAAAATAGAACTACATAGTCTTCAATGCATATATTTAATGTAAATTAGTCCTTAATGTTACAAAAGTTATTTAGTCAAGAAGAGTGTGTCAGGGTTCTGTCATTTCTTGGTTTTGTGGCAAAGCTCTGACACTCCTGTAATGTCTTGTCTTTTGTGTGAGAGCGCAGTTTGGAGCTCACTCAAGTCGTGCGCTTTCCTGTCTACGTGATCTGTCTTGTGTATGGAACGAGGTGTTCGATCCCGATTAGTCCTTTTTGGTTCCGGTTTTGTGTTTCGGGATTTGGAGCTTCTGTATGAGCGCATAAGACTAGTGTTCGCTAGTGCTCGTGTGCTCTGTCCTTTAATTTGCTGCGTCCTCTATTTGTCTGCTTGAGTTGTGTTCTGTGTAGCACGTGGTTCATGTTTACATCGGCCACATGCTTTCATGTCTTGTCTTGTGCTGTGTTGCGCACAGCTTATGTTTTCACTGCCTGCGCTTTCATGTCGTATTTTTTTGTGTGAACACGCAGCTTGCCTGATGCAATTAGACAACTTCATGTCATGTTTTTGTCTAAGCACATAGCTTGTCATGTGTGTTTCTTGTGCCATGTGCTCTTGTCAAGTGTGTAACCCCGTCCATCTTGTTTCCTTGTTATTGGTTTGATTTGTCCCACCTGTCCTACCTTGTTACCTGCCTTGTTTGCTCAATATTCTCGCTGTGTTTGCTGTCCTGTGCTGGTTTGTCGTCACTTCTTCACTGTTGTCATGTCATGTCATATTAAGTAAAGTCTAGCTAAATCCAGTCTAGTCTAGTCCAGTCATGTTTTCCGCCTCAGGGTAGTTTTTGTTTGTATTTTTGTTTTATTTTAAGCTCATCTCTGCATAGAGTCCTCACACCTCCATCACCATGCAAACCTGATAGAGTGAGTTTTTTTTTTATTAAAGGGATAGTTCACCTAAAAATGAAAATTACAGTGGTACCTCGAGATACGAAATTAATACGTTCCGAGGCGGCCTTCGTATAATGAGTTTTTCGTATCTTGGAACACATTTTACATGTAAAATGGCTAATCCGTTCCAAGCCCTCCAAAAACACCCCATTAAATTTCATAATAAAGCTAAATTGACCTATAAACAATGAAATAACGTAAAATGTCGAAGCTTAACTTTCGAGTGAGGCTATCTCCGAAAGCGGTGGCAGAGGGGGATGACAAACGGCAGATAACGTATGTACGTATGTACACTTAAGTTTACGAAAACACATAAAAATTTTAAAGTTTCAGGTGCGGAGTGGCTGAGCTAAAGCACGCCAGCACGTACGTATAGAAGATGCATGATGGGAGGGATGCTGTCCAATTAGAGAGAAGGATTTCATGGCTTGGCCAGCATCAGGAACCAATGTGAGAGCAGGAGGATGGTGGCGAGTCTACTATAACTAAGATGGCGGCGTGCGGCGCGAGTTTCAAAATTGTTATGGGGCGAATCTCGGACTTTCAGAAACCTTTCGTATCCTGAAAACTTTTCGTATGTAGAGCAGTAAAATTTTTCGTCTTTGCTTTCGTAACTTGGATTTTTCGTAAGTTGAGCCTTTCGTATCTTGAGGTACTACTGTATATCATAAATAGCTCACCTTCATGTTTTTCCAAACCCATAAGACTTTAGTTCATCTTTGGAACACAAATGAAGATATTTTACAAATCAAATCTGAGCCAGTTTTGTACTCTTTATTAACAGCTACGCAATTAAACTTTGATGCTTAAAAAATTTCATAAGGAGATTGTAAAACTAATCCATAAGAGGTTTAGTCCAAATTTTTTGAAGAGACATGATCACTTTACTGTATATGAAGAACAGGTTTAATTTAGAAATTATTCACTTTTATTCACAGAAACATCAATCAGCGAACATAAGTATATGCTCAACCGAACCTAATTGACATGTGAGAACAAACCTCATTGGTTCTTGCTGAAGCTCAAACGTGCTGCATGACACACAAGAATAAATCTCATTGGTTCTCGCACATCAAGCGAGCAAACAAACAATGGCCCTGTGTGAAAAGGGATTTCCCCCTAAACCTAATAACTGGTTGGGCCCCTTATTTCTTTGTAATAACTTGCAATGAGTCTTTTACATTTGTGGAGGAATTTTAGCCCTCTCATCTTTGCAGAATTGTTGTAATTCAGCCTTATTAGAGGGTTTTCGAGCATGAACTGCCTTTTTAAGGTCATGCCACAGCATCTCAATAGGATTCAGGTCAGGACTTTGACTTGGCCATTCCAAAGTCTTCATTTAGATTTTCTTCAGCGATTCAGAGTTGGACTTGCAGGTATGTTTTGGATCATTGTCCTGCTGAAGAACCCCAGTTAGCTTCAGCTTGAGGTCACGAAGAGATGGCCTGACATTCTCTGTCAGGATTTTTTGGTAGACAGCAGAATTAATGGTTTCCATCACACTACCACCACCATATTGATTGATTGACTGATTGATTGATTAATTGATTGACAGGTTTTTCATTGTCATTAAGTTGGCTTGAGAAAGCCAACTTAGTGATATTGTATCTAAACTTATTATTATTATTCTTCTTACCTAAAATTCTCAATGCATCTCCTCCTAGAGCTTTAAAGCTACAACCACTAAACTCTGCTCAGACTTCAGACCTGTTCTGACTTGAGTTGCTATCCCTTTTCAGACTGATCAGACTTATGATTTTTGATAAAACTGAAGATTAAAGTCATAAAATCTCCATAGACTTTCACTAATGAAGTGAAAACTGAATTTTAGATAGAGCGTCCACTCCATCTGTTGGTAACATCACAACATTACACCTGATATATAATACATTTCAATACAGTATGTGTGAACATGTCCATTCCAATGGGCATGCATTTTATTTTTTTAAATCCTGAAAAAAAACTTGCAGGTCTACAATCGATTTTTTACTTTAATTAGTAAGTTAAATCTCTCTATTTTACATTCATAATATCACAAAATTACACCCCTGTCAGTGAGAGCACTGAAGTTTGAACGAATCAGAGCGCTGCAATTCAAAGCCTCAAAGCTTTTCAAAGACGCCATTACTGCTGGAGAGAGATCATAATCTCCTAAAATAGATTTATGTGAGAGAGTTTATGATCAAACGGAAATTGTTTCCGATTATCAAGTAACCACTGCAGCGTGTTTCCTTGAAGATTTATGCACTTATATGGCCAAATTCTGACTCTCATTCGTCTTTACTCGGCAAAGGATTTTCGCTGTTGAGCACTATGATACTATAGGAAAGGTAAGTGAAGTTTAAACGCGCGTCCTCCTGGACTCGCGCCAAAGCATAACCGTCTAATCGCCTAAGTTTATTAATAGCGCTCATTTATGTACTTTATTGCCGAATTCTGACTCTCGCTCGTGTTTGCACGGGGAAGACACATGTAAACGGCTTCCCTGAGCAGAGCGCGCTGACTCTCTTCAAATGCAGCGTCTAACAGTCAAAGTTATTTATAACTAATTCTCGAGTATATAGTTACATTGTGTTAATTCTTTTATCTGCTTTTAACTAAAGTCTGACTCCTGTTCTCGAGTTCAAACGCGTTTCCTGAGCAGATTCGCTGATAGATCGATGTTTTGTGAACACTTAAACAATAAATGAAATAAGGTATTTAAAAGGATGCAAAAACGATGGCAGATCGCTTCAAACTGTAAACTGCTTGAGTTCAAAAAAACTGCATTACTCTGCTGCATTACATGAGCAGGAATTATTTTAAAAATACTAATATTTAAGTTATTTTGTTTCCCATGGAGGAAGGCTTTATACAAATATTACATTGCGTTGATTCATTTATCTGCTATAATTGCCGTGTTGAACTGAAGTCTGACATGGCAGATCAATTCAATCTGAAAACTGCTTGAGATTAGAAAAAACAGCATTACTCTCCTCATTGTACTTTAGCAGGAATTATTTAAGAAATACTAATATTTAAGTTATTTTATTTCACATGAAGAAAGGCTTTATACACACACACATACATATATATATATATATACATATACATATATATATATATATATATATACACACACATACATATCTATCTATACACACATTTATATAGTAAATAAATGTATAAAGGGCTCCATATATATGCAGTGTAACTGCAGTCTGTTTAGAAAGTGGTAAGACTATATTAATAATGCTTAATTACATCTTTAAAATAGAAATAAAACAAAGTATTCACATTAGTGAAAACTGACCGTTAAAAGCCAAGGTTGTAATTAAACCGTAAACATTTTTATAAACTAATTGCAATTTTCAACACTTTGGGGATCAAAAAGCATTGTTATTTATTTTTTGGTATTTCGTTACAACACCGATGATCCCTCATGATGAAAAAAACTCCATGTATGTACCCTAGATGCCATTTTGTGCACTAACCAAGTATTGCAACACTTCTGTAATCAATTAATTATTTACTCATGTTTATTACCAATGTAAATGTTGTTTATTTTAGATTAATATTTAATATTCATTATTATTCTTTGATATTTCAGACCACTCACTGTTCAGCTGAATCATCAATAACCTCCAGTCTCTGCGTCAACTGACTCTTGTGTTCTTTAAAACATTAAATCTCACTAGTGACTTGTTAAATAACATTCATTCTCGTCAGTGACATGTTAACTCATGTTAAGGCCCCGTCCACACGGAGACGCGGATCACTGCATCCGCACACATTTCTTATCGGATTGGCGTTCCGTCCACACTGATCCGGCGATTTGGGAGACTGAATCCGCTCTCTTTTGATACCGGGTCCTAAAGTGGATAGATCTGAATCCGACACCCTTGCGGACTCGTGTGGACGGCCAATCCGTATATTTTTTTGTTTACCGATGATGTCATCACATCACGTGTCGGCTGCGTCACAGTAACAGCAACAGTGTTGCCAGATTGTACTGAAGATTCCAGCGCAGCTACAGCTTAAAACCCTCCAATTTAAAAAAATACCAGCCCAAAGTGCGTACTCTTATAAATAATGAAAAATATTGAGCGATTTTATGCATCAAAAACCATCCCAAATTTGATCAACCAGCCCAATGCATTTTTTCCCGATCGGACGTGACAAAAAGGTAACTAGCAATCTGGCAACACTGAACAGCAACAACAATGCGCATGCTCAAGGTCGTCTTCTCTGTGTATAGTGTATTATCTGTGGCAGAATTACAGCGCCCCATACTGGTCTGGCATATAAACTACACCGGATTCAGTCGGTTTCAGTGGTATCGTGTGGACGCTGATATTTTTTTTTGAACGAGGAAAAAAAAGATCGGATAGGGAACGCGCCGGCATCGTGTGGACGTGGCCTAAATCTCACAAGCGACCTACGAATTAACAAATCTCACTAGCGACATGTTAGTTCACAATAAATGTCAATAGCGTCTTGTTAATTAACGTTAAATCTTGCTAGCAACATGCTAGATCACGCAAATTCTCACTAGTGACATGCTAGATCATGCTAAATCTTGATAGCAACTTGTTAATTAACAATAAATCTTGCTACCAATATGCTAATTCAGCTAATTCTTGCCAGCAACATGCTTATTTATGTTAAATGTTGCTAATGACTTCGGAATTCATACTAAATCTTGCTATCAACAAGATAATTAACATTAAATCTTGCTAGCAAAATTGATCATTAATTGATTAAAGATTAAATTATGATCAAAGAACATAACGACACCTTAGTAACTGCCTAGAAACAACGCAAAGCAATAACTAACAAGTGTATATATGCTCAAGATCTAATTCTTTCCATCTATCTATCTGTAAACTTAAACAACTTGTTAAGCTTTTACAAATAAATTTAACTTTCACAATAGGCTTTCTCAAGCCAACTGAAGTTTATATCATAAACTTCCTCTATCTAGTTCTTGTATACAATTGTACACCAAATTTTTTTTTCGACGCATTTAGCTCATAACAACAATACATTTAAAACATTTAACATCAAGATTAAAAGAGCTAAAAAGTCTGACAGCCATGGGAAAAAAGCTGTTGCAGAACCTGCTTGACCTGCATCGAATGCTACAAAACCTTTTCTTAGAGGTCAGCAGCAAGAAAATGCCATGATGTGGGTTGGACGAGTCCTTGATGATATTTCTGACCCAGGGCAGACACCGCTTTGGGGAAATGTCCTGAACAGAGGCGAGGGAGGTCCCAATGATGCAGTCCTTAACATTCTTCTTACATATTTATTTTCTTTTCTGCATATTTATGCCAGATGTAATGGGGGAACCAACTTCCAAAAAGTTACACTTTTGTCTCGTCAGTCCACAGGGCATTTTCCCAAAAGTCTTGGTGTCAAGATGTTTTCTGGCAAAAATGAGACAAGCCTTAATGTTAAAGCATCCAAGGATTCCCCAAGCGTTCGACGCAGCGCGAGTTCCCTTGAAAGGGAACTTGCATTTTCAGACATATTTGTATGTAGTTGTCTATTCAAGCACAAGATACAAAAGAGAAGACAATTTTGTATTTGCTATTTCGTCCTTCTGTGATGTGCCAGTACTTGTGATGACTTGATGTGATGTGATGACTTGATGACTGTTGAATGTAAGCTGCTAAAGACTTAGTATAGACTAGCGCTTGTAATGGACTTGGAAATATATTGTAATACCGTTGGACTGTAGAATAAAAATCAAGGATTTAATATAATAATAAAAAATATTTAGTATAACTACTGAAAACTACCATGACAATACTAATATGTCTTAATCTCTTAATTTTCAGTCAAACCAACAAACTTATATTTTACCATGGTGCTGTGTTCATTTACATGCAAAGAGCTAATGAACTGGCATTTCAGGCGCGTGAAACCCGTATTTCTCCAGACAGAAACCCGCATGTACTTTAATAAAACTGGACCGTTTGCAAACTGCTTAAATCAACTGGAATCTGTCCGATTTATTGAATAGAATCTGCTGGTTATGTGCATTTCTCTATATCTAGAACTTGCATCAAACCCAAGAGTTATTTATTGTTAATGCATGGGTGAGTAGTTCACTGCGTAATATTATGATGCTTAAAATAAGACCATTTTACAAAATAATTGTTGATCAATTGAACACACAGTTTCATTGCAATTTGTCACATGTAATTTGTATTTTGTTGAATTGGAGACAAATTTATCAATTTCTGTGATTTCCTTTAATATATTTTCAGACAATTAGGTTTAGAGGTAGTGTAAAAGAGGCTTAGGTTTAGGGGTACTGTAAGTTAAGTCAAGTCAAGTCACATTTATTTATATAGCGCTTTTTACAATAGAGATTGTTTCAAAGCACAGTGGTCACAGGAAAACAATATAAACAAAGTTTGTTTTGGTTGAACAGCAGCCTTAAAAGAGCAGGTGAATCAATACAATTGATGAATATTAAGTGTTAAGTTTCCCCAACTGAGCAAGCCATAAGCAACAGTGGCAAGGAACCAAAACTCCAGCAGGTGACGTAATGAATGAAGAACAGAATGGAGAAAAAAACCTTTGGAGAAACCAGGCTCAGTCGGGGGACCAGTTCTCCTCTGGCCAACAGCCAAACAGTACATGATTATTATATTGACAACAATTCAAGTCCAATATTAAGTCCAGTTTGGTCCGGTTGGAGATTTTAACTTGTAAAACAGCAACGTTTTCTCCTAAGATTGGGTTGAGCTTATAATGAATTTTCAGTGTTTTCTTACAGATTTAGCACACTATGAATGGCAAAATAAAGCTCAGCGAACCTTTGCACACAGCGAGAATGCTGTAAACTCTTAATTTGGGCACAGACATAAAGCAAGTTTTGCTTATGTGCTTATTTTGCTTTGTGGTGTAAAACCGGTTTCTCTGGACTGTAAGTCTAGGAGCCAAATTGACATTTATTTGTTCACAAGAGCCACATTTTTAAAACGCCCTCTGAATGTGGACTGATCCTCAGTTTAAAATTGATCTAAAAATTGTGAGATAACATCGCCACAGGCAGAAACCCGCCCTTTCTCACAACCTTTGACACAAAAAATCAAGTTCTAACTCATCTACTGATCTCCAAATCTCCTCTCCATTCATTCACCTGCGTGTTAACAGAATTTAGCCTAAGGTTAGTTCTCATTGACCAGCCAGTTCCCATATGGGGCGTGCCATAGTGATGTAATTTGCAATGATAATGAAAGCTACAACTGGCAAACCTCTGATGACAACAAAGAACAGCCATTATGGGTAAAATGGGACTCTGAACCACAACATTGTCATTAATAGGTGCATTAGATTTGAGAAAAAGGACAATGAAAGATAAGAAGAGAGCGATGAAGAGACATATTGGTTAGATGTTGAATGGTTTGAATTCATTGGCGATGAATAGTCTGTATTATTCAGGTAGACCTTCAGCACACACTGGCACACTGCCTACATCTTTAAGACTTAGATTGAAAGTGTGAGTCAAACCAGTCAGCAGCTGCAGAGTTTGAAAAGAGATCGTTTGAAAAAGCCATAGACCGATGATGGTCTCACCGGCCCATTTTCCAGCTTCTGTTAATTTGTGAGTCATTGCTACTACAAACAATGTGTTTGTTTGTTTCCCAGCCAACACAGTGCATGCCAGGACAACAGACACTGAAAGACAAAAAACTACACACCGACACACAATATTAAACTAAAGAGTTATTCAAATCCAAACTGTACGACTGACCTAGATAGATGGCACACTAAAGAGGAAGGGCTGTTTAACAGGACAACATTTATCCATTTGGAAAGATCAGATATTAAACAAGTTTTTATTTTAAGAATGTTGTTTGATTGTTTTGTCAAATAGAACGGTTGCAAATGCTTGTGTACTTCGGCCATGGCCTATACAATTTTAGACTGTGGGGATTACTAGAATAGAATAGAATTTATTGTCCCTTAACGGAAAATTTGTTTTCACAAACAAACTACTTTAACTACTTGTACTTATACTACTACTACTTATATTACTCATGCATTTGAACAGACCTTCGACATAAAGCATCAAATGTATGATCATTTCATTGGACATGAATGATTAGGAATGCAACTTAGGAAAGGTATTCTATTCTGTTTCAAATCAAATAGGTGATATCTACAGAGAGTAGAATATTCAATGTGTTGGATATTTTCAATTTGAGATTGTTGCGGCCCTAAACAGCTAATCTCTAACCAGATATCACACCACAGGAAAATATAGTATAATGTATTATAGAACCATCAATGTAATTGAGACTTTATCTGACAGATCTGGGTCCTAAATCAGCCCGACTATCTTGTAGTGTGTGGGTGCCTGTATTTGTAGTCCTGATGTAGTTTCATCACCATGTAACAAAATTTCATAATGCCCACCTGCTGGCCTTACCTTGTCCTTAAATAAAGGTAGCTATAAGATCAGGAAGAGTTTATCACTCTTTTCACTGTGACGGCAAAACATGGACTTCGAAAGAAGGAGGAACTGAACATTCAGCGATTAAACTGTATGTGTTTCTTTCCTTTTTCTAACCACTGCTGTCAGGGATGTAGACGAAGGGAAAGGCGAGGACTCAATTATGCAGGGTCTAGGGTTTTTATTAAACAAAAAACAAAATCCAATCATAAACTACCCCGAAGGGGAGAACATAACTGGGCAGACTAGGCAGGAACTGGAATAACAAGACAAGATGTGGAAACCTCAGACACAGGAGTTACAACGACGCAACAACGGACAGCACACACAAAGCGATTAAATACACACAGGAGGAAGGGTAATTGATCAGGAAACAGCTGGGATGAATAAAATGAATGACTAATAACAGGCGGGGTAACCGTGACAAGACACAAACACGCAGCCAATGCAGACGCGCATCGGCACGTGTTCACATGAACACAAAGACAGTGCGCAGCTGGTGAAAACCAAACAGCACGCGACACGAAAACACAACATGAAAGCACGCGCCGATGTAAACACGAACTGCGTGCTTGCAGCAATGCACACTGACACGAGAGTGTCACTCGAATAAGGCTCCCATTTGGAGCCTCTCAGTATGACACTCTCACTCCCATAACATAGAGCGCGGGAGAACGAGCAACCACTCGTCTCGCGCGCTCACGACAAGGACGAACACATGGGTCATGAATGTCCAAACCCTGACACGAAACCGAAATTGAACAAGACCAGTCTCGGGATCGGACACTATAACGTTACACAGACAAGAGCGTGTGCGTCTCAATAAACGAGACATTATGGTAGTGTCAGAGCTCCGCCACAACACCAAGAAATGACTAGACCGAATGTGGCAGAACCCTGACAACTGCTTTCTGAACTATGAAGTTCAGTACAGGTTAGCTTGTTAATGGAGAAATAAGAGTTATAACATCACATTGAAAAAGTTGACCACAGAAAAGTTGATTGAAAAAAAAAAAAACAATCTCATCATATCATGTCTAAACTGTTGATCATCATATCTGGGGGCTCCATGGTTTGCAACATGGTGTTTACAACGGCAATGTCATGGGTTCGATTCCCAGGGAAAACAAGAACTGATTAGAATATCAATGTGTTTTTTGAATGCAATGTAAGTTGCCTTGGATAAAAGCGTCTGCCAAATGCATAAATGTAAATGATTATACATGACTGAAAGAAAGAAGAACATCCATAAAATCCAACCTGCTAACTGGTGTCAAGATTTTGACCTAACACTATTCAAGTAGTTACCCACAGTTAGAATGTAATAATCACCATTGTTAATTCCCTTAACTTGTTGAACATCATGGGAAATTAAACCAACAGCCCTAGGCAGCATGTCGTTTGTTGTGTTAATTAAGTGGCCCAGTTTAATTTGTTTATTTAGGTGTGAAAGAGAAAGTAGATGCACACTCGCAGGGGCAGGACTTGCTCGGTCACCGTAATGAAAGAGAGAACAGCATGAACTGCATATTAACACTACTGTCTCAGTGTGCATAGGATTATGTCTTGACATTATAATTACTGAAGGTGATAAATAGATCAAGCAGTTCTTGTTATCTGATAACAGCTGTTTTGAACGTTGACTCTGAAACCTGATCTGGAGCTAGAATGTCAGTTAAAATATGTTAATAAGGAAATGTCTGAATCTTTCTTCTTCATTGACAGTCATAAGGATCTGTCTAAAAGGAACTAGAGTTAACATGATCTGTGCAGTTAGTTTTGCAAACCATTGACTTCTATAAGCAAGATTTTGATTAATTGACCCTGTTTATGGTTTCCATTACTGACTTTGTCAAAAAAAGTTTTGTTTTGTTTTTCTTTGAAAAACATTGCAATTTTAGTATTATTTATATACTATTTTTATATTTATTAATATTTTGGATGAACTTTTATTTAATATTTAAGAAATTATGTGGCATCACAATCAGAGCCAGAATCACTGATGCCCTTATGATTCCGTACGAGACATTAAACAAGTTTTAAAATGATTTCATCAAATGCAACATTTCAAGATCAACATCTTTGTTGATTCCAATCAACCAATCAGATTTGAGGGACAAGTTTACAGTTTATGCCAATTCCAGGCTTATATCCAGGGTTACATCAGTGTTATTCACTAATCATTTCCCTCTAGATATATGGATAAACTATGGGTATAGGGATTAGAAAATCTTCTAACAGGATTGTTGTATCTGCCATGTAAATGTCATGTCAAATCACGATGGCCTGTACGGAAGAGTGACTTTAGCCACTTTAGTTTACCTCGTCCATTTTAAAAAACAATAAAATAACAAAACAAATAACCTAACTAAATTGACTGCTATAAATTTTACTTTTGATGTTGACTGTTGCCAGTTGTGATGGTGTAAAACTGCTGATTTAAGTTACTTCTGATGCTTAAAGCCAAGAAAACTACTTGTAGGATGTCTATATATGATTGTGACAGTTTTCCTTTTCCGTTTTTCAAATCGGAAATATAGGCTAGTTCTGAGTGGTACGCAGATTGCCCCAATTTTGTTGTATCTCCTTTACTGAGACTTCAATGTGATTATGCTCTAATCTCTCAGGGCCATATTGACTTCAGTGCTTTCTATCTTCCTGAGCCCCGACATCTGAAGAGGAGATATACTGATGTCCCCGTCTAAGGGCTTCTTTCAGTGCTCCCCTCTCTTCTCTCTCTTCCACAGAGGGATTTATTACCCTTTCATTAGTGCCACTGAGGAGAACTGGCACCATATGGCGGAAGTGACGGTTGCTGCTGAATCATAGTGTTGTCTTTCTCCTTTTTACTGTGTCTTACGCTCTCTGTCCCTTTGTCTCCGTATAGAAGAGCAGTCTGTCTTATCTGCACTCCTCTGAGAGGGGAATCTGGTTAATTCTTTTCACAGAAAATCTCTCTGTCTCCTGAATATGTCAGAGAAAACCTGCTGGTGTTGAGTTCACAGAGAGCAGATCGAATCCTTACATGACCAGCACATCTGCACTCTTAATGTAAACAGATTAAATGTTCGGTCTGTGCTGCCTATAGAATATGTTCGGCCGCAATACGTCGACTAGATGTTATTCAAAACCGGGTAGCCGTAATGATTTATTAATAATTGTTGATATGAGATATTCAGTGAAATTTAAGCTGTTTTGTACACAGAATTTGTTTTGACTGCTGGATGCCCTACAGTGACCTCAGAATGGCAACAAACAAATTTAAACTTGCACTGTGAATATTTTTGTCTCTTATGACAACTTCTCAGTGCAGTACCCTTGTACACTACATACTAATATACACCATCTTGGGGTTCTGAGCCACTTATCTAGAAAATATAATTTATATATATTTAAATAAATAATGATATAGTTGTGATATACAGTAGTACCTCAAGATAAGAAAGGCTCAACTTACGAAAAATCCAAGTTACGAAAGCAAAGACGATTTTTTTTTTACTGCTCTACATAAGAAAAGTTTTCAAGATACGAAAGGTTTCTGAAAGTCCGAGATTCGCCCCATAACAATTTTGAAACTTTTGAAGCCGCACGCCGCCATCTTAGTTATAGTAGACTCGCCACCATCCTCCTGCTCTCACATTGGTTCCTGATGCTAGCCAAGCCATGAGATCCTTCTCTCTAATTGGACAGCATCCCTCCCATCATGCATCTTCTATACGTACGTGCTGGCGTGCTTTAGCTCAGCCACTCTGCACCCGAAACTTTACATTTTTTATGTGTTTTCGTAAAGTTAAGTGTACGTACGTTATCTGCCGTTTGTCCTCTTCCTCCTCTGCCGCCACTTTCGGAGATAGCCTCACTCGAAAGGTAAGCTTCGACATTTTACGTTATTTCATTGTTTATAGGTCAATTTAGCTTTATTATGAAATTTAATGGGGTGTTTTTGGAGGGCTTGGAACGGATTTGCCATTTTACATGTTCCAAGATACGAAAAACTCATTATACGAAGGCCGCCTCGGAACGGATTAATTTCGTATCTCGAGGTACCACTGTATTCTTGGGCATACAGCTGTTTCTGATATACTCAGTGCAATTGGTACAACAAATGTCTTATTTCAAGTTATTGTTTTGGCAATCATTAAAAAAAAATTCTGTATAAAAGTCATATTTAGCTAAAAGATTAAATGACATATCAGGTAAAAAATCTGCTGTTTTTATTTCATTTTTGTGCTTTTTTTTTTCTCTCTCAACAAAATCCAGTAGGATTTTTCTCTTGACTTTTGGATTATTTCAGAAAAATAGCTCTGTGATTGACAAAACTTCATGATTTCTACACATTTTATTCAACTTCAAGAACAAATACAACATCAAGAACAAATGAACTAAACTTTTAAGAATTTTGAAGCCAAAATACAATCGTCAGAAGTAAAAAATAAAAATGGATGCCCTTTGTGTGTGTATAATACAGCTAAATGCAAGACAAGTAAAGTCACCTTTATTTATATAGCGCTTTTTTACAATACAGACTGTTTCAAAGGAGCTTTACAGTGGTCACAGGAAAACAATAAAAACAAAGTTTGTTTCGGCTGAACAGCAGCTCTAAAAGAGCAGGCCAATCAATAAAATTGAAGAATATTAAGTGTCCAGAATTAAGCATGCCAGAGGCGACAGTGGCAAGGGAACAAAACTCCAACAGGTGACGGAATGAATGAAGAACATAGTGGAGAAAAAAAAAACTTGGGAGAAACCAGGCTGTCAGGGGACCAGTTCTCCTCTGGCCAACAGCCAAACAGTGCATGATTATTATATTGATACCATTTCCAGTCCAATATTAAGTCTAGTTTGGTCAAAACAACAATTCACGTCAAAATAAAATGCAGAGCCCAAGTTAAGTGTATGGGACACACTTCACGTCACTTTCAAAAAGCTCCTGGCAACTTCAATGTACAAAATGAAAAGTTTGAGCGTTTAATATGTAATATGTGTTTAATATCCCAAAATACCTCTACTTTTACCACTTAATTAATTTCATGTAACAGGTGAAAAAAAAAAGGTAAAAAAAATAACAGATGTATTTTATGTTTTAGAATAAACATGGACATATTTGGAGCTTATTTCAGACATTTAACAAAATAAATCCCATAGACCAGGGGTCGGGAACCTTTTGTCTGAGAGAGCCATATACCCATTTTTTTGATTAAATATGAAGCTGTGAAGAGCCATAGACCGAAGCGATCGATCTGTCGACCCGGGGGGGGTGGGGGGGTGGGGGGGGTGTTGGGGGGTGCGGCGCGATGTCTCTGTCCTCCGAACGCGGAAGTAACGCGCTTGCGGCGGCGCGATCTGCCTGTCCTCCGAACGCGGAAGTATCTGTCGACGGGCGGCGGCGTCAAAAGAGCCATTTGCAGCCATCAAAAGAGCCATATATGGCTCGCGAGCCATAGGTTCCCGACCCCTGCCATAGACTGTTGGGATGAGGGAACCATAAGTGCATAAAATGCTAAAAAATAATAATAATTCATTTCTGCTTTAGTACTAATTCCTTCAACATTCCAATGTTGAAAGCAGAAAATGAATATAAATATTTCATTTATTATTTGGGGAGTGACCCTTCCAATGCCCATTTTTCAAACTCAGTGACAGGAAGTAACAGGTGGGAGGTCAGAAGTCACTCAGCGGGGGCTCGGAAAGGTTAGAGGAAAAAAAGACTGATGGGACGTAAACATTTGGAGCCTCTCAGCATGACAGTGTGTGAGAGATTACAAGGACGAAAGTGTGAGGAGCAATAAAGAAATGGAGCCGTGTGCTTTTGTGTTACAGTACAAGCGAACAGGAGGTGAGTGGGAGGAAAGGAAAAAAGAGAGAGGGACTGGGAACTATATGGCTTTCTTATCTGAATTTTTGTCTTGTTAAGGCTTGTCAACATCAATTGTTCTATTCATTTGCACAAAATACAGATGGAGCCTTGACAACTCAGTTTAGCAAATAACTTCATGTCAGCTGCTCTGAGAAGACAGAGTCAGTCTCATTGAAGTCATAGTCAGTAATTCTCAGGTCTTTAGGCCAAATACTTCAATGCATTAAATCAGTACATTCCTCAATAAGAGCTCTACAAATTGAATTAACTGCTGATCCATGAAACAACATGTTCAAAGACACTGTGAAAGCAATTATCTCTACAATGGAGCCTTTTTATCATGTGTTTTTTAATTGCCCTATAGTTGGGTATTTTTCCCGTGAATGTAACGCTTAATGTGAAGTTTCTTTTTTCTGCATACTCACTTCTTTTTTCTTTTTTCTCACTATAAGGAAAAAAACTTCAAAAGTACGACTACCACGTTTAAATATAATAATAATAATAATAATAATTCATTACATTTATATAGCGCTTTATCAAAGTCTCTCAAAGCACTTACATGGAAGGGGGAATCTCCTCAACCACCACTATCCTGGTTATACCATGTTGTTGTTGTCTTTTTTTGTCTTTGTAAATACCATGGTATATTGAGAGAGCAGTCATTTAGTGTCATGGTATTTATCAAAGTAAATAAAAGAGCCTGGTAATGTAAATAGCTCTATGTGTATTACTGTATCAGTACTGACAGTTGAATAAAGCATCTTGTTTTCTCGTTTGCCAGATTGTTGTTGTCTGTTAAATATTTGATTAGCTCACTGTTAAATATTTGAGAACAGTGAGGAATGGAGCAGTTTTCCATTGATGCTGAATCACTATGTGTCGGGCTCTGATTAACTGTCCCATTGTTGTCACGGTTCTGTCTCTGTTTCCAGTATTATTAGTGTTCTAGTGGACAGAACTGTGGCACTGCTCTCTCTCCTGTGTGTTTGTCTCGTTAGTGTCTGCCCCGCCTCCTTGTTTCCCATAATCATTCCCAGCTGTCTCTCATCACTACCTTCCCTCATGTGTCTATAAATAGCCCGCTGCCGGGCAGGAGGCCGCCGTCGCAGAGCCCGCTGCCGGGCAGGAGGCCGCCGTCGCAGAGCCCGCTGCCGGGCAGGAGGCCGCCGTCGCAG
This sequence comes from Rhodeus uyekii, assembly GCA_037043235.1. Taxonomy (NCBI): domain Eukaryota; kingdom Metazoa; phylum Chordata; class Actinopteri; order Cypriniformes; family Acheilognathidae; genus Rhodeus; species Rhodeus uyekii. The sequence continues at coordinate 1,862,682 of JAWRVZ010000078.1, forward strand.
AGCCCGCTCGCCGTCTTCGTAAGCGGAGGAGGAGGAAAAGGGCCTCCTCCGATCCGTCAGTCCCGGAGGCTGCCCCGAGACTGCTCGCCCTGCCGGCGCCACCGAGACTGCTCGCCCTGCCGGCGCCACCGAGACTGCTCGCCCTGCCGGCGCCACCGAGACTGCTCGCCCTGCCGGCGCCACCGAGACTGCTCGCCCTGCCGGCGCCACCGAGACTGCTCGCCCTGCCGGCGCCACCGAGACTGCTCGCCCTGCCGGTCTGGCCGGGCGACCCTGAACCCTTGCTGCCCATTTTGCCGGGCGACCCCGAACTCTTGCGGCCAGACCCCGAACTCTTGCGGCCAGACCCCGAACTCTTGCGGCCAGACCCCGAACTCTTGCGGCCAGACCCCGAACTCTTGCGGCCAGACCCCGAACTCTTGCGGCCAGACCCCGAACTCTCGCGGCCAGACCTTCTGGTTCTCCCTGAGCCTACTTGGCTCAACCCGCCGGCCCCGCCTGATCCGCCGGCCTTGCCTGAGCCCACCTGGCTCAACCCGCCGGCCCCACCTGATCCATCGGTTCTTCCCTGGTCCTCAGCCAGGAACTTCGAACCGGTCGAGCCTCCTTGGCTCATTCCACCGGCCCCTTCCTGGACTAGGTTTAATTTTTGTTTTTGCTTTCCAGGTTGTGGACTTTTCATATGTTACCGTTTCATGGAGCCGTGTTTTCTTTTCTTTTTTTTCCTATTCCGCCCTCCCTTCCCTGGTCTTCAGTAATTCTTTGAGTTCCCTGTCTTATGTTTTATGCTTGGTGGTGATGTCGGTGTTGGGTTTTTGTTTCATGTTGGAACGCCAGGTGGCGTTCCTTAGAGGGGGGGTAGTGTCACGGTTCTGTCTCTGTTTCCAGTATTATTAGTGTTCTAGTGGACAGAACTGTGGCACTGCTCTCTCTCCTGTGTGTTTGTCTCGTTAGTGTCTGCCCCGCCTCCTTGTTTCCCATAATCATTCCCAGCTGTCTCTCATCACTACCTTCCCTCATGTGTCTATAAATAGCCCTCAGTGTTTGCTGTCCAACGTCGCGTCGTTGTCGTTGCCTGTGTCTCCTGGTCCCTGATCTCCGGTTTGTTATGTTTATTGAGAGTATTGTTATTATGTTTCAGTTACCGTTTTCCCCCTCGTGGGTGTTTCCTTTGTGTATTTATGTTTATTTCTGTTATTAAAGTAACCTTATGCCTGCACGTGAGTCCTCCCGTTTATGTTCCGTGACAATTGTGGTGATCTCAGCAGTAACTGGTAAGGTTTGAGAGTCTAGATAAAAGTAGGCAGAATGCATTTACACATGGACTTGGAACATGATTTCATGAACTATGAGGCTGTATTAGACACCCTTTGCTCTGGAGGTTACTTTAAAAATGATTAGTACACTACTGTTCAAAAGCTTGTGGTAAAAATATACAATAAAATGTAAAATTGTGCCTCCTTTTAATTCTGCCTAGAGGTTGGTCAGAGATTAAGTCGAGTCAAAGGTCACCTTAATTTATATAGCAATTTTTACAATACAGATTGTTTCAAAGCAGCTTCCAGCAGTTTACCAAACTTGAACTTCAAAATGTGCCGAAATGCTAATCTTCTTAGCATGAGTTTGTCTTTCCCATTTCCCACATTCGCATGAAACGAAAAGTGTGGTGTGACCACCCCTTAAGTGTATGTCTTGTAAAAAATTATTGTTCACATTCAAAAATTTCTTTTGGTAATGCTGCACGTCTTTTATCTGACATATTTCTGAATGCAAAAGAGGAAGTGGTTTTTATCAATGGATTTTTCATACCAAAGTGGAGCCAGCATTTTGGAGGAGATTTGTGATTCTATAAACGTATTTCTGCGGAATAACATGCACCGATGAATTGTGTGCAATAGATCTTAGTAGGTGTACTAAACACCATCTTGAATTTTACATTGATTAAATTGAGGCTGTAAGGGATATATGTAGAGTCTTTACAATGGCAAGCACTGTTGAAAGATGCTAGTCAAATGTCATTTAAGTGGGTTTTGTCTGCTGAAAGTTTTTTGGAAAGACTTTTAATTAGTTTAACAATTGGCATGCTGTAAAGCAACAGTACTTCATTGAACACACTGTACTTCTATCCCTGTTCATTCCTGTCAAAAATAAATATGCCACTCCTCAAAGATCTAAAAGACCAGGAATATGTATTAAGAAGGTAATTGAGTCAATTTTGTTGATTGACTTTAAAGAATTATATTGAATTTATTATATGAATTCAAATTAATTCCTTTAATTTTTCCAAGGCACTTGATGTCCTGATATTTTAGTTAATGAATAGACTCCCTATTTAATCAAATCCATGATCTTGGCATCGCAAATGTTCTACTCTTTGATCTACAGGAATGTTTGAAATATCACTGTATCTAAATTAAGTAATGTAAGAGCTTACTTGGTGTACATTATGACTAACATAATTGGATGCATGCAATATTTATTCTTCATTTCTTGTGATTGTGAAATGTATAATCTTGACGAGTTGATTCCCTCAAAAGAGAGAGATGTGTTAATGCATGCCTGTGGTCTACACTTCCTCATGCCCTCAAAAGGAGGCAAAGAGGTGATGGCCCTCAAAGGGAAGAGAGACAGGCAAGACCAACCTGGTGGTCTGGCAGTCATCACAACCAAAGAGGTGTTTTGTCTCAAGTTTCCCTCCGATTGGCCCCTTCGCTTCTCTGCTGTGTCTCCCAAGTTTAAACAAACAGAGGCACCTCAAGTAAATATTTAGTGCTCTTGTGGGAGCGTTCAAAGGCTTCTAGAGAAATGAATGAAGGATTTTCTCTGCACTCACCTCTAAACAGGACAGTTAGACAAAAGCTTGGTGAAGAGAAGTGCTGGATGAATGACTGTTGGGAATATTTGCACATACAAAGGAAAACCAGATGCTTGAATTTCTTTGATCATTTTGTCCAGTTATATTAACATTATACTTGATCAAATTATGATTAAATATTAAATTAAAAATTAAATATAATATTAAATTATATCTTTGATGTGCAGACATTTCTGTTCATGTTCCATCTATTTAACTTGATCAAAACACCCTGACAACCCCAAATGACCCTATTGACCTCTGTGTTTCCGACACACCCTCACAGGAAGACACCCGACTCTCTCTGTGAGATTGTGAAGTAATAGGGTGGAGGAGGAAGTGATCAGTTTGTTAAAATCTGAAAGAGAAAGTGAAGAAAAGCAAGGGCGATTTCATCAAATTACATCTAGATTAGACAAATCATCTGACAGAAATCAAATATGTTTGGTTGAATAAAGACTTTGGTCTGATGTAATTCTGCACAGCACTTTCAAACTAGGTTCTGAGGTCAGGATGATCTTAAAATAGAGTGCTGAGACCCAGCCCATCCCAAAACTACTGTGAAGCATAGCATCTGTGGTCTCGTAGTGTCATCATCTCTGAATACCAAATCCTCCCCACTGCTCTGAAAATTAGTATCTGTATGCTTTAGTGTGTATCTGTCTGTGTTGTTAAAGCAGTGTCATGTCACAGCTGTCCAAACATTTAACGTTCTGTTAACATTCTGTTTTCTGATCCATGTTAAAGGTACTACCATTTGTGCTGGAATGGTATGAGATGGAAATACCAAAGTACTTTGGTATATACTATGATACTGTATGATTACCACACCTGTATATCTTGGAATTTACATTGTAGTTGATTCAAAGAAAACATCTCGGGTTACGTATGTAACCTTAGTTCCCTGAGGAGGAACGAGACGCTGCGTCGAAAGCTCTAGGGACATACCTTGACGATAGTCTCGTGAAGCACTGTGTAAAAGATTAAACGCGTGCCGTGTGAATGCACGTCATGGGTCAGTAACGTCATGAACCAGATCATAAAAAGGCGCTGGACCCCGGAAGCGGCAGCTTGATTAAGTGTCTGAAGAGAGCCCGGAGGCGCACGGAGCTGAGGCTGAAGACGCAACCTAACAAAGGTTACATAGGTAACCTGAGACGTTCCCTTTCATGGGAACTCGAGCTGCGTCAAAAGCGCTACGGGAACGATATACCAACGCCACCTCAGTGACGCCGGCCGCAGGGAGCGCCTGCGAGAGCGCCTTTGTCCCTGAAGCAAAGTAGAGGTCCAGCTGGTAGAACCTCAAGAATGTGTGCGGGAAGGACCAACTAACCGCAGCACAAGCACAAGCAAGGGAGACCCATGCAAGAAAGCCATAGAGGCAGCCACGCTCCTAAAGGATTGGGCCACGACTCTTATGGAGAAAAAAATCCGGCCAACTCCTGGGCAGAGAGATAGCCTCAGCTATCTATCTGCCAAGGGTAAATGCCGTGGCCCGCTCGAGGGCCCTGGGCAGCGAACTTTAGACCTGGCCATGAATGCCAAAAGGGGGGAGAGGACAAGCCTCAAGCAACGTAGGAAACAGTACCAAGGAGGTGCCACCCAGAGGTACGAGGTAAGCAACCACGTAAACCTCTCGGGTGGGAGGAGAGAACCCAAGTGAAGCTGTCCCGCAGGAACCAGCATGACTTAGGGGTGTACAGTTTCCTTGTGGTGGGGGCTCTGGAGAGGAGAGTGCCTCGACAGGATGCCTACTCTACTCTATGTGACAACCGTCGTGTTGCCGGGTACGGACAACAAGTTAATGGCCCGTAGGTCTGCCTTGCAGAACCCCTTGGGAGATCTCTGGTAGGCGTAGGTACGTGACCAGAGAGTCTCCAAAGGGAAACAGCCTCTCGACGCTGTGTATGAGGGAGTGACCCATCAGGACCACTCCCAAACCATAAAGGTGCATCCGTCGATAGCATAAGCGTCGACAAAGAGCATCAGTTATGGGTCCTAAAGACTAGAACCTGCTAGAAACTCTAGGAGGGGGCGACTCCCCAAAGCAACCTGACTCGGAGGCGACACACTCCGACTGTGAGGTTGGACACACTTGGTGTCCGGCCCTCTGCTCTTCTTAGCAGAGGAGGTGGTCCTCAGATCCGGCCCCATCCCAGAGGGCTAAGCTTGAAAGTGTCGGCAAAAGCTGAAAAGCGGCACGCAAAGCTGCCCCTTCCGGGTTACGGCGCATAGAGTTTTTATGACCTGGTTCATGGCATTCACATAGCGCGCATTTCATCTTTTACACAGTGCTTCACGAGACTATCGTCAAGGTATTCCCCTAGCGCTTTTGACGCAGCTCGTGTTCTCATGAAAGGGAACCATATTATCATAAACCATGTATGTGCAACCTTTCATAGTTAGGGTGTTTAATTCACCGATGTATGTAATGTAACCGATTAGCGAGATTTGTTGTTTACATTTGGGGAGGAGTTGAAAACTGAGACATGAAATCGGACACTGTCTATTTTCTCTTGTGATGTCATTGATCAATGTTTATCAAATATAACACATATTTCAGACATTTTCATGTAGCAACAGAAACACTTTTCATTCAGTACTTCATGTACAGTGCCCATATGTACAATAAAATTCAACATTCAACAACATATTCTATTTAAGCATCAACAAAATGGGATCTATATTTGGCAGAACCAGATTTACAACATGTTCCTGAATCAACATCTTTGTTGCTCCTGGAGCAACATTCTAATTAACCAATCAGTTTCGGTTTTCTCCAGCGTTTCCCTTTTATCCTGTGTATTTATTTATTTATGTATTTATTTATTTATTTATTACTGCTACATTAGATTTTGCCTTTGTTTACCATTGTGTGACATATTTTAAAATGTAATTTATTCCTTTGATGTCATTTTGATATCTGCACATCAAAGATACAATTTGTTTAATTTCAGATTTAATCATAATTTGATCAACCATTACTCCAGTCTTCAGAAAACATTCTAATTTGCTGATTTGAAACTCAAGAATCATTTCTTATTATTATTGACTTTAGTTGAAAACGTTTAAAGAGCACGTTTTTAAGTTGAAAACGTGCTCTTTAATATATTTTTTTCAGGATTCTTGGTTGAATAGTAGGTTCAAATGAACAACAGTTATTTAAAATACAAATCTTTTGTATTTACTGATGCTTTTGATAAATTTTATATGTCCTTTTTGAATAAAGTAATTTATTTCAAAATTTCTCAAACTTTGAACGGTAGTGAATTTTTTTCATATGCATCCATGCATATTTTATATTTTGGATCACTGTTAGATATGCAGTAGAGGTATAAATATACTTGAAATGCTAAATATGATGAGAATTCAGGCTCGAAATGATATAGATAAACCGGCGCCATTCGGATTGACCAATCAGAGCAGAGTAAGCTCGTAGAAAGCAAGGGTTTAGAGAGACCGAATTCCATATCAGCCTTTTGAGACACTGAGAAAAGAGGGGATGCTGTTATGAATTATTATTTTTTACCTGGGATGCATATAAACCTATTGTGGAAAATCACTAAAACAAAATAATGAGCCTTTAAAATAGCATAAAAGGGGTTTTAATATATCATCACTCATGACTTTATTTTATAATTATTTATAAGAGCTTTATTTATTTGACTTAATAAATTAATAATCTGTTTGTTATTTCAAACATATTGCCTTGATAATTCACATTTTAATATTTCCTCACAGTGTATTTTCATGCATTAATATTGTTTTAAAATTAAATTCCCAGCATGCACTTATGGTATTTGAGTGTCCACATACTTTTGCCATATAGTGTACAATACAGATGACAATCCATTTAAAGTCTAATCTTTCAGTTGGTTTGCAGCAGACATAAATGACAGGAAAATTGTAATGAAAGCAAAAGACAATTAATTAGAAGAGAGATTGATGGGGTGTGGCCTGTGGATTCTGAAGCACTTCTTTTGCTAAGACAAAAGGGCTATTCTGTGATGTCATTCCTCCAGGCTACATCGTAAGCCCCCGTGACATAACATCCACATTATATTCATTAAAGAGAGGATGTGAACATGTTTGTCAAAACCATTTCTGAGTGCTCTCCTTCATGTTTTCCCAGCAGCTCTTGCTATTAGTGTCAGGCTGACTTGCTGTGTCAGTACTATAGAGCTATACACTCACCTAAAGGATTATTACGAACACCTGTTCAATTTCTCATTAATGCAATTATCTAATCAACCAATCAGTTGCTTCAGTGCAATAAGGGTTGTGGTCCTGGTCAAGACTATCTCCTGAACTCCAAACTGAATGTCAAAATGGGAAAGAAAGGTGATTTAAGCCATTTTGAGTGTGGCATGGTTGTTGGTGCCAGACGGGCCGGTCTGAGTATTTCACAATCTGCTCAGTTACTGGGATTTTCACACACAACAAAGAATTTTACAAAGAATGGTGTGAAAAGGGAAAAACATACAGTATGCGGCAGTTCTGTGGGCAAAAATGCCTTGTTGATACTGGAGATTAGAGGAGAATGGGCCGACTGATTCAAGCTAATAAAAGAGCAACTTTGACTGAAGTAACCACTCGTTACAACCGAGGTATGCAGCAAAGCATTTGTGAAGCCAAAACACGTAGTCTCGATTTCTGTTGACATTCAGATGGTAGAGTCAGAATTTGGTGTGAACAGAATGAGAACATGGATCCATCATACCTTGTTATCACTGTGCAGGCTGATAGTGGTGGTGTAATGGTGTGGGGGATGTTTTCTTGGTACACTTTAAGCCCCTTAGTACCAATTGGGCATCGTTTAAATTCCACGGCCTACCTGAGCATTGTTTCTGACCATGTCCATCCCTTCATGACCATTCCTTTGATGGCTACTTCCAGCAGGATAATGTCACAAAGCTCGAATCATTTCAAATTGGTCAAATTCAGATCTAAACCCAATAGAGCATCTTTGGGATGTGGTGGAACGAGACCTTCTTGCCCTGGATGTGCACAAATCTCCATCAACTGCAAGATGCTATCCTATCAATATGGGCCAACATTTCTAAAGAATGCTTTCAGCACCTTGTTGAATCAATGCCACGTAGAATTAAGGCAGTTCTGAAGGTGAAAGGGGGTCAAACACAGTATTAGTATGGTGTTCCTAATAATACTTTAGGTGAGTGTATGTAGCAATAGATTTGAATCCTGGTACTGTTTGGGTATTGGAGAAAAATGACTTTTATATCACTGAAATGATTGTACTATATTTTTGTTCTATAATGTGTTTTCTTTTGTATTTTTTGAGGATTTTATGGAACTAAATTAAATGTAGTTATAATCCATTTATTAAGTTAAACTTTCATAAATCTTGAATGTTTTGGAGCACAGACTCAAGTTAGGTCTGTTTTTAATGACAACACTTGGCAGATTATTTACATTTATTGTTATGAAAAATGCTAAAAAATACCATTTAAAATTTTTATATGAAATGTTTATTTTCCAAAAGATATTTTCTATAAAACTGTGAGAAAATGTGTTGAAACAAGTTGTTACAAATTTAAGGTTATCAAAAATAACTTTTAGAAAGATTTTGTTTGTGCAGGACCAGAAGTTTCCACTAGATGAAATTGGTCTTCCATTTATTTTCAATGCAGTTATTTTTCAACAATAAATATCTTTTTTTTCAGGACCATTTAACCTTTTCACCCATCAAGTGCCAAACCCTTTACCAAGTTTTGTACCATTATGATGCACACACAAAAAAAGAAAATTTTGTAGATTTTCAAAGGAAAAGCCAAGGAAAGTACTGCAGTGTTTGAAGTAATGAAAGTATTTTTACTGATAATACTGCTACCTTACATTTTAGTACAGTAGACCATGTCTACTGTACACCACTGTACATTTTACTATAAGTATTGTAGACATGTAGTGTTGATGATACAATCAGTGTTACACCTTCACCCAAAAGTCACTCACACTGTATAGTAATTATTTAAACCACAGATGCCTATCAGTTCATAACAGTTACTGTATAATCTCTAGTGATGATCAGCAAATCACCAGTTTATAATCAGATACGGATGAAGTAATCACACTCTGCTATAAAAAATAAACTTCCCCTGAAACATATCAGTACTACTCCGAGCAGCATAGCTGTATTCAGTCAACGCACCTGTTGTATGACATGCCTGTCCAAGTGTAACGCCACTAATTTATTGGCTGCAGCTGCATATACGAGTCCCCATCTTTTAAATGAGCAGTCTTTGCAGTTGTATTCCCAGTAGTCGCACACAGCTGAGAGCAGTACACCTAGAACTAGGACACTCACTTTTTTTGGAGTTATTATAACAAAGCTGTTCTCACTGATTAATTTTACACAGCACAGGCCTAGTTTACAGATTTCCAGCTTAATTAAACTCAATTGTTTAGACAAATGTTTTATACATGTATAAAACAAACCTTATTACAGTCAATCTCCTTCTTTCTGTTGTACAATCTGAGTGAATGAACCTGAACGCAATAACAGCGTGTGTTGACCTGTTTAGAAAAATTCCAAGTTAAGGGTTACAATCTGACTCACTGAGTATTTAACTGATGTTTAACCCACTCTTAAAAGCTCTCAGGTAAATTACATGCTGTTTCGAAAGAATATATTCTCTTTTCTTGTCATTAGTAAGCTGGAGCTTAGATGAGTCAGTTTGTCTCCTTGGCCTTGTTCACATGCTTTTCTTGACATCTAAAACAAGATAAATGCATGATAATGTGGTGTTAATGTATTTTGAGAGCTTCAGTAAGTCCTGACAAACCTGTTCAAGCTTTAGTGTAGTCGAATCAAGGAAACACTTCAGGTTGCATTGAGTTTTTACAGGAAAACAGATCAAAGATGAAATGAAGCCTCACATTAGCACTGCCTCAATAAATATAGCTGGAGCAAACACGGCATAATTTAACTAACTGTTGGAGAAAGATCGAAAGGCTAAAAGCGAGAAATAAGAAGAATATACACTCTTAAAAATTAAAGTTATAAAGGTGCTTTTTGCAGCAATGCCATAAAATATCCATTTTCAATTAATAGTTCTCAAATTAACTTCTTTTTTGTATTGAGACATCTAAAAACCTTTTTCCAAAAAACCTATTGAGCTTTTGAGCAAAGGTTCCATGGATGTTAAGGTTTTTTTATGGAAGCATGGATGCCAACAAAGAACCTGTAGAGTGCAAGTGTCTGGAAATAACCTCCAGTGTTTAATAAAACTGAGGAAAATGGCAGAAACAGCTGTGGACTAATTTTAGAAACAAAACCTTTCAATAACTCAGTTGGGTCGTTTCTTCTGCATTAGAGATAGTGATCTTTACAAAAGGTGCTATTAGTAGTTCCTCCCCCTAAAGCACAGTAGACATTCTAGAAACCTAATTTGTGGTCACGCTCAGTTTTAGTATCACTTAGTCATGCCCATTCATCCCCATAAACTGATGTCTTGCCTCCCTCATTTCCTCACAGACCTTCAGAACAGCTGCTAGTCATCCTGTCATTCTCTTGTTGTGGAAGCGTGAAACCGGAGCCACGAGTGAACGGCAAAGTTTTCAGGAAAAGACCTACACATTCTGCCCCCCTGTGAGCTGACAGCTCCTTGCCTTCAAAGTCAACGTTGCTGCTTTTCTGTGAAAAGATGAAGATCTGCTGTTGCCTGTGGACAGCTGGTTTTTACACAATAGGCGTAAAGAGGGTACGCCTGTGGAAGAGGGTAAGGAATGTGCTGGCATTTGGAGTTAGCATATAATCAATATATGGGCAACGTACTATTTATATTTTTCACAAATATGTAATAATGTAATTTTACATCCATTTTTGTATATCCATATACAAGATTCAGCTGTTGAATCTGAAGAGTACCTAAATAAAAAGAACTCATTGCAACAACCTTAAACTATTATTCTCAAGAAGATTTTCACTCCACAGCCGGCACTTTTATTATTTGTAATTATTGATTATTTATAAATTATGATAAATTGGTACTCAGTGATTTTCTGTGTAATTATTCACATACATTTGGCATTCCAAACATATTTATAGTTTAAATTACTACATAGACTAAGTCAGTTATATATAACCAATCCTCTTTGGCTGAATGAATAATAAACTTTATATGTTTTCAAATATTGTTTTGTCATTTTTTATGATTTTCAATAATTGTACACTGAATTTGATTAAATTGACCATATTTTTTTTTCATATGTATGTTTATATTATATAGAATCTTTTTTGTCATTAATTAATCCATTTAAGTGCTTTCAGATGCAGGTGTCACTTTTTGGGATCATTCCTGTAACTGTGTAAGGTCCATTTGACTCAGGGATGAATGAGCAGAGAGCCGATGAATGAGACCTTCCTCATCATTGACGGTGCTCTGTTTCGTTTGCCTATCTGTGATTGGACGGGACTGACTGGCGCACATTCCTGTCCTATCACATTTCACCAAGAGTTATTTGATGAAAGATGTGTGGATGAACAGTCTGCTGCGAATGCCTGACTCTTCTGTTTTACAGAACGACCGCCACACATGCACACACACATACGTCACTTAGACCTTTGCTTGTGTTTCACAAACCCCCCCTGCTATAAGGCTTCATGGGATGGGGAATAAAAAAAAATTATTTGACTCCCTCCATAAATAGTAGGGTTTACACAGCTCCGTTGCTGACCTGACAGAAATGGTCTTGGCCTGTAGAACCACAAAGAACAGAAAAGATCATTACACTGCAGTTATGCTCTAGATTTGTAGTCCTAAGTCAATAGATCTTCATGGAAACCGTTTCCAAGTATGCAAATGGACCCAGAGGCTTGAGTTCAAGTTTGCTGTAATATATAAAAATGTGCTATGGTGATCTTGAGAAGATTTCCATATATAAAGTTTATATGCAGAAATGACATGTTCCTAACAAAATACACCTGCCTTGATAAATCATGCCATTAACATAAAAAGTCTAAAATGTCTAAGAGAATCTCAAGAGATTTTATCTCATGGTGAAGTTTTCTTGGAATTTGCTAACATGATCCAAGAATACTTGTTTCATTCCAGTTTAATACATTAGGGATCATGTTCAAAAGTTTTTGGTAAGTAAGATTTTTTATTATTTTAATAAGTCTATTTTACACACCAAAACTATTTGATCAAAGAGAAAACAATACTAAAAATAATATTTTGAAATATTATTACCATTTAAAATAACTGTTTTCAATTTTAATAGATGTTCGTTTATTCCTGTCATGGCAAAGATTAATTTTTAGCAGCTGCTCATGATCCACAGAGGAAAAATCAAGGTCATGTGTTTGAGACATGTTGCAGGCCAGATTTGAAACCCCATGACCCAAATAAGCCGCAAGGCTCAACGTTTCACCGTTCCAAAAGAGCAGTTGGGATTTCAATCAGCATGTAATATGGTGTTGCATAGTCTTATTAACACCCTATGTCTGAGTGTCGTATCATTTTGCTTTTATTTCAGCCCATAGGTCCAAATGATATCTCTTTAATATTTCAATTTTTTATTCTAGACATCGATGGAGAGCCAATGAAGGTGCGTTGTAAGTGCTTTCTTGAGAAAAAGAAATTCTGCTGCAGTCAAGGGAGAGAGAGAGTCTATCTTTCACGTGAGTCATACATATTTGAATGGCACCGGCAACTTCTTAAGGTTTATTGTCAATCAGCAGTCCCCAGATAGCAGGGCAGAGGCAAGAGATATTGAACGCGTCCATGTGTGTGCGTGTGAACATGTCAGGCTGTTCCTTTTATATACAGCCTCTCCCTTTCATTCACATTCCTGACAAAACCTCATCACCATCCCAGGAATATCATGCAGCCAGCATGTCTTTTCAACACTATCTCTCCATTGGTAGATATGCTTTCACACCCTCCAGCTCCTCACGTGCTCATATTGTTGACACATATAACTTGTGAAATTGCACTGTGGCATTTTTACACGTTACATATACAGTACAGTTTGTAAACTGTGTATAAATAAATGTCTGTGAGGAAAAATCAAATGTGAAGTGCAATGTATCACCAGGACATACAGAGTGACCTGTCCATGCATAATACACACTTTGTAAGTTTATGGGGGCCAAATTTCTATGTATTTCATTATGGGTTAACACTTTATCAGTAATTCAATTTTTTCTGCCTGTTATAGCAGTACATACATGAAAGAGATGAAAAGCCTTATTGTATTCTATTGGTTGTAAAGTAATAAAACAAAAACACCATTTCCTTCTGTCTTATATTGAACAGTTTGAAGTTTTATGGTTCTATAGTTTTATTGTTCAGTGACGGTTCTATTTGATCAGGTGAAGAAAGATTTCATTCGGCACTCCGACACTGTAAGAGCCTTGCATCTCTAAACTATTTTTTATTTTATTCATATTTTATTTATATATAGATACTTTTATATACTACTATATATATACTACTTTTTGTTTCTTAGTTGGACAGCAGTTGGTCACTATATATTTTCGTGGTTTGAAAAAGAGCAGCATGAACATAACAACAAAAGACATATGTGCACCAACTAACAGCAGAGATTTACCAGTATACAATAAAAAAACACCTTCGATTCTTGATATGAACCTTTAATTATATTCTCCAACATTGCAAACACAATTTCCCTAACAGTGTAAACAGTCACAACACACATAAACACATTTGCTCATAACAGTCATTTCACTCTGACAGTTCTGAAAAGTATTGTATATGCGGTTACTATGGTTTCTTTACAACGTCTAAAATGCTTTGTTGCGTTTTGCTTTTAAAGGTCTGCTTGAAAACAAATGCTTCTAAGCTTCTATCAGTAACGACGTCTTTGTCGATTTCCTGTATAGTGATGCTGACTCCTGCGCCTCCTCTTCCAAGATAGCATCTGCCAGGCTTGATTTTTCCGCCACTTCCGCGAGTTCTTCTGCGGCTGCGTGGCACTGTGAGTGAAGCGTCACTGACAGAGCGACCATATGGACCGCGATTCATGTGCAACGCAAACTCAGCACATGTGCAGTGAACTAGGTACGATCATTAGTCACGAGATAACCATGTGAAGTGGCGAATTTGTCCCTCTTTTGTGCTCGAGATATTAGGGTTCGGCGACATAAAAGAATTGACATAAACGATAAGAAAATGCTAACACAAATAGGGAGTTTGGCGGTTTCACTTCAAAAACGTCAACATAATAGGGTTGGCGAGTTAACCGAGGTGAATTCCACTGTATTACCATTATATGTTGTAGTGTAATTCTCAGTTTAATCAGACAGTATAATTTTATTTACAATTATTTTATTTATATGATTTAGACGTGCTTGAACAAGTAAACGCAAGCTCACACAACACAACTCATCTGTCTACTCTCATACTACACAACACAATGTGCACAAACAACAAGATTTTTGGCAATAGGGCAACCATAGACCAACAACGAAAAACCTTTTTCTCACATGAGTTCACAGAAGTCTTTAGAGAGCTACTCATGCTCGCTGCCAGATGTGAAGAAATTGTTTTTTGGAAAATTGTCCAGAAATACATGGCAGTCCAAATCTGTTTAGCAAAGACTGATGATACATAAAATACATCATAATATTTAGTGTAGTGCAAAGACCACTTATTTGCATTTAAAATAGATGTTTCTTCTTAGCTTATTAGTATAAAACTATTATGATCAAATTATCGCCTTGCATTCATGTACATTAAGGTGCATGAGCAGTTTACCATGTTGTTGCATCACTCACACTACAAGATCACATGGCAATGTTATCAAACATGTTTTTATAAATATTGCAGCATCCATGACTGCTTGAGACAGTTTGTGACGAGAAAGAAGGCAGAGCCTCCGCGCACACCTACCAATGGACCAATGGTAGCACAAAGGTGTTCACCAGCCGGAACGTTGGCAAACTGTTTCAAACTTCATTTTGGCTTGATTTTGTACGAAATGACAGCTGTTTGTCCTTCAATTTCAGTTGGGAAAAAAAGCCAACTTTACAGAAAAAGTCATGTATGAACCAAATGAATAATGAAAGTTTATAATAAACCGATTCCCTTTGCTGTCATTAGTAAGAGCAGTCTTTCATGGGTTCTATAACACAAAGGGTTACAGAAGCAAGGTCTTTAACAACCTGTTAACGCGGTTTGATGTACTTTCATGACAGAACTTGTTTAAGAGAGCTGTAAATTTTTAGACAAACTTTCCCCGAGTGTCTCTCTCTCTCTCTCTCTCTCTCTCTCTTCCTCTGCTCCCTCCCTCACTGCAATCAGACATGTGAGTGGTTGATGACAGCCTGCCAAGAAGTTGAAAGACGGTAGCAGCTGATTCCCAAGAGCTGAATGGCATCACCTGTGTTTAGACAAAACAGATGATTTTGGTAGACATTTACTCTCCTGCACAATAGGTGAAGAATGATGCTTTGATTGAGTTTTCTGTTCATTGGCTATCACAAAGATTCTTTGGGGGTTTATTTTAATAGATTTCTAGCAATATCTTATTTGGGATTTGATATGAAGACGTGGTTGAATAAGGTCTTTAGATCTTTTTATGGCTTGGAGTATCATTCTGTTCACATAATCAGCTTTCAGTTGCTCTCAACACAGGAACTGACAAGGAAATCTTAACAAACTGTTCCACACTAAGGATATTTGTATGTGCATTTAAGGTCAAAGTTGAGTTTCAGATCCTCTTTGATTGTGTTTTCTGTCCTTACTGTCCTGCTGATGGGGATATGACTCAACCACTCCCTTTCTCCTTGTGAACACTAAGATCTGTGGTTTCAAAATGTGCAGCATTGCAAATGTCAACAAACTTTCCCATTTAGTCTCTAAAATGTTGCATCCAAGAAGGTTTAAAGGTTTTGAATTGGAGCATAAACTTTAATGAAAGCATGATTGTTATTTGAGACTGCAGAAAGCACATCATTACATATTCTCGTTACATTTTACAAGCCTGTGATTGGAGGATTTCTTTTTTCTTTTTTTTTTACAGAAAGGCAGTATTTAAAATAAGACGGAATGTGAGTTTTTGCATAACAGTTTTAGCCTCAAGCAGTTTGAGAGACTCTCTCACATGTTACAATTAATTTGAAATCTTTGTTTAAGGTGGACACACTCCACCCATTTGCATTTTAAACAGAAGAAATAACTGCTTGGCATGTTGGTTTAGTGGGTGATAAACCTTTTCCAAGGAGTGTCCCATCCCTGAAAGACTCACAAGCCAATAGTCTGATGTCTAAAGTTGCAGAAACACTACATTGCAATTTCAAAACATGCTCCTCTAACTTTCATTCTCCGCTTTTGTTTTTATCACAGGTAAGATTTAATCTGAACTTTCACATGATCCTGGTTATGGATAAGGAAATCTTGAAACACGATTCTGAGAAGAGACTGTGAAGATCTAAATACCTGCATGGAACTATAGCAGTAATTAATTTCTTTAAATACATCTATAATTACACCATTGACCCTTCCTTTACATCTTAACCCACCCTTAAGCCTAATCACAAAACCTATTTCTGTAATACAACATGAACACAATAAGTACATTACCTAACTTTTTATTTTTATGCAAGTACATAATAGTTAAAGACACTTGATATAAAGTGTGTCTATTTTTTAACCCAACATTTTGGATCTATCTGGTTAACCGTATTACCACTTGCTTGAGATAACTTTTTCTGATACTTCTCGACTTTCAAAATGAGAAATAGAATGATGTTTTCCAGTCAATACTAAAAAGCTGCATATTACTAGTGAAATACACGGATGTAAAAAGAGGATATGAGTTGCATAATCAGGTTTACTGGAAGTTTATGTGAGTGTGTATTTGTTGTTTTAAGTTTGTGTGTCTGTGTGAGAATGATGTCAAGTCTCATTTTGTGTTTTGCATACTTCAAGTATCTCAGTTGCTATCAGCAAGTTTGATCATCTCCAGAATTTTATTCAAATGAAGAAATCTTAAAATCTACAGATCTTCTCTTTCACACACAGACACACACAGACACATACAATAGATCAATGTGTTCACTTCTCACTGAAACACTTTCATGTATGTTGGGGAATGATTGAGTAAAACTACTTAAAAATAAACCTTGCAGGGAAAGTCCAATTCGATTCACTTGTGCTAAATGATCTTTATTTTGGTGGAAAGTCTGATTCATTCTAACGAGTCAAGTTGTGCTAAACAGTTATTTCTCATACTGTATGCTGAGTTAGAAGTTTGATTCAGTGATTAATTCTGGTAAAACAATTAATCCTAAACAGTCTTTTGAATTTATAGTGGAAAGTCCAATTCATTCTATTCAATCATGATGTGCTAAACTGTCATCTCTCATATGATGAGTTGAAAAGTATAATATATTCTAGAGAATCAGTTTTTACTAAATAGTCCTCTCTTTCATACCGTTTATAGCAACAGTCAATTGGTCAGATTGATTGATTCATTCTCTCATACGTTTGGTTGAAAAGCCAGATTCATTCTAGCCAATCAGTTAATCCTAAACTTTCTCATACCGTGTGCAGCATTAAAAAGTCTGATTCAATTATTCAAGTGAAACAGTTTGTTCTAAATGGTAATTTTTCATATGTTATGTTGGAAAGTCTGATTATTCTATAGCATATCAGTTCATCCAAAATGCTCTCACGCTGTATTTTACAATGGAATTTAATTTAAATAATTTAAACTGGAATTGTTTATTCAATAAATTATTATTTTTTAATGAATCATTATTTTGTTTTTAAATGAACAGTAGAGTGTGACACTTCACAAAAGGTCGTGGATTTGATTCCCAGGGAAAGCAAGAACTGATTAGAATGTCAATGTATGCCTTTAATGCAGTGTATCACTTTGGATAAAAGCGTCTGTCAAATGCATAAATGTAAATGTACAGCTAAATATGTGCAGCAGTTCATTTTTGTTATCAGCAAAGCTATATAAATTAGTTTTTTAAATAAAGTATTAAATGTACAATAGCTACCTTTTGTTAGTAATTTGTCGTGCAACTAACTACATGTCTAGAAGTGTTGACTGTAATTGAACTACGTTGTATAACAATCAACTTGTACCTCGGCGACTACAGGTGCCTAAATGAAATCCACAGATTTAAACAGTATACACCAGGGGGGTGGGGAAGAAAAAAAAAAAGAAGAAATTCAACATCCAAATCACATTTCTTCCACAGCCAACATGACATGGATGAACACTGCCCTCCTTAGTTAGTCAGAGAACTTAAGAAATGAAGATCTAGTTAAATGTGGCTCATCACTTGTTTTTGACCACAGAACCAATTTGAATTTCCTCTAATGCACTGCCTGTGGTCAAGGAGCATCTTTACTATTCTGTTATTGTAGTGGGTCCTGCCACAGACATGTCTGTCTGATTTACACTTATCTCATGCTTGCTAATGTTATTCTGTCATAGCTTGTTGACTTCTTTCTGCCTTTATGGTCTGTACACAACTCTCTCTCTCTCACGCTCTCAAGGGTAAAAAAAAATTGTGTTCCCAACATTACAAAAAATGTCTTTCCCACACAGAGTCAGGAAGGAGTGTGCGTGTGTACGGTGTGGAGGCTCAGGAGGAATGTTTATGTGTGTGAGATAATATCGGGGGTAAAGAATATGGGTTAGTGAGTGACGGCCACTCAACAGCAGCCTGTCTACCTGATAGGGAGGGTGGAAGTGGGTGACTGATTTTCCCACCAGTCTCTGCATACCATCCGTACTGTTTAGAGGATGGTACACCCCACCGAGGGATGCAGACAATAAAAATGCATATACTCACAAAAATGTAAATTGTATCTATTTTCTTGAAAATATAATCAGATCAGAACCATTTTTTATATAATACTTCATGTAACTAGCACCCCCACAGCTATACGGTTAATTTTAAATGTTTGCAGGGCAGGAAACAACAGTCAAAGTGAGAAAATGTTCGCAACCATTCGCCCAGTAAAAAATTCTGTAAACAGAAAGTAGAGCAGTAAACTTAGTGAATACTCATTCAGATTCCCACTTGGCTCTTGTGAGTTTTCTCAGCAACTTCTCTGTAATCTGTAACACACAGGGCTCTCCCCTTCTTCTCTGTTTGACTGGTGATTACTCAAACCGTTCAGTATGTGTCTATAACACAGACAACTGCCCGCTCAGGGGATGTCCCATGTCATTGAAAATAAACTGATATGAAACTGACCACAACAGATAAAAAAGCTGAAAAAAATTCCAGGCATTTTGCACTTATTGTAAAGTTAATCGATGATCATGCAGTTATTCACAGAGGTCATAGTTGACATGAAAGTTTTAATTGAGATTAAAAATGAGAATTGGACATGTTTAATATGTTAAAACTTTCATTTCAGCTACGACCTGTCTGTGATAATTCTATTCCATGATAAACTCATGAGCCTTGTTATTAATTCTTTATAACCATAAAAGAGGGTTTAAAAGAGGGCAGTCCTCATTATATGCCCCTGTCATGTGCACGTATACAATATAATAAAATTCTGACAGCTGGACATTGGACAGTTTATGGGAAAATGTGAAGGAAAAGGGCTTTCTTCTATGGAAAGATAAGAAACGAGCCTCCACAAAGTTGTCTGTTTGAGCGGTTGATGTACAGAGGCCGTTTTTGAGGTGAGTCATACAGGTTGAACCTGTTTCAGGATGTGAGATTAACTGCTTGTTAGTATGTGCCATGCAACGGTACACTGACGTCTGTGAACGCACAGAACTCAAGAAACGTAATAATGCGTCATCTGTGACTGAGATGTCTGCTGATGAGTGCTTGTGCTTACTGCAAATGTAAATCTTTGCATTCTTTCTGGTGTGAATTTGAGACTTTAGCTACACTATGAATGATATAAAGATTCTAATTGAATCTAATAACAAGGGAAAAATCTACACTATATCTAGATCCAATTCTTTTTTGGTGTGTTGAATGTTCAATAAAGCATACTACCAGTGATGCAGTGTATAGTATGTATACTCTGCATAGAATGTACAGTAATACCTCGGTTTACGAGCGACTTAATATACGAGCAAATCGGTGTACGAGCATGGATGGTCAAATCGGTGTACAAGCATTGTATCGTGTGTGAGAAAATGTTTGCCTCACCCACGCGCATTTTTGTGTGGAAAAGTCCTAATGACAGCCTCTCATAACACAGTCATGTGGTTCCAACTAGGGATGTGCGAGTGTAGTCGACACCGAAAACACTAGTCGACTACACGAGAAAAAAAACCACAAGATTTTTATTTTTTTCAAATAACCTTACATGTAACCCTCTTACACACGCAATCACACGCGGGATTAGAATGATCCGTGCATCTCTAAATTCAAACGTGTTTTCGCGCGTTGGCTGGTGCTGCGGTCGCGACAGACGCGCTCAGTGTTTGTCATATATCACAGCTATTCAGTTTTCAACCACGTACCTTTATTTTAGGTTTCAGACGTTTAAATAGGCATTACTGGCAAAAAATACAAGGTGTTTTATTCATATCAGATACACATTGCATAGGTAACTATAAACCTCTCCCACTTCGCTGGACACTTACTGTCATGTATTTCGAGAGAAGGGACTGAATTTACGTGTTGTAAATCCGACGGATCAGATTCCCTGATGCGCATCAGCTGACATCATCATTATAAAGGCTTTTTAAGTGACAAAACGCATTCACTTCCACATATTTGACAATTGGAATATCAGTGTGTGAATATTTTGAATAAATAAGCAAAACTAAATAAATGAGACGCATCTGCCGTCCGAGCAGAAACTAAATCTTTACCGCAGATCTCCCATGCGTTTTGTTTATATCAGCCGCAGCGGGTTTAATAATGACCACTGAAAGACGAGCGCGGTGTTGGGAGTATTTTAAAGTAGGAGGAGAAAGAAAAGTGTTTTATAAATTCCACTGGATCCGAGCGAAACCATATTAAATCACAGACACGGAAATGTTTGGAGAGATGAACCGAAAAAGCCAAATCATCGCGTCATTTCCTACAACTGTCCGTCGCTGTGATCACGCTCAGCAGAAAGAAAGATATATACTTTTTTATTTTTTACCGGTTTATTGAACTCATTGTCACGGGTTTCACCATGGAAACCGACGCCTCTCCTATATAAAGCTGCAGCTGCAGTCATCAGAAGGAAAAGCGCGCTGTGGAAAAGTGACCTTATTTTTAACGGCATTACTTTTAGACTAGTCGGTTACAAAATTTTCGTTTAAACGACTAACAAATTAGTCGAAAAGCACATCCCTAGTTCCAACCCCTTCATCACCCCTTAACTTGTTCATTCTCTCAGCATCGCATGGTTTGGCTGCATCATTCTCCACAGTGCATACTTTTATAAGTGATTTACAGCGGTTTTACCTCGTGTTGTTAACATTAATTTATTGTGATCGCTATTGTTCACGTAGTGAAATATACACGCACAGTACCTCTAAGCAGTAACTTTCACGGTTCATGAATTCATTGTCTCCTAGTTCTGCATGTGTGTGTGTGTGTGTATGTGTGTGTGAAAGGGGCCATGGTCAATGAGCACTGACACACCTGGTTCACTTCTCTCCCCTCTTGTATTGTGGAGTCGTTCGTTCGCAGCTCCCGCGTGTTCGTTCGCGGCTCCCGAATTTTTTTATTTTATTAATTATTATTAATTTTATTAATTATTATTTATATGATACCTTAATGGTTATAATTTTAACTGTAATTAATAGGGTAAAACCCCCAAAATATTTAAAATGGGCATTTATGATTGTGTGGAACAAATCAATTGATTTTTATTGCATTCTTATGGGGAAAATTGTTTTGTTGTAAGAGCATTTTGCGTCATGAGCTCGCTTTTGGAACGAATTAAACTCGTAAACCGAGGTATTACTGCATGTCCTTGCATAGAATACTGTTTTTAATATTAATATTAAAGAGTTAATTAAACTAATATTAAAGAGGTGTGTGAACTCGCAAGTACGATGTCAGGCACTGTAATTTGCTCTGGACCTCTCCCTATGCGCAGGAGTGATGAGATGCTTAGCAGATTATCCTCACTCAATGGCTGGATGTCTAAGTGGTGCCCGCAGAATAACATAGGGTTCATAGACAATTGGAAAAGTTTTTGGGGCAGACCTGACCTGTTAAAAAGAGATGGTATTCATCCCACCTGGGATGGTGCCGCTCTTCTCTCTAGTAATTTGGCATATAGTCTTAGAGCTAAACCTTGACTAACTGGGGTCCAGGTCAGGAAGCAGACAAACTGGCTAAACCGACCGTCTGCTAGCTGTCTCACGTCACAGAGGTCAGATAAATTACAACACATAGAAACTCTTTCTCCTAGATATCCTATAGAGACTGTGTCTGTTCCACGAATTAGCAAATACAAAAAACTCTCAAAACCGTTTAAGGGTAAAAATTTAATTGATTTACAAACAACTAAGAACGGTTATAACACAAATGAACAAATGATAAAGCTTGGGTTGCTGAATATACGATCCCTTTCCTCAAAAGCACTTATTGTAAATGATATAATTACAGATCATAAACTAGATGTGCTGTGTTTGACAGAAACCTGGCTAAAACCAGACGATTACATTACTTTAAATGAGTCCACCCCTCAAGATTACTATTATAAACATGAGCCTCGTCTGAAAGGTAAAGGAGGAGGTGTTGCTGTAATTTATAGTAACACGATCAGTACTGCTCAAAGGTCTAATTTGAAATATAATTCTTTTGAAGCGATGGTCCTTAATGTAAAATTATCTAGTGCAAGTAATAATTCCTGTTTAACTTTTGTGCTGGCTATTCTATACAGGCCACCAGGGCACCATACAGACTTTATCAAAGAATTTGCTGATTTTCTCTCAGAACTAGTAATGTCTGCAGATGAAGTCATAATTGTCGGTGATTTTAATATCCATGTAGATAATGAAAAAGACGGGATTGGCATTTAGAGACATCTTAAACTCTATTGGAGTTACACAACATGTATCAGGACCCACTCATTCTCATAATCATACTTTAGATCTAATATTGTCGCATGGGATCAATGTTGATACTGTTCAAATTCTACAGCAGAGCGATGACATCTCAGATCATTACTTAGTTGCGTGTAGACTACCTTTAGCCAAAGTCGAAAAACTAACTCCCTGTTATAAATATAGTAGAACTATCACTCCTAACACAAAAGATAGCTTTATAAATAATCTTCCTGATCAGTTTGATCTACTTAACATCCCAGATAGCCTAGAAGAACTTGATGTTGCAACAGAAACTATTAACTCTCTCTTTTCCAGCACTTTAGACACTGTTGCTCCGTTGCGCTGAAAGAAGATTAAAGAAAATAGTCCAACACCGTGGTACAACGAGCACACCCGGGCCCTCAAGAGAGCAGCCAGAAAAATGGAGCGGAGCTGGAAAAAAACTAAGCTAGAGGTTTTTCGCATTTCATGGAAAGACAGCTCTATTGCATTCAGAAAAGCCTTAAAATCAGCTAGATCTGCTTACTTTTCCACCCTCTTAGAAGAAAACAAATACAACCCTAGGTATTTATTTGAGACAGTGACTAAATTAACAAGAAATAAAGCCTCAACCCCAGATGCTTTAAAACAGCACAGCAGTAATGACTTCATGGACTTCTTTACTTGCAAAATTCATAATATTAGAGAGAAAATTATAACCATGCAACCGTCTACTACAATATCACAAAATACAGTAAATTTTAGTGTCCCCGAAGAAAAATTCCACTCCTTCATTGCTATTGGGGAGGAAGAATTGTCTAAACTCGTTAAATCATCAAAATCAACAACATGCATGCTAGACCCAATACCAACTAAGCTACTGAAAGAGTTGCTTCCAGAGATCATAGATCCTCTCCTTAATATTATTAATTCATCTTTGTCATTAGGATACGTACCAAAAACCTTTAAGCTGGCCGTAATTAAACCGCTTATTAAAAAAACACAACTTGATCCTACAGAATTAGTTAATTACAGGCCGATATCGAATCTACCTTTTTTGTCAAAGATTCTAGAAAAGGCAATATCTTCACAACTATGTTCCTTTCTAGAAAGAAACAGCATCTACGAGGATTTCCAGTCAGGATTTAGACCATATCATAGTACTGAGACTGCTCTTATTAGAGTTACTAATGATTTGCTCTTATCATCCGATCGTGGTTTTATCTCTCTGTTAGTGTTACTGGACCTTAGTGCTGCATTTGATACAATTGACCACAAAATCCTTCTGAATAGACTTGAAAATTATGTTGGCATTAGTGGAGTTGCATTAGCCTGGTTCAAATCATACTTATCTGACCGTTATCAGTTTGTAGCAGTAAATGAGGAGATGTCATATCGGTCACAAGTTCAGTATGGAGTTCCTCAAGGTTCAGTGTTAGGACCATTGCTTTTCACCCTGTACATGCTTCCTTTGGGTGCAGTTATTAGGAAGCATGGCATTAGCTTTCATTGTTACGCTGATGATAC
The DNA here is from genome assembly GCA_037043235.1 of Rhodeus uyekii. Classification (NCBI taxonomy): domain Eukaryota; kingdom Metazoa; phylum Chordata; class Actinopteri; order Cypriniformes; family Acheilognathidae; genus Rhodeus; species Rhodeus uyekii. The sequence goes on from JAWRVZ010000078.1 coordinate 1,887,025, forward strand.
TCAGCTCTATATTTCTTCTCATCCGGATGAAACAAACAAATTCACTAAATTAACAGAATGCATAACCGATATAAAAAATTGGATGACTAATAACTTTCTACTGCTTAATTCTGAAAAAACAGAGATTCTAATTATTAGACCAAAAAGTTCAGCGCGTAATAATCTAGACTACCGCCTAACACTCAATGGCTGTTCTGTCAAGTCTTCGTCGTCAGTTAGAAACCTGGGTGTGCTCTTTGATACCAATCTTTCATTTGAAAGCCATGTTTCTAGCATCTGTAAAACGGCATTCTTCCATCTTAAAAATATATCTAAATTACGACATATGCTCTCTAAGACAAATGCGGAAAAGTTAGTTCATGCGTTCATGAGTTCAAGGCTAGATTATTGTAATGCTCTACTAGGTGGTTGCCCTGCACGCTTAATAAACAAATTCCAGCTGGTCCAAAATGCAGCAGCTCGAGTTCTTACTAGAACCAGGAAATATGAGCATATTAGCCCAGTTCTGTCAAACCTGCACTGGCTTCCTATTAATCACCGAATACATTTTAAAATCTTGCTAATTACTTACAAAGCATTAAATGGTTTAGCTCCCCAGTACTTGAGCGATCTCTTAACACATTATAGTCCTTCACGTCTATTGCGATCCCAAAATACTGACCAGCTTATAATACCTAGAATATCAAAGTCAACTGCTGGCGGTCGATCCTTTTCCTATTTAGCTCCTAAACTCTGGAACAGTCTTCCTAATACAGTTCGGGAAGCAGACACACTCTGTCAGTTTAAATCTAGACTAAAAACACATCTTTTCAACCTGGCATACACATAACACATTATACATACATTTTAATCCAAATCATGTAAAATGATTGTTAGGCTGCATAATTTAGATAAGCCGGAACCGAGAACATTCCCATAACACCTGATGTACTCGATACATCAGAAGAAGAATGGCATCTACGCTGATATTGTTCTCTGTTTATTCCGAGGTTACCGTGGTCAGCCGGATCCGGGCCGTATCCAGATCAGATGAAGGACCTGGACACGAGCACAGCACTACCCTGAAGTGTCTGCGGAGACCGTGACTCTACTAGACCCTCCCCTGTGACGATCATGAACCCATCTCCAACCGGACCAAATTGGACTTCATATTGGACTTGAATTGTTGTCAATATAATAATCATGTACTGTTTGGCTTTGGCCAGAGGAGAACTGGTCCCCCGACTGAGCCTGGTTTCTCCCAAGGTTTTTTCTCCATTCTATTCTTCATTCGTTACGTCACCTGCCGGAGTTTTGGTTCCTTGCCGCTGTCGCCTATGGCTTGCTCAGTTGGGGAAACTTAACACTTAAAATTCATCAATTGTATTGATTCGCCTGCTCTTTTGGGGCTTCTGTTCAGCCAAACAAACTTTGTTTATATTGTTTTTCCTGTAAAGCTGCTTTGAAACAATCTACATTGTAAAAAGCGCTATATAAATAAAGGTGACTTGACTTGACTTGACTTGTTTTATTAAAATATTTATTACACAAAATTGGATAAAAATACAAAATGACCATTTTTATTTCCAAAATAAATGGAAATAAAAAAACGAATTCTCTGAATTAAACTTGCAATGTGGTAAGCTAATTTAGCATGTTATGTATACTATATCATATCTATTTGAAATGCAAACTATTTCACAAAATAGTATGTAATATAGTAAAATAGTAACAGTAAACAGTATATACTGTGCAGTTTTCAGTGATTGGTAAGTGAGTATGAATGGAAAGAAGCATTTGCGGAGTTTGGGGGGGGCTGGGGGGGGGGCTGGGGGGGGGGCACTGCCCCCCCAGACCAGAGCCAATTAATGCCTGCCTTGTGCTTTGAATATGTTTTTTTGTTATTACAGAATTCATATTTTCTCGTTTTATTTGTTTTATCTTATTAGTTCTGTGTATAGAATGAGTAAGATGTGGCTTATTATTTTTTTTATTACTGTATTTAATTTTTTATCACTGTAGCTTTATTACATTCTCCCGCGATTTGCGAATCTCAAAGTGTCGCGGTACGTGAGTGGACGCTCTTCTCGTTCTGTTTTACGCGCTGAATAAACAAAATGGACATTCGTCGTTTTTTTTAATAAATCCACTACCAAAATTGTCAAATCTATCAGAAGAGAAGACAGTGGACATCTACGCATCTCGGAAAAAGAGTCGGCTTCTTCTGCATTAGGTAAGATATTGTAATGTCTGAAGTAGTTCTATGACAGGTCAAGGGAGGATCTGTTTATTAACTTTAATCGGAACGAAGAACACACTGTAACAAGCGTACCCGTCTAACACATTCGCTTTTTTTCGCCGCACTTCTGAACTCCCCGTGTTAACCCTATCACTGCCGATGCAAAACAAAACAGCAACTACAAAGAGTCTGTTCTATTCGCTATTCTTTGTATAAAGCAGTGGTTCTCAAATAGTGGGGCGCACGTTACCCTGGGGTACATGCTTTTTTTGCCAGGGAGTAGGTTTTCTTGCACTGAACAAGAGCAGAAGTTCAGATAATCATCCCCTTTGACGTGTACGATTACGCCGGTGTTCATGTGTCACGTGATCAACCACTAAATTCACACGTGTTTTCACGCGATATCTGGCACTGAGCCAAAAAAGGGGCTCAGAGCTTGTCATTTATCACAACAACTCAGTGTTTTCAACCACATAAGATTTCTTTTCGGTTTCAACAAGTTGGTGACTATTTTGAATTATCTATTATACAACGCTTTTTGTGACTGCGGTATGTCAGGTGACAAGCATGACGCGTTACCATGGAAACAATAAGTCGAAAGTTTTTGCTGCGAAATGTTTACCTATCTAGGGGGGCGTGACAGAAAATAATTGAGAAGCACTGGTATAAAGTCATTGTTCATTGTAAATGTATTTTATATGTAAAATTAATGATATATAAATATGATATATAAAAACTGAGCTCGTGGTCTGGTGCCCCCCCAAGCACAAAAGTGAAACTCCGCCTATGGAAAGAAGTGATTCATAACATGAAGGGGACGGTTGTTCTCGCTTACGTTCAGAAGATGTTTCAGTCATGGAGGTCATTGCACCTGAGGGGGCTTCAAAAAGCTCAAGACTGCTTTACATTAAACACCTGTTCCATTACATGCTTAAACAAATCCTGCTTAGAAAGCTGAAAAGTGCTTTCTCCTGTCACCCTAATGGGAACCTAATAGTAGGAATGGTCAATCGCCCTCAAGGTCCTGGTTTGTTTGAAAACAGTTGGTAGAGAAAGTGAGTCAGACATGAAAGAGAAACAAGCAAGTAGTCTTTTTGTCTTCGCAACCCTGATCCGTGTCAGACGGAAACTGAAATCCCCACTCTCAATCCTCGTTGCCCTCACTCACACAGCTGTGACATGACACAGATGCTGCAGTGACAGCAGGTTTACAAGTTTGACACCTCTTGCTCTCCCTCTTGCTCCCCACCCAAACTCTTTGTAAAAGCTTATGGATTAAGGGAAGAAGCCTTGCTGGTATTCTGCCAAAAGTTAGCACTCAGCTAAAGCTTAACAGCTTAAACATTCTTCCAAGAATGACCTTACAAATGAGTTTAAAGTGACCATGAGATGACTGTAGACTTCAAAACTATGCTGTTAAAGCATTCAGGAGATAGTTCATCAAAAATTGTAATTTCTGTCATTATTTACTCACATTCATATTGTCCTGATTTTCTATCTTCCATTAAGCAAAAAAAGAAGTTTGAATGTCTGTTCACACTATTGTCCACACATATGAAAATGTATGTTGATACTATTGTTTTTGCATAGCTAGATATAGAGCTCGAAATTTATATAATTGCATTTCTAAATTAGTTGTATTTTGTAAATATAGACACATTTTGATTGTGTTGGTTGCACACTCCAAATAAAGGTGGGATAAAGGCAAAATAAAAGTGAAAAGTTAAATTATTTTGAAATGGTCTACAGTCAGCAGGTAGTTGGTGAGAGTACCATGATTGGGTATAAAAGAAACATCCACCAAAGGCTCATTGCAAGCAAAGATGTGTCATGACTCAAACAATTCAAAAATTGCAAAAGTATTAAGTCTTTCATCATCTACATAATGTTGTGAAAAGATTCAGGGAATTCAGAGATATTGCTGATTATAGAGGGCAAGGCAGGAAACCACTGTTGAATGTATGTGACCTTCGAGCCTCACTGCATGAGGAACTAAAATGCTACTGTGTTAAAAAAAAGTGTAGCCACGTTAACTCAGCAATGCTTTGGAAAACCACTGTCACTTAACACAGATTGCCGCTACATCAAGGAATGCAAAGAAATCTCTGTTACACAAGGGGAAAGCTATGCAGTTATATGCACAGATGCTGCAGAGTTGACTGGGCACAAACTCATTGAGTTCTCAGTCGCAAAGATGAAAGAGAACGTCCAGATGCAATGTGTGAAGGTACCATTGGCGTGGAGGTGTATATTGGGATTGCATACAGACATATTCTGCCACCGAGATTAAATCTTTCCTGGGAAGCAAGACAATGCCAGTTCTCATTCTGCTTCTGAGAGTGGTTTTGTAGAGACACTACAACATAGAGTGGATGTGTTTGACTACCTGCTTGCAGTCCAGATCTGTCTCTTATTGAAAATGCCTTATTGAGAATCAGACAAAGATTACCACAGACTGTTGAGTAGCTGTTTTGTATCAGGCGAGATAGGGGAGAAATTTCACTTGAAAATGTGCAACAATTAGTATCCTCAATTCCCAAATGATTAAAAAGTGTCATTTGACACAGTGACACAGTAGTAAACATGCCTCCGTTCCAGCCTTTTTTGGATTATGTTGCAGCCATCAAAAGCAAAAAAATTTTTTTTTTACAAAATACAATTAATGTTGGCAGTGGAAGCATTGAAAATATATATACAGTGGAACCCACTTATCTTGAGCTCAGTTAACTTGCCAACCCTATGATGTCGACGTTTTTGAAGTGGAACCGCCAAACTCCCTATTTATCTTAGCTTTTTCTTAGCGGTTATGTCGATTCTTTTATGTCGCTGAACCCTGAAATCTCGAGCACAAAAGGACGACAAATTTGCCACTTAACATCAGTTATCTCAATCCCTGTTACTAATGATAGTACCGTGTTCACGTTATGGTCGCTCACTCCATTGACGCTTCACTCATTCTTGCGGCACAGTGCCGTGCAGCCGCAAAAGAACTCGCGCAAAAAACAAGCCTTGCAGATGTTGGAAGATCTTGGAAGAAGAGGCACAGGAGTTCGCCTTCACTGTCCAGGAATTACCAGATTACATTGACATTTACTGATAGAAGCTTAGAAGCATTTGTTTTCAAGCAGACCATTAAAGGCGAAAAGCAACAAAGCATTTTAGACTTTGTAAAGAAACCATAGTAACCGCGTGTACAATACTTTTCAGAACTGTGTCAGAGCGAAATGACTGTGTTTTGATTGAATGTGTTTATGTGTATTGTGACTGTATTTACGCTGTGAGCGAAATTGTGTTTGCAATGTTGAAGAATATAAGAGCGTAAGTACAAACCAGGAAAAAGAAAACACTCTGACAAACATCACAAATAAAAGAAGGAAAATACAAACAGTAGATTATGCTATATAACAGTCAGCAGTGGAGCGGCCATTTCTCTCCTCACTTAAAAACACTCTCCTACCCATGCGCGCTCACACCAGAACAGCGCGCACACAACAGCATATGCCGTCTTAAAGGTATTTTCCCAACATAAACAAAGCAGCAGTTACAATCTCTGCTGTTAGTTGGTGCACATATGCCTTTTGTTGTTAGCAAACATATACAGTGTATGTATATTTTTTATAGCATCCCTATCGCTTCATCAAACAAATTCCCATTTTACAAAGTTTTACAAAGTGTCCCACCCAAATCTTTTGGAAAATTGTTGAGTCAAAGTGAATTTCTATTTAATAAATGGGTATCTTCTAATAATGAAAAATAATAGCTTTTTGTTTTGTTTTTTTGTTTTACATTTTGACTAAATGTTCCATGCGCAAACTTATTTACATCCCAGTTCTTATCACAAACATTCAATCTTCTGAAACAGTCTAAATGCTCCTGGTAACTTCTAGTATCTTATAAAGCACTCTAATCAACTATAAATTCAGAACAGTTGATACACCAGTTTGCCAGTCTGTTGTCTAGTCAGTCTGGTCAATTGTAAATCATGGTTAAAACCAAGGAACTTAGTGCACCTCCTGTTGGGCAATGTGGATGCTCACAAGAAAGGGAAAGGTTACAAAGGTATTTCCAAATGTTTTCAAGCACCAGTGGTCACTGTACAAAGCATTATTAGAAAGTTCAAGGAGTTTCACTCTGTAAAAAATCTAAAAGAATAATCAGAATAATCTTGGTACCGACATTTCAAGCCAGACACAGTCCAAGGTTGGCCTCCATGGACAACGACCAAAGAGGACTTCACTTCTTCAAGGCACAGAAAAGCTCACCTCGACAAAGAAGAAGCCTTTTGGTCATCGATTCTGTGGTCTTATGAGACATAGGTACATAAGGATGTGGCTTTTGTTTGTAGAAAAAAGGACAAGCATTCAACTACAAGAACACCATCACCAACACCACCCATGTAAAAGTAAATTACGTCATGAAAACAAAATAACTACATTGAGATTCTAGAGCAAAACAGACAGTTTACAGAAACACTTGACCTGGGGATGCAGTGGACCTTCCAACAAAATAACAATCAGAACACACAGCAAAAGTAGTCAAGAAATGATTGGCAGAGAACAATATCAACATTTTGCAGTGGCCAAGCCAGAGCCCAGACCTGAATCCAGTAGAATTTTTTTTGGAGAGAACTGAAGACCAGAGTGATGGCTAGGAGGTCTTACAACCTCAAGGAACTCTATGCAAAAGAGGAGTGGTCCAATATCCCAGTGGAATTGTGAAAGAAGGAGAAAAACTCCAAGTTTGACAGCTACGATAAGAAAATAAAGCCTTTGCCATTGATTATTGAGAAATGGTTTATAATATTTTGTTAATTAATATTCTTTGTTAATTCCTATAAGACAATGTCTTATTTTCTTGTGTCAGTTCCAGAAGACTGAATATGTCTATTTGCTAAATAAAAATTCTCCATGATTAAAAAATTGGCTGAGTATGAATCATTTTATTTACAAGTGTAAATATGTAACGGAAGAGCTGTGTGCGATGTGGAGAAACACGGAGATCCAGGAATAATAATAATAATAATTCATTTATATAGCGCTTTATCAAAGACTCTCAAAGTCGCTTTACATGGACGGGGGAATCTCCTCAACTGCCACTAGAGTGCAGCATCCAACTGGATGATGCGACGGCAGCCATATTGCGCCAGAATGCTCACCACACACCAGCTTATTGGTGAAGAGGAGACAGAGTGATGAAGCCAATCAGATAAAGGGGATGCTTAGGAAGCCATGGTGGACAAATCTGGCCAGGATGCTGGGGTTACACCCCTACTCTTGAGAAGGACATCCTGGGATTTTTAACCCTTTCGCACGTAAGTTCTAAATATTCTCTCTGACCCCCCAGAGTGAGTTTTTTTTAGGAGACCATTATTTTAGAATGTTTACCTCATTGTTCCCATGGCGACGCATCATGTTTGTCACGTTGACACACCGCAGCCTCAAAAGCGCTGTATGACATGTGCATTGCATTTATTTAGTGTGTGTCTTATTTATTCAAAATATTCACACACTTGTTGGCTATGTTATCAACTACCTGATATTCCGATTCTCAAATATGTGGAAGTGAATGTGTTTTGTCGTTTAAAAACTTTTATAATGATCATGTTAGCTGATCTATGATGCGCGAAGGGCGTCTGATCGGTCTGATTTACAACACAAATTCAGTCGCTTCTCCCGAAAAACATGACAGTAAGTGACCGGTGAAGTGAGAGAAGAATACAGTGAACTTTGTAGTTACCTATGCAATGTGTATCTGATTTATCTGATCAGTTTATAATTGAACGATTGCTATTTCTGCTTTAATGGACGTCAGTGTGTATTTTTCATGTATTGTTTGCGAGTACTTATGAGTATTTAAATGTCTGAAACCGAAAATAAACCTTATGTAGTTGAAAACACTGAGTAGTTGTGATATATAACAAGCTCTGAGCGCGTCCATCTCTGGATCGTATTTCAACATGTTTGAATTTAGCAGTTGATGACGTGAAGCACGAACGTTCTAATCACATCGGTGTGATCGTACCCTCCAGGGCCCAGCCAAGACTGATCACACCGGTGTGAACGTACGTGCAAAAGGGTTAATGACCACAGAGAGTCAGGACCTGGGTTTAACGTCTCATCCGAAATACGGTGCTCGTTGCAGTACAGTGTCCCCGTCACTATACTGGGGCGGTAGGACCCACATAGACCAGAGGGTGAGCACCCCCTGCTGGCCTCCTAACACCACTTCCAGCAGCAAACAAGTCAGTCTCCCATCCAGGAAAATAACCAGGCTCAGCCCTGCTTAGCTTCCGTGGGCAACCAGTCATAGGCTACAGGGTGACATTGCTGCTGGCAATGATAAAATACAGCATACAGCAAACACGTGTTATTCCAGACACGGAAGGAACAACATCCACACAAACAATGGAAATCCACGTAACCGCTGTCATAAGACAAACAATAACCGACAATGACAGGTTGAACACAAGAGGGCTTTATACAAGTCATGATTGGTAACAGGTGACAAGACTAACACGATGGGTGATCAACACAGGTGTAACCAGGGCACAGAATGACATACAGACATAACCTGGAAATGAAACCAAAGAACACAAAAGGCAAAATAAGACTCCTTGTGGGTGAGAGTTGTGACAATATACACTCACTGGCTACTTTACAGTCAATCCAATTTTTCCCCAAATTTTGCAAAATCATCAAAATTACTTAATTTAATTATTCCCAATAATTTGTAATGCATCATTTTTCAGGAGGATACCAGTATTATATCTGTGAGTGGTCTGTGTGAAACAGTGAGCCTGCTGTTTCTCACATAAGTTCCAAGGACCGGGCGAAGCTATTAAGAAAAATGGATGACAAAATAAAAAATATAATCCAGTTTACCATGAAAGAGAACTCAACTCAGTATTGACACACTGACTGATCTCAGACTGACTGTGGATTTCTGTGCCCTGCACCATTATACCTACACCAAATCTGACCCTTCCATCTGAATGTCACAGAAATCACAGAAATCAAGAATCAACAGACCAGGTAATGTTTTATATACACATTTTTGGAGTTTGACAGCTGGCGAACAATAAACTGACAGTATAAACATTTTTCAAAAATATTCAAAATGGTGTTAATGTTAAAGCACAATGAAAAGTTAGCACTGTTAAAATCACTAGAAATAATAAAAATTATTGTTGAGGATGGAAATAATATATGCATTATAAATATAAATGTAACACAAGTGAAAATTGCAAGTTAGCTAGCAAAGAGACTGTGTTGAGAACATTACATAGTTGAAAATGTTTTATCTATGTCTTCACCACAGTCTCGATATCAGCTAACTTTTTCACTTGTGCCACATTTTTTTTCCATTGTCCCCCCCCCCCCGATTAGAGGCCTATGGCGGTGTGTTTGATGACTGTGTCAAGGTCAGTGTACTTGTTAGTGAATGTTACTTGGAGTAATGTGTAACTACATGACGAGCAGAAGGCAATGAGTTTACAATCAGTCCCTCGGTAAACTACAAACACAATGAGAGCGGCAAGTGCACAGTAATGATAGACTGTGGGAGACTTATCAGAGTCTAAACGTTCAGAATAACAATCCTCTGATTTAGAGCAGGATCACGTGATGTTTATTCAGGTATTTTTCAATGTCTGAAACAAGGCTTACATTATTGCCAGTGTTCCATTTTCCCTAAAACAATAAAAGAAAGAAAGAACATAATTGTTTTGAGATGGATCCATCATTTAGAAGATATAAATAAAAGTTCAGTGTAAGGAAAAAGCAGCATAAAAAAGATTATTTAAACATATTTAAACATGTTGTTACAGCCATCTTCTGCTTCTTGCACAACAAGTATTGAGTCCTTTGGGAAACCACATGGTATTGAATAGTAAAGAATCCAGTGAATCCTCCCTACACATCGTGATGAAATTCTGCAAAACTAAAGTACACTTTGTCCTTGATCATTCAGCAGATTTGTTTATGAATTGAAAGCTGCTCTTTGGTAAACAGTAGATCTGCAGAGACATCTTTACATATTGAACTTCAGTTATTTAGAAATTTATCTTAGAAGGTGAATTACCATATGAGGTATTTAAAAAACATCAAAAAATTTCTTGAGAAAATGAATTGAATTGAAGGACTTTAATAGAATTGACTGAATGCTGGGAACAACACTTGATGAATCATTCTTAGAGTGGTCTCTGAATCAAATCGCACTTCTTGTAGCTCTTAAACAGAAACATATGGGGAATTTTTTATAAGTACAAGTGACACTTTTTTCCTTACAGTCTTGAAATCTTTATAACATTATCTTAATATTCTGCAATTCTAATGCCTATACCTATGACACATTGGGGTCCACTATGCACATGAAAAATGACATTCATAGGAATATTTCGGTGCATGCTCATGTTCACACTAGATCTTTGCATGTTTGTCTTTGGAGACTGTGGTTTACTTTCACCTTCAACTGTCTTGTCACCTTCATCAACCATTTGAACAGCAAAGTTATCAGTTCCTCATTAGCAAATGTTTTGTGAAACAATCATTCACAAATCTTTTTTGCAAAAGATTAAAGCTCAAAAATGAATACAAAAAAAATGCCTGCAGAGTTGCTCAATGTCAGATTTACCAATTAAACCTTTTAATAAAGTCACTTTTAGACAGATATGAATCTATCTAAATTCACATTATTTAATTAATTTATTTGTCTTTTAATACGTACAGGGTTTCATCATGCTGGGACTGTAAACTATATATGGACATGTTTGATTCATTCAAAAACTAGCATTCTGAATGGTTGTGGGTGTCACAATACACGTTCTTGGGGCTCAGTAACGACTTGAACAAACCTCATCTCATTCAAACAACTCATTTCAATAGTATCGGTTTGACTAATCCTTAAACCAAGATATGGTTGCAAGTTGAAGCCGCTGCTTACCTTACCTACCCTCACATAAATAGATTTGAATCTAAACAACACTTCAAGCATCCAATGGGAGTGCAGAATATGATAGATGACAGGAAGAAGAAAAAAGATGACATTAAGACAATTTGTGTACAAGGGCATGCTTTTATAAGAAAGAATACATAAAAAATTCTCTCTGAAATGCATGTGACCTGTTCCAATATTTTGAGTCATTTTGACCCAAAATACATTGAACATAAAAAGGATAAAAAGGGAAGTTTTTTTTCTAATTATATAATCATGGTGTTTACAAACAATAGTCAAGATATAATAATTTAAATGGAGGCTTTCATATAGACAGAATATGTTTTTGGAGAAAAAGGATGAAAAACAATTATAAAAGAATGAAAAAAAAGATGAAAAAAAATTATAGTTCTACAAATCTAGACTTTTTTATATAATTACGACATTAACAGTACGTTATTTGAAAATATAAAGCATTTATACTATACTGTATATGTATAGCTTTTTTTAAACACTTTTAACAAAATGCTATTGAGCCAAAATCTGCTAAGGGGTAATAATAATAAAATAAAAACAGTTTATTTTATTAGAATTTTATTAAGTTTATTTATGTTTAAATAAAAGTATAATGAACACATAAATCCAGCACATTTTATATTAACCCAAAATCAAACAATTCACCCCTCACGTACATTATCATGTCTGTTAAAACATTTTATATGATTTGTTACATTAAATTACCCCTTTGTTTTTGTTTTTTTCAAGCTAACAAACTATGAATATTAAATTACTTTCCTTTAGGTAAATGTCATGGTGACATAGTGGTGAAGTTTTGTATTGACTCAACTGACATGATATGTTTCATGTATCTTTCAACATGAATGCTGACATTCAATCATGTTTGTTTTTTAGTTGTAATCTAGTAAAACTAGTAACTTGTAAAGAGACAGAGATAAAATTTTTTTACAAAACGCTTTGTGCTAGTAAAACTTGTAACTTGTAAAGAGACAGAGATACATTTTCTTTTACAAAACGCTTTGTGCTGCAGGGAGCTACAGCGTTTTGACACAATATATAAAAGGATGTGTTGTGAAAAATACATTTTGAGTGAACCTTAGCTGGGACTTTTCTTTCTGAAATGTATTTATTTTTGCTCATGATAATTACATTTCTCCACAATTAATTGTGACTCACAACACTGTGTGAATACTGCAACAATATGTGTGTGTGTGTGTGTGTGTGCATAAATATATATATATATATATATATATATATATATATATATATATATATATATATATATATATATATATATATATACAATATATGTGTGTGTGAGTCTGTATGTATGTTATAAATTAAGGTAAGTGATAATTTATTAAACATTTTTTTAACAGTTATCTGCATCATAGTTGTTAATAAATGTTGAGATGTCAGCACATGTCTGTGAGTTTTCAGTGCAGAATCACTTGTCTAATCGTCAATGATGGTGTATAAATAGCACCAGCCCATTAAGCCTTTATATATCGTTATCAGCTAATCATCAATTACTGTTGTAGGACAGGATATCACTCATTTAATCTTGTTATCTGAAAGGCTGTGTGTGTGTGTGTGTGTGTGTGTGTGTGTGTGTGTGTGTGTGCGTGTGCGTGTGCGTGTGCGTGTGCGTGTGCGTGTGCGTGTGCGTGTGTGTGTGTGTGTGTGTTCAGAATAAGAGTGATAAGAAGTTCTTCTCTACTTTGTGTATCGTTAATGTGTTTTAAAGTGGCAAAATAAAGTCTGACTCGTTTGAAGTGACATTCTTTTTTTTATCTTAAGAAAACAAACTTTTGGACTTAATTCAGCTTTCATAGTTCTCCTCCAGCTGTTAGAAACAGGTGAAAAGGAAAACCGCTCTGTTCTGGAAGCTCCTCAAAGCTACCCTGAGGTGAAGTTGTTGACCTCACTGACCGTGTCTTGCACTGGTTGACTGCCAACTCATAGAGCCGGCAGCTGCTAAAAAGTTTGGAGCCAGCCAGGCCACTTGGCAAACTAAGTGTTTCAAGATTCCCGAATCCCATATCCATGCCAGCTGAACAGGCAGATACCTGCTCCTCGTGTTCCTGCAGATCCACCCGTATGTGAAAACAGGAATCACGCACTGTTACCTCTCTATGTACCTTTGCCTACCTTTTCCTTTGCTTCTCAGTACCTCTAGCTAAATGCTTCACTTGAATTTCACAGATTAATAACACAGGTGTTGGACACATCTGGCTGTACCAATAATGATGCCTTTCAAATGCATCATTGTTAACTTAGTAGCTCAGTGAGACACTACATGCATATATAACAATGTAACCTGTGTATTTATCATCTATGTGTACATTTTTGCCAGTAATGGGACTTAAGACTTCATCTTTAATATGAAATAATACATTCAAAATTACTCACCTTTTTAAAGTGTGATTATTCACAGACAATTATAAACTCAATCATAGCTTACTTTCCTTGACTTTTTTTTGGATTTCTAAATAAACACCATTGCCATCAAAACCAAATTTTTATAGTGAGCTGTTATTACTATGAACAGTTGTCATGAGTTAAAATTCTCCTCTGTAAGAGAAAAGTAACAGCATATGCATATGTTGGGATGTTAGTAAATTAAGACAAATTTTAAATTTATTTGGTAAAATATATTTTTTTTTATGGATGGCCACAGATTAGAATTAGTTATTGAACTTCTAACAACTAATTAATAAGTTCCTTCATTTAGGTTCATTGTAGTCATGTTGAAACAACTCAGTCCCCAAGATAAAAAAATTAAAATTAAACGAGGGAATGAATTTAAATGATGGAAATTAGAAATTAAATGAAATTAAATGAATAAAACGAGTAAACTAGCTAGTACAACATGGTCACAAGTTATTAAGTCACCACAATACCTATTGTTCTTCCGCAAGCCACGCTGAGTTCCATTTTTGGTAAATATGTTTATCTTTTCTTCTATCTCTGAACTTTATATTTTTGTAGACAAATGACTTAATGCTGAATTAATTTCCATATAATTTTACTTATCAAAGAATATAATGAATACCAATTGTTCTGCTTCATTTCCAAATGAAAACCAAACCAAAAGCTAGTAATTCTAGATTTAACAGGTAGTAAACCAGGCAGAAGGGTGAGGAGAGGTACAGAGGAAGAGATGAAACTGTTACAAACAGTAAAATCCCCCTCACGTCTCCATTGTGAAACGTTAGACGTGTTTGTTGTTCACAACGTCAATATCTCTATTGGCACGTGGGCTCAAACCACAGAAAATGTCACACTTGTTCTTGTTAGGGAACACCTTTGATCTCTAACTTTATCTGTGCAAGAAAAAAACACTAAGGCTAGCATTTTAACTTCAGAAACAGGCATAGAGAGAATTTGGTAGAGAGGACAGTTTGCTGATGTTTTGAACAATCTGTTGACATTTTACAGTATTTTTAGGCAATGGTGTTTTGATTTGAGGTTGACATTACGTCCACACTTCACCAGCGGTGGAAAACCGCTGTCAGCATGCCGCTTTCCATTTCTTCATTTTAGACCAATTACAGCACAATGGGTAGGCAGATGGGAACTTTTTGTGTTGACTTTCTAATCTGTATTTTCTCTGGTTCTGCGTACAGCCGTTTTGTCCCAGTTTGCATATCAAAGACAATTACTCTGGATTCCCCTGTTTATCTAGCATCAGAAGAAATTTGTCTGTCAACATAAATAATAATTGATAAGACTGTGGCTAATCGTATCGAGACATCATAAAGGAGAATAAAACAGAGTGAACAAGAGAAACAAGAAAAGGATGACAAGAGAAAACTACAAGCCCAATAAAAGAAAGCACATGAAAAGGGAGGAAAGAAAAGACAGCCCACATCCTGGTATAGTGGTTTTGCACTCTTTCTTTCTCACTTTCTCTCTTTTTCGCTGTTTTTCCCACCGTTCAGCCGATCTCATTACTACTAGATGTTTGCTTTATAATTTTCTTTGAAATGCGTGGAAATACTAGTTAGATGCTATTTATAAATAGTGGCAGATACTATTTGAACCTCAGTGTTGTTCATTAAACGTTCATCCGATAACAACATAGAGTGTAAATTATTATATTTATTAAAATGATCAATACCTACCCACAACCCTATCCAATAAACACTACTGTTTTCTATAGTTTTGTCTGTCCTGACCAGACGTCAGTGGGTGGAGTTAGTGTAAACAGCCCCTGCCAACAAGATTAGTTTAAATAGACACCCTATTAAATGTTATTCTAATAAACTGGATTCTTACATTTTCTAGAGAAAAAGTTGTACTATGATTATAGAATTCTGCATTTCTTGGATGTTCTGCGTGTTTTCTAGGTTATTGCTCACTGTTTCAAAGGACTTCATTTCCGCTGACTTGTGAGATGAAAAATGACATAACTGACTACATTAACCTACCCAAAAATAAACATTGCGCAACGTGGATTTGTTTATGAGTCTTGATAGTTTCGAGGAGATAATTAAACTGACCATTTCTGATAGTTCTCAAACTCTAAGACATGAGCATAATTTTGGTGATGCTTGCCAAGCAATAACTATTTGGTAAGGTTTGTAATTGTTGATAGATCATCCTCAAGGATATGTTAAATTATGTACACTGTGTAGTACCTTTGCTGTTTTCACTCTCCGGTTTGTTTCTATTTGAATGTTTTACATGAATGAGTTAAGTGATACTACACAAATAATGAAATAATGTGACTCAGTAACTTCCCTAAAGAAACTCGGCACCACCTGACTGAAAGCCTTGCTGTATGAGAGTGAGAGTTTGTCGAGTGTCTCATGCACTGAACAATGTAAGTAAACGTTTTGACTGGTTCCACATTTCTTATGCTATTCATATACAAAATTATGAAGAAGCCTCGCAAAAATGTCGAGAAATACTTCCTGTGGTGGTATATTCAGATGTCAGTTCAGCACATCTCAAAGTAAAGGAAGTTCGCTTTAGCCCCAGAAAAAAAGCTATCAGCTTCCTTGAGCTAAACCTGTCTGCAGACATTTCTCTCAGCAAGATAAACCCAACAGACCTTTTATCTCATTATAGTAAACCCAACAGTCTGTGTCAGAACAGCAGTTACAACCAGCCACGGTGCCTCTCGGTAACGATGTTTGCACGTGTAGTCGATGTAGTAACTGTGTCAGTTTCTAAGAATCCAGCGCTATAGAGCTATGAGACTGAACCTCACCTAAAATAGCACTGTGGTTATGTATGTCTACATCAGTGGCCTCAATAAAACAGACTTTGAAAGCACTGTGCACACATCAGGACATCAGCAGTGCTGTCAGCTGAGGCTCACGGTTGCTTGTGTCATGAGCGTATGTAATCAGTAATCAGATGAGCTGAGATAAGATGTGGAGATAAAGTTCACTGGAGCTTTGCCAGATCTCAGACTCATTTTACATTACTGCTTTACATGTTGCAAGTGACATAATTTGAGTTGTGCAATAAGTGTAAGATTTAAATTTTTTAAATTTTTTATGATAATGCTTGCCTGTGCAAAAGTCGCAGTAAAATGCTAGTGTTTCATGTAGAAAACAATCATTCTGTGTTCTTGATGTTGACATCATGCTTAATAAAGTGGGTTTCACTTTATTTTGATGGTCCCTTTAAGACATTCTGTTGACTACAAGAAACATTGCACCTACACTAGACTGGTAGGGTTAGGGTTAGAATAAGTTTACACGCAGTTACAAAGTTACTTCAGTAGAGTCAGTAGAATGTGTATTAAGAAGCATCACAATTAAGAGTTAGCAGATATTAGACAGTTTACTAATACTCCAACAAGAGTTAGTTGACATGTAGTTGCAGCGTTACTCCTTGTCAACAGAATGTTCAAAATAATATTTTACCATAAAGTATTCTGGAGGTGTGAGTGAGAGACTGTGAAGTACTTGCGAGTCTCACAGTTTGAAGCTTGTCACTTGGCAAACTTTTTGCGTTGCCTCAAACTGCAAGGCATATCTCAAAGGCTTTTTGAGTAATAGAAAAGCTGCGAAGCTTTTCTTTTTGTGTGCATGTCTATGAGAGGATTTTGTAAGTGGAGCCTGGGGGTGTGTTTTCTCGTGTCTGTTGTCCTGCAATTTTTTGGCTGAGCCAGACACCCATGTGGCTCACTTGGAGGTGAGGAAGAGAGAGAAAGTGTAAATGAGAGCGACATTTGGACGATAACACAAGGAAAGGAACAGGCCGCATTCTCTCTTTACTCTGCCTGCTGTTATTTGCTGTGCTATCAACTCAGAAAGTAGATTTTTTTTAAGTGATAATTAATATTTGCAGAGCAGAGTTTCTCAGAGTCTCTTTGAGGAGAAACCACTTGTGGTTTGAACTGAACATTGGGGGACTTACCCTCCTTGTTAAACTGGGCGTAAGTGGTCATCAAAGGAAGCTTCAAGCTGGTTTAATTCTAATTAAGAACATTGGAGTTTTTAGTTAAACTTAAGCCACTGAGAGACAGGAACTCAAAGGTGTTCCTGTGAGATCAGCTGATTAGACAGTTTTGATACCCACTTAGTCATAATCATTTAGCAAGCTGAAAGTTATAGAAACTAGAACAAAAATGTGATAACATTTTCAGGGAAATCCCAAAAACCATTTTTCTGGCAAATGATTTGAATACATTGCTGATGAAAACCCTCATTAGTTTCCCTAAAAGGATAGTTCATGACCAAAATAAAATATTGTCATTATTTGCTCATCCTCATGTTGTTCCAAACCTATATGAGTTTCTTTCTTCTTTTGATCACAATAGAAGATACTTTGGAAGTCATAGGCTACCGTCAACCGTTTTAATTGCCAATATTCTTTCAAATATTGTCTTTCTTTGTTCAACTGAAGAAAGAAAAACTCTGAGGTTTGGAACAACTTGTGATAACTAAGTAATGATAACCATTAACCCTTTAAAGATTCCCCAAAAAGTTTAAATTCTTTAATTCTGATATATTTTACATATTTCAAGTGATTTAAAAGTGAATATTTGTGTGTGTGTGTGTGTGTGTGTGTGTGTGTGTGTGTGTGTGTGTGTGTGTGTGTGTGTGTATTTATAAAATTTTTATAAAAATGTGCACTTTTCAAGCAAAACATTTTATAAAATATACTGTTCAAAGTAAAGACACTTGTGATCAAGCATCAGTAATCTATTAGTAATCTAGTTAAAAGTCACTGCAAAAATTGTTTAGAAAAAAGTTAACTGGTCAACATTGAAAACAAAAAGAAAACGACACTGGATACAATTTACTTTCACTTCATAAACAAACAAACAAACAAACAGGCACTTTTCAGTGCTGCACATCACGTCACAGTTCTCCACCGGACACACGACACAGGAAACCAACACATGACCACAACAACACACGGGAACCCGCATCAAGTCAAATCAAGTCACCTTTACTTGTATAGTGCTATATACAATTCAATTTGTTTCAAAGCAGATTTGCAGAAAGCAGAACTGAATCAGTTGCAGTGTGTTAATGTGATAATTTAGTGTGTGATAACTTTAAATAATTAATTGATTAATTGATTATTAATTTAAACAACAGTCGATTATGGCAATTTATGTAAGTTAACATCACTTGTGTGGACATAACAGTGTTAAGGACTCAACTACAGGACTGACAACCAACTCTATTGTTGTGTGAATGTGGCTTCAGTAAAAGTGGATGTCAATCCCCAAAACTGACACTGTTGTGTGAACGTAGCCTAAATGATCGCAGTATTTTCCCCCCTTATGTAATGTAATGTGTTTAAGGGTGAAATAAGTGTTTCTTCTTAAAAGGAGTTTGACAGAGCCCTTTTAATGCAGCTCTCTTGTATATTCATCACTAAACATTTCCAAACTGGTAAAAGAGTACACAAACACAGAGGTCTGGAAAACCAGAAGTATGTGCTTGTGTGTGTCGGGCAAGCTGCCCACGAACTGTTCTATGGTGCTGTGGAATACCTGTGGGTTCAGAGTCACGTAGCTCTGAGGCGCTCTGACGTTCGCACTTCTGCCTCCTGTTCTCTCCTCACAGAAGACTGCAAAACCTAGATCATTAAAAAAGCCTTAAATTGCTCACAACTGCAGACGTTCCATCTCTGTCTTTGATTGTGAATTGTAGATTTGAAAATCCATGAAAGAAGAGAAAAAATGACAAATGACAGATGCCAGTTGCCAGACACCACTTCCACACATTTAGACTACCAAAATGTAGTTAGGTGTATTTGCTTCATGTTAAACAGGGTAAAATGAAATCTCACTACAATTAAATACTACATATAATACATTCCTAGAAGGTTTAAAACGCAGACATTTGCAGCTAAAAATTTTGTAAAATCAATATTCTTATGTACGATTTAGGTGTCTAATCAGTTTTCTATCACTAGAACTACTGTTTAAGATGGATGAACTTCTGGTTTTGTGTCTGGTTACTTCTGGTTATAGCATCTCGTTACGCATGTAACCTTAGTTCCCTGAATAGGGAACGAGACGCTACGTCGAAACGCTGCAGGATTACATTGTGAAGCACATGTGAAATCAGTCCAATGGTGTAACGCAGTGCTTCTCAATTATTTTCTGTCACGCCCCCCTAGTAAGAGGTAAAAATTTTGCGCGCCCCCCTCCCCCCATTTTGGAACTTTCGCCATATTGTGTCCATGGCAACGCGTCATGCTTGTCACCTGACATATCGCAGTCACAAAAAGCGCTGTATAATAGATAATTCAAAATAGTCACCAACTTGTTGGCTCAACTTGTTGAAACCTAAAAGAAATCTTATGTGGTTGAAAACACAAAACTGTTGTGATAAATGACAAGCTCTAAGCGCGTCTTTTTTTGAATCAGTGCCAGATATCGCGTGAAAACACGTGTGAATTCAGTGGTTGATCACGTGACACATATGAACTCCGGTGTGATCGTACACGTCAAAGGATGAGGGGACGGTTATCTGAACTTCATATATGCTGCTCTTGTTCAGTGCAAGAAAACCTACTCCCTGGCAAAAAAAGCATGTACCCCAGGGTAACGCGCTCCCCCCCTGGCATCGATGGCATGGTGACGGAGCATATTCAGGGAACTAAGGTTACATATTCCCTTTCAAGGGAACTCACACTGCATCAAAGTGCCATTTTTCTGCACCCTAGGAATGAAGCACTTGGGACCGGGTGGTGGACCCCAGTACAAGGTTGTAAAACCTGAAAAACATGTGCTGTGAGAACCAGCACATGTTCCTAGTTGCTTCCCAACTCGGAAGCAAAATATCTCCACTTCAGGGCATAGAGTTTCCTCATGGAGGAAGTTCTGGAATTAGGGATGGTTTCAACAACCTCAGTTGAGAGACCCAAACATATGAGCTGGGTCAACTCAGAGGCCACAGTTTTCATAGTTCTAGATGGAGGTGAAGTATAGACCCCTTTGCGTGAGACAGAACATCCCTCCTCGGTGGACCCTCCATGCAACCGCCGTCGAGGAGAGATATAAGGTCCATAAATTATATTCAAGTTGGCCAGCGCGGGGCAACAAGCAGGAGACTGACACCGTCCTGCAAAACTCTCTCCAGAACTCAATTAAAGAGCCGTAGGGGGAAAGGCCAGCAGGCAAAGCCTTGGCCATACATGCACCAGATTTGGCAAGGAGTCGTTGTTTCCTATAGGAGTTCTAACACACTGGGGTGGAGCGTTCAATTCCCAGTTCTCGGCCCCTGCCTCGACAGGATGTATGCTCCCTGATTTTGATACCCTGGGATGCACACAGCTTTTAGCGAGAGTAACTTCCCTTGGGGCCACAGGAGGATCCAATGTCCCAACTTGCGTAGTGGGTGCAAACACAGCCCTCCCTTGTGGTTTAAATAGGAGACCGATGTGTTACCCGTATGGACCAGCACATGGTGGTCCCTCAGGTCTGAGAGGAAGATTTTCAATGTCTGAAAAAGCAACCACTCATCCCAGCCAGTGATGAGCGCGTCTATCGTTATCATGACAAGACAATTAGGACCCTCCAGCACTGTTCCCTGGGAAAGAAACCAAGCTTCAAACCAAAGGCATCGCCGCGTGACTGACTCTTGGTTTTGAGCCACCACTGCAAAGGTCTCATGTACAGTAGGCCAAAAGGTATCACGCTGGACGCAGCTGCCATCAGACCCAGCAGTTTCTGGAACTGCCAGACAGTGGATGACTGGCCTAGCTGAGAGGATCGAGGAAATATGCGCAAGATGTTCCTGCATTATCCCTGAATCCCATATTACTCCTTTGAATGTGGACCTTTGAGCAGGAATCAACACACTCTTCTTGGTATTTGAATGCCGAACTGCCATGAGCTCTGATCAACTAATTCTTAATATCGTTGAAAATGCAGATGCCCTGGAGTTGCAAAGAAGCAAGAGCTATATCCACACACTTTGTGAAAGTCCAAAGTGATAAAACCAGATTGAGGGAAGGACAAGATATTGGTATGCTTCACCCTCAAACTCTAAACTGAGGTACTTCCTGTGTTGAGGAAGGATGGATACATGGAAGTATGTGTCCTTGAGACCTATCGTGACAAACCAGTCCTTGGATCTGCTTCAGCAAGATCTGTTTCAGCATGAGCATTTTGAATTTGTGTTTTGCTTTTGAGTGATTTAGGTGGTGCAGGTCTAAGATTGGAAGCAACCTCCTTTCCTTCTTGGGAACAATAAAGTACTGGTTGTACAAGCTTTTAGGGACAGAAGCTTGTCTTCCAATTAGAAGTCTGTGGAAGTCAGAGTCTATTCCATGACCTCAACATCTTGGTATGGAGGTCAAGAAAGAACGGTAAGCACTGACGTGGAGGTTGTGCCATGGATGGCAGGAAGCACTCATCCAGCTTGTTTTTTATTTGATACTTCTGCCTCTTGGCCGGCTAGTTGATGTTTAACTTGCCATGGCTCGAGTCACAATCATGTCGAGCAACGTCTCCTAAACAAGCAACACAAAGATTGTGTGTGTCCACACCTGTGATATAACGAGGACAGGGATGAACACACTGTCTAAAGTGCTGCTCGCTCGCCATAGCTTATTTTTGTGTTTGTTTTTACAAAAACTCCTGTCTAACAGCAGAGATGCTATTCTTATGACAGACAAACATAAAGCAGACAAACAATTCATATATAGCGCTTGCCGAAGTTGTGGTTCAGGTTTTATAGATTCCTGGTCGATGATGTCATCCACCTATGATGTTTAGACGTTCCCACAGTGCTTCGACGCAGCGCAAGTTCCCTTGAAAGGGAGCTTTAGGTTTTATAAATTCATGTAAACAGTCGCTTTCTCTCTTCCGCGTGACAGGCGGCAGTGCCCACACTTACGACATCCAGTTCCTCGGACTGGACTGCCGCAGTAGTGGATCATCCTCCGAGTCTGATGGGCCCACCCTCAGATGAGCTTCCGAGACCTGGAGGAGGGGGGAAGTACCCGACAAAGGCGGAGACAAAGCAGAGCTTTCAGACTCCAACTCCTCAGCCAGATTCATCTGTGACCCCCATGACGAGGACCGCCACACTGCCTCAGCCGCAGCGGGACCAGTACCACAGGGACCACGAGCCCTAGCAGCCTTCTCAAAGACTGCTAGGCGTGAATGGAGAATCCACTCATAGTCCACACAAGCAGCGCCCTCGAGCGCTGCCTGTGCATGATCTTCCCCCAAACATGACCACACATAATAACGCCGGTGACAAACCGAGAACAGGGAAAAACACAGCGTTTAAACAATCGTTCTGCCATACTTCTTTCCCTTTTTTTAAAATTAGTCTTTCCCTTTTTAGCACAGCAGAGTAGTCATTCACATTATTCACACAGTTTTGTTCTATTGCGCTTCAAGAGAGAATCGCGCTAAAGCATTCCCAGTGCATTGGCGACGCAGCATCTCGTTCCCTCTCAGGGAACTATGGTTACATCCGTAACCTGAGATGTTTATTGTTAGTTCAGAGTGATTTAACTAATGCTAACAGATAAAACATTTGATTTAAAAAATGGATTAAATCGAGTAATTAACATTAACAAAGATTAATCAATGCTATAAAAGTATTTTTTATTCTTAGTTCATGTTAACTATATGTAGTTAACTAATCAACAAATTAAACATTGTAAAGTGTTACTATTTTACTTTAACTTTGAAAGCTGAAAGACATACTAAGTGATTTTATCAAATTATTGTCTCATGTTTGCAAGAAAAAATGACAAAAATGTATTTTAATGTTTATCCAGATGAATTACCTTGCACCATAGACTGTAAGTGCATAACTGTAAAACTAACTAACAAAAATATGAACCCTTTAAACTGTCTCAGCTTCTGTGGAATCAATGCTCATGTGTTTCTTCTTCTCTGAAAAAAAAAGCTCATTCAGAGTGGAACTATGAGCAGATTGAAGGCTTGTGTCTTTGTCCTCAGCAGTGCGGTTGTAACTCTTTGTTTGTTTGTTTCCATGAGTTAGCGATTATTGAGGTTGTGGGTCATAATCACGCGCTACGACAGCCACTGAATGACTGACTCTCTTTACTGTGAAAGAGCAGCTCTGTATGGAAAGGAAGGCGGAATGGAAGGAGGATGAAGATTGGTGGCTGAGGGGTCTTCCACTATTACATTGAACAAGAGAAGTCTGTGAGCTTTGGCAGAAGCTGAAACATTCAAACCTCACATATATCCAACTATAATTTTTAATTATAGCATTAAAATATAACCCATTGACTGGAAAACATGTTTCTGGGTTTTAAGACTTTAATTTGGTATGTTTAAAATGTATTTACTATGGTACTTCAAGGAAATATATTTAAACAAAGGAATAGATCAATAAGAGCCAGTGTTTTTCTTTTGTGTGTGTGTGTGTTTTTTTTTTTTTTTTTTTTTTGAAATGTCAAAACGTCCAAACAAGGATGTGTGTTTATATTAATGGTTCTTGCACAATGGATATACATTCCAAGAATACACTTTCCTTTGGTGCTTATGCTACTATTCCTGCTACAGCACTGCTTCCAAAACTTAGAAGTGCAATCCATCCATAACAACTCTTGAACAAAATTTTCTAGCAACCAATGCACTCTGATTCCAGAAAGAATGAATCTATTGAGTCTGTTCTTATTATTGAATCAAGCACATAGAACCAGTATAGTTCAATTAAGGAGAATGATTGTAATGTGCTGGTTCCTTTTAGTGAATCAAAAAACATATAGCTGTCACAGTCACCGTCACCAAGGACTCTTATTTTGCCCATTGTTCACGTTGTTTTGGTTCAGTTCCTTCAGTCACTCATTTGTTTCCATGGCCACAGATCATCACAAATCATTCACAGGTGTTTTGTCTTTTGGTTAATCACTGTCTATGTATTTAGTTCTCCGTGTTCTCCATTCAGTGGTCGGTTCTCGTTTACGTTTACTCTGTGTTTATTGCCCTGCCTGAGTTCCTTGCGATAATAAAACACCATGTTTCTGGTACCGGTGTCTTCGAGTCTGCCTCCGAAACGAAACCGTAACAGAAGAACCGACCACAAAAACGCGATGAGGAGGAACGCGGCGGCAGAGAGAGAGAGGGCGGAGGATCTTCTTCTGCGGATTGTCCGACAAGGAGGGCGGCCGTTAGAGGAGTACGTGGAGGAATTTTTGGAACTGGCTGAGTTGGTGAGTTGGGAGGACACCAAACTCAACATGCGCTTCTGGGCTGGGTTAAATGACAACGCGTGCTATCGGCTGGACCCGGACCAGTGCTGGCAGCCCTTCGAGACGTTTTTAAATCATGTACTCTATGTAAACGGTTCCACCTTCTACGTCGGGGAGGCTGACGCGTCAGTTCCCGGGACTCGTCAACCCGCGTCAGCTCCCGTGCCTCGCCTGCCAGTGCCAGCTCCCGTGCCTCGCCTGCCATCGCCAGCTCCCGCGTCTCGACGCCCGTCATCAGCGCCTGTTCCCGCGCCTCGACGCCCGTCATCAGCGCCTGTTCCCGCGCCTCGACGCCCGTCATCAGCGCCTGTTCCCGCGCCTCGACGCCCGTCATCAGCGCCTGTTCCCGCGCCTCGACGCCCGTCATCAGCGCCGGTTCCCGCGCCTCGACGCCCGTCATCAGCGCCGGTTCCCGCGCCTCGACGCCCGTCATCAGCGCCTGTTCCCGCGCCTCGACGCCCGTCATCAGCGCCTGTTCCCGCGCCTCGGCGCCCGTCATCAGCGCCTGTGCCAGAGATCCTCAAGCCAGAGATCCTCAAGCCAGAGATCCTCAAGCCAGAGATCCTCAAGCCAGAGATCCTCAAGCCAGAGATCCTCAAGCCAGAGATCCTCAAGCCAGAGATCCTCAAGCCAGAGATCCTCAAGCCAGAGATCCTCAAGCCAGAGATCCTCAAGCCAGAGATCCTCAAGCCAGAGATCCTCAAGCCAGAGATCCTCAAGCCAGAGATCCTCAAGCCAGAGATCCTCAAGCCAGAGATCCTCAAGCCAGAGATCCTCAAGCCAGAGATCCTCAAGCCAGAGATCCTCAAGCCAGAGATCCTCAAGCCAGAGATCCTCAAGCCAGAGATCCTCAAGCCAGAGATCCTCAAGCCAGAGATCCTCAAGCCAGAGATCCTCAAGCCAGAGATCCTCAAGCCAGAGATCCTCAAGCCAGAGATCCTCAAGCCAGAGATCCTCAAGCCAGAGATCCTCAAGCCAGAGATCCTCAAGCCAGAGATCCTCAAGCCAGAGATCCTCAAGCCAGAGATCCTCAAGCCAGAGATCCTCAAGCCAGAGATCCTCAAGCCAGAGATCCTCAAGCCAGAGATCCTCAAGCCAGAGATCCTCAAGCCAGAGATCCTCAAGCCAGAGATCCTCAAGCCAGAGATCCTCAAGCCAGAGATCCTCAAGCCAGAGATCCTCAAGCCAGAGATCCTCAAGCCAGAGATCCTCAAGCCAGAGATCCTCAAGCCAGAGATCCTCAAGCCAGAGATCCTCAAGCCAGAGATCCTCAAGCCAGAGATCCTCAAGCCAGAGATCCTCAAGCCAGAGATCCTCAAGCCAGAGATCCTCAAGCCAGAGATCCTCAAGCCAGAGATCCTCAAGCCAGAGATCCTCAAGCCAGAGATCCTCAAGCCAGAGATCCTCAAGCCAGAGATCCTCAAGCCAGAGATCCTCAAGCCAGAGATCCTCAAGCCAGAGATCCTCAAGCCAGAGATCCTCAAGCCAGAGATCCTCAAGCCAGAGATCCTCAAGCCAGAGATCCTCAAGCCAGAGATCCTCAAGCCAGAGATCCTCAAGCCAGAGATCCTCAAGCCAGAGATCCTCAAGCCAGAGATCCTCAAGCCAGAGATCCTCAAGCCAGAGATCCTCAAGCCAGAGATCCTCAAGCCAGAGATCCTCAAGCCAGAGATCCTCAAGCCAGAGATCCTCAAGCCAGAGATCCTCAAGCCAGAGATCCTCAAGCCAGAGATCCTCAAGCCAGAGATCCTCAAGCCAGAGATCCTCAAGCCAGAGATCCTCAAGCCAGAGATCCTCAAGCCAGAGATCCTCAAGCCAGAGATCCTCAAGCCAGAGATCCTCAAGCCAGAGATCCTCAAGCCAGAGATCCTCAAGCCAGAGATCCTCAAGCCAGAGATCCTCAAGCCAGAGATCCTCAAGCCAGAGATCCTCAAGCCAGAGATCCTCAAGCCAGAGATCCTCAAGCCAGAGATCCTCAAGCCAGAGATCCTCAAGCCAGAGATCCTCAAGCCAGAGATCCTCAAGCCAGAGATCCTCAAGCCAGAGATCCTCAAGCCAGAGATCCTCAAGCCAGAGATCCTCAAGCCAGAGATCCTCAAGCCAGAGATCCTCAAGCCAGAGATCCTCAAGCCAGAGATCCTCAAGCCAGAGATCCTCAAGCCAGAGATCCTCAAGCCAGAGATCCTCAAGCCAGAGATCCTCAAGCCAGAGATCCTCAAGCCAGAGATCCTCAAGCCAGAGATCCTCAAGCCAGAGATCCTCAAGCCAGAGATCCTCAAGCCAGAGATCCTCAAGCCAGAGATCCTCAAGCCAGAGATCCTCAAGCCAGAGATCCTCAAGCCAGAGATCCTCAAGCCAGAGATCCTCAAGCCAGAGATCCTCAAGCCAGAGATCCTCAAGCCAGAGATCCTCAAGCCAGAGATCCTCAAGCCAGAGATCCTCAAGCCAGAGCCTGAGCTGCCGTGGCCCGACCCGCCAGAGCCTGAGCTGCCGTGGCCCGACCCGCCAGAGCCTGAGCTGCCGTGGCCCGACCCGCCAGAGCCTGAGCTGCCGTGGCCCGACCCGCCAGAGCCTCCGCCGGTGCAGCCGCAGCCGGCCCTCCCAGAGCCTCCGCCGGTGCAGCCGCAGCCGGCCCTCCCAGAACCTCCGCCGGTGCAGCCGCAGCCGGCCCTCCCAGAACCTCCACGGCCAGCACCCCAGCCGGCACTCCAGCCGGCCCTCCCAGAGCCTCCGCCGGTGCAGCCTCCGCCGGCCCTCCCAGAGCCTCCGTCGGCACCCCAGCCGGCCCCGCCTGAGCCACCGCCGGCACCCCAGCCGGCACCCCAGCCGGCACTCCAGCCGGCCCCGCCTGAGCCACCGCCGGCACCCCAGCCGGCACTCCAGCCGGCCCCGCCTGAGCCACCGCCGGCACCCCAGCCGGCACTCCAGCCGGCCCTCCCAGAGCCTCCGCCGGTGCAGCCGCAGCCGGCCCTCCCAGAGCCTCCGCCGGTGCAGCCGCAGCCGGCCCTCCCAGAACCTCCACGGCCAGCACCCCAGCCGGCACTCCAGCCGGCCCTCCCAGAGCCTCCGCCGGTGCAGCCGCAGCCGGCCCTCCCAGAGCCTCCGCCGGCCCTCCCAGAGCCTCCGCCGGCACCCCAGCCGGCCCTCCAGCCGGCCCTCCCAGAGCCTCCGCCGGCCCTCCCAGAGCCTCCGCCGGCACCCCAGCCGGCACTCCAGCCGGCCCCGCCTGAGCCACCGCCGGCACCCCAGCCGGCCCCGCCTGAGCCACCGCCGGCACCCCAGCCGGCACTCCAGCCGGCCCCGCCTGAGCCACCGCCGGCACTCCAGCCGGCCCCGCCTGAGCCACCGCCGGCACCACCCTGGAGGGCGGCGCCACCTTGGGTCCCAGATCCTCCGGCACCACCCTGGAGACCTCCTGGACTCTGGATACCCTGGTCTCTAGGGTGCCCACCCCCCCACCCAATTTTGAACTCTCGTCGGCGCGAGGTCGCGCCTTCCGGAGGGGGGGTGTAATGTCACAGTCACCGTCACCAAGGACTCTTATTTTGCCCATTGTTCACGTTGTTTTGGTTCAGTTCCTTCAGTCACTCATTTGTTTCCATGGCCACAGATCATCACAAATCATTCACAGGTGTTTTGTCTTTTGGTTAATCACTGTCTATGTATTTAGTTCTCCGTGTTCTCCATTCAGTTGTCGGTTCTCGTTTACGTTTACTCTGTGTTTATTGCCCTGCCTGAGTTCCTTGCGATAATAAAACACTATGTTTCTGGTACCGGTGTCTTCGAGTCTGCCTCCGAAACGAAACCGTAACAATAGCATGATCAGAGTACAAAACGAGTGGCTCTAATGAGGTTCTCCTTTCTTAGTGAATCACGTACAGTATAGACTTAATAATGTATAATTCAATTAGAGAATGTATGACTGTAATAATTTGGTACTTTTTATTGAATCAGACACACAGAGTCCGAACTGTGTTGTTCAATTACAGAACAAATGACTCCAATAAATTGGTTCTTTTGAGTGAATCAAACAGCGCAACCAGTGTACTCCGACTCCTGAATAAATGACATAATGAGCCAGTTCTTTTTAGTAAATCAAGCACAAACAGCAAAACCAGTGTTCTCTGATTCCTGAAAGAATAATTCCTAGTCTTTTTTTTTGAGGAATTACAACATGCAGTTGTAATACATTCTGTCCAGTTTTTATAAAAACCAATGAATAAAGTTACCACTTATTTTGTCCATTTAGTATTAATGTTTAATCGTTAAGGTTAATTACTTGATTGCATTTATGCTACCTCTAAAAAGACATAAATGCATACACACATTTTGCAATAAATTATATCAATGTATTATCAAAATTATTTAATTAATTGCATTTCCTGTTTTAAATTTGTTAAAAGTACCAAATTGAATTGAACTGTTCCATCATAAGTGGATGGCTATAAGATGCACGTTCAATGGCAGATATGACTGACATGTATATAGTAGGAGAAAAGGACTCACTGCACCACTTCTCATTGTTCATTGTTTTAAACAGGAAACCAAACAGCTGATGGACGACGAGTACTCTGGACTGATGTCATCTCTCCTATAGTTCACGACTGGACACATACAGAAACACACACACACACAGCCAAATTCATTTAAGAAACAGTAGCAAGTCTAACAATGACATCATTGAAGAAGATCTTGGAATGAGAGCACACATTCAAACAGACACTCTCACACACAGAAGCTTCCGGCAGTCCTTGTAGGGCATCCTGCCTTGACTTTGCTGTAAATCTGCTGTGTGTCTTACCAGGAAGCTCTCTCTTCACTGACAGACACACACAGCTGCTATATAATTCTTTCAGACACACAAACTCACACACCACTATTTTATCAGTCATTAATTCCCTCAGAAAACTTCCAGCCTGATAAGCAGAACTAGCAGTAATCTCACTTTTGATAAAACATACAAATTTGAAAGGATTGGTCCTGACTGTATCACCTAAGTTTTGCTGATAAATGTTACGGAAAGCTGATGGTTCAAAGTTCCTGTAATGAACACAGTTAACATGATTAGCACACACAGTTCTATTTATCTCTGATTATCTTCAATTACGGACACATGTCCATTGTTCGCTTGAGATATAGTATAAGTGACTGAAATTTTACCAAACTACTGGACCTGAAACTCATTCAGAGATAATAATGAGCTGTAAACAACAAGAAACATAGTTCCAATTCTGAAATATATAGTCACAACAATGAAAAATAGAGCTGCAGTTATGAGATATGAGGCAAAAACAGAATTCCATAAGTTTCCGCTCTGTGGAGGAATCGCCGTAATTTTGTCCTCTTTTAGCTTATTGCCATTATAAAAGTAAAAGTAAAAGTAAATCACTGTGTGAATGATTGATTGTGTTAATGTGTGTATCAGATACGCTTGAGGAAAAATATATTTTCCCCCAGTGTTCTAATGTTTGAGATGCTCACGTGTAACACTCAGAGTGACCTCAGCTGTGTTCCTGGAAACCCTTGAACTTGGCAAATGAGCCATTAGGTGTCGGGTCTTTGGGTCCACAAGGTTAATATTCAACAAGCTCCACACATCAGCGGGACAGAAAGGGGTGGGAGAGGAGAGCAAGAGATGTGGCACATTCCGTAGATTCCAAACTGGCTTTTCCACAGTCCAGAACTATGAATGGATCTTGTGATTATAGTTGGCTAATGCATGCAGATGCATACATACTTTCACACATTCAGATATATCATATCACAAGGAGGTAAACCGCAGAATCTGGCCTTGGGAGGTCAGAAATGCCAGATGACGCATCACACACAAGCACATATTGCTACACGACATGCATATATGCAGAACCATATGGAAATAATATGAATTAACCAGATTTAACCAGATTACATTTGCATATGCAAACTTGTGAGTTTCCTTATGATTTAGTTAAATTGCCAACTTATAACCAAACCACATAATGCCTCAATATTCATTGGATAACTTTTCAAAAATGATTCAATTAAATTACTTACATGCTAAGAATGTGTTTTGTTCATTGTAAACCATCCATAAGCTTATTTTGTCCTTTTAAAGTTCACGTATTTTATTCGTTTTAGGGTGAACTAACCCGTTAACATCTTTGTAACAACATACTAAACTGCAAACTTTATAGCAACATGCTTAACACTTTAGACCAACAACACGTTAAAAGAAAAAAAGCTCAATAGCTCAGTAAAAATCAGCTCAGTAGCTGCATAGTAACATGCCCACTCAGAAATGGTACGCAACTTTCTAAGGATTTGGCACTTGTTGTGTGAAAAAAATAATAATAATAAGGGTATGACTTCAAGAGGTTAAATAGTCATTAAAAATATTCATAGTTGTACTGTTCGCGACCAAAAATGACTGCATTGGAAACGAATTGGAAGCATATTTTATCTAATGGAAACGTGTGGTACTGCGCCCACACAAAGTCTTACTGAAAGCTTGTTTAAAAAAAAAAGTATTGTTTAGAATTTATAGCTTATAGACTTTTAGAATAAAAAGTATTTTAGCTTCACTTTTTTAATTTTGAGTAAAAAACAAACAAAAAAGAGATCAAACTTATCGCAAAGCATTCCGCAATTTCATTTTCAGGTCAAAAAATGATGGTCATAAATGTGCCATAAATATCATTTATTACCACAGAATTCCCTAAAATACAAAATATTAAAAATGAGATATAGTACAATCTACCTGAGATATAGTACATTCCTTTCATTGCAATATTTTTATACCCGGTCCTTTTTCACCGCTTCACAAGCTGTGCCAGATTGGTTGTGCCCTTGTGCCTCAGCCGGTAATGACAGCACACATGAGGTAATGGAGAATCGATATGTGTGTGTGACGAGAACCTCCTTGACCTATGCTCTACTCTGTTTGTGCGGCTCTCCTTTGATGTTGATGCTGTTTATGTGTAGTTTCAGTGTTGCACTGACCCACAGTGGACAGCACAGATCTTGAATGGACTGCACTGGAGTCTGATGCCAAAATGGATCATGTGGTCACCTCAAATTATAAGTGATGAGATTCTCAAGAGAGTTTATTTCAAAGTTTTGATATTGTATGTAATGATGGCATGAAGTACATTTTCCAAACAGATGGAACAACTCTGACCCATAACTCTCCATCGTCAGAGGAAGTGAACAGGAAAATTGCTTGACTGAACTTGGCAGTGGCACTTGCAAATATTAAGCATGAAATCTTCCAAACAATGCACAATATGTTTATTTAATCACAATGTATGTCCACCATCTGTGAGCATAAAACTATCAGTAACACGGTATAAAATAACAGATGCTGTAACATATAGGAACACACTCAACAAAAGATTCCACACGTTGCATGGAATGGAGACGGGCCAAATTTGCGCAGATTTCCGACTATGATATCTGGGGTAGGATGTTTTGTTTTTTGGGAAATTTCCAGAGTAATCTGAGTTGCCTCTACTTCAGCTCAATTAGGCAGTTAAGGAAGGCCCCAGAACTGAAAGGCCAGTGTAGACAAAGGCCACATGATCCATTGTAAAGCCTCTCTGTGTAAGCTCTAAGAAGATTTAGCCAGAAGTTATAGACTAATGGAGCGGCAGCTGAGGTGTGCGCTTTGGATTAAGTCACTCACAGTTAACCAAAGTATCATCTGAATAAATACAGAAAATGAAGTCATTATTCATGCTATCAAGCATGAGTGGGAATTACATAGTGTGCAGAAGTGCTGCATAATTCAATACATATTTTGTTGTTTACAGCTAAAGAACTGCAGAGAATCCAGGGGCCAAGCATCCAAGTTCACTTAATGCTTATTAATTTTTTTTTAAGTTAAAGGTAAGTGGAGCTCAATCAGCAGCATTTATTTCAGAATGCCATTGCTTTTCTTTTACAAAATTCTAAGCTCCTCATTGCTGTTTTTTAATTGGTCCCTTTCACTTCCATTTTAAGTGCCTCACTGTAACCTCAAAATTAATGTTTTTTGGTTAAGCAGAATTCCTGTTTTTCTGTGGATCGATTAACATAATGAACTTACTAATGTCTCTGATTAATCATTATGCATTGATACTTGGACATGCATTGCTTTAGCAAAAATCTGATTATGACAATTGCCCTCATAGAGAGTGTGAATGCCGTTCAGGATGCCCGGTGTCTACAGCCTGGCAAGAGCTGAGCCATCTGCCATTCACCCTTCCTCAACAAATGGCATCATGTGCTTCACGTGTGGCTTTGAGCCCATTTGGCACTCTCTGTCTTGTATGAAGAAGATTTGGGAGAATGGACAAAAAGTGAAACAAAACTCTAAACTAAACTTTAGATTAGTCATTAAATGTCCATATTTTTCAGGCTGCTCCATGAGAATAATCAAAAAATGTTCTTGAATTTGCTGTTGGCATTGATATTGTGAACCATAGGGATTTAGAGCAGAGGAAGAGACAGGTCATGGCCAGGTGAAATTTTACCGCCGACACAATGACATCAGGATCCCTATAATCCTCTTACATGTACATGCATATCTACCCTGAAGTCATGGGACCGCTCCTGTCACCACATGAGGTGCTCTGACAAATAGCAGTGGACACTGTATGGGTAATTGACAGGTGTTCACCAAGGTCAAGTTTAAGCGTATCAGTGCAGCTCTTTGTTTTGCCTTGCATTTAGATAATGAGTCTGGTTTTAAACACTCACAGAACAAAGGCTAAGAGATTTATGCAAGTATGTAGCATTCAGGCAGCCTCTAAAAATGCTCAAGCTAAAAAAAGGGGAAGAGGAAGAGGACAAGACTGAAAAAGAACAGACAGCAACAGAGAGATAAACTAAATATAAAACAGTTATTCTGAATATTAAGAAATTAAGAAAAAATAATGAAACCAAATTCATAGATAGTCATAGATATAAATATGAACTGATTATTTTCTCATAGTTTTATTAAATAAATTGATCTTCATTTGGTATCCATATAATTTTTTATTGCTTCATATTGCTTAAGGTATGTCAACAGTTGTCTGTAAGTAATGTGAAAGTTTAAAAGTAAATGTTAAATAGCCAGTTTGAAATAAGTAATCTGTTTACTTAACTCACTGTGACACACAGGGCGAAGCCGAGAGCTGTGGGAACGGAGCGCAGCCTTGTCTCTCCAGAAGGATATAAGGAGGAGGAGGATGTGGGAGGAAGGACAAGAGAGGACCAGGCCTGGACTATTTACATTGTGTTTTGTTTGTTTGTGCGGCAGTCGTCCGTGAGGGGCTAACACTTTACTTTAGGTTTGTGTTTGTTTATTTTTGGATACAATTTTTATGTCAAACGTTCATCGTTTCGCGCCTACTCCTTTCTGAACTTTAAACTTTGTTGCACTCAAATCACTTTTTATTTGTCATTTTGTTTGTACCATCAAAAATGATTGCTATACTGTTCAAATAGGATAAGGTCTTTAATATGACAGATTATCCATAGATTTGATTTATATGTGCATGTCGAACTTGAGTGTCCCTCTCTCATCTCATGTTCTTTCCAAATCAGTTTGTTAGAAAGGCGAGATTGTGCACTATGGACGCAGTGCATTTGGGGCAGTCTGTACATCAATGCAGCTGCTGTGGTTCTCACAGAAGCGATTTCAGGGCCGAAAAAGTGAATTTCACAACACAAGGAGAGCACAAAGCACTGGAGGCAGAGCAGGCTGTTAAACACAACCCCTCCACTCTAATCTCCACAGTTCCACACTGCTCAGTTTGTGTCAGATCTAAACCCAGAGACTGCAGGAAAAAGCGCAGCTGTCTTGCTTCTTGCAGAAATGTTTAAACTGTAGGCACAGTCTATAAAAAGAGATAGTTCACCTCGAAGTGAAAAATATGTCATCCCATTCTCAGCCTCATACTATTCAAACCTGTATAAATTCTTATTTCATGGAATACAAAAGGAAAATATTATGAAGAACGACTAATATATGGAGTGGAAGCATACATGGAAAAGGAGACAAATTTGACAAAAGCTATTTGACAAAATTGAATAATCTTCTTTTTCAAATCTCATTTGTATTCAAACATTGTGAGTCAAGACGACAAATGCTACAACTAGTTCTAAGGGTTTTGTAAAAAAATAATCATTAGTTTTGTTCTATAATTTTTATTTTATATACACAATTATAATGTCTCTGTTCTTTTTTGTCACAGTTTTTTGTTCAGGGAGGAAGGAGGCAGGGAACCGGCAGACATTTAACAAACTTTAATATAAAATAAAACGTAAATACAAAATAAACATATTGGCGGCAGTCCCTCACGGATGACTGCTGCCCACACAAAGACATTACACAAACATGAATCCAGCCCTGATCCTCTCTCGTCTTTCACTTTCGTCGCTCTTCCTTTTATGCCTCCGCTCCTCCGTGAGACTCGAGACCGGTGGCTCACAGATGATGCTCATTCTCAATCACGTCATCGGCTCTCGTGACGCTCTCACGGTTCCTCGCCCCTCCCTTGCTCGCCACAGTCTCCTTTTGTGCTCCATGGATGAAAGTCAGTTAGTTTGGTGACAAAAAATTTAATTTAAGATAAATTATTGAGGGGTATTCATTAGTTTCTTTTTGAATTTGCTTTGGGGAACGCCTCCAGCATGACCAGTGTCTGAAGCATTTGTCTAAACGTGAAAATAATATTGGCTGGTTAGAGCTTGTGACATCACTACTGGTGTGAGTATAAAAGGGTGTCTGTAGTACACATCAGTATGTAACGCCATGCCACACCACCAGAGGGAGCCCACGTTCATGGTCTGCCTGTTACTGCTCCCTCTGCGACCACTTCCTGTTTGGGGACTATTTAAGGGCAAGGATCTTTCATGGACTGGGTGACGTATTGCATGGGCTGCCCACCACGCTATGGGCAGTACTGCTTTACTTAGCCATGTTGTCTTGTCCCATTGTTATGTTATGTTATGTTATGTTATGTTATGTTATGTTATGTTATGTTATGTTATGTTATGTTATGTTATGTTATGTTATGTTATGTTATGTTATGTTATGTTATGTTATGTTATGTCTAGTCATGTTAATGCTTTACTTGGTTTCTTGCTTTGTCATGTTTTGGTGTTTAGTTCCATGTCATGTCATGTTGAACAGTTTAGTCTATGGGAATGCCGTAACCTTGCTGGTAGCACAGCCCTACTATGCTAAGCTAGTACCGCTAGTGGTAATGCCAAGCAACCTTACTGGTAGCATAGCTTCTGGACCATGTTATGCCATGTCGAGCTTATGCCATGCCATGCCTAGCCCCGCCTTCAGAATCAGAATCACAAAGAGCTTTATTGCCAAGTGTGCTTGCACACACAAGGAATTTGTCTTGGTATTGAAGCTTCCAGTGCACATATACAACACAACATGAGTTTACATAGCAAATAACAATAACAATACATAACATACACAGTACATGTGGTCACATGCTGGGATTTTTTGTATGGAGTGGGAGAGGGAATAGGTAAGGACAGAATGTCAGCCATGTCAGCTTGTCTAGCTATGTCATGTTTCTTTATTTCTACCATGTTTGCCATGCCAAGTTTTAATCCATGCCTTGTTCATTGTGTCATGCCATGTTCTATGTTTTATGTCTGGACTGATCTCTTGTTGCTGACCTCACGCCTGGAATATGGTTTCTGATCTGGATTGTCCCAAAATAAACTGCACTTGGATTCTACTCGGCTTAACGCCTCCTGTCATTACAGAATACGTCGCCACCCTCAGAATCCAGCAGGATTTTTTTCAGGACAATAGAGTAAGGATCTAAAGAAACTGTGATGATAACCCGGAGAACATGTGCACCGCAGGTTCTGTCATGGCCAGAGGCTGTAGATGCCATCACCATGGTCGTTGTTGTCCCAGCCGGCCTCCCTCTCCCACCTCCTCGACCATGCCAAGCAGAGTGCGTCCACTACGCCTCTGATCTCTGTCCCCTTCCCTCACCTCGACCCATCGACACTTCGGCACCTGGCTTCTCACTCCCTCTGCTTCACCAAAGTCCCTCGGTCATCCTCTCCATCGGGTTCCCTCGTCCTCCAGGCTACACTTTGGTCGTGCGTCGCCTTACCTACACCTGCGGCTTCGGCTGGCTCCTTGCTCCCTCCAGTTGCGCCTTTTGTCCTCAGTCACACCGTCTCCGACTCTGCACTCGGTCCGTTGGATTCCGCCTCGGATGTTCGACGCTGCGGCTGGCCTTCGGTCTTCTGGTCCAGCGGTTTCGGTCGGCTCCATCGGTCTTTCGGCTCCGCTGGGACCCGCCGCCGTGACGCCATCCAGGTCAGTCGTCTCCACGGACAAAGTAGTACCAAGTCATGCCATGGTTCCTCCTGACCTCGGAGACGTTCACGTTGAGTGCCAGGAGGCGCTCTTTAAGTGGGGGATTATGTAACGCCATGCCACACCACCAGAGGGAGCCCACGTTCACGGTCTGCCTGTTACCGCTCCCTCTGCGACCACTTCCTGTTTGGGGACTATTTAAGGGCAAGGATCTTTCATGGACTGGGCGACGTATTGCATGGGCTGCCCCCCACTGCCATGTTGTCTTGTCCCATTGTTATGTCTAGTCATGTTAATGCTTTACTTGGTTTCTTGCTTTGTCATGTTTTGGTGTTTAGTTCCATGTCATGTCATGTTGAACAGTTTAGTCTATGGGAATGCCGTAACCTTGCTGGTAGCACAGCCCTACTATGCTAAGCTAGTACTGCTAGTGGTAATGCCAAGCAACCTTACTGGTAGCATAGCTTCTGGACCATGTTATGCCATGTCGAGCTTATGCCATGCCATGCCTAGCCCCGCCTTGTCTAGCTATGTCATGTTTCTTTATTTCTACCATGTTTGCCATGCCAAGTTTTAATCCATGCCTTGTTCATTGTGTCATGCCATGTTTTATGTCTGGACTGATCTCTTGTTGCTGACCTCACGCCTGGAATATGGTTTCTGATCTGGATTGTCCCAAAATAAACTGCACTTGGATTCTACTCGGCTTAACGACTCCTGTCATTACACAGTAATTTCTTTTTTCTTCAGGATCTATTTGTTTATGTATTGTAACTGCCGTCAAAGTTATTGAAGTCTGCCCAGATGAAAATAAAAACAGAAGGAAAAACTTGAGGCTATTGAACTGGTCCCACAAGCCTTTATAGATGGGTTTCGCACCAGCAGACTCTTCTCATAAATGGAAAGAGTGAAGTATAAAGTAGGAAAAGAAAGCATTCCGACAAACACTTCAAATCAAAATAACAACAGTCAGCGGTAGAACAGCCATCTCTCTTCACTCAAAACAGACTCCGCCCAGTGCTTGCGCGCTCATACCAGAACAGCGTGCACACAACAACGTACACTGGAGAAGTCATCTTAAAGGCACATTCCCATCATCAACATAACAAAGTGGCCATTACAGTATGTATGAAAACCATCACTCGGACAAGTGTTTCAGGAAGTATGACACAATATCAGAGACGAAGCTTGAGGACAAACAGCACACGTGCATTATATGAATGTAAACTACTCCATGGAACTGGATTTAACTTCATTTACAAGACTGACTAAAAGAAACAGGTAATAAGATTTTATTTCATTGTTCTCACCTGAGGGATAGTAGATAGTGTTTACACTAACTTTGATTCAAGGGAGTCGAAGGCATTCACAATGATGTTTGTGACTGTTCAACATGTGATTGTTTATTGATCGAGTCTGTCCTTTGATCAGAGCACGTTCAGCTCTGAATTCAGCTCTGAGTTGAAAACACTAATTTTGATGCGGTTGCTGTGATAAGCTTCTCTGATGTTTATAGAGAGTTGAGAATAGAGCGCCTGCACCCCGCTGTCCACATCCCGTGGCTGCCAAAGCGGCAGGCAGGTTCAATCACGAAGGTGGTGGACATAGAAAAAGAGAGTCTTATGGGATTATTTTCCCTTTCTGGTATATTATTACTAAAGTGTGAGGCCTAATTCTGTGACATTAGATGTAGAGATAGTGTTAGATCTGTCTCCTCTGCTGGCCCGCACAATAGCAGTTCTCTTTGGTGACAATCCCTGGAACCCAACAGGAAATGTGTTTTTTTTTCACCATAGTTTGCAAGCCCTTCTTATTTGTTTGTACCTTCATGATTGTTGTAGTCTAGAGAACCGTTTTGTTGTTGGGCTTTACTGAAGAGGAGAACCCTACACCTGAGTTGGCTTTTGAAGCTGGGTCCTCCAGTCCTTGGAACAAGCTCTCGAACTTGAGAATCTGACAGGAAGTGGCTTTTTGCCCCAGCTTGTGAACCATTCTTTATCATAAGGCACCTTCGATACTGTCTTGAGTCTTGAGATCCTTTGAAGACATTTGATTCTAAGTGGTTCCAGATAGCCCCTTGCTGGCAATGTCTTCGTGGTTGAGTGTATATGGAATCCTTAATAGTAGGATTCCTAACTCCTTATGAGAGAGTTTGGTTTGTTGCTGGAGTCTTAATTGAGCATTTATAATGGCATGGCTAGCACTGCCCCCTTATACTTTCATGTGATCTGCTGACCAAGGAAAGCTCTGAGCTCTTTTGGTCTCTGGAGTCCAACCCCTCTTGTTAAACTGCATCTCTGAAAGTGCTGGAGTCAAAATTATATTACAGGTTTTACAACAGTTGTAGCTAGCCTTAGTAGGTTGATCCCATTGGTCATGTAGGAAGCTACAATGAAGCTATTATTAGCTACAAGCTACAAACCACATTATGAAGTTTGATCCTGAATGTCACCATAACTAAAGAGATCATTGTGGACTTCAGGAAAAATCGCCCCTGCCATGCTCACATCACAGACGACCTCACCTGGTCTGTGAACACTGGGTCTTTGGTCAAGAGAGCACAAAAACGACTGCACTTTCTGCGCTGGCTGAAGAGAGCCCATATACCACCTCCCATCCTGACAACATTTTATAGAAGCACCATGGAAAGCATCCTCACCAACAGCATCTCGGTGTGGGGCAGAAGCTGCACTGCCTTGGACTGGAGGCATGTGAGAAGAGTGGTAAGGACTGCAGAGAGGATCGTTTTGACCTCCCTCCCCCAACGCCCCTCTGTTCACGACATTGCTCCAAAGTGGTGTCCGTCCCGGGCCAGGAATATCATCAAGGACTTGTCACACCCACATCATGGCCTGGTCTCGTTGCTGACCTCTGGAAAAAAGGTTTTGCATCATTCAATGCAGGTCAAGCAGGTTCTGCAATAGTTTTATTCCCATGGCTGTCAAACAACTGAACTCTTTTTAATTTTAATGTTAAATGTTTTTTGTACATGTCCTGTGGTTACTGTTGTTGAGCTATTGCGTCAAAATGTTGTTCTGTGAACACAGAATGACAATAAAAAACATGTCTGTCTGTCAAGAGCTTTAAGTAGAACCTTCCCAGTTATGGGCAAGGTTCTCTGCTCCCTGTAATGATCTTGTTCTGACTTCCACTGTAGACAGCGACATCAAGTGGAATGGCTCTCTGTGAGCCTCCTTGGTGGAACTGTCTATAAGGTTTTGTAGGCCTTCTCTTGCTGCTGAGTCATCCCGTTGAGGCCTCCACTCATGCTTGGATAGCAGTGTTGAGTTGTCTGGCTCAACACTGCTACCTTGGTAGGCAGTCCTTAGCATAGAGTATAGTCAAGCAAATATAACCATGGTTCCCTGAGAAGGGGAATGAGAAAAGCATCTCATTGTCATTCTTCAGGGATACCTGACCATGTCTCCCCCAAACAAAAGAAGCTGTTAACTTGTATTACAGGTGCTTTTTTATACTCTGGTTTCGACATCATAGACTGGTTGACATCATAGATTGTCATTGGCCAATGTTATTGTTGTGTTTAGACACATGCTTCAGACACCAGTCACACTGGAGATATTCCCCAAAGTGTCCTAGTATGCAGTGTCTTGTTCCACTTGTCAGGGAACTATGGTTAAGTTCTTAACCTGAGACGACTTCTGAGAAGCATTCTAAATGTCTTGTCATAGGCCTCATTCCATCTCTATTTTGCTTTATTTTGCTGAAGATGAGATGAAATCCTATATTTCTGTTACAGGTACTTCAGCTTAATGGCTCTAAAGCCTGTTAAAAGCCTGGCTGCATGTCTAAAAATGTCTTAAACTGAGTAAGTAATTTCAGTCAGGCTATTGACTATGTGGGTAAAAAGCTCTCTAAGGGCAATTTTGATGTAGACATGGTGATTACTATCTGCAGCAGAGCTCAAGAGGTGAGCATCCTTTGCATTTCATTTCATTCCTTTCAACAAAAAACCAAATAACATTAAATCTGCTGTCTCACGCATATGTGTAATAAAGAGCTGAGTGTGAGAGAGATTGTCATGTGTGAATATTACAAATTTCTGGCTCTGTGTTTGTGTGTGTGCTTATGTGTGAGAACAACCAGTCTGGCTGTGTTTGCTCCATCCTTCACCCCTCTCATTTATCCTACAAGGCCTTTGTTGCATATGTGCTCTCATCAGACTTCGTCCGGCTAGTCAGGGACACACATGTTGTGATACTGACCCTGGGGCCCCTCTACAAACAAAGTGACCAAGTGCGGTCACAGGTCAAAACCTTGATGTTACATGTGAGAGAATAAAAACTTTTGTATATATATATATATATGTGTGTGTGTGTGTGTGTGTGTTTGATCAGGTGAGCAATTTTATAAATAATGCATTGCATATTGCATATATCTAAAGGGTATTGCTCAAAAATTAAAGGGAAAACATTTCATTGTATGGAAAACAGTGTCTTGGACGTTTTCACAAACAAAAGAATGTCATAGAGGTTTTGGAAAAGCTTTTAATTTTTATATTTTCACTTTAATTTTAGTTTAACTTAGGAATTCTGTTACGTGTTGACATATTTTATAAATTTTTGTTTTTACATTTTTTTAGCATATTTAGGATTTTAACTAAATAACTACATGTAACTTTGCAACTACCTTTTAACTAACTCTCAATGGAGTATTAGATTAGATTGTTCGGGTAAATAGGATAAGTTGACATGTAGTTACTTATAGTCAGTAGAATGTCTGTTGGGGTTTCATCAAAATAAAGTGTTAGCAGATGGGGTGAACTCCAGGTTAATTTGGGACATTTTTTCCCAGTCATCTCAATGGCAAAAAGTGTCCCAATCAACCCGAATTCGCCCTATAAACCAGACACGCTACTAATAGTCTAATGACTGGTAGTTTACAGGTAGTTGCATGTAAATGTACAGTTAGTAGAATGTTTAAATAATGTTTAGTTCAATTTAGACAAGACAAAGGAGATGATAGTGGACATGAGGAAGGAGAGGAGGACGCCTCAGCCACTGTTCATCCGGGAGCTTGAAGTGGAGAGAGTGTGCAGCTTTAAATACTTGGGTGTCCACATCAGTGAGGACCTCACATGGACACCTCACATCACGCAGGCTCAACAGCGGCTGTATTTTCTGAGGAGGCTGAGGAAGTTCGGCATGTCGCCTAAGATCCTCAGCAACTTCTACCGCTGCACCATTGAGAGTGTCCTGACCAGCTGCATCACTGTGTGGTACGGCAGCACTTCTGTCATGGACCGCAAACGCCTGCAGAGAGTGGTGAAGACTGCACAGAAGATCACCAGGACTCCACTGCCCTCTCTGCAGAGCATCTACCACCGCAGAGTCCACAGAAGAGCTGCCTCCATCATCAAAGACCCCTCCCACCCCCAACATGGTCTGTTCACACTTCTACCCTCAGGACGGAGGTACAGAAGTGTGAAATGCAGTGACTGCTAGACTGAAGAACTCTTTCTTTCCCTCTGCCATAAGACTCCTCAATAGGAGTCTACAATCACAACATACATAAACAATTGTTTACATTCTGCACTACCACACTTTATACCATAGGTGTCAAACTCAAGGAGCGCGAGAGCATTTTATTAATGGCCCGCGAGATGTCACGCGCTCCAGCTGACCCGCCGAACACTTCCTGTATTAAACAGGAAGTGGCTAATGATGCTTCGCGCTCGCGCTAGTACCGCGTGATTGTTATTGTCAATTATCCATAACTGTTCAGGCTCGGTACACAGTGCTTGTGCGCGAAATTCAGGTGTTGATCATCGGATGAGAAGAGCCCGCCCTCATGGCAGAACGTCTTCTTGCATGATTGACAGGTCAGACAGCATATCAGCGCCAGCTGTCAGAGTGATAGTACAAGCGCCAGAAAGAAAATACAGCGCAAAAAAAAAAAAAAACATTACGTCCTTAGGGACGTAACAAATATATTGAAATATTATTACGTGTAAAAAAAATTGTGATATAGTTTGTAAAATCTGCTATAACCCATGGGTTATATGCAGGAAAATACGGTATATGTTTACTGACATACTGCCGGTATACCCGTGTGTCTCATTTGCGGAGCTAATGTGGCAGTAATTAAATAATTTAATAAGACGGCACTATAAGACAAATGACATAAGAGCAAATTCAACTGAATGATTTGATTTGTTATTGCTGAAAAGCAAAAATTGTATTTAGATTTCCAGGTTTTGTTATGCAGCATGTCCATATTTTGAATTTGTATAATTTTGACAGGATATATTTTTATGGAGAGCAAAATCTTTTATATATAAATCTTTTTAAGTTTTATATAAAATGACATAAGAGTAAATAAATTTGAATGTTTGTTCTTTTGACTTTTACTTACTTTTACTTTACTTGTTTACTTTATTTCTAACTTGTATAATTTAGACAGGATATATTTTAATTTTTTTTAAGTATTTTTAAAATATTTTTATATTTTTAAGTTATTTAAGGTATAAGTTGATTTATTCCAGAATAATATTTCTGTCTGTTTTTATTAACATCTAATTTAAAAAAAGGTAAGTTTTAAAAGTTTAGTTTTAGTGTTTTCAATAAATGTTTATCCTGTTCGGCCCGCGACCTAAAGTTTTTGGGGATTTTGGCCCCCTGTGCAATTGAGTTTGACACCCCTGCTTTACACTATCAGAACTGCACTACCTCACTTTACATCATCAGGACTGCACTACCTCACTTTACTACTTTGCCCTTTTACATTTTTACATTTTTATATATTTGCTCTTCTTATTATTTATATATTTATCTTATTTTTTAGTTTACTACTTGTGTGACATTTACTGTGGAAGGCAAAGTAAGAATCTCATTGTACAGGGAAACATGCTTTCTGTCTGTATATATGACAATAAACACTTTGAATCTTTGAATCTTTAGATGAAATTTAGAAATATTTCCATGGTAACTTCTGAAATAAGTGTACATTTTTCATATAACAACATGGTTGTGCCATATAGTAACACATTTATTTTAAAAATGGAACAGTCTCTCTGACATTGATGAAGTACTATATAGATATGAACAATAGGTAATACAGAAGGGTTTAGTTTAGCACTAGTTTGAATGTAGGTCAGGGAAGCCAGCTTGAGGAGAGAGAGGATTGAGGGATAAATACTACACCTCAGTTTGGCCATGCCTTGGAGAAATCAGCAGCTGCTAAAGTTTGAAGTTAAACATTACAGGACTGTATATGTGTGCGCTCTTCTTTGTGTTTGTTGTGCCTGCTTGTTTGCTCAAGTTTCTTTGCTCAATTCTGACAAAAAGAGCATATCTTAACAGCAGATAAATTGGTAAGCAAACACAAGAGATCCTGAATGGTTGAAAAATGACATGCTTTAAGGGTTTAAATCTATCATTTAATCCAGGGGTTTAAATTAAGTCAAAACAAAACACAATAATCATGAATCAGAGACAAAAAGAAGTAGATCACACCATAACTTTTTTTTTTTAAAGTTCTTAGTACAGAAATAGTATATTAATTTTTTTAATTATACTTGTTTTAAGTGTACTCTGACCCTTGCAATTGCAATTAAGTTAAAATTGATCGTAGAACTGATGGTAAAATATACTTTAATGTAATTTCTATTTCTAAATTTCTAATGTCTATACATACATATACATTTGTAATGATAAGTTTGCAAATGTAATGTTGAGTAACACACAGCAATTAAAATTATAATCAAGAGCTGTGCTTTAATATGTTAGTCAACACATCATATTACTTCTTTAATTATTTTT
The DNA here is from genome assembly GCA_037043235.1 of Rhodeus uyekii. NCBI lineage: Eukaryota > Metazoa > Chordata > Actinopteri > Cypriniformes > Acheilognathidae > Rhodeus > Rhodeus uyekii. The sequence goes on from JAWRVZ010000078.1 coordinate 1,931,948, forward strand.
TTAAAAATAACTTTTCAAACACAAACTTTTATGTTTTGAATTATACCACACCTTTCTTCATTTTAAAACATTTGTTTAGGAGGACTCTCATATTACTGTTTTTTAACCACTTTCATTCATCCATCATGATATTTCCTCTCCCTCCATCAGTTTGGTGCCTGTCTCTGTTTCAGCATGATCCTTTTCCTCATTCCATTCCCTCAGATCATGAATAATAAATTGAAAATATGGTTTCATAGAGGATTTGACTGAGACTGAAATTAATCAATATTGTGTGTGTGCATGTGTGTTTGCATGCAAGTCTGCACAGTGTCCAGTGTTTCTCTGACCCTTCTCTATCAATAATGTATGCCAAAATGAGCCAACCACGCATTAAATTTGACCTTGGTTAATAATTAATGACAGGCTAGTGCTGCAGTCAGATCCGCCTTCTCTTTGGGTGGGCCATGCAACCCTCTTTGTTCCCTTTTATCGGAGTAGATTAAAGTGAGAGAGAGAGAAAAAAAGAGAGATTGTTTTAAGTGAGTGAGAGAGAGAAAGAGTGAAGGAAAGAGAGAGTTATTAATGGGGTTTAATTGCCATGGCTACAGTCCACTCAGATAGAGAAGTGGCTTTGTGTGTGTGAGTGAGTGTGCGTGTGTGTGTTTGTGTTTGTGTGTGTGTGTGTGTGGTTCAGTTATTATCTGTTGTGGAGAAAAATGTCCCTACAAATATAGAAAAATGTTGGTCCACATGAAGATGAAAAAATTGTACTAAATCTAAAAATGAGGAACGTTTTCTGTTATGGGTTAGAGAGGTAGGGTTAGAGTTAGGATTAAAAATCACCATGTCACAGAACTACCATGTGACATTCACAGAGGCCACCTATTGACTGTAGTGTAAGTGTCAGGGACTATATGTTTTATTTGGAGATAGCACAGAATGAATTTGATAAATACAATTTTGAATGTATCTGTATGGGCTTATTTCCCCAATACTAATTGGCCTTGAGATCCCCAGTGTTTATTTCACTGCTACACAAACTGTCAAGGGTGTGAAACAAGCTAAATACCTTGTGAGGCATGCCGAATGCTGAATTTTTCAACATTAATGAAAGAATTCATCTGAAAAGTAGTTTTTCTTTTTTTTGTTGCACAAATTAATTAATGTGAGTTAGTGTCCTTGATTGAAATGTGTACAGGAGCGGGGGAAACAGGCTAATGTCAGTTGCGTGAATTCTTTCAGAGAGCTGTTTTACTAATTTATAATATTATAATTTTCTGTCCTTTTAGTTGAATTATTTATTGCAGTATTATGTCTTGCTTAGTTTAATGGTTTCGTTGTCATGTTCTGTTTAGTTTATAGGTCATGGAGTTCTCATTCATTTGTTACCATGGATTCTAATTAATTCTCACCTGTTCCTTGTTTTGTTAATGACCTGTGTGTATATAAACCCCTCGTTCCATCAGTTCATGGTTTGGTGTTGTTAATGTTTGTTGTGTGTGTATTGCCTGTGTTAATTTAAGTCTGTCTCACGCATCTCTGTTTGGAATAAAAGTACACACACCAGTGACAATTAGCTAGATTCATTCTAGCCTCCATTCTAAGAGAGAGTTTAAAATGACATCTCACACATCAGAAAAGTAGAATGCAATAAACATCCTCAAAAACATTTAAAAAAAATTAAATGTGCAAATTTCACCCATCTCTGAATAAATACGGTGACATGGAGTTAGATCTCCCCTGGGGACCGAACATTATTTTTTTTCTCTTGACCATCCATCTTATTTATCATGGGCAATTAAATATAAAAATATTCATATGCCTATTGTGACACTGTGTGCTGCTTCAGGAAGCACACAAAGATGAAGGAGATATCTTGGAATATATATTTTATTTAATTCGAAACTCAGGATAGGGTAACAGCATCACTCTTCACGAACAAGATCGGACAAAGTCCGGAGAAAACACAGAGTAGATGTACACAGAGGATGAATGAGGGAACAAGACACAAGGTAATGATTATGATACAGGTGATTGGGGGGAAAAACACTCGATGGGAACCAAGGAAGTTAACAGATGACAGGACAAACACGACAAACTCATATACAAATTTTACCTTTCAGATATATATCTTTTACTAGAATTCTCCTTTGTCTGTCATTGGTTATTCAATTATTGGTTACTTGGTGATTTAGTACGTTACATTAATGACTTTTTAAAATATATATAAATATTAATAAGAAGAACTTACCCCTCTTTTACCCATCTTATACCCCTCTTTTAATGTTTTACCTTTTATGCTATAACAACCGAATTAGAAAAATTGTTAATATTTATTTCCTATAATTACACATTAGCTGAAGTATCAGTATCCTGTGCATGCTAAACATATATCTAAATACAGAAATCCAAATTGTGGTTGAAGGGGGGATTTTCCCCCAAGAGAAGACTAGTATTAATATTTATGCTTATTAATTCTGCTTTTGCGCTAGTCTAGGTGTCAAGTCTAGCATCTTTTCCCCTCTCTAGTTCATGTTACTCTCTACTGTTAAAAGATAATTAATTAATTAATAAAATTAAATAAAATCAAAAACTATTAAAGAATAACATTTCATTTAAATGGACAGACTATATTTTATTACAGACTTCCTCAGTTGAATCATGTTGTTCAGGTGTTTAATACCCGCGGCACCCTGAATGCCACGTATGCAGTCAGATCTCCCACTGTCCCCCTCTTCTTCTCGTCCTTCTCTCTTTCTTTCTGCTGCTAGGGAAACAATGCTTTTGACATTTAGTATGGTGGGTCATGTCCCTCCCTGACGCATGCTCCTGTTTATTTGGGTTTTTTATTGGACCAGATGACTCACTCTTTCCCTTGCACACGCCACATCGGTTACCACAGAAACCAGCCGGGTCTGATTGATCAAAAGTGGACGACTTAAAGGTCCGGATGCATCACAGGAGCATCAACAGGTGAATCACCATTAAGCCAGCTGACCCTCTCAACCTGAATGAAGTGATTGCGACATATTCATTTGTCATATTGTGACCTTTTAATAACAATTCCCTTCAGACATAATGAAACTGTTTGTGAAATTGATTTTGAAATGACCTGATGCCAACAGCGCTGTTTGTGCAGATGGTTAATTTTCTGTCTGGCGTAAAATTCACATCAGTTGTTGTGGGGTCATTCATTTATACTCACACTGGCCAGAGACTGCAGTTCTATAATACACACACTCAATATTTTTACAGGCCTGTGATGCGTGTCGTAATTATCATGTGCCCAATGTTTCTCACATTGCCTCTTTTCACTGCCATATAGCCACTGTCTACATTTTGAACAAGTCTCACTCGAAACGTTTTAACTTTTATGTTACATTTATTCCTTTGTCAGAGAATCTTCTCCAAAGCCACATATAATACATTCCCAGTAGTCCGATATTGATAATTTCATTTTCAAAATACAGAGTATCTGTACGTTTCTTTTAAGTAGAGAAGCCAGGAATATGAATCACATCAGTTGGCTTAATTTGTTTAGCAAGTGATTAACCTGTTTAAAACTTGTACTGTTCTCTCTATATGTTTGCTCCTTGCGTGGATATAGATAAACAGCCAGCCAAACTCTGTTCAAGAGCCAGGATGTGAGCACCTTGCTCCTTTATTGACTGGACATGTAATTTACATGAGCAGAAAATAATCGGCCAATGAACCGAGTAAAACTGTAAATAAAACAAAATAAACAATGAAAATATGAATAATCAAAATGACATAACAGTAACAAGTAAATTGTAAACAAACAGATCGCAAACTCAAATTAGCAGCGCCAACACATTAGCCAGCGCGCTAGCGCCGATTGGCAAAACATAAACTTTACCATTACATTAATCTCCCTTTAAACTCCCGCAGTACATTACACAGATGTTTGAACACTTACAGCCAATGCTTTCGATGGATTTTAGGAGAAGGATCAAATCAGATGGATGTCATGGATGAATCATGGAAGCATGGAATGTTCGCTGCACCACTAGCTCTTTGTGTACTTTGCTGAATGTGCGGTGCTCGTGGAAACCCGTCAAAATAAAAGTCCTCACAAAAGAATACACAAAATGGCGGCAGGTAAAATGAAACAAGTAAAGAAAATCACATATTGATGAAAACAAATAAGTATAAACACAACCAAACATTATAAATTATATATAGCCTCTAACAGAGGCAGAACACTCCCCGTCTGGCATTATTTATGCCATTATAACAGACTGTGCTTATTCTTACTTAGTCCTCTTTAGCTAATAGTAAGACCACATCAGAAATAGGTCGCAAGAATGTCTTCACATTACCCCCTGAGGTAGTTTTAACTTCTACTTTCCGAACCTTTCCGTCACTGCTTGGGAAGTCAGATGTGACTAAGCCCAATGGCCAGTCATTCCTTGGTGACTGAGTTGGTTTCAAAAGCACAACATCGGCTCCAGAACTCGTTGGCCAATGCTTGTACCTGTTTCCACTGACACCTTAGAAGATTCTTCTCAGTGTAGTTCTCAATTGGCACAGGTACTCCTGGCTTTTGGGTTAAAAGCATTGCTGGACTGAGTATGCATGGAGAATTTGGATCTGATGAGACTGGAACCAGAGGTCTAGCATTTATGATCGCTGACACCTCTGCCATCAGAGTGCAAAGTACCTCGTGAGTCAAGTTTGCATGTTTCTTCTGCAACAGCATACCATCTAGAATCCTACGGGCTACGCCAATCATGCGTTCCCATGCTCCTCCCATGTGGGAAGCGTGTGGAGGATTGAATTCCCACGTACAACCATTCTCATGGAGGTATGTCTGAAGATTAGCTTGGTTGTCTTTTGTTGATTGCATGTTTAGCTCTTGGCTAGCTCCAACAAAGTTGGTTCCTCGGTCCGATCTGAGCTGTTTTGCTGGTCCCCTCACAGCAAAAAACCTTTGAAGAGCATTGATGCAACTGGCAGAATTCATCGACTCTATGACTTCGATGTGTACTGCTCGTATACTCATACACGTGAAGAGTATAGCCCACCTTTTGTTTTCAGCTACACCTCCTCTGGTGCGTCGAGTAACCACTGTCCAAGGACCAAAAACATCTAACCCCACGTAAGTAAATGGAGGAGATGTACTCAGGCGCTCAGGAGGAAGATCTGCCATCTTTTGAACTTCTTGCTTTCCTCTGAGTCTACGGCATGTCACACAATGATGAAGGACAGAGTCTATCAGTCTTTTCCCTCCTACAATCCACAAGCCAGCCAATCTAATTGCTCCTTCTGTAAACTGCCGACCTTGATGATGCACTTTGGAGTGGTAATAACGCACTAAAAGTTTGGTGACATGGCTTTCTTTTGGAAGGATAATTGGATTTTTCACCTCTGATTCAAGCGATGCATGTCTCAGACGTCCACCAACCCTCAAAAGACCGTCGTAGATGTAGGGGTCAAGATTCTTCAGTACACTTGAATGTAAAACTTGTTCATTCCTTTGCAGAGCAGCATACTCTTCTGGATATAAATCTTTCTGGACATGTAGAAGTATTAGTCTTGTTGCTGCTGTCTGTTGTTCAGGTGTGTGTATTTTGTCACACTGTTGGGATGTGCTGATGGGATTTGAAATGTGAGAACGTGCTTGTCGAATCAAAAAGGAAACAGCTCTTAGCAAAGATTCCCAGGTAGAAAACCGCTGAAATCGCTCAGAGAAGAGACTTCTGCTAATTTGAGTAGCAAAGCTGGTTACACAAGGTCTGATTTCTGCATCCTCCTCAGGATTCACCAGTTTGAACAACTCACAGTCTTGAGCTTGGGGCAATTTGTAGAGGAAGTTAGGTCCTATGAACCACATTGTGTCATTAAGTTGTGAAGCATTAACAGATCTTGTCGCTAGATCAGCTGGATTCTGGTCTGTGGGCACATAATTCCACTGTTCTGGAGAAGTTGACTGGCGTATTCGCTGAACACGATTGTGCACATAAACAAAGAAACGTCTGGACTCGTTGTAGATATAACCCAGGACTACTTTGCTGTCACAGTAGAATTTCACTGCATTTGGCTTGTAATCCAGTTCGTCAAGGATGTGTTCAGCCATCTCTACTGCCAGCACCGCTCCACACAGCTCTAGGCGAGGGATGGAAGGCTCAGGACTAGGTGACAGTTTTGCCTTGCCCAACAAAAATCCCACTTTGATCTCGCCTTCATCAGTCAGAGCTCGAAGGTAAGCCACTGCCCCTATGGCCCAGTTCGAGGCATCTGAAAAGACACACAACTCAGTGTATGAAGTGTTAGAGAGTGAATGGTGTAAATATGTGCGTGTGATGTGTAGGTTACTTAGCTTTTGAAGTGAGGTTTTCCATTCTTCCCACTTGTCTCTTTTCTCTTTAGGAAGGATAGTGTCCCAGTCATTCACCTCTTTAGCCAGCTCACGTACCAGCCTTCTGCCTTGGATCGTTACTGGTGCCACCAAGCCCAAGGGGTCAAATAGACTGTTAACGGTGGAGAGTACTCCACGGTGAGTGTAGGGCTGATCGTTTTTTGCGACTTTGAAGGTGAAGGTATCCGTTTTTATGTCCCAGCATAACCCCAGACTTCTTTGTGTAGGCCAATTCTCATTACCAATGTCCAGATCTTGGAGACCAGAAGCAAGGTCTTCTGCTGAGAAAGCTTGCATCACCATGCCACTATTGGAGGCTATTTTGTGGAGCTTAAGGTTTGATTTAGACAGTGATTCTTGAGTGCGCTTGAGCAGGTCGATTGCTTCAGCTTCTGTGGGAAAGGACATGAGCCCGTCGTCGACATAGAAATGCCTTTTGACAAAGTGCGAAGTGTCAGTACCGTACTCTTGCTCACCCTGCTGCGCAGCTAACCGTAGTCCGTATATGGCCACTGCTGGAGAGGGACTATTGCCAAAAACATGTACTCGCATACGGCATTCAACCATTTCCTTGCTCAACTCACTGTCTCTGTACCAGAGGAATCTCAAATAGTTTCTGTTATCTTCTTTCACCAGGAAACCATAAAACATTTGTTGAATGTCTGCCATTATTGCAATGAGATCTTTCCTGAACCGTAGCAACACGCCTAACAAGGAGTTGTTTAGATCAGGGCCTGAGAGGAGCACATTGTTCAGAGAAATGCCTTGGTGTTGAGCACTGGAATCAAATACCACCCGTATTTGTCCTGGTTTTTGCGGATGATACACTCCGAAGATGGGTAAGTACCAACATTCCTCATTCTCCTGGACAGGTGGCGCTCTTTCCGCATGATGGTTCTGAAAGAGTTTCTCCATAAAAGCAGAAAACTGTTCCTTCATCTCAGAGTTTCTACTCAGTGTGCGACGCAAAGAATTCAGGCGAGACAAAGCTTGTTCCCGATTATTTGGAAGTAATGGTCTGGGTGACCTGAATGGCAAAGGAGCGACCCAGCATTTGTGCTCATCTTGGTGGAACTCCGTTTGCATGATCTTCAAGAATCTCTCATCCTCAAAGGACATGGCAGGTCTGTTGTCATTTTTGGTTGTCTCAAATACCTTGCGTCCAAGCGCATCTTCTTGCGTGCAATAAGTAGCATGATTAAACGAATTAACAGCTTTACGCTCCCCGCCATGGCACAATTTCTCTTTCACCTTGATGTGGTTCTGGCATGGAGTGAGAAGAGATGGGCGGCCATTCTCCAGGATGTTAGTTTTGAAGACATTTACCATTGGCTTATGAGCTTTGTCGATGCAGACATCACCTACAATCACCCAGCCCAAATCCAACCTCTGTGCAAAGGGTGCATTGTGAGGTCCGTTGATTTGTTGTCTTGCTTTGTGTACACGAATTATGTCTCTTCCCAGCAACATTAAGATCTGAGCATCAGGATCTAGCTTTGGAATGAACTGTGCCACAGATTTTAAGTGTGGATGTGCAAGGGCTACCTCTGGAGTGGGAATCTCAGATCTGCTACTCATTATCTCATTACACTCTATTAATGATGGAAGATCAAGACACATCTCACCATCCAATGTCTCTATTTGAAAGCCAACTGCTTTCCTTCCAGACATTTCCACGGAACCAGCACATGTTCTCAACAAATATGGAGAGGGGTTACTTTGGATTTCAAATAGCCGAAAGAACTCTGCTTTGGCCAGTGAGCGATTGCTCTGATCATCGATGATAACATATGTTTTGATGGCTCGTTCTCGCTGCCCTTGAGGAAATACATGCACCAAGCACATTTTCGCACAGGATCGCATTGAGTTACTTTCACCACAAACTTCTGTGCACCTTGAGGTTACCTGTGTGGTAGCGTTGTCCTGTTGTTCTGTGTCTGGCTCCTGCACCAGAGGTTTAGAGAGAGGTTGAGATATGTCAGGATGCATAACTGTGCAATGTCTGTTAGAATCACACTCCATGCATTTGAGTATCGTGAGACATTCTCTGGCTACATGATTTGGACTGCAACACCTGAAGCATCTTCTATACTCTTTCAGGAGGTTCTTGCGATCTGTCAATGGCCTTTTCCTGAAGACTCTGCATTTTGTCAGAGGATGTGGTTTGTTATGAATAGGACAGTACTTTGTCACATCTCTCTTGACAGTCTCTATCACATTTGCTGAATCTGACTCCTCGTTTGTGGACACTTCTGTTTTGTGCACCGACACAGGAAATCTACTAGTACTATGTTTATAGAAAGGTTTTTCATGCCTGACAACTGTATGGCTACTGTTTGAGAGCTTGAAACTAGGATCATTTCTAGCTTTAGCTTCACCACAAATGAAATTAGTGAAGAATGAGAATGGTGGAAAACTGACTTTGTTCTCTTCTTTGAAGCGTGAGCCAGCGAACAGCCACTTCTCTTGTAAACCTGTTGGCAACTTCTCTACAATAGGATTAATACCACGAGGGGTATCGAGATAAGCTAACCCAGGCAAGTATGCATCTCTTTTAGCTGCAAGCAGCTCCATGAGCAGGTCTGCAAGCTCTCTAAGTTTTACATTGTCTTTTGGAGATAGAGGTGGAAAGTTATCTAGACGCTTGAACAAAGCACTTTCAATCACTTCAGGAGTGGCATAACATTCTTGAAGCCTTATCCAAGACAGTTGAAGAGCAGCTTGAGGATTAGTAACATATACAGCTCGAATCCTTCTCACATGATCCGATGATACTTTCCCCTGCCATTTAACCAATAAATCTAACTCTTCACTGGCTGAGAGCTGCAAGTCTTGCGTAGCGTTAACAAATGAAGACTCCCATGCTCTGAAGTTCTCTGGGTTATCGTCAAACTTAGTAAGTCCTGTGGTGACTAGCTCCCTCCGTGCTAGGAATTTAGCAAAGTCTAACATAGGCGATGCTTGATTTTGAGCAAACTGTTGCATATCTGAATGCACTGCATACCTTTGTGAAGCAGGATCTTGATGTGGAGAAGCTTTGGATGCAGTGTTCGGTATGGAACCAGGCAGATTGTGCAATGAATCTGGATATCTTACACTCTGTTGACGTTCACTATCATAGAATCTGCTTTGCTGTTCAATATCTGCGTTGCCTTCATATGCTTCGTTCACACTCTCAGACTTCTCCATACCACGAGGAGTTGATTCCTTTAGAAAGGTTGGCGAAGCGTTATTCAGAGGTAAGGTAGAAATGTCAGAGCTCACCTGAGTCTGGTCCTTTACATATTCTTCAGTTCTCATTGAAATGACATGTGATGAAACTGAGCTTTTTTCACTGTGATCGTCATCACGTTCCATTGCAGCTGCTGTCTCCAACGCTTCAGCTTCTGCTAGAGCAGCAGCGGCCTCCTTTTCGATTTCCAATGCTTCAAGGTTTGCTTCTACCATAGCTCTTTCCTGTTCCAGCCTGGCTTTCTCTTTCTTCATCTCAAGCTGTCTTTTTGCAAACGCCATCTTAGCACGTGCAGCTTCTGCTGAGGCTCTGGCTTTAGCGGCAGCACTAGCAACTGAACATTTAGAGGAAGATGATGAGCGTTTAGAGCTGACCTCTGAAGTTGCTCTTTCTTTTCCTCCATTTCCTTCAGATTCCATGACTTTATCTTTTCGTTCCTTCTGCACTTGTTGATCCGTGGCTTTTACTATGGCTTTTTACTATGGCTTTTTACTGTACTGTTCTCTCTATATGTTTGCTCCTTGCGTGGATATAGATAAACAGCCAGCCAAACTCTGTTCAAGAGCCAGGATGTGAGCGCCTTGCTCCTTTATTGACTGGACATGTAATTTACATGAGCAGAAAATAATCGGCCAATGAACCGAGTAAAACTGTAAATAAAACAAAATAAACAATGAAAATATGAATAATCAAAATGACATAACAGTAACAAGTAAATTGTAAACAAACAGATCGCAAACTCAAATTAGCAGCGCCAACACATTAGCCAGCGCGCTAGCGCCGATTGGCAAAACATAAACTTTACCATTACATTAATCTCCCTTTAAACTCCCGCAGTACATTACACAGATGTTTGAACACTTACAGCCAATGCTTTCGATGGATTTTAGGAGAAGGATCAAATCAGATGGATGTCATGGATGAATCATGGAAGCATGGAATGTTCGCTGCACCACGAGCTCTTTGTGTACTTTGCTGAATGTGCGGTGCTCGTGGAAACCCGTCAAAATAAAAGTCCTCACAAAAGAATACACAAAATGGCGGCAGGTAAAATGAAACAAGTAAAGAAAATCACATATTGATGAAAACAAATAAGTATAAACACAACCAAACATTATAAATTATATACAGCCTCTAACAGAGGCAGAACAAAACTAATTATACCTGTTCAAATGTATTGTAGGGGCTTCTGTTATTTTCACTTTTCATTCTATTGCTCTATCATATTTTATCTTTCATTTAATAGCACAGTGAATATTTAGAGCTGCTCCAGAACGGAACCAGGTTTTAAGGTACAGAAACTGTATAAAGTAATCAAATGTAAAATATCACTGCATAGACTTAACTTAAATTGAAAATAGACTAATCCTTATCAAAGTTACAAAAGTTATTCTGTTTACACCAAATTCTGACTCTACCATCTGAATGTCTCAACAGAAATTTGTGACTCATCAGACCAGGCAACATTTTTCCAGTCTTTAACTGTCCAATTTTGGTGAGCTTGTGCAAATTGTAGCCTCTTTTTCCTATTTGTAGTGGAGATGAGTGGTACCCGGTGGGGTCTTCTGCTGTTGTAGCTCATCCGCCTCACGGTTGTGCGTGTTGTGGCTTCACAAATGCTTTGCTGCAAACCTCGGTTGTAACGAGTGGTTATTTCAGTCAAAGTTGCTCTTCTATCAGCTTGAACCAGTCGGCCCATTCTCCTCTGACCTCTAGCATCAACAAGGCATTTTCAACCACACAAAACTGCCGCATACTGGATGTTTTTCCCTTTTCACACCATTCTTTGTAAACCCTAGAAATGGTTGTGCGTGAAAATCCCAGTAACTGAGCAGATTGTGAAATACTCAGAACGGCCCGTCTGGCACCAACAACCATGCCACGCTCAAATTTGCTTAAATTACCTTCCTTTCCCATTCAGTTTGGAGTTCAGGAGATTGTCTTGACCAGGACCACACCCCATAAATGCACTGAAGCAACTGCAATGTGATTGGTTGATTAGATAATTGCATTAATGAGAAATTGAACAGGTGTTCCTAATAATCCTTTAGGTGAGTGTTTATTCAGTATACGAATAACATATTTGACAGAATTACAAACTTTTCAGCAATATCTGTAAAAAAGGAATGCGCTCAGAACATTCCTTGTGTTTTGCTAATAGACAGCTTCAGCTATGCGTGTACATTTAATTTGGCTTATTATTCTGTTAATTAGATACATTTACTTCCTAGACGTCCCTGATATTTCCATTATGCTCTCTGTTCGTCTGTTGTCAGTGTCTCTTTGTTTAGATACAAAGACTGTACACCCGCTGTGTGGATTTTGGTCTCAAAAGTGCAGTACGGCCCGATACCAAAACTGCATCGGTATCGTTGCACCCCTAATTTTAACCATATTTCAAAGATATTAAAATAATTGTTTCCACTTTATAGGTGTCTTTCATTATGTAATAACATTTAAATTAATAATTTGATACAATGCACTTATAAATGTGTACATACATGTTTTTGTTATGTACTAATTTTAAAAGTATTGATGTAATTACAGCCATAATTAATCTATGATTACTCTGTTGACCCTTCCTTTACCCCTTTATCCACCCTTAAACCTATCCATACCAACAGGCCTGTCCCTAACCTGACCCGTATACCACCAATATAGCAGTAAAAATGTTTTGCAATACAACATATAACTCATTGTTCATATTTTCTGATGTAAGTTCATAGTAGGTTAGGACACCTAATTCAAAGTGTGTCCAAATTCTGAAATTACAAGTTCTTAAAGGCTTCCTATCTAGTGACACCCCTAGCTAAAGATCAGCTAATTGCATTTAATACAGATTTAAACCATTCTTGAAATTAACTTGCAATTAAGTATCTGAAGTCCTCTTTATGTTAAAATGTGCATTTTTCAGAAGAGTAATTATCTATTTATTAACTGGTCTAATTTATTTCAGTTAAATGTAAGCAAACATGTTGATCTATCTGTCTTTTCTTGTTCCAGTTTTAAGATCTGCAAAGTGCACTAGTCTTTATGCCAACATTCAAAAGCTTAGTTATAAGGAGACTTTCAATCATAGGGCTGCATTAAATAACTTTAAACAGTATCGTTTTGGTCATGCTTTCTCATAGCTGATTGCACATAACACAACTTTGCACATAAAATGAATCTCTTCTAATTAAGACACCATCTAATGGTTTTCATTTAATAATTTATCCAACATCCACATCAAGTCTTGTTTTCTATTTAATCTAAATTTCTCTCTCTCTCTCTCTCTCTCTCTCTCTATATATATATATATATAGACAAACGTCTGAACACTTGAGCACAGGAAGTTGTGGTAAATTCTTAGAAACTCGACAGGAAATGTCGCTCACATAATCACGTGCGGATTATTTTACTACCATCCTTTTAAATACAAGGCAAAACTGCATCAAGATGTTATCATTATTGTTATCAAGTAATTTCTGATAAGAATAAAACATCTCTGACATCACTGGGCTCCACAAGCCACTCAAAATGTCTAGCCAGTCACAGTTGGTCATGTTGTGTGAACTCTCACCATAGACAAGGCTTCCCACTGGCTTCATCCCAAAAGTTTTGATGAATTAAATCTCTCTTTTGTCTGGATCAGCTCTAGCTTTGGTCTTTTAATGAGGATATCAACAGTAGGATCTATTTTTGGAGGCATTTTAAGAAAGACTAATGAAGAGGCTGTTAGGTTTAGTGTACCATAATGAGGTAAAGATTGTCCGGGGAAGCTTTCGATGAAGGCGCTTTTCTTTTTTCAACATTTTATTTCACTCATAAAAATCTATGAGAATTCAGAGTAAAATAAATTCAAATCGAATCTGTCTTCATATTGGAAGTTGATATGCGCAGTCTGCCTGAATCCATTCTACTATTATTATATAACAAATTATTAGTAATAGCTGCTCAATTTTGCGATTCAAGTTGTTTTGAGCTCAGTAATGACAGGTGGTGAATGGCCATATTTAATATTTCAACAATATTACAGTGTTGAAAAGTCCTCTTTACGATGAATGACTGCAAGAAACACCATTGAAATAAGGGTCTTTAATATCAAAGCATTAATTCAATTAAATTAACATCATGCTGTTGACTTGTCAGACAAATTTTGATAAAGCTAGATGTGTAAATCAATGCAGTATCAGACAGTGCAGCCTCTAATAAGAGGAAACATTTAAGCTTCGACATGCACTCAAGGAAATCATAGAATCATCAAGGAAATGAACGGTGACCCTTTCGTCATTCACCGCTCTCTATCCTGCATCCTTCATCCATCTCTTTGTCTCTGGGGGAGACCAGTTAGCCCATCATTCTGACAGCTTTTTAATGGCCACATAAAACAGCAGGATCTAATAGCCCACCGGAACTGGGTATCTGAGAGCCCCTGACTGCTCCCATATATGATTTCAAGGGGTCACACAGAGGGGAATTCAAAGCATCGTATTCCACAGAGAGACAAATTAGGTAAGGATGGGAAGAAAATGCATTCATATCCACTGACTCATCAAACCTCTCTAAAAGGACCAATTTCAGTTTTACTAAAAGATAAAAGGGTCAAAGAGAAATGTCCAAGATGACAAAAAAGACAAAAGAAACTGTATATATATAATGACAAAAAGAAAAAATATATATACAGTACTGTGCAAAAGTCTTAGGCTCGTTGTTTTGTGTAAATATACTAACGTGCCTAAGTATAAATAAGCAGTTATTTATATATTTTGCTGTAATGTGTCACTAGGAAGTATCAGTTTATATTTCCAAACATTAATTTTGCCATTAATTGTAATAATCCAGTGATATTTTTATATGCAAAAGGCCGGTGCTCCACACAGAGATCTGATCTCACCATCATTGAGTCTGTTTGGGATTACATGAAGAAACAGAACAAAGTGAGACAGACTCAATCCAGAAGAACTGCAGCAACATCTTCAAGACGCTTGAACAAACCTTCCTGCAAAAATATTTTTTATAATAATATCAGATTTTTACTTGCTTTGACATACTTTCAAGGGTATAAAAGGAGGATCTTTTACAGAGTTTCCTGTTTATTAGTTTCCTTGTCACATGACAACAAAATGGGTTCTTACATGTTGGTTACAACACATTTTGATTTGATTTGGCTGACAAGTCAATGGCTGGCATTCTTTAGTACTTGCGAATTCCAGACAAAGAAAGGTCACTGGTGGCTTCATTTGTTGTCGCACAGAGCAATGACAGCATGAGAGACAAGTGAGAAATGTCATTCACTCTTTCTGACACAACAGAGAGGTAATGAGCTCCATCAATTACTGATGTACCCAACAGAGGACAAATCGATTGTGACTGTTCTTGAGTTCTCTGCTTATAGCACAGGAAATTAACAACCAAATACAGCTGATCTATCAATATTTCGGTTGCATCACAGCATTTTTTGAAAACAATAACCTGACCCAACAACAGACATATGTTAAGTCAAAAATGTGCAAGTTTCTTGCGTATCTAAGTGGAATTATGAAATCCGGAGGGTTAGCAGCTCTGAAATAAAGAGCTCATTAATACTGACACTCTGCAGCTGTCTGTAAACTGACATAGTTACAATTTTTACCATTTAATGCCTAACTAATTGCCCAATAAATGAAGATTATGGGTATATGAAGTGGCCTGCTGTTGCAACGGAAGGGATTTGGATTACAAACGAAAGTCACAAAAGGCAAATGATTTTAGGAGAGGGTCATTATGCTGGAACAGCAGCCGTTAAGGATTTGCGTCATCTGTTTACACAAGGCCAGGAGCTTACAGGATAACTAAGAAAGGGAAAAAAAGAGGAAAGAGGCAACAGGCAGTTGCTCGTGGAGAGCTGGAACAGGTGGGAGATTTTTTTTACTGATCAGGCTACAGTAGCAGCAGACTGGACAGAGAGGGACCGCTGGGACATGCACATGGTGAGCAGGTGCTCGTCAGCTGCACAGCATTGATCAACTTCCTGTGCAACTACCACTAAAAGATGGAGAAAGAGAGGCAAAAAATGAGACAGATGGAGGAACATAGAGAAATTTGGAAGGGAAGAGTGGGCTACAAGAGAGACCAAGGGAATTATTACAAGTGTGAAACAGCACATATCTGAAAAAGGCAATAAGATACAGTTAGGCAACAAATCGAGAGGGAAGCACAAGTCAGTAAAATTTGAGAGTATGTGCAGTTAAAAAGCATACGAGAAAAGTACATGAGACGGATTTAACTGTGCTTTCTGAAGGGGACCTTTAAAAAGCTTTCTGCTAAAAAAAGAAGGGGAAAAATGAGAGGAAAAAAAGAAAGAAAAACAGTGCAACAAAGGTCTCAGCTGCTGAGGTATCCAGCCGAACAGCTGGTGCCAAGAACAAGGTTGGATGACAGAGTGTTTTCAGTTTAGACTGGAAATATGCCAATCTGACCCAACCTCACTCAGGGACGCGCTCCAACCAACGGCGAAGGCCTTCGGTAAGATTATATAACTCACTTCCATTGGAACAGAGGCGGATTCAGACCTCAGCTCTGCAGAAAGAAATGATATGCTTTTAATTTGCAAACCCCAGTACAGTTTGGGCAGAAAGCGTTCAGCCCAGAGACACTATAAAAAGCAAAAGAACACAACTCCCACCATTTATGCCCTTAGAAAAGGAAATAACTTTCCTTTCTACACTACTTTTTGTGGTCTGACAAAAGAGAAAAGGAAAAAAAAAGAGAAGAATATATTGTCTTCACTCCATTTACCAGCTGACTCTTTGAAAGACACGTTCATTTATTTTTAACATGGGAGTCATTTGCAAAGAAAACAAATGCTTGGCCTTTTTTTTTACTTTGCCGAGATTAAATTACTCTAAAGATAAAGCGCAGACGATTGATAATCACTGCAATAATAATCTCAGGAAGCCCCAAAGCCTTCATGACCTCACACAAAGATATCGTGCATGCATGCTAAATTGCTCTCCTTCATCTGTCTAGTCTCCGCTCCCGTTCCTCAGCGACAGAGCTCCTCACAGACAAATTGCTCTTCTCCTGTGTGTTTCTCTTTGAGCCACAGTGGGGTTAATGAAAACGCCACAGCTTGGCAGCCCCAACTATCCACCAGCAGACCGCCAGAAATGATTTCCAGCCTTACGGCATAGTTGAGCCTGGGCCAACCTCCCACTAGAGCCGAGCTCCATCTACAGTCATCGGCGCAATGTACAGAAATAACACTGGTCCTGCTTGCATGTTTAATGCCCCAGAAAAAGCCCCATTCATTTAGTCAGGCTTTAAATAACCGCCATAATGTATGGTAGGTAGAAGCTGTCCTCAGTGTAGGTCACGTACTAGCCAGGCTGGAGTCAGGTACTTTGACACATACCGATTTATTTCTTTTCTCACACACTGAACAGCTTATTTCCTCTCAGCTCTCATTTGGCCACATGCAAGAAGAGAAATGGGCAGGATTTGTGGTGTTTAAGTGGGTGAATACAGAGTAGTGATAATTTATCCAGGCTGATTGATATTTGGCATACATAACTGTGCCCATTTGTATGATTAACAAAAGTGCTCATTGAAGCTTGTGTCAATTTCAAAATAAGTATCTTTCTTTTAATTAAATATTATGTAAAACAAACAATGATTTAGATCATGGATTTTGTACAGATCTCTTTATGCATATAACTGTGGTGCATGTATAAAAAGCCTATGATAAAAAAACAAAAACAAAAAAAAAATATTATATATATATATATATATATATATGCTATATCACACAAATAATGTTTGATTAACCAAGTTTCGGGAAGAGCACGTTCAAGGATGAAAGCAATGAACTCATCATCAGTAATTACACCTCATCCTATCTGCATGAGAAGAAGCGTGTATATAGCCATGTTCGACTCACCTACATCCCTCGACAGTTTACGGTATCCCTCCACCACCCCGACTCCTCACACTTAATTGTTCCTATCTAAGTCAGGAATACGGGGGGAGTGCTCCAGGTTCAGGCCAAATACCAAGCTCAGAGCCCTCTCCTCGGACAGCACGCCAAATACGCATACCTTTACTGCTCCTGAATCATTGGTAAGTGTGAACTCGTGAAATGGGCACAGTTATGTATGCCAAATATCAATCAGCCTGGATAACATATCACAACTATATTATCCTACTATTTACTATTTACTATAATTATATATAGTTATTTATATATAGTTCAAAGACATTAACGGAACAGTTGACGCAATAAACAATAAGCATCAATAAATGAAATATTCAATTTGAAAATCTTTATATACTTTTTATATTTTGTTAATATTATATGCAACAGTCAATGGGTATCAAATTCATCAATACACTGAGGATTAGAAAACTACAAGCTGATCCAACTTCATCACAGCAACTTGTAATGTAAGTCAGTAGTGTGTGTGACCCCCATGTGCCTGTATGTACTCATAAAAATGTATGGGCTTCTAACAAGATGGTGGATGGTGTGCTGGAGGATCTCCTGGCTTAAACCTGGGTTAGGGCATCAGTAGCTCCTGGACAGTCTGTGGTGCTACTTGGTGGCTTCGGATGACCTGATACATAATGTCCCAGAGGTTCTCAATTGGATCCAGCTCTGGGTAACATTGACTGAGAGCCAGTCAATGCTTTCGTTACACACTCTAGTCACATGAAGCGAGATTCCCAGAGCCACTGCACTAGCAGAAAGTCTGATAATGGCTCTGAGGTTTTAATCCTGGTATCTAACAGCAGTAAGGGAACCTTTGTCTAGCATGTGGAGGTCTATGTGACTCTCTTGGGATGTTCCTACCAGACCATTACTGACCTTTTATTTTCTTATTTTTTTTTCTCAAAATAAAACTATATATTGCCTAGACCTTTATAAAAAGTTTGATATATGAGTATGTCTTTATCCGAATACACACAGTATCCTTGTGTAGGGCAATGTTATACTACATAGTATATCTCATTTTCCAGATTGCTGATCTCATCTTCCAATTAACACATTATAAACATTAACACCATGGCTTAAAAATATGTACAGTAATACCTTGAGATATGAGCATCCCCACATACGAGTATTCCAAGATACAAGCAATCCTTCAAGCTATTTTTTGCTTTGAAATACAAGTAAATATTTGAGATATGAGCACGCTTACAGGTGGCTGAGCACTTGGAGTCCACGCCTTCACTTCACATGTTCATCGACTAAAATAAAAGTGAGCAAAAACAGTAGTCGAGAGAAGATCACATGTGTATTGCTGCAGATGAATGATATTCTAATAATCTAATTACATCAGTTTTTTGCTCGTTTCTTTTTGGCATGGATTTTCTACCATAGTCGACTTCCGTGCGCTTCTTCCACGAGTGCTCCGTATTGTGTTTGCATAATACACATAATCTATATCAAGTCAAGTCACCTTTACTTATACAGCGCTTTTTATAATACAGATTGTTTTAAAGCAGCTATACAGTGGTCACAGGAAAACGTTATAAACAAAGTTTGTTTGGCTGAACAGCAGCCTTAAAAGAGCAGGCGAATTAATACAATTGATGAATATTAAGTGTTAAGTTTTGATTATTGATTGATTTTATTGATTGATAGTTTGATTATTATATTGATAATTTAAGTCCAATATTAAGTCCAATTTGGTCCGATTGGAAATGGGTTCATGATCTTCACAGGGGAGGGTTTAGTAGAGTCACGGTCTCCGCAGACACTTCAGGGCAGTGCTATGCTTGTGTCCGGTGTAGGTCCTTCATCTGATCTGGATACGGCGCGGATCCAGCTGACCACGGTAACCTCGGAATAAACAGAGACCAATATCAGCGTAGATGCCATTCTTCTTCTGATGTATCGAGTACATCAGATGTTATGGGAATGTTCCCGGTTCCGGCTGACCTAAATTATGCAGCCTAACAATCATTTGACATGATTTGGATTAAAAATGTTAGTATAATGTGTTGTGTACGCCAGGTTGAAGAGATGTGTTTTTAGTCTAGATTTAACTGAATTCTGTTTCCTGTAGCTATGCAATACCAGCCATTTTTCCTATACATAAAGATGTAAAAAAAAAAAAAAAAAATTACAAAAGGCGGATATGTTCCAGTCTCGCCACAGAGGTCATGACCAGGTTATGAATGAGATAAAATAATTACTGTGAGCAACCGAAAAAAGGAAGCAGTAAATTACCCCTCTGCTTTTAGAAAGGGCAGAATAACGTGGCCATTACCAAAAGGTTGTGATATGGGTTAATTGCTTTCTCAATCCAAATGATGACACCCTTAAGTAAAGTTTATCTGGAACAGCTGTGACTGATCTCTTAGCACACTTGCAGGGGTAATGACAGGGCACAGGCAAGGAGACCAGAGCCAATGATTTTGTCTGAGCTATGAATAAATAAAAAAGTTAAAAAATACAGAATAGAAGGGGTTATGCTGTTTGTCGTTTTGATGACAAAAGGTTTTAAAAATTACATTTTTAGGCTGCTCTGCTCCATTCTTATTTATGTATTACCTTAAATCCCTTAAAATCCTTTAATCATTCAAATGCTTATTATTATTACTATTTTTATTATTATCATTATTATTATGTTGTTAGGTGGACAAAGTACAAATGTCAGATTTGAGAGAGCGAGGACTCAATATGCTGGGTGGGAAGGGTTTTATTGAACAAAATTAAAACAAAATACAAACACAAACAATCCCAAGGGGGAAAAACATAACTGGACCGGCTAGACAAGACAAGAAAGGCAGAGACAAGACAGATGAACGACCATGACGTGACCCAGGACAGCAAACACAAAGGGATTAAATAGACACAGGAGGAAGGATAAAGGACTGGGCACCAGCTGGGGTAAATCAAACTAACAAGAGAACAAGATGGGTGGAGTTACACAGTGACAATACATGAACACGCAGCCAATCCAGACGCGCATTGATCACGGGAATTTCTTGTGTTCACAAGAAACAGGACAAGACAGCACAGCTGGTGAAAACACAAACTGTGCGCAACATGAGACAACATGAAAGCACACGGCCGATGTAAACACGAACTGCGTGCTACAACAATGCAC
Organism: Rhodeus uyekii; assembly: GCA_037043235.1. NCBI lineage: Eukaryota > Metazoa > Chordata > Actinopteri > Cypriniformes > Acheilognathidae > Rhodeus > Rhodeus uyekii. The sequence continues at coordinate 1,952,616 of JAWRVZ010000078.1, forward strand.
GCAGACACGAGAGAGAACGGTTTGAGCAGAGCTCGAAACCACGGCTACTCACATGACGTAGAGCACAGGAGGACAAACAAACACTAGTCTTGTGTGCTCACGACAATGACAAACACACAGGTCATGAATGTCCGAACCTCGACACAAAACTGAAACTGAACAAGACCAGTCTGGGGATCGGACATCATAACCCGCAGATAAGACGTCACACAGACAAGAGAGCGCCCACAAAACACAAGACATTATGGAAGTGTCAGAGCTCTGCCACAACACCAAAAAATGACTAGACCGAATGTGGCAGACCCTGACAACAAAATCTCTGGATCAATTCACTTAGCAAGGATTTCTACTACATCATTTTTAACTTAAGTACTATTGAAACTAATTAATTGTTATGTTTATTTTCCAGTAGATTTAAATAAACTACAGCAGCTTTATCACGCTTGTTTGCAGAAAATCGCACAATTAAAAGAAGTAACGAAAATTAACGTTGCCTGGGAACTAAGGCAAAAATGAACACAGGAAACTGTTGAAACTTAACCAAAACAGATTATGCATGTGAACAAGCTCAAGATTGTGGTCACGGTTCAAGTACGGGAGGACTCAAGTGCAGGGAAGGAGGATTTAATAATAACAAAATAAAACATAAACACAAAAGAACATACCCACGAGGGGGGAAAACATTACTAGTAAACATTAACTTAAACACAATAACATAACATCCAAAGAACACAACAAACCGGATGGAACGGGAAATCAGAAACTGGGAATGCAGGAACAGACGAGGAATGACAACGACACGACACAGGACAGCAAACACACTGGGATTAAATGGGGAACACATGAGGAGAGGTAACGAGCTGAGAACAGCTGACAACACTTAAGGAAACAGGGTAACAAGATGGGAGGGGTTTACAATCATAACACACAACAAAGGGGCAGTGTCAGAGCTCTGTCAAGCAACACACTAGAAACCCAACTTAAGGGACATAACCCTGACAATTGTAGGATCAATTTCTTCTCCAGGAATGCATGAACTGATAAAAAAGAAAAACGTATACTGTGGAAAGCAGGACGGGACTGTTAGCCATGGGAACGAGCAAGGTGGCGTGAGTGTTAATGAGCATCATCTGCACTCCACACCAGCCTCAGGTCCCATGGAGGAGTTTCGGAAGAATAAAAGGAGGAGTGATGATAGTGCAAGATGAGAGAGGACCAGGTCTGGGTTTTATGGTGTGTTTTGATTGTTTATATGTGACAGTCGTCCTTGAGGGGCTGCCTCTTTACTTTTGCTTTTGTTGCTTGTTTATTTATTTTGATATTAAAGTTTATTTTGACTTCTGTCTCCTCTTTTCCTTATTAACGAACTTTGTGACATATATCTTAAATCCAATCAGCGCAAGTTGTTTTGGATATAAGAGGCTGCCAAATCCATAAAAGAAGAGACACTTGTTTTGTCCACAGACAAACACAGGCACGCACACACACGCACACATGTACACAAACACACAAACAAAGAGTCCCTTAGATGAACAGTCATCCCACATCAGATGAAAACTTTATTCCGCAGGCATGTCCAAACCTGTTCTCTCTAACATAGGATACAGCTGAGGGATTTAAGCCTTATTACTGATCTTTGTTTACATCTCTGCAAAATTAGCTTCATTACACTCAGTCTCAAGGGATGAAGACTAGTATTGTGAATATTAAATTAACATTGTCAGAATACTTTAAAATATTATTTTGGGTGAATACATTACATCACTGGGTTGAAGCTCGTTGGAATATCATGTAAATCCCATATTACATATATTGGGTGAATCATCATGTTAAACATCATGTTAAATTGTGCTATTTTGTTAAATAATATCATACTCTTAGCTTCAATCTGACATTAAAAATAGCTTTGAATTTATGTTACTATATTAAGTAAAAAGAAAGACAGTAGAATGATACATGAAAATTGGTTTGACGTATCTTCCAGCACAGTTTGAAGAGCAAGGAGGAGATACACGGACACAGGCCTTACACGAGGAGACAGGGACTTTGAAGAGCAACAACCCAACAGCAAGACCAGCATCTGCACATTTGTGCGAGGAGGAACAGGATGATCACTGCCAGATCCTACAAAATGAACTCCAGAAGGCACTGGTGTGCATGTTTCTGACCAAACTGTCAGAAACAGATTTCATGAGGGTGGCATGAGGGCCCGACATCCTCTAGTGGGACCTGTGCTCACAGCTCAGCACCGTGTAACTCGATTGGGATTCGACAGAGAACTCCAGAATTGGCAAGTTTTCCACGAATGTGAAAGAGTGATGGAAATGCCGTATGGAACTTTATGCTACCTGCAACATCATCCAGCATGACCAGTTTAATGGTGGACAGTAATGGTCTGGACCTCTGTTTCACATTTCATTCTCCTCCAAGCGGCAGTAATATGTTGCACACAGAACAGACTCAGTTTAATGTTAAAGCACACAGAGGGAAATAATTGTGTATAAACATATGGCTATATTATACTTGAATAACTTATTTTCTTCAACTCTTCTTCAGATCATGCATGGCCTCATATGGGAATTTATCAATACTCTCAGTTTCTCATAAAAAAAATAAAATAAAAAAAGTTCGCAAGCAAGCTGCTCTATCATAATTACAGCAAAAATAGCCCCAACCTGTAATTGTTTAATAACAATTAAGCACCTAAATTATATTAAGAAAATGTGTTATTGCAACTACAATAATTCTTACAGTAATAAATAAGAATGTTTCATGGCAAGAAATAACCATCAAATAACTGGATGTTTTTAGAGAAAGTATAAATTGCAAAAACAGATTACATAATAAAATTCCATTGGGACGTACACGTACCCCATAACTGAACTCAATCACAGCAGGATTTGTATTCCTTGCTTGCAGCTATGCGTTGAAAAGATTCCTGAATCATGATGGTAATTTTCAATGAGCATCTCAAATAAAAAATGGGAATGTTAATGATAACAGGGTGCAAATGTGATTTGATCTGTGAACATATGGCATTAACACTAACAATCATAATTTACAGTAAATAAATCAATATCTACATACATTTTATATGTTCTAATTTCAGTATGATACAATATTCAATGAAACATTAACAATAAAACATCTTATATGAAAGATTCAGTGGTTAAATACCCATTACAAAATGCCAGGCTGCTCCCTAGAGCAGAAGTCATCTCATCCATTACATATAGTGTGGTTGCATTAACTTGCAGAATTGCAAGCGTGTCCATTAGGAGAGTGCATGTCCCCTATGCTTTTTGTGAAGGTGCTATAAAACTCAGTAAATCTCAGAAATGGTCCAGATAAAAATTTTTAAAAAATCTTTCATGGAGGCTGAATCTAAGATGCCACTGCGATCTGTGAAAAAAACACCACAGCTGTAATAAAATGTGTGTTATTGTAAACATAACTAATTTGCCAATTGATGTAAATGAAGCAATTCTTGTGTCAGAGCATCACTGTCTGTATAAAGTGCTTCAGGTTCAGATCCTCTGCATATTTATAAATGACCTTTCATGTCAGACTTTGTAGTTAGGATGCATTTAGTATAAGTCATTTTGTTTATCCTGAGTCGGGGAGCATGAACAGTAATGTCAAAACATCTAATCTAGACATGTCTCCACGGCCGGTAATTTGTTTGGTATCGCAGCAGCCTGGTGGACTGTCAGGCAGTGACAACACAAGAATTAGAATAATTAATATCAGCTGTTTTGTATGGCAGATTCATCCACGAGTAGTAATAGATGCCTTTCTCAGTCAATGCATATGAAATACTGGATCCCATCCCATTAATTGAGAAACTAGCACCGTGAATCTTGAACTGGGGAGGGCAGCTAGACCCCCAGTGCTTGTAATCTACCACATCACTAAAAGATTAAATGAACGTGGGAAATCAAGCACAGACCTCACAGTATTGTAGTCTAAGATTGTCTTTAAGAGACATTAAATCGCATTGTGCTAAATAAAATACAAATGATGTTAAAATATTCAGAATTTGTGGAGGCCAGGTGAAACACACTGCTAACTCATAAGCAAGAGTCAACAATTTGAATGTTCTAAGAAATATGAATATTACATCAAAGTAGAAGTGGGCACATACTCTTTCTTTCTTTCTTTCTCTAACACACACACACACACACACACACACAAACTCTCGCACAGAAATGTGTTGTCAGCATTTCTCTGATGATTTTATCAGTAAAAAATAGTTTAGCAACTTAAAACCTACTTGATATTTCTTACTAGTGAGGTAATAAAAGCGCTGTTCTTGAAGCAGATGAACTTACAGTGGATACACTGCTGTCAAAAACTGTTGAGAGATGCACAGATTCAGGTAATTAGCTTAATCCCTTCCTCCCTCCCCCTCTCTCTCTCTCTCTCTCTCTCTCTCTCTAATAACTGCATGAATAACTGCATTAGTCTGCTATCAATGGTTTAAGACTTCATTACTAGCTCTAAAATGGCAATTTGTAATTAGCAATGGAGGCATGGGAAGAGATGTGTAAGAAATGTAATTCTACAACATTGTTCAGATATTGTATTTAGAGAATTTTGTCAAGCTTGTGAATTTTTGACAAAATGCTCTTATATAGATGACTAATTGACAGCATCTGTCTTGGTAGTAACCGTAGTATAAGCAGAATAACTGACACCAGTCTTTTGACTTATTAGAATACAATGCAGACATGGCTGCACTACCACGTCGAGTGTGCATTATTTTTTGAATAATTCAATGGCCCGTTATCTAAATTAATTTGAATTTTTATATGAATTCACATTATATCCTAGCAAAGTTTTATTGTTAACACAACTGTTTAGAAATATTTTAAATGTAAACTCTTTCTATGCCTGGGCAAATGAAACACTGCACATAATACTTTGTAAAAATGAATACACTACAATTTTTGTGTTTAGTAAACTTCATCAATTGTGGTCAATTATAATTTCCATGGGATTCACATGATATTCCAACGAGCTTCAAAAATACCGTAGCATCACCAAACATCTATGCAATTACCAGTTACCATGTCCAATATCACAGTAAGTAAATAAGGCAATTCTAATAAACATAATAATAAATCATAAATGGTACCTATACAGTAAATGTCACAAAGTCTTTACAAGTCTGTTTAGCTCAAGTTACAATTAAACACTTTGTGTACAAGGAAAAACACATCTATCCTGAAGATGTAAACTGTCATGAAAGTACAACTTTTGTTCTGCACGTCAATTTCATGAAAACCCTTAACTTTGCTGCTCTAGCTCCTCTCAATTGACAGACGTAAATATAAATGTTTGCCTTTTGCCCTTAGTTTAAGAGTCCTCTCTCTCTTTCTCTCTCTCTCTCTGCCAGTAAATCTGTTTGAGGGCTAATCTGCCACCATGCGCCAGCTGCTCCCTTGGCAACAATGGCGTTGCTGTTGCCATGGCGATACTCACTCAAGCCTGATCATGCAGGATCAAGGACTGGCACAAATCCAAGGCAGTCAGAGAGAGTGTCACTTCTTCTGCGTGTTTATTAAGGAGGCGTGCAGTCAAGCGCAGGTGTACGGATGGGTCTGTTGTGTTATAGTGTGTTGCATGTCAGCTGTGATCTGAGCAGGTGTCTTTATGAGAGTGAACGCTTTCACATGGACTGGTGCGCTTTTGTGCCGGTGTATGATGTGTATGTAGTACCGTGTGACTGTTTATGTATCTATGCATGCTTTTAGAGAAAGAAAGACTGTCAGAGAGAGACCAGCTCAACTCAGCCAGTTCTCATTAGCAGTTTAATATAGAGATGACCTGAGCAATTAGCCAAGCTGGACGTCTATTCACTGCCATAACCAGCTGTTCAAATCTGGGCCAACAATTACAAATGGTTACGCAGTGCAGACTTTGTGTATGACAACAAAGAGTTTTATCAATCAGTTACTAGAGTTTATTTTTCAGACGTACTCATCAGGTGTTTTTCTACTGTCAAATCTGCTAGACTTCTAGGTTGTTGTTGTTTTTTTTAACTGGAAATTCTTATTAGAATAATATACATGAACACAATTTTCTGAATGCAATGTTTTCAGACAAAATTGCATGTTATTATGTTATTATTGTCAGTAACAGAAGCAATAATAGTTCAGAATATTTATTGGCAGGTAACGGGTAGATCAGTTGAAGCACACAGGTGAGTCACAGCAGTAAAGTTCAGATGAGCACTTGGTTTACACATGTATGATAAATGAACAATGTAGAGCATAATATTATAACTTGCAAACATTTAATTTTGAAACTAAAAGTCAAATAAATTCAGAATAAAGAACAGGTTGCATTTTAATTTAGGTGTAACTATACATTTAAATGCTTATAATTAACTACATGTACAGCACTTACTATCAGGTAGGATTAGGGTATGATTTAGGATTTCACTGTGATTTTGCCAAGTAAGACACTTTTTTGCTAAGCCTGGAGCAACATTTGTCCGAACATTTTGTTCTAACCCTATCCCTAACTCATCCATAAAATCAAAAGGAAATGATAGGTGAATAACACTGACGTTGATGCACCTAACCCTGGCTGTAATCCTAAATTTGACGTAAAATGTAAACTTGTTCCTCAAATCTGATTAGTTGAGATTACAAACATGTTGATCTATGAACATGCAATACTTGGTAAAATCTTATATTCAGTTTAGGATCAGTTATATGTTGTTATGCATTATTTACAGTAATTACTATGGTAACTACATGAAACGCGAACAAAATACACTAAAATAAAGTGTTACGCAAGTACTTTACATGTGGTTTAGTATGTTAGTCAACACATCAAAATTATTTTACTTCTTTAAAGCATGACAAGATTATTAAAACATAATGACTTATGTTAAAAATCTGTTTTAATAAAACTTTTAATTTGATTACAAAATTCTATTTTAAAAATTTGCTTAACTGTGCTAAGAGAGATAGTCATTAAAGGGTAACCCTTTATTTTAGTGTCCTTGTTACAAGTTACATTTACTTACTATAGTAATAACAGTAAATTATGCATAATTACATGCAAATAACCCTCAACCAAACCTTAATCCTAACCATAACCCTATAACTACTTGTTGTAAATTAGTGTTACTCAATACTTAAATGTATCAACAGTATTTAAATTGTATTTTTACATTAATTTAATCAGTCAAACAAAATACATAAATCCAATCAACTACAAAAGTATGAGAAAAAAGTATTTTATTTTTCTTTCCATCCCCCACAAACAATTCAGTTGAACCCCACAGATTGTTCTAGCTAGGCAGGCAGCTGACAGCAGATGAGTGACTTTTCATGAACGCAAAGATTCAGCCTTATAAGAGGGAGTGTGGTGACATAGTCTGACAGGAAGGAAGCTGCAAAAGTGGTTCTGTTGCCATAGAAACCAGGTGATTGCTTGCACTGACGGTGTTTGCTGAATGACATAATAATTTCCATGACACGCAGAGCTTGACATCACATGGGCAAGCGGAGAATTTCAGTTTGGCATTTGACAACTGTTGAATGTGGGTTAAGCTCAATGGTTAAAAGGATAGTTCCCAAAATTGAACTGGTGAATAAGTCATTAAGTTTAATGGTAATTTCATTGTTTCATTTCATAATTTCATTCTCAACAGCACCCTATCCCTATGTATGGAAATGAGCAGCAGGAACAATCCACTACTGTGTTTCGTGAGAAAAAATAAAGTAAATGGTTTTCATTTTTGGCATTGAGACTTATATGTCGTTTAATGTCCAGAAGCTGCTAAAATTGGTAAATGACGTTGGGAGGGTTAGATCAGCAAGGCAGGATGAATCATTTTTTGATTTTCCACAAAAAAGAGACAGAAAACACAGACTTCTTTTTAGGGGTGGGGGTTGTCCCAGAGTTTGCACACAGGGATTTTCATTCTTCATAAAATTCTGTTTTTTATGTTCTTGATGATGTTTTTGTTACCTTTGATGTGAAAGTGTAGCTTATCAATGATTTATAGAGCTTATACTATCTTATTACTTCTTCAAAAAGATTATTAAAAACATACTCATGTATGAAACGTTTGCCAACATATACAGCCATTCTTAACTTTACCATATAGTTTTGGCAAAGCTGCTCACTCTCCTACTTGTATATAAGGTAAAGGATGTCTTCATGAAGCAGCAGTTTATCAGCACCGATAAACGGAGCGTGCAGAATTTCAAAAGACGACCCAAGCCACGCGAGTCAGATAAGCATGAAAGGTCAATGACAATCTGACAAAACTTTGCTTTCTACCAGTCATGGGTCAATAGATTATTTAAAGGTCACATACAGTTGATTTGTGCAAGCTCTATGACGAAATATTGGCACACCCTTTCTTTTTAGCCTTAAGTCATTGTAAATAAAATATATTATGCATTTAAAATATATTTAACGTTTTATTAAAATATTTTTAGATTTGTATCGGTTCCATTCAGCAATTAACAACCCATATGAATAGATGTGTCACAGTCTGCTCCTGATCCGCCTGTTTTGTCCCTCATGTCTTCCCGTAGCTGTCGTGTTTTGATTACCCATTTAGTTCACCACCTGTTTATCATTTCCTAGTGTATTTATACCCTTGTGTTAGCCCATGTCATTGTCGTTTGTTAAAGTTTCATGTGTCTACGTGTGGATGTATTTCTCCCGTGTTTTTGCACCCCCGTGTGCTTCCTGATTTCTGTTATTAAAGTGTTTCTGTTTGGACTCCGCATCGCACGCCTGCTACTTTGTTATAGAACAAACGACCGGGTTAGTTACCCCAAAAAACTTCCTGATGGATTTCCACTCCCTTTTTATCGCGAGCGCCGAGAGAAATAAGGATCTCCGCCAATTCGCGCTCGAGTTCGGCTTGCTCGCCGCCGTCGCTCCTCTCAATGAGCGGTCGCTGGACTCGCTGTTCTGGATCGGGGCAAGATTCCATCGTCAAGATCTCCCGGACATCGCGGGACTGGGCTGGCGGGAAGCCATGACGCGATGTCTGGAGAAGCTCTCTCCCCGCTCCAGACAGCCAACTCCGCATGCTACAGCTAATGAGCCGATCCTCCAGTCCAAGAAGGAACAGAGTTCATCCCGAGCGGCCGAAACCGAACAGAGTTCATCCCGAGCGGCCGAAACCGAACAGAGTTCATCCCGAGCGGCCGAAACCGAACAGAGTTCATCCCGAGCGGCCGAAACCGAACAGAGTTCATCCCGAGCGGCCGAAACCGAACAGAGTTCATCCCGAGCGGCCGAAACCGAACAGAGTTCATCCCGAGCGGCCGAAACCGAACAGAGTTCATCCCGAGCGGCCGAAACCGAACAGAGTTCATCCCGAGCGGCCGAAACCGAACAGAGTTCATCCCGAGCGGCCGAAACCGAACAGAGTTCATCCCGAGCGGCCGAAACCGAACAGAGTTCATCCCGAGCGGCCGAAACCGAACAGAGTTCATCCCGAGCGGCCGAAACCGAACAGAGTTCATCCCGAGCGGCCGAAACCGAACAGAGTTCATCCCGAGCGGCCGAAACCGAACAGAGTTCATCCCGAGCGGCCGAAACCGAACAGAGTTCATCCCGAGCGGCCGAAACCGAACAGAGTTCATCCCGAGCGGCCGAAACCGAACAGAGTTCATCCCGAGCGGCCGAAACCGAACAGAGTTCATCCCGAGCGGCCGAAACCGAACAGAGTTCATCCCGAGCGGCCGAAACCGAACAGAGTTCATCCCGAGCGGCCGAGCTGCCGTGGCCCGACCCGCCAGAGCCCGAGCTGCCGTGGCCCGACCCGCCAGAGCCCGAGCTGCCGTGGCCCGACCCGCCAGAGCCCGAGCTGCCGTGGCCCGACCCGCCAGAGCCCGAGCTGCCGTGGCCCGACCCGCCAGAGCCCGAGCTGCCGTGGCCCGACCCGCCAGAGCCCGAGCTGCCGTGGCCCGACCCGCCAGAGCCCGAGCTGGCCTTCCGAGACCTCCAAGACCTCCCCGAACCCGAGCCACCAGAACTCCCACCCAGCCTCCCTCTCCCACCACCTCTACCCAGCCTGCACCCATCTCTGCCTGTGTCCCGCTTCCCCACTCTGGCTCCCCCCAACACTGTGGAGCCGCCATGCGTCGGCGGCACACCGGCATCGTGGGGCACTGAGGTTCCACCTCCGACCTCGGTGCCCCTCATTCCACCTCGGCCCGTTGACGCATCGTCAGCGCCTCCACTCCTCACCCTCTCAGCCCCAGCGACGTCCCTCGGCCTTGCCTCTCCTGCGGGCTCCCTCGTCCTCCCAGTGTCACCTTGGTCGGTCGTCGCCTGGCCTCCTCCTGCGGCGTCGGCCGGCTCTTCCCTCCCCTCGGTTCCCCCTATGTCCTCTGTCCCTCCGCCTCCGAGACAGTCCTCGGACCTGCCGCTGGTTCTTCGGAGGTTCGTCATTCCAGCTCCTCCTCGGCCTCCGGAGCCAGCGGCGTCACTCAGGTACCTTGGTCCGTCGGCTCCACCATGGACTGACTCAGGTGCCTGGCCCCTGACCCCGCCTGCTCCCCCCTGGACACCTCCCTCTGCCTGGCCCCTGATCCCTCCTGCACCCCCATGGACTTGTTAATTTTGTCTGGACCCTGTGTCACGTTTTGTTCAGTCCGCCCCCTGGTCCCCCTCCCTCCCTCCGCTGTCGACCTGTTTAGGCGCGAGGTCGCGCCTTCCGGGAGGGGGAGCTACTGTCACAGTCTGCTCCTGATCCGCCTGTTTTGTCCCTCATGTCTTCCCGTAGCTGTCGTGTTTTGATTACCCATTTAGTTCACCACCTGTTTATCATTTCCTAGTGTATTTATACCCTTGTGTTAGCCCATGTCATTGTCGTTTGTTAAAGTTTCATGTGTCTACGTGTGGATGTATTTCTCCCGTGTTTTTGCACCCCCGTGTGCTTCCTGATTTCTGTTATTAAAGTGTTTCTGTTTGGACTCCGCATCGCACGCCTGCTACTTTGTTATAAGATGAATATTATGAAACAATATTATAATAATTTATGAAAGTCAATCAATTAAAAATCCAATGTAATCTAACAAATTACACAGTATGCTAATTAACTAATCAAATGAATTGCATACAGTACCTGTGAAAAGTTTGGAAGCATTACAATTTTTGGTTTTTGAAGCTTTTAATACTCACCAAGACATTCTATTTGATAAATGCTTTAACATAAAAATTTATAAATGTAAATAAATGCATTCATTGAGTGTTCTATCAATCAAAAAATCATTAACATTTCCACAAAAATGTAAATAAGAAATGTTTTTTGAGCATCAAATCAGCATATTGGAATGATTTCTGAAGGATCATGTGACATTAGCTTATACGGTTACGCTGATGATACTCAGCTCTATATTTCTTCTCATCCTGATGAAACGTAACAAAAAACTAAATTAACAGAATGCATAACTGATATAAAAAATTGGATGACTAATAACTTTCTACTGCTTAATTCTGAAAAAACAGAGATTCTAATTATTAGACCAAAAAGTTCAGCACATAATAATCTAGACTACTGCCTAACACTCGATGGCTGCTCTGTCAAGTCTTCGTCGTCAGTTAGAAACCTGGGTGTGCTCTTTGATACCAATCTTTCATTTGAAAGCCATGTTTCTAGCGTCTGTAAAACGGCATTCTTCCATCTTAAAAATATATCTAAATTGCGACATATGCTCTCAAAGACAAATGCGGAAAAGTTAGTTCATGCGTTCATGAGTTCAAGGCTAGATTATTGTAATGCTTTACTATAATAATCAAACTATCAATCAGTCAAATCAATTAATAATCAAAACTTAGCACTTAATATTCATCAATTGTATTGATTCGCCTGCTCTTTTAAGGCTGCCGTTCAGCCAAACAAACTTTGTTTATGTTTTCATGTGACCATTGGAAAGCTGCTTTGAAACAATCTGTATTGTAAAGCGCTATAGAAGTAAATGTGACTTGACTTGACTTGACATGTGAAGACTGGAGTTCAGCTTTGCTGTCACAGGAATGAATGACATTTTAAAACCCACTGATCATAAAAGGGAACACTTAATCATCAAAGTATAATGCCAAGTCAGTTAAACTTCAGGGATATCAATCTGTACAATTAGGAAGCATAAACATAAGAATCAGTTTCACCTGCTTTGATGCTAAATGATGAATATATCTACAATATATACTACTATCTATACTACTATAAGTCCATAAAAATAGGGCCCAATGTACTGTGTTCAGTGTTCAAAGTGGGCTGGTACACAATATACACTTCTATATTTTAATCTGTAGCAGACCCTCACTTTTTCTTGCATAATGTCCTGCACTTTTCACATATTTTTGATTTTGGCTGTATTTTGATCACCGACACCACCAACTGAAGGGTATTCTCCTTATTCTATTGACTGATTTGTCTTTAGTTTTGTGTTTTGTTAGGGTTCTTGTCACTGTCTGTAGCAAGAGGCAGCACATACAACCAGTATATGTACCTGCTCCTCCAGGATGAAACTGTCACAATCTTGTCTTGTTGCTCACTTCCGGGTCCTGTTTGTGTCTCCTTCCATGGCCTTGTTTCACCTGTCTCGTTAATCACTTCTCCTATTAGTCTTGTCAGCTGTTTCCAATCCTGTCTTGTATAAAATCATCTCATGTTTCCCTTGTCTTTGTCAGTCGTTGACGTTCCGTGGTGGATGTTGTCCGAGTGTGTGGATGACGCTCTGTGTCCTAGTGTTCCATGTTTTGCACTATTACGTGCCGTTTCAGTTTGTATTTTCAGTGTTTTGTTATCTCGTGTTTAAATAAAGAGAGTTTCAGTTTGGGAACCTGATGTCCTCGTGGTCCTTGCTCCGCATCGCACACGCATCCACAGTTACTGTGACAGAAACATCTATACGTGCCGTTGCAAGGAGGTTTGGTGTGTCTTCCAGCACAGTTTCAAAAGCATGGAGGAGATACTGGGAGACAAGAGGAGAGTTGGACAGGGACAAAGAAGAGCAACAACTCTACAACAGGACCATAATCTGCTCTTTTCTGCGAGGAGGAACAGGAGGAGCACTGCCAGATCCTACAAAATTAACTCCAGCAGGGACTGTTGTTCATGTCTCTAACCAAACTATTAACAGACTTCATGAGGGTAGCATGAGGGCCCAACTTTCTCTACTGGGACCTGTGCTCACAGCTCAGCCCCGGAATCCTCCTGGTGCATGATAAAACCTGGCCTATAGTGTGAAGGCAGTTTTTAGATGATGATGGCATTGATGCCATTGACTGGCCCTCACGTTCCCCAGACCTGAATCCAATTGAGAACCTCTGGGACATTACATATTGGAGCATTCCAAGGCAACAAGAAGCACCGCAGACTGGGAAGAGATTCTCCAGGACACAATCCTCCCTCTCATCAAGAAAACAGATGTTGTACACACTACTGACTTACATTATGAGTTGTTGTGATGAACTTCATGCAAGCCTATATCTTCAGTTTTTTACATTGTTTTGATATGATTTTTTAATCAGTGTGTTGATGATTTTGATTTCCATTTACTGTTGCCACATAATTTTGTTCTTAACAGATTAAAGAATGTAAATAATTGAAAATTTTCAAACTTAAAATTTCAATCCAATTCAAATCCAATGTGTGATTTAAATGTTGCCTTCATTTTTTTAACAGTGTATATTAAAACAGAATAGTTCTTTTCATTTCACAATATTATTGTTTTTACTGCATTCTTGATCAAACAAATGCAGACTTAGTGAGCAAAAGAGACTTCTTTCAAAAACATAAATAAATTTTTAACACAGGTACCAAATATTTGACAGGTAGGCTACTGTATATAATTTTTTTTGTGGACAACGCATCCAAATGAAAAAAGACATGAATAAATACTACAAAAAGTACTTTGGCGCTATTGTCTTCTGTGGAGTTGTTTATAGTTGTACTGAACTTGTTTCATAACTGATGAACTTTGGGTTATTTTAAGGTGTCATTATTACAGTTTAATTAATGAGCAATGTTAATTACCAACATGTACTCAATACAGGGTTATGGGTAGAATTAGGGTTTGGTTGAGGGTGTCACGAATATTTTAATAAAAAACAAAAGAAGGCAATCCAGATAGATGAAAATATCATAACAGCAGTGTTTATACACACATAGCCAACACAAACAACAACCGACATAAGAGTGAGAAGGCAGAACTAAATACACGTGATGAACATAAATGCCTAACAGCATGGTGATTGACACTGATCAAATCAAGTTCTAAAACTGAAATAAATTAACATGAAACTGAATGAAAACAAACTATGAGCCCTTGCAATGTGACAGAATGGCAGAATGACATTTACTATTATTACTATGGTAAGTACATGTAACATACGTAACAAGTACACTGTAAAATAAAATGTTACAGAACGTTGACAATTATTGAACTGAATTGAAACAACACTGCACTAAATTGAACTAAATATTAACACTGTTGTTCTTTACAGTTGACTGTTTCACAGATTAGGTAAGTAACTTTTATAAACCTGCCTTTAGAAAACAAACATTACTGGTGTACATCTTGAGAGATGATTTTAAGACAAGCTGCTTTCAGTTAAAACAGCTCAAACATGCATTTTAATCTGGGACTAGGCTTAATCCTAGTCTCAAGCCTAAACCGGGGGCAACACTATTGTTTTCTTGTTTATTAATGTGAAGCTGCTTTGAAACAATCTGTATTGTATAACACCGTACATAAATTAATGTGACTTGACCAGACTTTAGAAATCAGTAAATTCTTGTATTTCCTTTTTATTGAACATAAGCAATGGCAATTTATTTTTCATTGACTGAGTTTAGCATGCATGCAGTCTGACACAGGTTTGGAGATATTCACACAGATTGCGTTCTTCTATTGATACGTTTGATATATTTAGTTCTTCTGGAGGGACGTAGGATATCCTCTTGTTGATTTCATCATCAACATGCCACATCCTCCTTGACTTTCTCCAGCACTGCCTTCCCCAGCATCCTACAACAGCAGCTGGCGGTAAAGCTGTCCATTATTAATGAACCACGGCAGCCACATGTACATGCCACATTTAAGTGGTCTGTTGCCAAGCCAAAATAGCCTGCCCTGGGGCTTTTTCGCAGACAGCGTCTTCCTAAGGAAGGAAACTCAGACCCCCTTCCCTCCGCGTAATGCAGCCCAGCTGTTTTCGCTGCAGATAGGGGCTGAAGGGAGGGAGACAGACTCAAAAGAGACTAATTCCCACTTAGCCAGCACTTATGCCAAGATTTATTGTTTCCTGGTAAGGGAGGCCTGATTAAGCGTTAGGTCCAGTGTGGCAAAGCTAATTCTGATAAGCGCAGGGAGGATCAGGACAAACAGTATCAGACTTAAACTGATGCTGTGACACTATTAAGGTCTTTACAAAGACTCTGAGAAAAATAAGGACTCATATAATAAGAAATACTGAATCTGTCTAGCTTACCCAGCAGGAAGCCATTCTCAAAGACCTTTCCATAAGATGGATTTCTGATCTTGCTAAAAAGTGCTCCATTGAGAATCTAACAACAGAGGGTGTTTCTAAAAATACAAGACTTCACCAGGTGATGCCATATCCACATATCAGTGTGAAAACACAATAAGGTCTTACATGAAGAAGAGGCTGAAACTGATGTTATAGGTAATTAGCTTAGTAACCTGTTGTTGAGGGTTCAGACTGGTGCACACATCTGATGAAGTGGGGTTATTTTGAGGAATGTGAATTTATAAACAAACATAAGACCATGTTCAAATGTTGTTGTTTTTTTGCATATCCAGATTTTAACAAGGTGGGTTTTTGAAAGTTTGGATGGCAAAGACAAACATGAAATCAGATTTTTTTTCATTCAAACCACAGTCTGGACAATCTGGCTGCTCAAACTGGATTTCAAATTGCGTCACTATTAACGCAACACCACGATAACGTCAGAACCAGTGACGAAAGCATCACATTATGTCTGAACACACAGATCTTATTTGATCATTTGTAGTCTGCCTAAAAACAAATCCAATTTGCATGGAGTCTGAACATAATACAAAAGTGTGTTCTTACGACTAAAGAAAATGCCAGTGATTAATGGTCTATCGTTCATCCACTACACCCTAAAAATGTACAAAAAACCCTCAGAACACCTTAGCAACCACATATGCCCTGCCAATGACTTAAAACACCTTATGCACTAAAACCACCAAAAGAGAGACAACTCACTGTTTCTTAATCCAATATATGTTTATATAATAATATGTACATTCAAGAACATGTTGTCCAATGTTCTAGTTTCATTTTCACACACATTGCTCAGGTTGAATAAATGAATGAATGAATTAATGACAGCCTTTATTGTACTATCAAATAAAAATGTAGTGTTTTTATTTGTTTATAAAACTTATTTGTCCAAGTACGTAAATCTCTGGAAATTTGTATAGAGGTTTTCTTATCCTGTATTATTCTAAAAACAAAGTAAGTATTGATGTCATTTGAATCCACAAATGCTTCAGGTCACATTTAGCAGAGTTCCCATAGTGCACTCGGATGAATTATACTATTTTGTTTGGAAACACACTTGTCACTTTTCATCAAAAAACATTTTCCTGTTCCTATCCACAGAGCAGGAAAGCTCAAATAATTTATTGTGTAGATTGGAAGCTGTGCCAAAAGCAAACTGTGGATGAGCGAACAAGTGATAAAGAGATACATATGTGCTTGAAGCAATAAAAAAGTGGCCTCACATTGAGATATATTAACACGACTATAATCCACAAACATGCTGTAATTATTTTAAACACCATGGTCCCTCTCTGAGACTGGGAAACAGATTAAACATTAAAGTGAGGGTGGACGACGTCAATCAAATGCATCACCTCAGAAATCCTCATGTCTCCTGAGGTCTCAGCAGGAATAGTTGAAGAGGGGTTATCATCAGGAGGGTATAATAACCCCCCCCCCCCTCCTTCTTGCCCTTGTTACTGGGTACCCCTCAATAACCTGCAGGGTTCATCCTGTGAGGTCTGAGCAGTCCTAACAAGGCACTCTAACGCCCCCTAAAGAGCTCAGTGAATAAAATGAGAAAGAGGCCTCGTTGCCTTGGACACAAACAGTAGCATGAGACCAATCAGACCTGATGGATCTCTTCTTCTGTAGACAGTCATCATGAGGGGAAAGGAAGGTGGGGTCATTGAGGAAGACAGTTGGAGCTGGATTTAGCTTAAGAAGTTTAAGGTTTCTTCTCTTTTTTTTAGAGTGTGAAAAGGGTCCAGCATGTTTCTTTATTAGTATAATTATTACAAATTGGTGGAACCATCTCCTTGGAATGCAGATTCCTTGACAAGGTTTAAAAGACTACTGAAAACACATCTCTTCCATGAGTCAAGTCAAGTCACCTTTATTTATATAGCGCTTTTTACAATGTAGATTGTTTCAAAGCAGCTTTACAGGAAAAACAATATAAACAAAGTTTGTTTGGCTGAACAGAAGCCCCAAAAGAGCAGCTGAATCAATACAATTGATGAATTTTAAGTGTTAAGTTTCCCCAACTGAGCAAGCCATAGGCGACAGCGGCAAGGAACCAAAACTCCGGCAGGTGACGTAACGAATGAAGAATAGAATGGAGAAAAAACCTTGGGAGAAACCAGGCTCAGTCGGGGGACCAGTTCTCCTCTGGCCAACAGCCAAACAGTGCATGATTATTATACAACAATTCAAGTCCAATATGAAGTCCAATTTGGTCCGGTTAGAGATGGGTTCATGATCGTCACAGGGGAGGGTCTAGTAGAGTCACGATCTCTGCAGACACTTCAGGGCAGTGCTGTGCTCGTGTCCAGGTCCTTCAGCTGATCTGGATATGGCCCGGATCCAACTGACCACGATAACCTCACGATAGAGTCACGATAACACACACACACACAAACACACACACACACACACACACACACACACACACACACACACACACACACACACACACACACACACACACACACACACACACACACACACACACACACACACACACACACACACACACACACACACACACACACACACACACACACACACACACACACACACACACACACACACACACACACACACACACACACACACACACACACACACACACACACACACACACACACACATACACATACACATACACATACACACATACACATACATATACATATACAATTTCCTTCTGTACTCCTAGAAAACAGAAGAAGCAATTCAGACCCCATAAGGAATGTGAACACACTATCAAGCATAAAAATATGTGAATGTCTTCATATAACCAAATATCAAACTGCACAATATTTACCTTGAAGGAAAATTGTAACCCTAACCCTAAGCCTAACCCTTATTTCACAAAAAGATGCTTTTGGTGCTTATGATTCATATTTAAACAAATATGTATAGGGCTTAAAGTTAAGACAAAATATGTATTAGACCATATTTTTCAGACGTTAGTTATTATAATAAACTGCACCTGCAGTCTGAAGTGAACTGACTTCATGCATCCACTAAAAGTCATTTTGTCTTTAGCTGGATACAAGTGAATGCAAAAATAGCTCGGAAAGTTAGCACACTAATTAGTTGATTGCAGATACATTACAATCAAATGTTTTTAAGTGTGATATAGGTGTCAGAAATGTTTTTTAGTTTTTTTTTTAGTTGTTCTTTCTTTTACTGTAATAGGATGTGCCAGAACCAGTTTTGTATTTCAGCAGACTTCCGTAACTGGTGTAAATCACATTTTTCAATCCTGAAAATCTCACTTTATTCCTTAAGTATAGCATACACTCTAAACATCTGAGTCAGTTGCATTGATTTTGTCTTGCACTGATCAATGAGAGTGGTGCTGGAATTAGCTGTTATACTGGCATCATGATTCTCCAACAGATACAGTTAAAAGGCAGGATAAACACTTTAGTTTGGGTGTTTTCAAAATATTGATTTCTGAACTTGCTATTGGCTCTGCCAGTTTAAGCCCAGCCGATTCACATTGGTGAATCGAAAATTTGACGTACAAGTCTCTGTGCTGTAGCTATGGACAGCATATCCATTATACTAATCATTGAAACATTATAAAATGCCTTTGTACAAGCCCTAAAATCAACCCTAATATGCTTGCATTCCACTCTCAGTTGGAGCTGTCACTCTGTGTGGACATTGTCCCATACAAGAGCCCCTAATGTCCAGTCCACTCTGCTCCGTTTGTCTAACTCATGAATGGGAGCATAATGGCACTCCTGGTGGCTCCCGCCTTCCAAGAGCCGATCGGGGGCTGATTTGCCTCAGTTTGGGGCACCAATCTCAGGAACAAAAGTGGTCTAAAGGGAGGGGGGTCCCCTTGTCGAGAGGTCCTCGGGTCAAGGCCTGAGTTAGCACTAACAGGCTATTCCTCCACTTCAGGGTCCCGACTGGGAAGAGGACAGTGAAGTTCTGACAATAGGATGAAAGGGACCTTCTGAAGGCATTTGTCTTTAAGGAAGTGATGGCCATGAATGGTGACAGAGTCTGAATGAGAGCTTTCAAGGTGTGATGTACGCCTTGTTAGCAAGCATTGTGGGGGCAACAGGGGGTAGAGCAGTGTGACAGTCCATTTTTTCCCATGAGGAACTCATCCTTCAAGAAGGCAAGCAGCTCTTTAAAGATGTGCTATCAGAAACCTCCGATGTAATCATCAGCGTTCCCCTGGGGTGATCATTAAGCCCTGGGGTCTCCTGGAGAAGGAGGTGAATCAAACAGCAGTTTGTATAATGTGGTGCATTCTACACTCTCTCTTTGGGAGCCCAATGATTGATGGATGTTCTTTGTCGTGACAGAACATCCATCAGGATCCTTTCATTGACCTCTTAGAAGAAGAGTGTGCTCCCTTTCTTTTGTTGTTGAAGTCTTTCAGAGAATATAAGAGCTACTCATCTAATTGGTGTTGGGGCACAAAAACTGGTGAAAACTTCCATTGCATCTTCCAAGAGCCACTTTTGTCCTTTTTTTAGTGGTAGACACACTCATACACGTTTGAAGCCTTCAGAGTCAGAGCTGTGTTTGGGTAACGCAGAAAGGATTAGTACGAATCAGTCTTCTGGTTTGTACAGTTCTGTCATCTGGGAGAATCTTTTCAAGTGACCAACATTTGTAAAGCATCCTTGATATGATAACAAGGTTAGCGGAGTCAAATTAATTATACATCTATGTTCAAATCCTAAATTGAATATATTCAGATTTAATAATAATCATCATAGTATATTAATAATCACATTATATTATTTTAAAATATTTTGAATTGCTGTATTGTAAGTATTTCATTCTGAAACCAAAATAAATACTTAAATGTCTTTTTTCTGAGTACAGTTCATATGGTCAAGATTTATTGTTTTGTATTTTGTTGTTTAATTTTCACACATTAAAAATAAAGCACAAATAAAAGATGGAAAAAAATGTAAGTATATATCTGCAACTAATTGAAATAAATAGTTAGATTAAATGTATTAAAGCTAAACAGAAATATAATGCAGATAAAAAAAGGAAATCTAACAACATATGACAAAATTACTAATTAGAATATTAGTAAATAATAGTAAAATGACACTGGAACTAATGATAAAATGTAGCTAAAAGAAACTACTTTTAAAAAAAAAAAGATAATATTGATAATAATAATAATAATAATAATAATGGATACATTTCTCATCCTGCCACAGTGCAGTCATTCTTTGTTCTCAAAGCATGCTAAATTATTTAGCAAGGAGACATCATCATAAATCTTTGCTATCGTAAGAGACGGTGTTAATTTGCAGAGGGAATAAGATATATGACTAAATGGATTTGAACCTCACAAAGCTCTTGGCTGATCTAATATGTCAGCGCTTTAAGCATAGCCGAGGTTGCTGAGCCATCTGGAGAAATGAGCAAAGGCTTTAAGCAGATTTATTCTGGTGTGTTCTTTAAGATTATATCACTAACATATGCGTAGGAAACACAGGGGAGAAATTCCTTAGACTCATATATCATGTACTCTGTGTATCTTCTTAATGTGTCTCATACTTTAAAAAGTCAATGTAATGTAAATGTAGTCTGGGAAGGGAAATAACCCTTTAAAGGTGAAGTGAGCTATTTTTTTTCAATTTTAAAATACTTTCTCTTATCCTATCTTACAGTTTTTTCCAATTGCTTACACACAAAATCTTTTCATGTCACACAATTTTTGAAACCTCTCACTCAAAGTGCAAAACTAAATGCCAAATCTTCAAACCCATAAGCTATTTCTCAACCTTTGACTCAGTTTTCAATTGCATAAAACACTTTTTTCAAAACACTACACACACAATTATCTACCTAAAACACAAAGATCTATCAAGAAGTGACTTGCTTTCCTTTTCCAAACACAACCAATCAAAATGCTACACTTATTCACCAGGTCACACAGACACACTCCTCACATGTGCAAACACTAATTGCTTAACTGATCACTAACCAATAACTGCTTTACGTTACAGTAGTATAGATAGCCCTATAAATATGTCAAAGGTCAGATTACCTGTTTTGAACGATGAATGCTATCAATGAACAGAGAGAAAGAGGAGAAGGAGGAAGAGGCAGGGGACAACCAGGACAAATACCAAGAGAAGGACTTTTCTGGATGCAATTCACACAATGCTTGTCCCGATCCAGATCAGGCCCCTGCTAGATTTGTGGTTATATGGGACAATGTTAGTTTTCACTTGGCTGTTCTGGTCCAAAACTGGTTTGCCACCCATCCACAATTTGTAGTTTTGTACCTACGCCCATATTCACCTTTTCTAAATCCCATAGAGGAATTCTTCTCAGCCTGGCGCTGGAAAGTGTATGATCGCCAACCCTTTGCCCACATGCCGCTTCTCCAGGCAATGGAGGACACATGTGGAGACACAGAGGTTGCCTCTGTCCAAGGTTGGATACGACATGCTAGGAGATCCTTCCCTCGATGTTTGGAAAGAAAAAAGTATCTTGTGATGTGGACGAAGTT
Organism: Rhodeus uyekii; assembly: GCA_037043235.1. Classification (NCBI taxonomy): domain Eukaryota; kingdom Metazoa; phylum Chordata; class Actinopteri; order Cypriniformes; family Acheilognathidae; genus Rhodeus; species Rhodeus uyekii. Next base: position 1,974,664 of record JAWRVZ010000078.1, read on the forward strand.
TTGTGGCCAGAACAAGCTCAGAGAAGAGATGAAGTTTAGCACTGGAGACTGCAACCCCCCCCCCCCCCCCCAATTCCTGGACCCCACACACAATTTACTGTATTCTACTGTAAAGAATATACTTTTGGTTTACACGTTTATCTTTGTGTTTTAGGTAGAGAATTGCGTGTAGTGTTTTGAAAAAAGTGTTTTATGCAATTGAAAACTGAGTCAAAGGCTGAGAAATAACTTATGGTTTTGAAGATTTGGCATTCAGTTTGGCACTTTGAGAGAGAGGTTTCAAAAATCGTGTGACATGAAAAGATTTTGTGTGTAAGCAATTGGTAAAAACTGTAAATATTTTCTATTTCTACATTGCATTGGCGTTTCCGGTGCACTTGTTACCCAGATTACTTTCACTGTAGAACATTGTGTTGAAATGTAGATATAAGCCTATGAAAGACCAAAGAGCTTTAGATTTAGAACAGCAGTGTTTACATGGTATATCCAAAAATGTATTATTATGAAAGAAGTGTTTGCCATTTGATGCAAATGCTTCATTCTGACATGTGTTTATGGCATTTTGAATGCAGTGTTGCATTTTTGAAGGAGATGTGAGGCATTTTGCATTTTGTGTGTGCAGTTTTGAGAATTGTGTGTAGAGTTTTGAAAAAAGGAGACTTAGTTTTGAAAACGTGTGTAAGCAATTGGAAAAAACTGTAATGTGCAGAGACAATTATACAGTAAACCATTCACATGTTGTCTGTAAACACTCTTTATCAGTGGCTCTTTTGGCCCTTTTTGCAGTTTGTTTGAGCAGTTCAACATGTCAGATGAGATCAGGATGAAATTGATGGTGGGTGTTTTGGGAATCCTTGTTGAAAACCATTTTTATATTTGTAATACTGTTTTTCTGTGTATAGTTATTCAGAGCCCCTTTCATAAGAATAAAAAAATACTATAAGGATCATAAAAAGATACACAAGGATAATACTGGTGGTACAGCAATCAAATGATGTTCGTTACGTGACTGCCAGTGTTGTACGATGACACTAATGAGCCAGATCTTTTTTAGCAAACCAAAAACATTGTTCACAACCAAAGCACACTTATGAACCAGTTCTTTTCAGTGACCGAAAACATTCAATCAGTCCAAATGCCTTAGTGGATAAAACACAGAAACTACCTCAGAATAACTTTTTAAACTGTATCTCATCATTTGACAATCAAATTGCATTTATATATTCATGATTTTCCTTTCAGTTATTGAATTAATTTTTAAGGGAACCATAAATGACCTGAAAGAGTTAAATTGATGACAATGCCCATCACTATTTCTGAGTCTATCATGTTACCATCCTTGAGCTCTGACTTTACATTTACGCTTTTGGCAGACGCTTTTATCCAAAGCGACTTACAAGGAACACATTTCCCTGCGATCGAACCCATGTCCTTGGCGTTGTAAGCACCAATGCTTTACTGATTGAGCTACAGTTCCACTTTAGATGGAATCATAACCATAAAATAAAATGAAGTTCATGTGTACTGCTTATTTGCACTGATCTGAAGACACGTCAAAATGAGACTGATATACCTCGTGAAAAATATAGAAACAGGGCTTGCAACAGATTTACCTCAAATGAAACATTCCAGTGGGGTTACCTCAGGTTTACTCAGAAAGGAACAGCATATGTTAGCGTAAGCCCCCACCCCATGGCTTGTACAAAGGAATGCAAAGGCAGTGTATGGTCTTTTCAAAATACCATAGTCATGTGAAGCGGGATGGCATATTCGTGTTTTATGAGGAGATTTACTTTATGACTATGCAACATGTCTAAAAAGAACGGTCTGGGAAAATGTTTGATCTTGAACGCTTTCAACTTTGTAGGATGAAAGAGATTGATGACAGATTTGTTTTTTTCTTGAGTGGACCGAAGCCTTACCATGCTTCAAATTTCCTTTATGTATTTAAGTAGAGGCCTATATAGTAGAGTAGTGGGTTGCAGGGTGAAAGGCAGGGTGGGACGTTATAAACCTTATCAGCTTTGCTCCTTAAAGGAAGAGTAGGCAATTTGTTTTATTATTGTTATTATTAATTATTCTTTTTTTGTTACACTGGTTGAAAACTCTGGTTGAAAGGATGGGTGCCTTTAAGCCATGACAAGCAACCAGGGTGGTGTCCTGTCAGTGAGGATGCCTCCGAGGTAGTGTAATACACCTGCAAAGAAGTATTCTTTCAGACAGTTCAGAAAGAATCCTGATGTGATTGCTTCCCAACGCTGTATTTACTACAAATCTTTAAAGATAACAAAAGCATATGCATATTACAACAGTTCAGCACATTACATTACCAACACATATATAACTTATTTGCATGGTAATGACTAGCTACAAACAACCACCTTCAAACACTTTCATATCCAGGACTTACAACTGACAGAATGACATTTAAATCTCATGTTCTTTACAAGCTGAATGTACTTAACCACTGGAAAATATATTCCATATTCCAAAATATATCCATTTTCATATTTTCCCTTCATTTAAATGACAACATGAAATAGTGTAACAATTCAGTTAGTACAAGAACCGCCGTCTCAGTTGAATATATTGCTTAGTCCATATTCAGTGATGACATACGCAAAATGTACAAGTAACATAACACAGTTAGCAGACATAATTTGGGTTGAATGACCAAATATCTAACTTGAAGATAATCCAGAACCCTGAAACAACATCAACTGTCATGCTAACCGTGGAGCACCCATGCTAACCATGGGGTCATAAGCAACTGCAAACTGTTATTTAAGTATAAAATATCTGCTTCCAACATATACAACCACTTGTATAATGTTTAACAAAGTTTATACTGACCCCGGAAGTGTTTTCTGTGTATTTTACCTGTGAAGAAGTATAATAGAGTTAAGAAAGAATGCTAATGTGATTGCTTCCCATCTATGCATTTACTACGAATGAAGCACATCACAGGCGCGCACCCAACTGAGCATACAATGACGCCATGATGCAGGTATGCAAAAACGGAAATAACTTCACTAAATGCACATAACAATATTTTAACAACACACAGCACAATAAGCAATTTAACTATATTTTTATTCAGTTTTATAATCAATCTGAATGAATTGAACAAACATCAACATAACTTGCATTCAATATTTCACAGTAGCCAATAGTTCAGAGGGCCAAGGTAGAGCCAAGAGATTAGGAATGCCATAGCCACCCTTCCCAAAACAAAACTTCTTGAGAGGAGCTCTGGGCTTGTGGGCTGTAATGGACTCTGTAGCAGACTCTTGGGTTGGGGCAAACTCTGTAACGGCCTCGTGGTAGCACTCTAGAGAGCATTCTGGAGCAGGCTCGTGGGTGGCCCACACACACAATAGTGCTGTGGCCATCACGGCCATCGCCACCTCTTCTGGTGCACATTCGGGTGAGCAGACTGGGGAATGGGCCTTGCTGGATCTGTGTTGGTCTCCTTGACTGTACCAACGGTGTGGGGTGAGCCAAAGCCCCGCAGCACCCGGTATAGGTACCGCTCCAGAGTCAGGCCAGCATTTCCCACCAGCATGAACAACCAAAGCTCTGGGTCCAGTCCTCTCCAGAAGAGGTCCTGCTCAAAACAAGAGAAGTGGCAGACTCGCTCAAACTCCTTCACATATTCCTTGATCCTCCATTCATCTTTGTAGACAAGGTAAATTTCCTCCATGATGCTGAAGGTAAGGCTGCTAGATCCTTTTGTGGTCTGTTGTTCTTTCACAGCACCGGATAAAGTCAAGGCAAAGCACAGGATCTACATGCAGCTTTCTTTTATTTGACACCAAGATAAACAAACAAAATACTCAAGTATGGGAACAAAACAACCGGGTATTCATGTGACAACAACAGACAACTAGACACGACCAAACACAAGGCTTGGATACATAGCAAACTAATCAGGGAGATGAGACATAGCTAATGGGACTAACAGGTAGATTACAGGACACAGGTGTCTAAGTTAAAAACAAAGGAGCCCATGGGGAAACAGAATGAACACAACACAGATGGAGACAACAAAACAGACAGAACCTAATCCACCACGAAGCCTGATTGTGACTGACAATGTCATGCCTGTCAACATATGCATTTCTATATCTCTGCACTCTCACTATGCAGAGTTTTTGGTGTTTCTTGGATAGCTGTCAAATTATGAAAAGACATGAGGGCTTATATCATAGATCTCTTTTTTTCTCATTCTCGTTTTTTATGTTGCCTGTGCATAAATTCTCTGGCTTCCATGGCACATCACACAATAATTAAACACATACACGCTTACTTTAATGTCCTCAGTGTTTCCTTCTGTATTACAGCTTGCTTTGTGATGTCTTTTTATAGTTCTTTTGTGGGGATGACTCGACTCGACTCGACTCAGGGAGCCATACATTCAATAAGTGTTTGAAGACAATCTGGCACAGAACAGCAAACACAGGGAGAATAAATAGGGAGGAAACAAGGCAGTAATAAGGGAGGACAGGTGGGACAAGTGAGCCAATAATGAAGTATCAAGACAATAGACAAGAGAGACATGAACACGCAGGATAATACTGACAAATGAGACATGAACACGCAGCCGATGAGAACACCGAATTCCGACACAAAACCGAAACCAAAAGTGTCAGGACCCGAACACTATGCTCCACACACAAGACAGGTCACACAGATAAGAGAGTACATGGCTCAAGCACACTAACATGAAGACACAACAATATGGCTGTGTCAGGGCTCTGTCACAAAACCAATCTGAATCTATCTCAAAAATCAGATCTGAGCAGTAAATCAGAATTGAGCACTGAGACTCGCAGTGTGAACATAACCTTACAGTATCACAATGATGTTGCAAAAAAACTAAACAAAGCCTTAGTCTTAATCTACTAACATAATTGTTGTGTTCTATAATAGACCAGGCAGGTTTGGTTGGTGCTTGGTACCTTTGAAGTCTTTTTACATTCTTCAGCCCTTCACTATAAACCAACATCATGTTCTCTTTAATCTATAAGCAGCTGATTCTTATTGGCTTCATGAGTTTCCCAGTGAGTAAGCATCTTTTCACTGCTTGGCAGTCTGGATTAAACTAACCGAAAGAATGCTAGTGACCAAGTGTGTGAATGCAGATGGATATCCACAGCTCTCTGGGTGTACTGAAGAAACTTGTCTAGACTGTAATTAGGTTAGATTTAAATAGCCTGTTTTATAGCTCTCTCAAGGAGGTGGCCATATGTCGCTGAGCTCAGAAATCTTGGCTTCCCATATTTGTTATGGAAGAGCAGCAGATCCATGCTGGTGTGTTATTCACTTCAGAAAGACAAAAGTAGAGCCAACCAGAACCATTTTTCTCTCGCCAGTAAGGGCCTGCTGGGTGGTGTGTTGTTTGTATGTGGCCAAGATATGGAGAATGAATGGCTGGGACAGCTTTGGCACATTTATAGAAATGTAACAGTGAGTGATCAACAGCCTAAAACAATCTGAAACATCCTCTTGACCCATTTGTAATAATCAAAGAAAAGCAAGATCTAGAGGGTATTCCAGAAAGTAGATAGTATGACATACCAGAGGGGTATTTAAGGGTAAGCAGATAACCTCAACTTTCAGCTTCAAAAATGGAGGTATCTTTCAGGGTATGTGGTTTCAGGTAACTACCCATAGCAAAGTACTCTGAACATTACCTCTTCGGCGCATGCACACCACCTTTGATGAAGAGCCATAGGGTGTGACAGATTGTGCAAAATTTAATTTATGTATAATGGTATATTACAATAGTATATTTCTATAGTAAAAAAATAAATAAATCTTAGCTTTCCAAGCAATATAAAAGTAAAAAGACTAAAACAAATTTACAGCCGTTTTCTCTTTGCAAGCACAAAGTGTTATTTAGTTCAATCAGTCTTTCTTTTTATTATAAAATTTGCATCAGACAAACAATATAGTTCTTATTCACAGTGATTAAAGATTACTAAACAAAAGATTGAATTGAAGATTGAAGTATGTGAATCGCCATTAATCAAAAGTGGTAGTAGTGTGGGACACTTTTCTCAGCGTCTCTTCCCAAGGTGACTCGTGGATTTGTTGCTCTATTGAGAATGTCTTGTGTGTAAACCATGACCATACTCTGGTTTTGCTGAACTTACTCCCAGACATGTTTTTGGAATCAATATAACTCACGTAAGCAAGGTTTGGGTAAATCTACCAAGAGATCAGTGCATGTTTGATGGTAAGACATCCTTGCTTTCGAGAATACCCCTCAGTTGGGATAATGAAGAGGCCAAAAAGGTTTCAATGAACAAAAGATTGATTGATTAATTAATTAATTAATTAATTAATTGATAAAACAAACTCATGTAACCTATATGCAAGGAGACACTGTAACAGCATGTATCGCACAATAATACCCAAACATGGGCTGAACATAAGGAACAACTTAAATACACAGTGATAATTAACTACATGACTAATGCCACGTCCACACGAGAACGGTGCATTCCCTAACCGCTCTTTTTTCCCTTCGTTCTAAAAAAAAATGCCGTAAACACGGCATCGGTGCAAGAAATCTCAGCGTCCACACGAGAACACTGAAACCGACTGAGAACGGTGTAGTTTATATGCCAGACCAGTATGTGGCGCTGTAATTCTGCCACAAATATACACTATACACGGAGAAGAAGAGTTTGAGCATGCGCACAACCTTGCGCGCTGAATGCGCTGAATATTTACAGACGTGCACTGCTACAAGATGACACGGAGCGATTGCCCTGTTGCATTGTAATTCTTGATTTTATATTGTTTGCCCTGCACTATATGTTGTGCGCACTGCTGCACTTTATACCCGTTTTTTCAGGTTATTTTTAATTGTTCTATTTTCCAATAAAAACCAGTTCTTGAATTTTTGCTCTCATTTATTTTCACTTGACATATTCAATACAACACTTTCAAAATAAACATTAGTACATTTTCAAAAAGGTAAATACTGTAAAAAAAAAAAAAAAGAACAAAACTTGATGGCCAGCATTTTTAAGGGTTAAGGTATTTTGTGAGTACTCTCCTCACTCTCTTTCCCTCTCCCTCATTACAGTCTGTGAAGCCTTTTCAGTGCAGCATATCTGGCTTTGAGACGAACAAAAGCACACTCATGTCCACAATCTGTTTTTTCAGAGGAGGGATCTAGCCAGTCTTAAAGTACAGGTTGAGCTTTGAATTAGCAAATACCCGTGCATCGTGTACACTCCCGGGCCACTTTATCACAACATCCATAAATCTGTACTTATAATCACAGACCGCCTGTACATTGATAGAATGTTTGCCTTTCCTGTTGATGTAGTCCAGTGGTCCCCAACCCCCGGTCCGTGGATGAAATGGTACACGGACCGGTCCGTGAGCTGCTACAAGCGGCTGTGACGCTGCTGCTTTAGCAACGAGGAAGTGTGTTTAATCTCGCGCGGACTCGCTCAACAAACAGGAGCCGCCACCGGTCCGCGGCAATTTTCACGCGTTTACCGGTCCGTGGCACAAAAAAGGTTGGGGACCACTAATGTAGTCCATCGAGTTGGCAGACAGCTGCTTGATTTCTATGCGTGTGCCGTCGACCGCTCCCAAACACTGTGGCATGCCATGAGCACGATGGAAACGCAAAACCAGTTCCGTAAAATGCAACTTCATGTACTTTTAGCCGTCCTACAGCACGAGCACAATCATGTAGTCCGCCATTACTGTTGTTGCTGTTACGTGTGACGCAGCCGACACGTGATGTGATGACATCATCGTTCTCACAAAAGATGCGGATTGGCCGTCCACACGAGAACGCAAGGGTGTCGTTCTCAGATCTTTCCACTTTAGAACCCGTTCTTCAAAGAGAGCGGATTAAGCCACCCAGAACGCCGGATCCGTGTGGACGCAACGCCAATCCGATACGAAATGTATGCGGTTACAGTGATTCGCGTTCCCGTGTGGACGGGCCCTAAGAGGTGTGTTGAAGGCACGAGTGTCCATAGTAACTAATGAGTGGTGGGAAACTAGAACAAAGGAAACAGGTAGGCTGACTGAACAGAAACAAGTTAAAGGTCCATGAAAATTAAACTGAACAAACAGAACATGACAAACAGTATGTCTTGGATCATTGTCTTTACTCGTATTAACAAAACTAAAAATTTTAGTAGCATGATAACTAAGTAGTAGTGAGTAGTTTGTCCAGTTACAAGCCACCTTTTAGAGCAAATACCAATGTAAATTAAAAAATATATATTTCTTTATCACAGTGTGCTGCAGTGTATGGCACACAGAGTTTTACAGTCAAACAACCTGATGCAATTAAACCTTGCTTAAATTGCACAAGGGAAGTCATTTCAGAGCACTGTAAATAAATAAATAAATAAAAGTCAAAGTTGTAAATAAAATAAAGATTCTTGGAGCGCTTAACGTGAAATACAGTCTTTACAACAACAACAAAAAATTATTTAAAAAAAATCACGTTTAATTAAACACATTATTTATTTGTGAAATTTGTGGGATTCTGATTGAAATGCGCCAAATATTTTTTTGTATGAATCAGTTCATTCAAATGAATACAGGTTAAAAAACACATGCTGTGCAGTTAATGTTAATGTGCAGATGCTGCATTTGATATAGTAAATATATATATATATATATATATATATATATATATATACATTAAATATATTATACAATAACTTACAGTAAACAAATCCAAATCAGTTGTATAAATTATATTTTTGAATGTTATTGGTAGTATTTTGTGTGAACAAATTAAAATTATGTTTAATACTTAAAACTTAATTGTTTTTGTGAAAGATAGATACACTATTTGCAAAATAAATAAACAAATGAAATAAAAAATGTAAAACAACTTCAATGTCATTAGCTATGACACAAGCTACTAAGTAGCTCTCAAAAGGATAGCTCTCATAGATGACATAGACAAAATTGTTATTTTGTTATTTATTATAGTTCAATTTCTTTGTATATTTGTGCCTTATATTTACTTGCACTAATGAGATAAACAAACATGGTTAATGAATAAATATCTAAGTACTACGGCATTGGTGTTCCCTTCACGTCACGTGAAATTACTTTTTAAATGTCAAAAACATGTATTAATAATTAGAATGTTAATAATTAGATTGTGTAGGCTCATTAAAACCAACACAAGATGTAGTTAAACAGCAAAGACAGGACAGAGAACTTTGGGCTATGACGTATAGTAAACCATGACTCAACTTTAATCAATGGCTCGTTAATGAAAAAATCCTTACACTTGACTCTAAACTTGATTCAAACAGCCCAATAAATGACTTTTTAAAATATACTTCAAAATTGTGTTCACTGATGCCCGTAGATCTACTCCAAGTTCATATAGAGCAGTCAGAGTTAGAGAAAGAACGTTTAGTTGAAAATTCACTAGCTTCCTAAAGCCCATGGAGCTGTTGTCAGCATGCATAATGGCATCAATGAAGTGAACAAACTGGAGAAAGAATCACCATTGTCACATCCAATCATTACAGCTCCCAGCAGTTTAATCAACAATAAATATTTCAATAGTGTTGAATCAAGCCATGCATTTTCATTAAGGCAATAAAGGGAAGAATTAGCAATGGAATGGGATGATTAACCAAATACCACCCAAAAACTTTGGAAAGCCCATTACTAATACTGACACAAATAGTTTAAGTAATTAAGGCCACCGAGACAAAACTTCAGGGTTTAAATGCATTTGTTGTGCAAACAAAAAACATGCATAAACTCTGCAGTTGAGATTGGCTGTAGTCCCTTGACATATGATTATTTCCATCCACCACTTCTATAATAATTAGATTTGACTTTAACCTACTGAATAGACACCCTGGTGTCTGCTAATGAAAACAAAGTCTTTTGTTATGGGAGAGTCACAGCATAACTAATTGAATTTCCCCTGGTACCACTCCAACAAATGACCATGTCACAGCCATCTCTGAGAAAATTTGGCAAGCCCGAGATGTGCTATAATTGAGGTGGATGGAGGAACAATTACAGTAGTCTTATTCCCAAACAGTCCATGATCTTCCCTGAGCTAAGGGAGACCTTTCACTGATGGGGTCACGGGAGCAAATTGTTGAAGCATAAGAGAGTTGTGTAGGACTGTGTATGGAAACGTCAGTTTTGGATCAACATGTTTTGCAGATACCATGTCTACATAATTTCTTGCCTTTTACCACACAGTAGCAAGCAGACAGTCTTCGATAGCATATTTAGGTTTATTACCATGTGTTTAGAAACTTTTAATGGTTGCATTTTAATTAGCAACATTTACAGGTTATAATGTGTGTTGATAATAGGCATTTTTGCTATCTGACAATAAGCATTGATGGGGGGTAATTAGCAAAGGTGAAAGGTCATCTAATTAACAACAATTACTTGGACAAGTGGGGCATATTTTAGTATAGTAAAGCGTCTTTACTATCACACTAATGTCAAAACAATAAATGAACATTAATCTAGTTTATTGATGTTGGTTTGAATGATCTTAATTATGTCAAAAATATCATAAGGCACTTTGGATGGCTGTTTTATGACTATTTTAAGCTATGAAAAAAATCAATCTTAATGTTACAATTTCCTTCTATTTAATGTGTCAAATTTCATCATTTAGTCAGGAGGAATCCTTATTCATTGTTATAAAATAAATTACTCTATGCGCAGAAACCTTTCATCCTGAATAGGCAATTCTACAACCATTTAATCAGGCTATTTTTTAAATATCAAACAAATTGAGCTACTCTGGAAACTGCAGGCTGATGTAGTTCTTTATGTCGCTGCATATTTGACTTGCACTCAGATTAACATAAATCAATCAAACCTCTAATAAAACCCCTGAAAGCTAACTAAAGAAATTACAAGCAGGCTTCATTCAAATCTATGACCTATTTACTAGTGTACTGCTTACTGCACCTCATTAAAGACATAATTTAAGGGCTTCCCCTGGCTTCTCCTTCTGGGTCAAAGGTCATAATTAAATTAGACGCTTGTCTTTGTCTTCCATTTCAACAAGAAAATCTAATTCGTTTTTTGTGTATTTTTGAAAAGAGTTTTTAGTAATGAGTGTTTTCAATTTCAAATAGACAATTTTGTCAATGAGTGTGCAGTAGGATTTGGGCATCAGATTATTTTGTTTAATTCATGCTTCTCGCAAAGTATAGACCGAAAGAGTGGTGACGGTAGCTATTAGTGGTAAATATATGGCAAGTGGAAATACATATGCATATATATATATAGTCAGAAGTCTAGACAATGAAGAGTTCAAGAATGCCTGAATGAAAATAAAGGTATAATTCACAAAGATGACTGTAAGGGTGATCGTAAACAGCAGTATCTCCGCTAACATCTAGCAGTCACAAACAACAAACGACAAATGAAGAGTAAACAGGAATAATTAAATACACAAATGTGATGAACAAATGACAAACAGCTGTGATGATCAGTGTCCATGGTTATTAATGTGTGGCAGGAGAACTGAAACAAAGGAACATGTGACTAAATGAAAACAAACTAAGAGTCCCTGTGTTGTGACGTCATGACATATACAGCATATGTTTAGTTGTGTTCATCAATAGATAAGTCCCAAAGATACATTTATAGTTACTGTTGTACTGTTCTACACGTTCTACTGTTTTCTCAATATTTCACACACATCCATCAATTCAATTGTCAGTTTTGCAAGACCCCTAAAATTACAATTTCTTCCAGAAGGATCCCAAATGATTATGACAAAGATGAATCTACACTAATTTATCTGTTTTTTCCAACCCAACACTTCTGGTTAGAAAAACAATGACAGTCAACCTCTACGAGGATCTCTATGAGTTATGACTGTTCTCAAGTGTATGCTGACAATGTTGCACTAAAACAATTATGAATGTTGTTGCATAAGGCCACTGGGGAGGGTTCAAAAATACGCAGTCATTAGATAAGACTGGGACCTGATGTGCCGGCTCCTCAGGCGACATTCCCAAATCTCTCTCTCTCTGTGTCTTGTTCCCTCCATCTTCTAGGTGCTCTTTATAATGTTGCTAGAGTTTTGTTACACAATCATGTCATATCACATGTGAACCCATCCATGACTTCTGTTCTTACTTCTAGTGGGGAGTATGGGTCATGGTGAAGAGAGAGATCAAAGAAAGAGAATGAAAACAACGTGACTATAATAGCCCCCCCCCCCCCCCCCCCCCCCCCCTCCTCCGACAACCAGAGTGACAAAAAGCAAAGGATGAATAGATAACCAGAGTGATAAAAAGTAATGAGTAATCTAAAGCAACTGTGAAAGTTATCATATCATAAAAATTTGTTGTAATTTGTTCAAAATGTTAATTCAACCAGAAACAAAACAATTTACTGTTTTTACTTGTGAGTCATTGAATAATTAACTCAACCGATTCATTCCAAATAGTGAATCATTTAGGAACTAAACCCCATTATGGTGCATTTTCAGAGTACTGACATTTTAGCAGTTAAAATTTGAATTCTTTTTTTTTGTCATGTCACACCACACTCAAGTATTAAATATATTGTATCTAATATAAAACATCATGTTTTACCACATGCAAGCATGCAGAAAATGCTGATTTTCAGTTCTGTAAGAAGTTTAAAAAAATCTTGACCTGACTTGATTTATAGGTTGTTGTGCAATTTGCCTAGTTTTAAAGCAATTAAATCCTTTGTGTACCACATGGCGCAACTCATACTTATGGGATCAACAAGGCAACTTTTTATATCAAAGATCAAGGCTAGACAAAAGGTATTTAGAAATCATGCTATTATATATTTAGTTTGCTTTTGCCCCATCTATCAGTGAAGTAAGTAAATCCCAGATCTGCATTGTTACTTTATTCATGGCTGTGTGGACAGATGATCCAGAGGCTGTTTTTACTAACACATCCTGTTGTGTCAGCAGTGTTTTCCTCTCTCAGAGTGTGTGTAGAAGAACAGAAATGGGCCAAACATCACTGATACAACACAGGCTCAAAGATGAGAGGGGGATAAACCTGTGTAATATACACAGCCAGGCAGATATAATAACAGACACATATGCAAACATACAATACATGTCCTTGCTGTGTTTTCAATATAATGTTTAGCTTAGTTGTTTCACGTAAATGCACAAGGGGGTCAAAAAGTAAATGTACATAGTAACTTTAGTCACACTTTCAGTATGTATGTCATTACTATATAACAAAATATCAAACCAAGTGACTAATTTTAGACATTTTACACTTAGACATGTGCAGGACCTCTCCAATCATTTCATGTAGTAGTTGACATAAATTAAATTACTCATGTGTCAATTTATTCGAAGTGTAGGATTGTAAAAAGAAGCTGTTACAAACAAAATTACATTAAGGTGAATGAAAGGTAATAATCAGCAATATGTGTTCACACACGACTTTATTTTAATGTCCTCAGCATGAACATGTTATGACATTGATATGTCAGAAATATACATACTAGTGAGTGACATTAAAGAATTACGTAAAGGAAGGCTGAATCGGTTTTAAAACAAACCATTTGAAAGCATGTATGATTTTTGAAAGAACCAGTATGAAGAAATTAATAGGATTTCACATCACTACCATATAATCAACAAAAAAATGGACAGAACATTGTGAACAGAAGAGTGATCAGGGATATGTGGGAAGTGTTTTTCACTACAGCAACTCTGTGGTTCGACAGTCCTCACTTTAATCCTGTTAGAGCTTTTCAAAACTGCTGCGTCCACTCAGATGAGCAGATAGAAGCTTGCCAGCCTTTGTGTGTAAATTCCACCTGTAAGGGAGGGTAAGAGAGAGGGCAGAATCACACAATGATTCTTCCTCCCCTGCCCCCTCTTATTGTCCATGATGTTTAAATGAGCTAAATATGAGCCTGGGATGGTGGAATTGCTGGTACACCATCAGGAAATCATCTATTGTTTAGTTTTTGGGGGGTCCCAGAGACACCATTGATGTAAAATTAATGAAAGTTAATTGATCTTCCCTTAAAACTCTTATAAAATGTTTCTCTGACGCTGTCAAACCCAGTTTGTTTTAGCAGAATAACCCCTTTTCCTTTCCAATAACCTATTTCTGTCAGTTGTTTGAAGAGACACCCTGTCCAAACAGCCAAAGGAGGTTAAACAACGTTTCAATACGTACAAATTGAAATCGACAAAATAGCAAAGAAACATCCTGGGTGATGTCTAAAGAAATTCATAGTCCTTTTCACTTTGTATCAAATTACTTGCCTTGAAAGGACAGCTGTTCCTATGAAGGGAATGATATAGTGCGTGGCTTGAGCTCTCAGATATAACAGCATATTGTGTATTGGATTTCCACACAGTTGGTTGTTGCAGGGATTCCCAGAATCCGAGCGAGCAGCATTAGAAGACCCATGTGTCATTATTCCCGTGACCAAAAACTGGGCTTTAGTCTCATGGAAGCCTGACAACCAGTTATGGATGTCACAATGGATGAAGTGCTATTTCAGTTCTCTTCACAACAAAATTAGCTTGCTCGATGTAATCCAAATAATGACTCAAAAAGCTAATATTCATGTCAGCAATATTCAATTCCAGGGAACATTTATTGGCTGTTTTATTAACAATCAAAGCCCTGATTAGTGGTTTTGCGGGCAGTGCAAAGTGAGAATGATGTAACTTTATCAAGCAGACTCCAATGTAAGGCTTCCAACCTTAATTGGCTGTAGAACAAGATCCCTCAAGCCTGGCCCGTACCCTGTCAACACATTCCACATATAGAGCCAGCACAAGAGATGCTGCCAATGCCTGGACTGGTCAAGTTCAGCACCAGCCAGCTCTAGATCTTAAAGGGGTGTTTCTTCAACTAAAGGCCCAGTTTTTTTCCCAGGGGGTGCCACATCTGGACTTTCAACGTTAAAGTCTACATGAAACAGAAAATGTAGCCATATTTTCTGACGTAAATTTTGTTTTAACACATATCTGAATGAAATGAAAAGAAAAAATGTAGGTCAGGACATGGTTTTGTCCGTAGGACACTCATGTCATCACTTCACACAGAGGAGTGATGATGTTGCAAGAGGAGGGGAAGCTAATGTTCCCTTTCAAGGGAACTCGAGCTGCGTCATCGCTATGGGAACGCCCCCGCGTCATCAACTCTTGAAGCACAATAGAAAACACCTGTGAGAATGACGCGGATGACGTCATGAGCCAGGAAACAAAAGGCACGCCGAACCCGGCACCGACAGCTTTTTCGTCTTCAACAAGCACTAGAAAGCCTGTGTAGCAAGAGTTTTCAGTATGGCAGAAAGTTTTACGCTACGTGTTTCCCTTCTCCCATTTATTACTGGCGGGGATACGCACACTTTACGAGTGTCATGCAGGGGGGTAGAGCATGCACTGGCAGCGCTCAAGGGCGGTGCCTGTGCGGATTGTGAGCGGTTTCCACTGCTAACTCTCTGCTCTCGCCTAGCAACCTTCGGGGAGGCTGCTAGAGCGCGTGGTCCTCGTGGCATGGGTCCCGCTGCCGCTGAGGCGTTGCGGCGGTCCCGGTCATGGGGATCACATATGTTCTCCCGGATATACCCCCCTTCCCCCGGGCTTCCGGAGCTCGTCCGAGGATGAGCCCCGTAGACTCGGGGGATGAAAACTCTCTACTGCGGCAGTCCAGTTTCGAGGAGCTGGATATTGTCGGTATTAGAAAAAAATAAGAAAGAAAGCGCTGTGTGTCTCCATGCCCGTGTACCCACGCAAGCAGGAGGCACACAGTCTTTCATCGTATCGTGCTCAGTCAGTGTTTATTCCACTGGCTGCACTACATCTCGCAGTCAGCGCTCGGGGGCGCTGGCGGCGGGTATTGTGAGCACAGTTTCGATCACGCTGCTGCTGAGGCTCAGTGACGATTGTTGATGGTGTGTATTGTGGTACAGTGGTCGCTGTGTTTGCCTTGCATGCATTAGACCCGGGTTCGAGACTCATTCTAATGCACTTTTTCAGCTCTGAGGAGCTGTATTTAGCGTCTGGACTGAGAGAGCAAAATGAAGTATTGCTACCATGCTACCTGGTTTCCTGAGGACGCCAGGTTGCACTGGGCTCAAGCTGGATTTCCCGCTTTTTCAAGTGGATGTTCGGAAAATATCGGAGCCTCGAGGGGCTGGTTCCTTTTTTAGAGTTTCTGGCAGTTGCCAGACTTCTCTCAGTCTGCAAAAAAAAAGGAAAGCGCTGTGTCTCCCTGCCTGTGTACCCACGCAAGCAGGAGGCACACAGTCTTGCTCGTATCGCTCGAGGGCGCTGGCTGCGGATTTTGTAACAGTAACAATTTCGCATATTATACTGCATATACTGCGTTTACCTTTCACGCGAGAGACCCGGGTTCGAAACTCACTCTGTGCACTTTCCAGCTTTGAGGAGCTGTATTAGCGTCTGACTGGAGCAAAACGAAGATATATTTGCTGATCGCGTGCCCCGAGTCCAGTTTAAAAGAAAAGGGATTTCACGTGTGATTGAGAAAAGTACGCAGATATGGCAAACTTCCTAACTGCACCTTCACTAATCTTGGGCACTGCGCCTTCAAGATATCCATGTTCTGAACCTCATCATGGCTCAGTCATGGCAGTTAGTAGTTCGGCATCGAGGTGTCGTTCTCGCTCGCTGGAAGGTGCGGGGGAGGGCTAGTCTTACATGGTCTGCGCTCGAGGGCGTCGACTGTGTAGGTTGCCATTCCTGTCTGATAGTCTTCGAGGAGACTGTTCAGACTCGCGGTTTAGGTCCTGCTGCAGCTGAGGCTCAGCGGCGATCGCTATCGCGGGGACTTCTCAAGTTCCGGAAGCACGCCCTGTGCGGTTTCTTCCGACTTGATTAACAACGACCTAGCTCTGAGGAGTTGGGCATTGTATTCACAAAAGTGCCAGACTTCTCTCAGCCTGCCTACGCAGTGTGGTAGATGGGTGTGAGGTCAGCGCAGTTGGATCAGTTTCCCGCACTACCTTCCAAAAAGGGAAAGAAAGTAAAAGCCTTATCGGTTCTGAGGAACAGACAGTGTCGTTGTGACGCTTTCATTTGGGTGTGTAGGCCCTCCGCTGGGGGGCCACCTCCCTAGGCGTCTTTTAGAGACTGATTAGTGCTGGCAATAATACCAAATCCTTGCGCCTCAACACCATTTGTCTCCTAGAAAGGAACTGACAGCAAAAGTATGCAACGTTTTGCGTATAAACTGGGTGAAAATATGCTCCTTCGCCATGGCTGTAGCTTTCTTTGGCCCCGTGGTGTCACAGGTGGAGCAGGTTCTGTTGCTATCATTGTTACCCGGGAGGTCCCGGGCGATGGTTGCCATACCTCCCTTTCAGTGAAAGTTCTATAGAGTTTCCGGCTCCCTTGAGGGGAGAGCCACGTTTCCACGTAGTGTGGGTTTGGGAGTTTGCAGTGTTACTTGGCGAAAGCCTTTAGGTGGCCCCAGGTAGTCAGCAGCGAGCTTGGGTGGTCAGTCGCCCCTCTTCAAGCTCTGCTCCCTGTATGAGCATGTTGTGACGCATTTACTAGGGTGCTTTGGATCCCCTCCGGGGGACCATCTCCCTAGGTGTCTCCAGGGTGTTGTTGGTGTCGCCTCTGTTTCCCTGTTGCTGGGCTTACTCGCCTTCTGAGGAAGGTTCTACGCGTCACTGGGTTGTGGTCTATCTCCTCGGGGGCCACTTCCCGGTGCGTAGTAGTAGCTCCAGCCGTGCTCTGGCCTAGGCCTGACGGTTGTTGTAGCTCGATGCGTGATGGACCCCTTAGGCAGGTGCCTTAAACCAGACCATTTCAGGAGTGCCTCTAGAGAGATGCGACTCTAACAGCGTACGGATCTGGTACCGGGCAGCACTGTAGTGCTTAAGTCCCCGTTGGGTTTCGGTTCACCTCGCCTACGCCTTGTTACCTTCGGGTCTTGGCGGTCTTCCGGCTGTAGTGGCGGCTCCACGGCTTTCAATGGCGACACACTTGAGGTGCGGTGGTCCCTCCCCGGAGGGCCATCACCTTGGGGCTCCTGGGGGTGTTTGTTACACTTCCCAGGCTCGCTTTGCTGGGCCGGGGGCAGCGACTGCAGCCACAGAGTTTCATGGTTAACTCCTACGCATGGTGTGAGCTCCCAGCTTCCCTGAGGGAGGAGCCACCGTTTTGCCGCGTAGTAAGTTCCTGGGAGTACGCTGTCCTGCCATGGCCGAAGCCTTTGGCCCCGTGGCATCAGCAGTTGAGCTTGGGCGGTCAACCGCCCTTTTTCAAGCTCTCCTCCCTGAATGTGAGTCGGCAAGGCGTGACGCATGTTTAGGCCGCTCTGGATCCCCCTGGGACCATTGCCCTAGGCATCTTCAGGAGGGCTATGTTATCATTCCGATTTCCCCCTGTTGTGGCCATGCCTCCCTCTCAGTTTAGGAACTACGCATGGTGTGAGCTCCCAGCTTCCCTGAGGGGGGGAGCCACCGTTGTGCCGCGTAGTTAGTTCCTGGGAGTACGCTGTCCTGCCACGGCCGAAGCCTTTGGCCCCGTGGCATCAGCAGTTGAGCTTGGGCAGTCAACCGCCCTTTTTCAAGCTCTCCTCCTAAATGTGAGTCGGCAAGGCATGACGCATGTGAGGCTGCTCTGGACCCCTCTGGGGCCACTGCCCTAGGCTTCTCCGGGGGGGGGTTATGTTACCATTCTGTTTTTCCCCTGTTGTTGCCATGCCTTCCTCTCAGTTTAAGACCTATGCATGGTGTGAGCTCCCAGCTTCCCTAAGGGGGGAGCCACCGTTGTGCCGCGTAGTAGGTTCCTGGGAGTACGCTGTCCTGCCACGGTCGGAGCCTTTGGCCCCGTGGCATCAGCAGTCGAGCTGGGCGGTCATCCGCCCCTCTTCAAGCTCTTCTCCCTTTATATATATATGGTCCTGCTAGCCAGCGGGTTTGGCGCATTTTCTGTAGGGTCCCCTTCGGGGGACCATCTCCCTAGCGTCTCCAGGGTGGTGTCAGCGTTAACCCGGGAAGCCCCGGGCGCCTCGTTTTTCCCCTGGTGCTGGGCGTACCTACCTTCTGAGGAAGGTTCTACGCGTCACTGGGTTGTGGTCTATCTCCTCGGGAGCCACTTCCCGGTGCGTAGTAGTAGCTCCAGCCGTGCTCTGGCCTAGGCCTGACGGTTGTTGTAGCTCGGTGCGTGTTGGACCTCCTTGGCGATAAGGTGACCCCTAGGCAAGTGCCTCAAACCAGACCATTTTGAGAAGTGCCTCAGGTCAGGTTTAACTCTCACTACTTTCGGTTCTGGGCCGGGCAGCACAACAGTGCTTAAGTCCCCATATGTATTTCGGGTTCACCTCGCCTACGCCTACGCCTTGTTACCTTCGGGTTTTTAGGCGGTCGTGTGGCTGGGTGGCTGCTCCTCGGCTGGCACTGCGATGCGCAGTCTGTCGGTGGCCCTCTCTTAGGGCCACCACCTTGGGGGTCCTGGGGTCAATTTGTGGTAGACACTCCCCAGGTTCGCTACTGGGCCGAGAGCCGCTACCGCAGCCGCGGAGTTCCGGTTCACAACTGAGGTCGTAAGTCCGGTCTCCTCACTGGAGGGGTCTCCCGCAGGATTTAAGGTTACTCTCCCTGGCTGAGGCTAGGAGAGCGCAAGGGCTGCTTTGCGGTTCCTCCTTCTGCGGGGGGTTTTCCCTCTCGTCATGGGTCAGGAGGTCTGCAGCCCAGTGCGAGCATTGGGTATGGCTCTCCCGGGGCTGAGGCCCGACGAGCCATGCAGATCACTCAGTGGGGCAAGTCCTAGCTAAGGCTATCTTGCCGTGAGAGACTGGTCTTCCCGAGGGTGCCAGAACATCTCCACTGGAGCTCTTTGGGGCATGCTTTTCCGCTAGGGTGGCGTTGGTATAGCGTTCCCATAGCGATGACGCAGCTCGAGTTCCCTTGAAAGGGAACGTCTCAGGTTACGTATGTAACCATAGTTCCCTGAGAGGGAACGAGACGCTGCGTCATCAGCATCAGCCCTAGCTCTCCCGCATGCCGTGCTTGTTTCAGACGTTCGCAAGCTGTCGGTGCCGGGTTCGGCGTGCCTTTTGTTTCCTGGCTCATGACGTCATCCGCGTCATTATCACAGGTGTTTTCTATTGTGCTTCAAGAGTTGATGACGCGGGGGCGTTCCCATAGCGATGACGCAGCGTCTCGTTCCCTCTCAGGGAACTATGGTTACATACGTAACCTGAGACGTTTTTGATTACACATATACAAGGATCATTTATAATAAAAATGTTTACATTCCATATACAATATTCCATGAAATAAAAGGGGTAAATTTTGATTTAACATTTCAAAACGCATAATAATTGTAATAATAATAATAATAATAATAACTTATAAAAAAATTAAAATTATACGATTCTACACAACAAGTTAAATAATTAATAACTATTTCAGTATGTATTGAGTGAAAATTATTATACACAAATTATGACCATCGGTTTGGATATAGTTTCCAATGCATTCAATAAGAAGCAAATTCCATTAATAAGCCATTTTTAAAAGTTAGTCTACATGTTCAGAGAAGACAAACATTTCAGCAAGGTATTGTTTTGACAAAAATCTAGGTTTAAACTGTTCAATATACGTAAAATATTATTTAATTGTGTGTTTAGGGTACAGTATATGAAATGCTAGCTATTAATTTATAAAGACATTGCTATTTGTAGTTCCAAAAATTATCATTACAAAATTCTGGGATCCCTGTATTGCACATTCACCGTTGAACAAATTATAGTGTGAAGTTTGTTTTAAGACAGCAAATTTTCTAGAGCTTGGGTGATGTACATAGCCAAAGAAACAGCCATTTACTGTATGCAATACAGTTACAAATTCTCCCACATGTATTTAGTATATACTTATATCCGGGGACATATATAGTATCTGTTGGAATGGTGAATGTTGGGATTGGCACGCATTCCCTGGTCAGCAATGAACAATACTTCAGGCTTGTAACACATTTAGAGGGCAATCACAATGAATGGCAACACACACTGATTTATAATTGAAAAGTCACTTTTGTCCTGTCTCTAGAGCTTCAAATGAACAAATTAGCTCTAAACATGAAATGCATGACCTAAATTGGAAAAACTAAAATAGACTTGACCTCATTGATACATCAGACAAGTCCATAAATTAAGTTTTTTTTTTTTTTTTACAGTAATGCCTCGCTCTGTTTATATACACTCATGAGGTTCAAACATAGGTGTATGTATACATGTGTGCGTTCACGTGTGTCTGAGTGCAATGTGAGCAGGCCTGCGTGTACAGTTCTGGCTGGCGAGCTCAACATTTCTCACTCTGCCATTAATCAGCCTGTGTCAAATTCGACAGATGTGTCCTAACTTAGCAAGCTACGCTGCTTCCTCTGTTTCCAAGAAGCCACCAGAACCTTTCTCCAGTGCATAGCATTGAGAATGTACACATAAATTATATGATTCAACATTTTCACAACATATTCACAGTCACCCCTGGCTTGTCTCTCATGTTATAGTTTTTTGGGTGTTTTAAGTGTTATTTACAGAGTTGTAACCACTCTCTGGTTTTCTCTTAATGATGATAAAACCAAATGTAAAAAACAATTATGAAAAAAGGGGTTCTGCGAGGATGGCTATAGGAATTCAGTATTTCACTCATTCAGTACGTCTATGGGATTATTACTATTTGCTCATCTGCCAGGTGTAAATCATAAAGTTGGCATGTAACAGAAGTTTTGCATAGTATTTTCTTACCAATTGTGACATAAATGTGAGTGAAACGGCTTCTGGAATGAGAAAACTGTAGAAGGGGGCTTTTTTCATCTTATGGGAACTGATTGATCGTAAAAGTTTGATGTGAGTCAAAATCTGCTACGGGTAATAAGGGAATAACAGTTTTGAAAAGTTATTTTTCACTAATATTTACAACAGGATTTGCATTTTTTGTTTTAAGAGAGAATAAAAACTTGTGCATCAAAACCAATCCTTTGAAAAGTAGCTTAATTTTCAAAAGTCAAAGCATTTGAGAAAGTCAAGCAAAACATGAGTAGTATGTGATTTATTTAAGCCACTAAAGAAATCTAACTTAACTTCATTCCATAAAATAAGTGTAATGAACTATGTTGTCATGGGAAGGATGTGGCGGGAACCGGTGAACATTCAACACTTTAACAAACAAACACAAACAAAAATGTAGGTAAAAAGTTACAGCCCCCCATAGACAACTACCACACACACATAAACAATAGTCCAGGCCTGGTCCTCTGTTGTCCTTCACGGTGGTCACACTCCTTTTAAGCAACTGTGAGAAATGCCACTGGCCTGGTCCTTTTCTCAGGGTTCTCGGCCTTGCCCTTCTAATAATGTATAATGAATTACACAAAAATAATTTTGAATATGTCTGTTTCAACATCTGTTTTATAATTACCCAAATCAAACATAGTTCACCCCTCGGGCATGTTATCATGCTCAGGCATGTTATCACGCATGTAATCATCTTAGGCTGGGATCCATTTGCATGCTTTTAATGATAATAAAGGGTAGTCGTACAGTTAAGGTCAAACAGGAATGGCAGGGACAGGCAGAATCGTGGGAAAGGTAACAGGCAGATATGTCAGGACAGGCAGAGAACACTCACAAGACGTTATACTTTACAAATAACGTAACGTTATTGAGAACATTGTGGGGATTCTTAGTGAGCAATTACGATCAGCTTGGTAAAATTAAAGATGCAATTTTGTGTTTGACCAGCAAATAGTTGACAATTAAAAAGAACAGCTTAATCAGCTCATAAAAAATGTTTTGTTTAACTTATTATTGCCATTAGTTATTCATTTGGAATAAATGCACAAATGTAATATAATATAATAAATAGAACATTAATTAAAATAGAACTGTATTTGTTGTTTATCATGAAAATGTGACATCACTAAGTGTAACAGAGACATGAATTTACATTTGGTAAAAAAAAAAACTGTTTTTTTTTTTACTGTGAGAGCTTTGCCTCCTCATTTTAAAACATCACTGCACGCCACTGACCTAAACCTACCATCATAGAAAACTTTCTGCATTCAAAAAAAACATCACTTGGTAAAAACATCACTTTATTTATGAGTTTTCCTCATGGGGACCAAAACATCTTTGTGGGGACACCTGAACCACACACACACACACACACACACACAGTTCTCTTACTGGGAAACTCCTTGTCCAACTGACAAAAATCCCTGTTTTATCTGTGGAACAGTTGTCTGAAACAACACTTAACTAGAACTGATAATGCTATGCAGCGCGACTATAGTAGCCTACATGCTAACAACAGGCCTTGTGCATGAGCAGTATAATTCATAACACATGTAGACCATGATTATAATATTTCTTCACTTTGTTTGGACCGAGTTAGGTGTTGCATGGTGAATAAGTTTAATAAAACAAAGAAAAAAAGCCCTCCTCCTTTAATGTCGATCTCTAACCACCATTTCTGTCTGTGCCTGAACCACAGACACTTAGCATAATGCTAACGAGGTGTCGACTAAGGACTTCAAGGAATTATTACGAGTTTACCACAAAAGCCTGACCACAAAAAAACGCTGATTTGGCAGTGAATGAAAGGGGAACTGCATCACTCAGCGAAGTCGCCTGTATGCAAGTCTTTAGGGAGGAAATGTCTTTAGCACTAATTAACAAATGGGCCACAGCACCATGGACAGCAGTTTCTGGTGTCCTAGTAACTAGTGCCGTAATACAAATAACAGTCAAGGGCTCCAGGCAAAGGTACTAGGAAGTTACAAACACATTTTCCCAGCTGGCAGTAGAGTGATTCCTTCT
Organism: Rhodeus uyekii; assembly: GCA_037043235.1. Classification (NCBI taxonomy): domain Eukaryota; kingdom Metazoa; phylum Chordata; class Actinopteri; order Cypriniformes; family Acheilognathidae; genus Rhodeus; species Rhodeus uyekii. The sequence goes on from JAWRVZ010000078.1 coordinate 1,998,501, forward strand.
GACTGATGCTGACATATGACTCAGGTATAAAATACTCATTGAGCTGTGTGATGTTACATCCATAACACCATAGGTTATCAGCTTTTCTCATAATTCCATGTGACCATCCTCTTTATACGTCATTGTGTTTTTTTATTACACCATAAATTCAAAGCGAGGCTCCATTTAACCTTGACATATTTACTATCATTTTCTATTGCAATAAACAGTTGTGTAAAACGTCTCAGGTTACGTATGTAACCATAGTTCCCTGAGAGGGAACGAGACGCTGCGTCATCGCTATGGGATGCAAAAGGCACGCCGAACCCGGCACCGACAGCTTGCGAACGTCTGAAACAAGCACGGCATGCGGGAGAGCTAGGGCTGATGCTGATGACGCAGCGTCTCGTTCCCTCTCAGGGAACTATGGTTACATACGTAACCTGAGACGTTCCCTTTCAAGGGAACTCGAGCTGCGTCATCGCTATGGGAACGCTATACCAACGCCACCCTAGCGGAAAAGCATGCCCCAAAGAGCTCCAGTGGAGATGTTCTGGCACCCTCGGGAAGACCAGTCTCTCACGGCAAGATAGCCTTAGCTAGGAGAACCGAAAGTAGTGAGAGTTAAACCTGACCTGAGGCACTTCTCAAAATGGTCTGGTTTGAGGCACTTGCCTAGGGGTCACCTTATCGCCAAGGAGGTCCAACACGCACCGAGCTACAACAACCGTCAGGCCTAGGCCAGAGCACGGCCGGAGCTACTACTACGCATCGGGAAGTGGCTCCTAGTAGGAGACCGACCACAACCCAGTGACGCGTAGAACCTTCCTCAGAAGGTAGGTACGCCCAGCACCAGGGGAAAAACGAGGCGCCCGGGGCCTCCCGGGTTAACGCTGACACCACCCTGGAGACGCTAGGGAGATGGTCCCCCGAAGGGGACCCTCCAGAAAATGCGCCAAACCCGCTGGCTAGCAGGACCATATATATATAAAGGGAGAAGAGCTTGAAGAGGGGCGGATGACCGCCCAGCTCGACTGCTGATGCCACGGGGCCAAAGGCTCCGACCGTGGCAGGACAGCGTACTCCCAGGAACCTACTACGCGGCACAACGGTGGCTCCCCCCTTAGGGAAGCTGGGAGCTCACACCATGCATAGGTCTTAAACTGAGAGGGAGGCATGGCAACAACAGGGGAAAAACAGAATGGTAACATAAACCCCCCCCGGAGAAGCCTAGGGCAGTGGCCCCAGAGGGGTCCAGAGCGGCCTCACATGCGTCATGCCTTGCCGACTCACATTCAGGAGGAGAGCTTGAAAAAGGGCGGTTGACCGCCCAAGCTCAACTGCTGATGCCACGGGGCCAAAGGCTTCGGCCGTGGCAGGACAGCGTACTCCCAGGAACTAACTACGCGGCACAACGGTGGCTCCCCCCCTCAGGGAAGCTGGGAGCTCACACCATGCGTAGTTCTTAAACTGAGAGGGAGGCATGGCCACAACAGGGGGAAATCGGAATGATAACATAGCCCTCCTGAAGATGCCTAGGGCAATGGTCCCAGGGGGATCCAGAGCGGCCTAAACATGCGTCACGCCTTGCCGACTCACATTCAGGGAGGAGAGCTTGAAAAAGGGCGGTTGACCGCCCAAGCTCAACTGCTGATGCCACGGGGCCAAAGGCTTCGGCCATGGCAGGACAGCGTACTCCCAGGAACTTACTACGCGGCAAAACGGTGGCTCCCCCCTCAGGGAAGCTGGGAGCTCACACCATACGTAGGAGTTAACCATGAAACTCTGTGGCTGCAGTCGCTGCCCCCGGCCCAGCAAAGCGAGCCTGGGAAGTGTAACAAACACCCCCAGGAGCCCCAAGGTGATGGCCCTCCGGGGAGGGACCACCGCACCTCAAGTGTGTCGCCATTGAAAGCCGTGGAGCCGCCACTACAGCCGGAAGACCGCCAAGACCCGAAGGTAACAAGGCGTAGGCGAGGTGAACCGAAACCCAACGGGGACTTAAGCACTACAGTGCTGCCCGGTACCAGATCCGTACGCTGTTAGAGTCGCATCTCTCTAGAGACACTCCTGAAATGGTCTGGTTTAAGGCACCTGCCTAAGGGGTCCATCATGCATCGAGCTACAACAACCGTCAGGCCTAGGCCAGAGCACGGCTGGAGCTACTACTACGCACCGGGAAGTGGCTCCCGAGGAGATAGACCACATCCCAGTGACGCGTAGAACCTTCCTCAGAAGGCGAGTAAGCCCAGCAACAGGGAAACAGAGGCGACACCGACAACACCCTGGAGACACCTAGGGAGATGGTCCCCCGGGGGGGATCCAAAGCACCCTAGTAAATGCGTCACAACATGCTGGCTACCAGGACCTCATACAGGGAGCAGAGCTTGAAGAGGGGCGACTGACCGCCCAAGCTCGGCTGCTGACACCTGGGGCCACCTAAAGACTTTCGCCAAGTAACACTGCAAACTCCCAAACCCACACTACGTGGAAACGTGGCTCTCCCCTCAAGGGAGCCGGAAACTCTATAGACCTTTCACTGAAAGGGAGGTATGGCAACCATCGCCCGGGACCTCCCGGGTAACAATGATAGCAACAGAACCTGCTCCATCTGTGACACCACGGGGGCCAAAGAAAGCTACAGCCATGGCGAAGGAGCATATTTTCACCCAGTTTATACGCAAAACGTTGCATACTTTTGCTGTCAGTTCCTTTCTAGGAAACAAATGGTGTTGAGGCGCACGGATTTGGTGTCATTGCCAGCACTAATCAGTCTCTAAAAGACGCCTAGGGAGGTGGCCCCCCAGTGGAGGGCCTACACACCCAAATGAAAGCGTCACAACGACACTGTCTGTTCCTCAGAACCGATAAGGCTTTTACTTTCTTTCCCTTTTTGGAAGGTAGTGCGGGAAACTGATCCACACCGCGTAGGCAGGCTGAGGGAAGTCTGGCACTTTTGTGAATACAATGCCCAACTCCTCAGAGCTAGGTCGTTGTTAATCAAGTCAGAAGAAACCGCACAGGGCGTGCTTCCGGAACTTGAGAAGTCCCCGCGATAGCGATCGCCACTGAGCCTCAGCTGCAGCAGGACCTAAAACGCGAGTCTGAACAGTCTCCTCGAAGACTGTCAGACAGGAATGGCAACCTACACAGTCGACGCCCTCGAGCGCAGACCATGTAAGACCAGCCCTCCCCCGCACCTTCCAGCGAGCGAGAACGACACCTCGATGCCGAACTGCTAACTGCCATGACTGAGCCATGATGAGGCTCAGAACATGGATATCTTGAAGGCGCAGTGCCCAAGATTAGTGAAGGTGCAGTTAGGAAGTTTGCCATATCTGCGCACTTTTCTCAATCACACGTGAAATCCCCTTTTCTTTTAAACTGGACTCGGGGCACGCGATCAGCAAATATATCTTCGTTTTGCTCAAGTCAGACGCTAATACAGCTCCTCAAAGCTGGAAAGTGCACAGAGTGGGTTTCGAACCCGGGTCTCTCGCGTGAAAGGTAAACGCATTATATGCAGTATAACATGCGAAATTGTTACTGTTACAATATCCGCAGCCAGCGCCCTCGAGCGATACGAGCAAGACTGTGTGCCTCCTGCTTGCGTGGGTACATAGGCAGGGAGACACAGCGCTTTCCTTTTTTCTTTTTTTTTGCAGACTGAGAGAAGTCTGGCAACTGCCAGAAACTCTAAAAAAGGAATCAGCCCCTCGAGGCTCCGATATTTTCCGAACATCCGATTGAAAAAGCGGGAAATCTAGCTTGAGCCCAGTGCAACCTGGCGTCCTCAGGAAACCAGGTAGCATGGTAGCAATACTTCATTTTGCTCTCTCAGTCCAGACGCTAAATACAGCTCCTCAGAGCTGAAAAAGTGCATAAGAATGAGTCTCGAACCCGGGTCTAATGCATGCAAGGCAAATACAGCGTCCACTGTACCACAATCCACCATCAACGATCGTCACTGAGCCTCAGCAGCAGCGAGATCGAAACTGTGCTCACAATACCCGCCGCCAGCGCCCCCGAGCGCTGACTGCGAGATGTAGTGCAGCCAGAGGAATAAACACTGACTGAGCACGATACGATGAAAGACTGTGTGCCTCCTGCTGGAGGAGGGAACTGGGCATGGTGTTGATGGACTTGGGGAACTCAACGGAAGGGACAATGATAACTGAGATGGGAAAACGGGGCCCCGAGGTAAAGTAAAGTCTGGGCCAGACCTGACAGCCTGAGGTGTTGGAGAGTCCTGCTCCACCGTAGGAGTGGTCTGGGACAACCCGTTGGTGCTTTGTGCAGCATTTTGACTTGGTGCTGGGACTTTACGAAGACGACTAGAATGCCAACGGGTACCATCATTCAAAAGGTAAGATGCCGGGCCAAGTTGACGAGTAATTCTCAGAGGAAAGGACCAGAATGATGCCAGTTTATGTCCCCTGTGAGGCCTGCGAACCCTTACCCAGTCATTTACAGTGATATCGGGCGCCTTGGCGCGCTTGTGTCTGTCAAACCACTTTTTCATCCGGTGCTGTTGACAGGTGACTGAAGTTTTGACTTCTGGGGAAGGTGTAAGGGGTGCAGGGGGCCGGAGCCTATCAAGTGGCAAATTTAACTCTCTTCCCAACATCAGAAAGGCTGGGGAAACACCCGTGGTGCAATGATGAGAGGCCCTGTAATGCAGCAGGGTGAGGCGAATGGATTGACTGAAAGAACACCCTTGGGCCAGGTGTGCTCTGAGCCCATTTTTAAGGGACTGATGAAACCGCTCGACACCACCATTGGCCTGAGGGTGATAAAGGGTTGTGCGGATGTGTTGAATACCCTTACTCTCCAGGTAGGATGTGAACTCCCCTGAGACAAACTGTGGACCATTGTCTGTTGTGATTTTTTGTGGAAGGCCCCAGCGTGAAAACAAAGAGTCCAAAAAATCCACAATGACCTGGGAGGTGACAGAACCAGTAGTAGTCAGTTCAGGCCATTTGGAGTGCAAATCATAAACTACCACTAGGTAGCGCTGGTTGTGGGGAACCCCGTGAATCTCACCGCAAATATCCAACTGCAGGTGCTGCCATGGTCGTGAAGGCCAGGCTAAAGGCTGTAAGGGTGGAGGAGGTGAGTGGCCTGTCTTACCGCTCACAAGGCAGGCTGAACAGTCCTTAACCATTGCTTCAATCTCCCTGTCTATTCCTGGCCACCACACCCGGTCTCGGCAGCGCTGTTTGACCTTCACTATGCCGAGGTGACCCGCATGCGCCATTTCTAACACACGCGCACGAAGGGGCCCTGGGACCACAGTGCAAAGCCCACGGGCCACACAAACATCATTCCAGCAGGATAGCTCGTCTTTGACACGGGAATAAACAGCTAGTTCCCCAGGTACATTTGATGGCCAGCCGCCCCGGATGTAGGAACGGAGCTGTGAGAGGATAGGGTCCTGGTCAGAGGCTGTCTTGAGCTCCTGTAGTGACACTATATTCTGCAGGGGTGTGTGTAACATCTGGATAATGTCAGTTTCAACGTCACTACTGCCCGTGGATGTGTGTTCGGCGTGGATGGATCGGGACAAAAGGTCGGCTACCACATTATCACGGCCTGGGGTAAATTGGAGACTATAGTTATACTGGCGAAGACGATCGTACCAGCGATGCAGTCTCAGAGGTTTGTGGCCTGTTCCTGATGTGGCAAGCAATGTCACGAGAGCGTGATGGTCTGTCCTCAGGGTGAAATGCCGACCGTATAGATAGAGATGCCATCTTTCGCATGCCCAGATACATGCTAGCGCTTCCCGCTCCCCCACTGAGTAACGTTGCTCCGTTGGGTTAAGGGCACGAGAAGCAAAGGCTATGGGCCGTTCGACACCACTCTGTACTTGTGACAGCACGGCGCCAATGGCTGTAGCAGATGCGTCACAAGTGACCAGAGTGTCACAAGAGGTGCTGAAATGTGCTAGCACTGGCGGTGATGTGAGCTGAGCCTTAAGAGTACGGATGGCCTCCGTACATGCTTGAGTCCATTCCCAGGGTTCCTCTTTTCGCAATAATTGTCGCAGAGGGGCTGTTGTGGATGAATATTGGGGAAGAAACTTTAAGTAGTAGCCTGTCATCCCTAGAAAGGAAGCTACTTGTGCCGGCGAAGTTGGCTCAGGGATGGACTGGATAGCCTCCACATTGGAATGAAGTGGAGAAATGCCCTCTGCTGACAAGTTGAATCCCACAAATTGAATTTCGGCCACAGCCAAGACACATTTGTCACTGTTGAGAGTCAAGTTATGCTTGGCTAGTGCGTCGAACACTTTACTTAGGCGCTCGTCATGGATATGCTTAGTCGCCCCATGCACAACTACATCGTCCAAATAAATGACCACACCTGTTATGCCAGCAAGCACCGAAGTCATTATTTTTTGGAAGCAGGAAGGGGCGGAGCTAAGGCCAAACGGCATCCTGGTATAACGAAAGACCCCTGTGTGAGTCACAAACGCTGTTAGGTTCCTGCTGCTTGGGTGTAAGGGCACCTGCAGATACCCTTCCCTAAGGTCCAGTTTTGAGAACACTCTAGAGCCATAGAACTGGGCTGTGAGTTCCTCTGCAGTTGGCAGTGGGTATTTGTCAGGGATTACTGCCTTGTTTACTTGCCGCAAATCTACGCAGATACGTAAGGCACCTGATTTTTTTGTAGCCACAACCAGATTTGAAACCCAGGGTGACGCATCCACAGGCTCAATGATACCCGCGTCCTGCAGTCGCTGCAGCTCCGCTGTCACCCCATCACGAAGGGCCAGGGGAATGCGCCGTAGTGGTTGAATAACGGGGATGATTGCGGGGTTGAGGAGAGGTTGGTGTTTAAACGTGGTGAGGCAGCCCAGCCCTTTGAACAGTGTTGGCCACTGTTGCTGCCATGTTGTAGTCACAGCCAGAATAGTAGACCCCCCTGAGTCCAGCAATGCAAACCCCAAAGCAGTGAACAGATCCAACCCCATCAAATTTGCTCCTTTTTTAGCCACATGGAATACAAAAGAAGGCAGTGTTTTTTCCCCATAACGAACAGTCAATTCAAGTGACCCCAGCATTTCTATTTTAGAGTTGCCATACCCACACAGGGCAGTGGAGGGCTCAGCCAGGGGAAGTGAGTTAAAAAACTCTCTGTACGTTTCAGCATTAAGGAGCGATACGCTAGCCCCTGTGTCCAGCAACAAAGGGATACAGACATCATTTAGAGTTACAGTACATGATTTGAATGTCACCAGTCCTGATGTTACATTATGGATGATGGTGGGTGTAGACTGGGCAATGCGTGTCTCTGAACTGGTAGAGGGTGAGCGACAGACGCTGGCAAAGTGATTTTTTTTCCCACAGTTGTGGCACGTCTGGCCCCGTGCTGGGCAGGTATGAGCTCTTGTGTTATGTGAGTGAGAGCCACAGTTACCACAAAATTGCTGTTGGCGTGGTCGCATGCGTTGTTGCCGCATTAAATGCATTACAGAATCAGGAGCATCGGCAGCCGCTTCTGTGTCCCTGGCCGGTGATTGGTCCAAGGTTGGAGGTGCATCCATGTGTGCTAGTTGGCTAAATGTGGGCTTAGATTGACTTGCCAATGTGGACGCACATTTTGCTGCACTCTCTACTTGAAATGCAATGACTATTGCTCTGGACAGTTGTAGATCATCAGACTCCAATAACAGAACGTCCCGAATTTTGTCATTATTTGTGTGTTCAATCAGTTGATCACGAATCATTTCGTCGCGTAACGCCCCAAATTTACAGGAGTTTGCCAGTCCCTTCAGATTAGCCACGTATTGATGAACTGACTCGCCGGGAAGCTGGTGGCGGCGGCGAAATATGAATCGGCGCAGTAAAACGCTCTGTGGAGCGGCAAAATGTTCCGTCAATAGAGTCACGGCTTCATCATAAGTAGCGTCGTTATCTGCGTTGATCGTTCCGAGCACTCGCTGTCCTTCCGTACCCAGACAGTGCTGTAGAAGCGCCTTTTTCCTGACTGCGCTCACCTCGGTAAGGCCCGCCGCGACGAGATAAGTTTCAAAAGACTGCAGCCAGCGGGGCCACGGGACGGGAGGCTCGCCAGGGAGTGCGAGGAAGGGCTGCGGTGGGGATAAAGTGCAATCGGCCATCTTCGTCGCCAAAATGTGGTGTATAGAGAAGACCAGGAAACAGAGTTCTTTTTAAGCAACTCCGTGCTTATCTTGTTTTACTCAAGAACGGTGCACACACACTTTTATCACAGAACCAACATGGGAAAAAAACATCCATAACCAGACTCAAGCAATCAAAAACCATTTACTCTAGACCTGCATATTGATAACCGAACAATCAACCACCATAGAGAACACTACAATCCAGCTCCTCGAAACTGGACTGCCGCAGTAGAGAGTTTTCATCCCCCGAGTCTACGGGGCTCATCCTCGGACGAGCTCCGGAAGCCCGGGGGAAGGGGGGTATATCCGGGAGAACATATGTGATCCCCATGACCGGGACCGCCGCAACGCCTCAGCGGCAGCGGGACCCATGCCACGAGGACCACGCGCTCTAGCAGCCTCCCCGAAGGTTGCTAGGCGAGAGCAGAGAGTTAGCAGTGGAAACCGCTCACAATCCGCACAGGCACCGCCCTTGAGCGCTGCCAGTGCATGCTCTACCCCCCTGCATGACACTCGTAAAGTGTGCGTATCCCCGCCAGTAATAAATGGGAGAAGGGAAACACGCAGCGTAAAACTTTCTGCCATACTGAAAACTCTTGCTACACAGGCTTTCTAGTGCTTGTTGAAGACGAAAAAGCTGTCGGTGCCGGGTTCGGCGTGCTTTTTGTTTCCTGGCTCATGACGTCATCCGCGTCATTCTCACAGGTGTTTTCTATTGTGCTTCAAGAGTTGATGACGCGGGGGCGTTCCCATAGCGATGACGCAGCTCGAGTTCCCTTGAAAGGGAACTCATTATTTGGGGAAAAATTTTTTTTTTTCACTTTGAAGTAAAGACAAAAATGTACATTTTAAAATAATATAAAGATTTAATAATGCATTGCATACATTAAATAAATGAATAAACATATTAAAATTAAATTTAAATAAATAGGAAAAATGGACTTAATGTGTGTATGCCTGTATTTAATTTTAATGTATTATGGTTATAAATATATGTACAGATGTAAACTTTTAATTGATGACGCTTACTGACATGTTACAAAATTCAATTGGAATATTGGAATATTTATATAATTAAAAATACATTCAAAGAAACTCTAAATAAGTGTATTGTGGAATGGTTTCATCCAAATTCATTTGCATATTTGTGTGCTGTATACATGCAAAGATGCATACATTATGATATGATTAGCATATATAAATTTAGTAGCATGTTAATAGGTCAAAAATAAAAGAAAACATTATATAAACATTGATTCCTTTCATACGAGGCTGCAGGAATGTATTTGCACTCTGGCATATATAACTCTTGGCTGACCGCTACATGATGGCTTCTGTTTGCAATAAGCACTTACCCATTTACCTTTAAAAAAAACTCCTTTGAAGTATTACAACCCTTTCCTTCCACAATATACATATAAAACACAATATGCTTTTCTTCTCTGACTTTTGTCAAGCAGGAGCGGAGAATTGGGAACCTTGAGCGAAGCCCCCCTGCAAAGCTCCCTTCATTTCATAAAGCGGTGGAATTTCTCCTAAATGAAGGGAAAAGCTCTCACTTCCCCCATAAACGACACAACTGGGCTGTTTAACAATCTCTGCTCAAATAGCCTCCAACCAAAGTAAATAGCCTTGATTGCTGGTTAATTTATTAGAGACAAGCCGGGTGCTGAGATCAAACAGGTCGTGGTCGCTAGCAGCACCTCCACTGCAATGAATTTGCTGACCCTGCAGCCCTCAGCATTCTTCTAAAGGGGCATGTGAGAGACAAAGCCAAAGAGAAGAGGAGAGGATTGGGGTGAAACCCAAGGGAGAGGCTCACATGTGGTTTGGGTTTACTTTTTTTTTTTTTTTTTGCCTTTTAATGCTGAGGTCTCTTTTTGATCAGGCAGGGTCGTGAGCTACTGTTACATCCTAACAGGGAACAGAAACACAGTGGAAGTAGGAGTAATGATGCCATGGTGTCAGGTTAGCTGAGAGAAACCAATTGTTGGTTGATAAAAGGCACAAAAATACCCAGGTGCTGTTGCATATCTCCACAAAGTGTTAGGTGTAGACACAGCAGGGCGTGCAAACGTACAACAGAGCCAATTTCCCACATACACGCACAAATACCACACACAACTACTGAAAATCCAAGTGCAATAAAGTTGTACAAGTTGAGTGATGGCCTATTAACTTTTGTGTGTTTGGTCCTTAGTTTGCTAAAGCCATTATCTGGTTTCATTAGTGCTTGTTTTAATAGATCAGTTATGGGTTGGGTGCACACACACACACACACACAGACACAGTCAGTAACTATACAAAGACTCAGGCTTTCATTTTCAGCATCAGAAATCACAATGTCTAGCTGAAGCTTGAGGCAGAATAACTGTAGACTTCAATTTTGTGGATCACTGCTCTGAATTTGCAATGTGTTATCATAAACATTACATTAATGTTGTGTAAATATCAGTGCTGCAAATTTAACATGTTAACGTGTGTGCTAAATTAATTCTCTCTCTCTCTCACACACACACACACACACACACACACACACACACACACACACACACACACACACACACACACACACACACACACACACACACACACACACACAAACACATACATAAATTAAATAAAAGGCTACTTACATTTATTTAAAGAGAGTATACTTCCACAATTGTTACAACACACTTAAAATAAGCACTAATAAATGTCACAAACGTTTCAAAATTTCAGTAGATGAAAATGCATATTATGAATTATAAAGCAAATTATGAAATGATTTTTAATTTATTTTAAATGTAATTAGCTGAACTTTAGAGGGCTTTCTGATACACTTTTTGAACTAGTGCATAAATTACTCTAAAGTTCAGCTTATTGTACTTCATATAAATTTAAACGAATACATTTTAATTGAATTGTGATTAACATTAAGTGTAAATCATTAAATAATGATAAACACCTGCGCTGTTTGCTGATGTGAACTACAATGACAACAAAACAGTGGCGGGATTCAAACAAAGCAAACGTCCATGAAAATGAAACTATTTGAGCATAAGTGTCTTGGCCAAAGTATTTCATTCATCCAAAAAACCCTTTAGGGCCAGAGGCCTGTTATTTTATGACAATGATGAGCTGGACACATCATCCAGTTTATTCTAAGGCTACCAACCAAATGTATAAAAAAATGTGGATTAAAGTTATGCTTTTACCAGCATACAACTCATCATATATATATATATATATTTATATTTATATATATTTATTGTTAAAGCACATTTTAGACAGCATTGCTCTTACTGTTTTCAAATTATATCTTAATCCAGATGGGCCTTGCCACTGGCACACATTATTCATTGTTTTACATTAAGCTACACCTATAAAACATCTTCTATTGCTACTTAAGGAGAACTTTTCAAAAGGTTTTATAACCCAGTGATGTCATTTATAGTAAGCAGGTAATCATCGTTAAGAGCTGTGAGCTGGGCAGTTTATCGAAAGACACAATGCCTAAAATACAGAAAATATTTGCAGGTACAGTTTGAAATTAAATTAAATTGAACTATTTTCAATCAGTATCAATCAGAGACCTGTCTGACAGATATGAAATGAGTCACTGAGGCCTGCAGCCCTACTGTAAATTATCCAATATCACTGGTGGAATGCTGATAGTAAAAATTCCAGAAAGCAGCTGGAATGATGAGAGAGTTAATATGACTTGGCCATATGTGGGCAAGATGGGAAATGAGGCATTCGGCTTTCACAGGCCCAAGGAAGGAGACTCTGTTCGGTTTCCCCTTGCTGCTGTTCAATATCAAATCCCTTTGTCCCTCTTAATGGATCTTTTCCTCCTCTGCTGTCATGGTTATTTGCTTTCATTGTGCTGGAAAGGTTTCAGGAATAGGTAAATGTACTTATATGGTGATACTTTTACAGTCAAAAGCTTTGAAGGGGATTTTACTGGAAGTGAGAATACTTTGTGCTTCTACGCTACTGAAATCAGGGATTTCAAAAGTGCTGCATGTTCTTAATCTGCTCTTTACAGTGACCGGTTGAAATGTGAGGTTTTTAAAAGATATATTAGCTTCCAATATCTGTGCATATTTTGCAATAACCAATTTTTCCACACAAGTGTAGAAAGTTTGTGATAGACTAATAATGACACAAACCCCTTGTGTCATTATTAGGTTACGGTTTAAAGGTTTAAATTAATTCCCACGCGTCTTAAGATGAAGTAATAATGAGCACTGCTAGCAATGAAATTATGGGGAAAAAGCACACCATTGCTTTTGTCCATGACATATGATCATTTTATGACCATTTTGTCAGTACAATAATCATAAATATTTCTGGCAACATTTTGATATTCATGCATTGCACTATCACAGAAAACCTCCACGACTTTTACCAGCATACATCTTATTAAATATACAATCTTTTAATAAATAAATAATAAATCATTTGCACAGAAGTGATTTAAAAATAGTTTTCAGAACATAGCAAAAAACACAATTAATTTCAGACATTGAATCTGTGTGGTATATATACATACAGTATATACGGTATATATATATATATATATATATATATATATCTGCAATCTCATCTGCAAACATTTGTTTTTTTTTTGTGTCCAATTGTAACAAGTTTTACTAGCTTTTATGCTCACAATTCAAGATGCAGTATCTGAAAGAAATACTTAAAAACAGAAATACTTATCAACATTTACAGTACTTAAGCTAAAAGTACTTCAATTTACTTTACAACTAGATTTAGCGAAAAAGTGAACTACTGTTCACCATCCCATAATAATGCTCTCAAGTTTTCCATCTGAAACTATAAAAGACACATGTGTTTGCCTAGACTAACCCCCATTTCCATCCTGTGATCTTGTGCACCTTCTCATTACATGCTTTATAATAGTCTGTGTAAAGTCAAACCACTTGTCGGCCTTCAATGGTTTAGATGACCGTGTCACTGCGACTCTAACACTCTTTTTGGGGAGGGCAAATAGGAGTGTAGTCTTGACATGGCTGGATTATCACTGGGACGAGACCTTTAAAGAGGAGGACTGGTCAAACAACAGAGGAGGAGAGGAAGTAGACTCAACATGAGTGGAGCAAGGGGTAATTAGAGCCATAAATATTAACCCACACAGACAGACAATTACACAGCCAAACACACTTTTGCCAAAATACACTGCAAAGAATAATTTTTTTCTAGATAGTTTTAAGAAAAATGAAAACCAGAACAAAATAGACATACTGTAAATAATATCACTCACTGTCACTTTTAGCATGTGGGTGTTAATTTGGGATTTTCAACTTTGAATACAGAGGTGTAAGAAATCAATGGCATGGGTAACAAAATTTGAAAAAGTTGTCCAGTCAGCTTTGGGTCAATTTGCAAGGAAAAGGGGAATTGAAACTAAATCAGGTGTTTAGGGGAAGAACATGACATACATGGACGGAAACGATGCATGTTCATTCTGCTTTTAAGAGGCTTTATTGCACTGATCTGTCTAAAAATGGAAGAGGATGAGATAGGGCGACAGTCCAATAGTCTGACTCCCAGAACCAGTCACAGCCCTCTGGAGCACATCATATGGTGTTTGGAAAGAGTTAGTGCAGTAAATTACACTCAGTGAGGAATCCTTGCAGTATTCACATCCAGGAGTGTGACAAGTTCTTACTGTCATAAAAAAAAAAAACAGAGGAAACAACTGCCAGGAAAATGTGTATGCAAACCAGCCATGAAATTGCACAAAACCCAAAGCAATTTACAATGGTAGCCAGGACCACCACTAATGGGGTGAAAGGTGAAAATGATTCTAGGTGTCTCATCCAGTGAATGTCCACAACTCTTCCAGCAGGATTGATGTAGGATCCAGTAGGAAAAATACATCAAAGTCATTTTAGATATAAAAAGTTACTGAAAAGGTTGTAAAAAATGTGGAATGGACTCCAAATCCTCAGTCTTATCATCATTGAACAAAATGAGAGGGAAAACATTGATTTTTTTAAAGACATATATATTCAATAGATTACTTTGTGCAACCAGTGTTACTTTAATTTGTCAAAATAAAGTTAAAAAGGCAGAATCTCAGCCTCACAGACAGAAGCATAAAAACTTATGTCAAGGGGGTACCAACCAGGCTTGACCTGAAATCAGCTTGTCTAGGATTCAGCAACTATTCACAGAGCTCTAGCTGAATGGTTTCATGAAAGAGGCTCAAGAAAGCCTACCAACTTGACAGTGTTGCAGTACATATGCCCAGCACTCTACATAAGTATGGTACTACACAAGCTCAACCATGAAAATACAAGCTCAACCATCAACTACACAAGCTCAACCATGAAAAAGAGAGAGCCAGTCAACTTGACAAAGTTGCTGTAAAGGCTCTATGGAGCAGGGCACTCTGCATAACCATGCTCTAGTACCAAACTTAACTTAAAGTCGTAGTGTTTAACGACTTTGACTGTGCGACGCTTCTAGGGAGTGGAGTACTCTGTAAAACAACCTTTTAAAGTAAGGTGAGTACTAGCCAACCTCACTAGATTGACCCTATCAAGGAGGTACACAAAAAGGCCCTACCACTTGATGCAAGTATAAACATAGCTCTAGGGAGGGGAGTCCTCAGTTTATTGACCCTCTCAAGCGAGGGGAATGCTAATCACGCTGAAACCATGAAAGAGCTCATCACTAAGAAAAAGCTCTAACAAGCGTGTGACTTTCAGGGTGTCTTTCTGAAATGAGCACTAACTACATCCTATTCTAGGAATAGCTGCATCAAAGAGCCTCACAGAGAGCTATGCAACTTGATATCGCTATACCATAATCTTAGGAGCAGAAGCCTCAACAGAACAAATCTCAAGAATGACAGGAGACCTTGGCCTTGTTCCGTTGTATATAGAAAGGGTGCTCTAGGGAGTAAAAAACCTCAGCAAGATGACACTGAAACGCAAGGAGGCCTAACTACACCTTATACTAAAGACTATATAAATACTATTGCTAGGCTCACAAAAAGCATCCCACTTGAAACCACCATTAGGACCGAGGATGATTTTTGAAGATGAGAGGAAGCCAAACAACACCCTACGCTAAAGACAGTAGCCAAAAAGTCTCATGAAGAGCCCTACAGCTACATTTACATTTATTCATTTAGCAGACGCTTTTATCCAAAACTACTTACAACTTGGGGAATACAGAAAGCAATTCATCCATAAGATGAAAAAGTACACAAAAGTGCCTACAATATAACATTTTGAACATTGCTTGAAGTAGTATAAGTCTAGAGAATAAAGAAAGGTGTGTGTGTGTGGTGGAGGTGGTATGTGCATGTACGTTATGTTAGGTGCTCACAGAAAAGATCAGTTCCCTGTCAAGGGAACTCAACACTGCATCGAACGCATATGGGAACGCCTTAGCGTGATTGTCTTTTGAAGCGCAATTGAAACCAGGTTTGCGAGTGCACGTAGCCGAGGGTGACGTCATGAGCCAGGAGTATATCAGCACGCAGCGAACTAGAAGCCTCAGCTTTAGTGTCTTCAACAGCGCTCAAAGCTAACGTGTGTTTGAGTTGCTCTGCTGGCTGTAAGTCGATTATTTTCCACTTACCTTTTTGTGATGGCGGATACACAGACCTTCAGGCGTTGTGTCACTCCTTGCCCGCGTTTCATCACGGGCAATGATACACACACGCTCTGTGTTCACTGTTTGGGTGAAGACCATGCACGCTCAGCGCTCGAGGGCTCTGAGTGTGCAGAGTGCCTGCAGCTGCCGCTGCGCACTCTTCGCTCACGCCTGGCAGTCTTCGAGGAGTCTGCTCAGGCTTGCGGTCCGCGTGGGTCTGGCCCCGCTGCAGTTGAGGCTCAGCGGCGGCTGCATTCATGGGGATCGCAGCTAGATTTAGCAGCGGGGATGGAGACGGCCGGCGCCTTTTCTCCTCCCTTACCTGCTGAGTCTGCTCTCACCCAGGATTCGGAAGCGCACCATGCGGTGATTACTTCCAACCTGGGTGACGACGCTCTGCTGAACCTCTCCAGGTTGGAAAATGATTCTAGGTGTCTCATCCAGTGAATGTCCACAACTCTTCCAGCAGGATTGATGTAGCGGCTATGGGGCGATGGCTAGAGTGGAGGAGGCGTTGGCTAACTACCTCGCCCCTTAAAACCCCGACGCTGCCCACCAAACCCCTCCGGGTTACCTCCACCATGGTGGGCAGAGCATACTCCGCGGCTGGTCAGGCTGCAGCGTGTCTGCACACGTCGTCACTGCTGCAAGCCTACCAGGAGGAGTTGCTCTCAGACCTTGATGAGGGCGGGGGAATTGGCCCTGAAGCAGTAGCCGAGCTGCGCAGGGCCACCGATCTCTCTCTGCGGGCTGCCAGGGACATGGCCAGTTCCATCGGCCGAGCCATGGCAGCCCTGGTGGCCACAGAAAGGCATCTGTGGCTCAATCTGACCACCTTGAGAGAGAAGGCCACCTGTCAAGATGGCCATCGAGAGGTTCCAGGAGGCTGCTAAGCAGGAGGTGGCGTTTGGGAAAATCCTCCCCCGCCGCTCTCGGGGAGCTGGGCCTGCGAGCCAGCTGGCCCTGCAGCACTGGTCTTCCTCGAGGGGTAGACCAGTGCCCGGTAAGCGCGGTGGTTTGCCCGGTGCCTCGAGGGGCCCGGGCCATGCAGGTTGCCCCCTCTGAGGCGACTGTCTGGTTTCGGCCAGAGCTCCGGGGTGGAAAAATGTATCTGTCCAGAGGTCGGTCTCGAGAAACTGATACCCCTAGTAGATTTCCTGGCAGCGTGGCAGCGCCCCTAGGTATCTCTCAGTGGGTCCTGCGTACCGTATCAAAAGGATATGCTGTTCAGTTCCGGGTTCGTCCTCCCGGCTTTTCGGGTGTGTTACCAACACTGGTGAACCCCGAGCAGGCTCTGGTCATGGAACGAGAAGTCGACTCATTGCTGAGGAAAGAGGCCATAGAATATGTACCCCTCTCAGCCAGAGAATCGGGCTTTTACAGCCGGTACTTCGTCGTTCCCAAAAAGGATGGAGGCTTATGCCCTATTTTAGATCTTCGCACACTGAACGATTCTGTCAGATCCGAGGACTGGTTTGTCTCGATAGAGCTCAAGGACGCGTATTTCCACGTCTCCATCCTCCCTCAGCATCGGAAGTTCCTCAGATTCGCCTGTGGGGGAGAAGGCTTATCAGTTTCGGCTTCTTCCGTTCGGCCTGGCTTTGTCTCCTCGTACGTTCATCAAGTGCATGGATGCAGCTCTAGCTCCGCTCCGATCTCGAGGGATCCGTATTCTAAACTACATCGACGACTGGCTTATTTTGGCCCAGTTTCGAGATTTGGCTGTACAACATCGAGATGTTGTTCTCGCACATATGAAGGAGCTTGGGCTGAGACTGAACGCTCAAAAGAGTGTACTCCGGCCGAGGCAGAGCACTACTTTCCTAGGCATTGTATGGGACTCTGTGTCAATGTCGGCACGGCTTTCCCCCATGCGCATTACTTCAATCCTATCCTCAGTCAACAACATAAAGCTAGGCCAGCTGGTCACTGTCAGATGTTTCCAGAGGGTTCTGGGTCACATGGCAGCAGCCTCCTGCGTGATATCGCTAGGTCTGCTACACATGAGACGTCTACAGTGGTGGCTCAAGACCAGGGGGTTTTCCCCGAGGGGAAATCCTTCCCGCCTGATCAAGGTTTCAAGGCACTGCCTGCGAGCCTTGAATCAGTGGAAGAGTCCCTGGTTTCTTGTCCTAGGACCTGTACTGGGACCAATCTGTCACCGCGTAATGCTGTCAACAGACGCCACGCGCTCAGGTTGGGGGGCGGTTTTGAGGGACCGCTCAGCTCAGGGTCTGTGGGACGGACGTTGCTTCTCCCTGCATATAAATGCACTGGAAATGTTGGCCGTCTGGAAGGCGCTTCAAGCCTTTCTCCCAGACCTGTGGAGACACCACGTGCTAGCTCAATCCTACAACATGGCGATGGTCTCCTATATAAACCATCAGGGGGGTCTCCGCTCTCTTCAGCTTTGCAAGCTAGCTGCGCGGATCCTCCTCTGGGCTCGGAACAAACTTTGCTCCCTTCGAGCAATGTACATTACGGGTTCCCAGAACACGGGAGCAGACTTTCTGTCGAGGCAGAGGCCGAGGCCCGGGGAATGGATGCTCCACACCGAGGTGGTGGAGCAGATTTGGGAGAAGTTCGGTCAGGCTCAAGTGGACCTCTTTGCGTCCCACGAGGCGACCCACTGCCCTCTGTTCTACTCCCTTCTTCCCCCAGCCCCACTTGGGCTGGATGCGATGCAACAGGAGTGGCCGCGGCTACCCCTGTACGCCTTCCCCCCCGTAGCCCTGCTCCCGGGGGTTCTAGAGAAAGTTTGACAGGACAGGGTCCATCTCACCTTAATTGCCCCGCTGTGGCCGGGCAGGGTGTGGTTCTCGAACTTAGTGTCCTTCCTAGACGCCTAGGAAGCTAATAGGCGCTCCTGGGAGATTCCCGTCAGAGTAAACCTTCTGTCCCAGGCTCAGGGCAGGATCCTTCATCCTCGCCCGGAACTGTGGAATCTGTGGGTCTGGCCTCTGAGGGGGCCCGACTCATAGACTCAGGTCTCTCGACTGAGGTCGTTGAGACCATTCTCCACTCTAGAGCCCCGTCCACGAGGAAGCTCTACGCTCGGAAGTGGAGTATCTTCACTTCCTGGTGCAGTGACAAACATTTAGACCCAGTGACCTGCCAAGCTGGAATCGTCCTGGAGTTTCTACAAGAAAGGTTCACTGGCGGGCTGTCCCCTTTCATGATTAAGGTGTACGTGGCTGCCATCTCAAGTGGTTCCCCTCTGGGTCGGGACCCCCTAGTAGCGTGTTTCCTTCGTGGCACTCTAAGGCTGAGGCCTGTAGTACGCTCTTGGGTGCCACCCTGGGATCTGTCCTTGGTTCTCCAAGCTTTGTCCCAGGCACCCTTTGAGCCACTTGAGGACATTTCGGAGAAACTTCTCACCATTAAAACAGTTTTCCTCCTAGCCATTTCCTCCTTCAAGAGGGTTGGCGACCTTCAGGCCCTCTCAGTGGCCCCCTCCTGCCTGGAGTTTGCTCCCGGTCTGGCGAAAGCCTTCCTCTCACCCAGACCAGGGTATGTCCCTAAAGTACTTTCGAGCCCTGCTCGTCACATTATACTGCAGGCCTTATGTCCTCCCCCCTTTGTCGATCATGACCAGGAGTCCAAGAACAAGGTCTGTCCAGTGCGAGCACTGGACGCCTACGTCCGCAGAGCGGCTTCATTGCGTAGGTCGGACCAACTTTTTGTATGCTTCGGGGCTCCCAAGGGAGCTCCAGCATCTAAACCTACTTTAAGCAGGTGGATAGTCGAGGCTATCTCACTGGCTTACGAATTGGCGGGTCAGCAGTGTCCACTGCATGTCCGCGCCCACTCTACATGGAGCATGGCTACCTCTAAAGCCTTTTGCGCAGGGGCTCCCCTTGCCGATATTTGCGATGCGGCTGGCTGGTCCTCACCCGCATACCTTTGTTAGGTTCTACCAGTTAGACCTTAACCCCGCTATGGGATCTTTAGCCCTTTCGTAGCAAGCTACGTTAGCTTGGCATACTCCGTTCGATGAGACAGCGTGGGTATTCTCGTTCCCATATGCGTTCGACGCAGTGTTGAGTTCCCTTGACAGGGAATACGACACTGCATCTCATAGCCTCAGCTCCATCGCACGCTAGCTGTTTCAGACACTAGTCAAGCTGAGGCATCTAGTTCGCTGCGTGCTGATATACTCCTGGCTCATGACGTCACCCTCGGCTACGTGCACTCGCACACCTGGTTTCAATTGCGCTTCAAGAGACAATCACGCTAAGGCGTTCCCTCTAAGGGAACTAGGGTTACGAAAGTAACCTGAGACGTTTTTTAGCAGTTTTTTGAATATTGACAAGGATTCTGCATTCCGGATGCAGGCAGGGAGATTGTTCCACCAGCAAGGAACGTTGAACGAAAATGTCGTTGAGGGGGATTTTTTACCCCTTTGTGACGGTACCATGAGTCGTCACTCATTGATCAATCGAAGATTTCAGATAAGTGTGTAGCGATTGGAAGTATGAGGGTCCTGAGCATGTGTTAGCTCTGTAAGCAAGTGTTAGTGCCTTGAGTTTGTTGCGAGCTGCAAGTGGGAGCCAGTGCAGAGAGATAAAGAGTGTGACATGGGCCCTTTTGTGTCACTAAGTGTCACTGTCTGAACGAATTAGGAGTTCTAAACGAAGAGGAGGCCAAAGTACAGGATAAAAAATAATAAGGGCAGCTCTATCAAAAAGGCTCATAGAGAGCCATACCACTTGACACTGCTATTTTATGTAGAGCTCAGGGGAGCAGAGGCCTCAGCAGAATGATTCTTCAGAAACCTAAACTCTTCTACCCAAGAGACAGTAGCCAAGGAGGCTCAAAAAGTCTAGCCTTCTGATTCTGTCACTGGTCCTTCTGATTCTGTCACTGGTCCTTCTGATTCTGTCACTTCACCTACTTGAACTTGCAGACAAACTAGGTGAACAGTTCTGAAAGCAAAAATGATGCATCGAGGAGATGCTGGCCAGGATCCCCTACAGTGTGGCCACTATTACCAGGATTGATCTGCCGACCATGTCAGTAATCTGTTTAGTAGTCCAGAGAACAAGATCTGTGGTGCAGCACAGCACAGCTAGCGCATCAGGGGAAAGACCCCATTTACCAGGTCAGCCTGGTATGCTTGCAACACCGCCATAGTGTGAAAAGCAGGTCCTGCCTATCATTCAAGCATGATGCAGTCCTTAGTGGCTTGGAAAGCAGGGTCGGAGCCTTCAGTGTTGATGTTTCCCAATCTTTGAGAGATAACTTGCCAATGTCTCTTAAATGGGAGGCATTGACATGTGTCCACGCTCATACATCCCTTTCTCAGCCATCTCCTGCTCATCCTGGCTCAAATCCTTCCTGCTGAATTGGAGGATGTAAGAGACAAAACATCCTCTTCCAGCATCTCGCCCTTGTCAGCCACTGAGGAGCGCGAAAGGTTTATGCCTCTCTCAAACTACTCAGCTGGCTCTACCCGAGACCCCGGATCGCTTCTTCGCCTCAACAGGGTGTTTGTCCCGGTTCCCTCAAGAAGAGGGACAAATGAGAGCAGAGATTTTCTGTTGAAAAAAAGCTCACAGTATGCACATTCTATCCCTTCAAGGACAAAGCGCACATGCATATCGCGCAAAGAAAATATGAACAGGTTGTATGTGTCATCTGGTGTCAGAAAACGGATCAACACCCTTCCTGAAACGATTGCATTCACTAGCAATGGTAAGCACTTACGACACATTAAAACAAATGGCCCATTCACAATGTTCTCATTTGAAAGGGAACACTGACAGACCTTCAAAACATCAAAATACATCAGTTTATAGAATCCACCTAAAACAGAGTCCAGAGAAATCATAGTGAGCAAACAAATTTGAAATATTGTGAGAATGCCTTCACCACACAACGTATACAGTCACGTCCTTGTCTTAACTTTGACAAACAATAATCTGAAAGGGCCAGGTCAATATGCATATGGCCCCAATGGTAGCAATATGTTCACATTTTCAAGTGAAGTTAATAAACATATGCTAAGCACATTATCCACATCCTTAGCTGACCAGCGTTCGTGTTACCACTTCAAGATCCTGTTGGGGTCTTTCGTAGATTTAACTCTATCTCCCACATTGCATGGCTGATATAACGTATATTTAAAAATTTAGCATATGGTTCTGAAATTGCTCAGGCTCACCTCCAAGTATGTCCAGCTGTTTGATCGTCAATGTCATGGCTTATTGATTTTGAATGTACTGGTGATAAACCAACTGTGATGTTCTTCCAGAAAAACAATCAATCAATGTTCTGAAGATATGGAGACCAGCTGATTCTGAAAATTTCAAAGAGAACAGAAAGCAATGCTCATGAGAACTGTAGACTTTGCCTCTTTACCCATTTTTTTAAATCATTTCTCTCTTTTAAGCCTAAAATATTAGTGTTTCCTGTCAAAAATGTCTGCAATGGGGACCTTTGCTCTTTAACGAGGTAATCTCATTTGGATGGAATGGGGACATTATGCTCTACCACATATGAACTTGTATTTCCTTAAATGCATTTTATTACATTTCTATCAAAACAATCATGTAATTCAACTGTTAAAGTTAAAATGTGTGTTTCATTAACATCATAAAAATTTAAATGGAAAAATAATAACTTAAAAATAATAATAATAACAAGTTTCCTGAAAACTCACCCAATCTGTCATGGATCAAACAAACAGATTGCCCCAGACCAAACTCATGCGATTGGTTGAGCTGTTGCTGTGTGGAGCTGGTCAGGACATTTACAGAGCAACCGTTTTTAAAGTTGCAATGACTTCTGATTCTGAATTGTGAGGTACAATCGAGTAAAACAGATTATTAGAAAAGAAAAAATTTAGAATGGAGACTTCGTTCTATGAATCAATTGATTCAATTTTGAGGTGTGGGAGTTGGATTGGAAAACAACTGCAACCTTGAAATTGATTGTGGAGGGGTGGGGTTTAAGCGGTTTAATTGATTGAGAAGTCTAGCATACATCTCAGATAACTTTTTTTTTTAACCAGAAAATCAATGTCAAAAAATGTTTTGACATTTTGATAAAAAATGATGAGGTAGAAAACCCCCCAGATACAAATACATGGGTAAATCAACTTACACATTTTGTCAAATAATACAGATGTTAAATAATTGTGACAAATATTGTCAAGTATGATAATAGTTTGGCAGAACTCAACAGATTATTATAGTTACTTTCAGATAAAATTGTCCCAGAACAAAACATTTGTATTTTGGTTTTGTGAAGATACAAAATCTTTCATCACCAAAAGCATCTCTAAGCTTTTCATCTTAGATAAAATCGTACACTCAGATTTAATTAAGCAGAAAAGATAATGCCATTCAAATGTCGAAAAGGATGTTCATTTGTACAAAGCGGCACAGACTGACTATGAGAAGTACGCTACAAAATCTCGCTAATTGCATTAGGACATCCAGGTTGCTTTGTGGGACGGGTGGTGAAGCCAAAGGTCACTGGCAGCTTGTAGCAAACGCCACGCCACATTACACCCAACAAGAGAAATAATCGGCCTCTTTACCAGGGCCAATTATCAAGCCATACCTCTGATTGACTTTTACCAACGTTGACATGGCAACACAAGCCAAGCGTCTGTGTCTGTTTTGGTCTTAGATAACACAGCCCCTTTTTGATAATTAACATTTGTATCATTTTGAGACTGGCCATTGTTGACGTAGGGCTTGAATGTCAGTGCTGGAAATTACTTTTTTGGTAACCGTACCAATTAGAAACCTAAATTGTTTACCAGATTTTATTCTTAATTACAAAACGGAACGTTCCGGTTCAGGATGATCATTAGACAACCAATCATTTTTCATCCAAGAAATAAAGGATATTAAGAGCAATGACAAAATAATGTTTTAATGTGTATTTAATAACCATATTTTAATTAATATTATATTAATTGTTACTATAACATTTATTAAAGATACAAGCCAGTTGAAACCATGCAGTATTGTGTGTGTATATTATATATATATATATATATATATATATATATATAAATAAACACACACACATTCACTACTGTTCAAAAGTTTGGGAGTTGGTAAAATTGTTTTTAAAAGAAGTCTCTTACATCCACCATTGCTGCATTTATTTGATAGAAAAATACAGTACAATACAATATCTCCAATATTGTGAAATATTATTACAATATAAAATAACTCTTATTTTATTTAAAAATGTAATTAATTTTTTCAATGAGAAAAAACATTTCTCCAGTCTTTACTGTGACTTTAAATCAGTTAAAGCATCCTTGAATAAAATAAATTTAACAATACAATTATTACTTTAATTTGGAAAAATATCTGACCCCAATTGTTTATCAAATTGTAAGATTTAAATTGTTAGAATTAAATTGTAGTACCTGATTCCTCTCTTTATGCTGACCACATTTAACATCTTACATGAAGACTACGCCCATTACAGTAGTCAAAATTTTGAAATGTACTGCATTCTACTACTGTAGTACTGTTTAAAATTGGATTTTTTTTTTCACTATTTACAAAAATTGGATTACTGAACCAAGCTACCTAGAAATGACTGAATAGAATTTTGATGTTCTTTTTTTTATATGACAGTGAATTTAATGTTGTTGACCCAAAATTAGATTAGATGCTTTATAACAGTCAAATCATCTTTATCGAATTAAAACAAAACTTCATCAGCACCACAATCTGAGGGTGCCTGCGCAATCTAACAACTGTGTCACCTATGGGTCATGATGTATTTTTGATAAAAAATCTTTGAAATCAGGATCTTTAATTATTAAACACCATAAAATAATGGCTTGACTTCTTAACTGGGTTTTTAGTTTGGTTTAATTTCATTTTCCACATATGAGAATCAGGAAACAATTGAGAATAAAATGTAAGTTGATTTATCCATGTATTTATCCATGATGTATCCAAATGGTGCATTATCAGTGGATGTGAACAATGTTCCTTAACACACCCGAGGAATTTGTGAGGATGGGAGTGTGAAAAAAGGATTGGTTTACAAACCTAGGATCCCCTCGATGGTTCATTATTGGGTATCGATAACCCAGCCAAGTGATAATCCCAAATTGGGCACAATGCCCAAGTATTTACAGAGCCTTTAGACGCGAGGAACGATTGCAATGGTTAACCATGTTGCATGCGATAAAAGGCCCTTCGTCTTTCGGATTCAGCAGGGTTGCTGGTGAGGCTGCACAACTGTTGAATGAGCCACTTTGTTCTGGCTGCTGACCAGGCAGAGATGGTGTGTGATAAGCCTGTAAGCCCAGCTCTGCATGTTCAATAGATCTGCAACTTCCTGCTAAATAATAGTGCTCTACTCTGTCCATGTACATGGGCTAGTGAGTAAAACCTGCTATTTCCCTCTGCACCGTGCCAAGTGCAGTCTTCCTAGAACAGACTTTATTCATTCAAGGAATGAAAGGATATGCCATTTCATATTTTTTGTCAGCACAACTTTGAAAGTTCCAGACAGCTGAGGAACACAATCCAAGCCATTTGTTTATGCAAAAACTTCTGAAAAACAAGTCCAGATGAAAAAGTTTCTGTTAAAGCAGTGAAAAACATAACATGAGACATACCTTGATTTTCTTAAACAGTGAACTCCATGATTTAAAAAAGTATTGCTTTTGAGATGTCACATCCTGCTTCTCATTATCTCATCAATAACGAAACTGCTGGTTTTTGTTTTACAGTTATACAATACCATTCACCTAAATATCACATCAATTGTTTCTTTTAAAATTTGTGTGCCGTAGAAACGTTTATGGTATTAGAGTACTAACATAATCAGAGGAAAATCTTACATGAATTTCATGTACCCTTCCTGTGATGCCATCCTACCATCCAAAGGTATATTAGAGGAAAGCATGTGGTGTGTTTTATTATCTATAAAACAGTGGTAATGGTCACATTCTAAAGAGGAAATAAAATAAATGCAAACAGGAAGTGGGTTTGGCAGCTAAAGAAATCCGTTAATCAGTGTTTGATCTCGTCTGCAAATAAATTGCTCACCTGGCAAATACACTAGATTAGTATTCTGCTCTGTGAAATTGAGTAAGTCCAATTTAAATCAATGAGAATGTTGGGTAAGTAACTTTGCTCCGACGTCAACTAACTCAAATTTCAACTAAATTGTAGCAGACTCTGGTTAACATCTGCTAACACAACTTTATTTTGATGCTCCCCATCAGACATTCTACTGGCTCTATGTCTAAGTACATTTGTAAGTACATTTCAACTTATTCTACTAACTTGAACCCTAACACCTAATAGACAACTAACAGTTTAGTAATACTCTTAGACTACATGTAGTTGCACTTATTGTTTGTAGAACATCAAAAATTAAAAGTTTTCACATTAAAGTGTAAACGATGGTAAAACCCGCTAGGCATTGCTACCTGATGCACCACCACCTTTGCCAAAATGCCAGCCTCAGGGTCATCAACTGGTGGCCACCATTCACCCTTCATGTTTTGTCCCTTAAGACTCAGAACCTCTCAGGGTGGGGGAGCAGTGGACAGGAATGTCTCAGGTCTTTATGCCGTGCAGCTTCTAGGCAACCAAGCTCGTGTCATTCCTCCTCAGCCAAAGCCAAAAGCTTCCTTTCTCCGCCTGTTTAGCAGGATCTTTTGTCCTCTTTGGCCTACCTGACCTCACCAGAGCTGAAGCCGATGTCCCTCAGGAATCGGCTGGTCGACTGGGCAACAAAGCCATGGTAGCCTACGTCCATAGCCTACTTGGTAAGTTGTTGCTCTCATCCCTTTCTCTGGCATTCCATTATCAGGTCAGCATACCGTGACTTTTTCCACTCGAATACCTCCTGCACTGTCCAAACACAGACACAAAATCCAAAGGTAGAGAACTTAAATACACATGGTGATGAGAACATAATGACTAACAGCTGAGATGAATGAGTGTCCGTGGCATCAGTTAAGTTGCAGTTGCAGGACACGAAGACAAAGAAACGTGACTCAATGAAAAGCTAAAAACATATATACACACTTTATATATTATATAAACACATTACATATTACACGTACATATATGTTCATATCCAGTAACTTGTCTTATATTCCAATAAGATACATTTACTTGGGAAGTATCAATACATTTTAGATTTAGATTTTATCTAAGTAGTAACAGATGTTATTTTAATCATCCGAGTGAAAATGCTGGGTTTTTAATTTCATTATGTTCAATTTGGAGTATTTTTTAATGCACAAACCTCACTAAATTTCAGGGAACAAATCAAGCAAACAACAAAACTTCTCATTTGATTACAAATGTTTAGATCATTTCAATTAAAAACATATTTTTGATAAGATTTTCAAAAATAGGATTTTTGTTATTTGTCTCACAGTCTCTACTGTCACAATGAGCTTAAAGTTTAGTGTGCACTGTGCACACTAAATATTCAACAAACTAAACTTTTTTCTTAAACAAGTGTGCATTCATTTGCAATGCATTTCAGTAGGTACCTGAAATACCAAGAATATATCCTGTGGTCTGTAAATTCCACAAATAATTTAACAAGTGAAAAATTGTTGTAAGGCAAACTGTTTTACCTTGAGCTATTGCTTTGCATAACTTCAAAAATTCTGCAGCCTATGTGACTCGTCATATCCTTTAAACAACTGCCTCATGGGAAGGTTGTTATTAATGTCTAAAAGTATTTCCCAGTTATGTCCAGGTGCTCCATAAATCAATTACAACATAACACAACTGTGGTGCCACTGTAAATTAGGGGTTCAAGTTATTTCAAAACCACTCACTTTGTCAAAAAGCAGCACTGATGTGAGGAACGAGAGGACTCTTCATTTCATTTTGAAGCTGAAGAGGTGTGTTTGAATTTTCTCAGTAGATCAGGAGGCAGTTAAGACATGAATGATGTTCCTTGTGAAATATCTGACTACTTGCCTACAGCTAATATCATAAATCATTACAATTTATAGTTTTAGAATTAATAAACAGGGCTTTGAAGAGCAAATGCAAACGATTCACTAGTAGTGAAAATGTTACGCCGTGATCCTACCTGATCCTTTGTGTGCAAATCATTTATGGATGTTCTATTGTGATGGTGACATGGGATTATAAAACAGTATGTTTTAATAAATATGTGTGACATGCACTGCATGTGTACTGGGACAAAGACATATGTGTTAACCTTGTGAAAAGGAAAGTGAAAAGGTAGATAAATGTGTTGCTTTGGATTCAGTAGCAAAACAGGACAATGGCAAAAGGGATTCCATGATAGGATCATCAATCACACGAATGCGCACACATGTACATGCACACACAGCCCTCTGAGAGACAATGTATAATTACACGGCATCTCACGTGCATTTCCACTTCCTTGCAGGACGCGATGCAATGCTACACCTATGGCCTTATATAAGTTTTGTGCCATAAATAAAGCCATGTGACAAACCGAAATGGTAACAGTGGGTGCATTCCATCCAGATATGCCACAAGATAAATCCTCGTGTGGGATCCAACTCTGTGGCTAAAGCAATGACTTTGTACACTGTTCTTCTACATCATATTTGCGTGTTTCGTGTACTCAATAATAAAAATTAATTCAAGAACGGTTCTTTTTTTTTTAACCTTCCTCTAATTTCTACCCATACAATGATAGGGATTAAAGACCAAAACATTAATTAAAACAATATTTTTGTTTAAATTTGACTAGTACAGAAATGTAAATATAAGCTAAATTTAATATTCAGAACATCTAGCATAATAAAGTAAATTAAATTAAATAAATAAAGGCTTAAAAAATCCCCAAAATATGGGTTGCATAAGATGTTTTGCAATACATTTCTTCAGTTGTGCTGTTTATTTTGCTCATAACAAGAGGGTGTTTGTGCTGAGGATGGAACTGAATGATAGTCTTTACTTAATTGTGAACACTATAACTGTGATTACACAAATGCTTCATAATAATATAATAAATCACTACTCTTTTGCTACTTTGATGTACGTTCTCAGAAAGACCATGTTCCCCAAGTGATCTTGTATGTTTTCAAGAAATATATCCGTTGCTAAGAATATCAGACAGCTAGAAGTTTTAGGTCACTTTCTCGTGTGTGTCTAGATGCCATCTGAAGGTCGATAGTCTCCTAGCAACAGTGCCAACAGGAGCGCAGTGACTGGCCAGTCAGATTTTGTTTACTGGTTTCTCCACTGACAAGTGTTTGGGTGCTGAGGGCAGAAATTAGGCCATGTCTAGTGACGTGAGAGAGACAGAGCGAGATGGGGGCTTGCGGGGGAGGGGAGGGGGGTGGCGTAGAGAAGAAGCTGAAAGTGAAACAGTACAGAGAGCGAAAGCAAGAACGAAAGTGGAGTTATAGTGGCCGCAGGAGTACTTATTTGAAATAAGAGGAGGATAAAAGGAACAGATAGTGTAGGTGTGTGTGTGTGTGTGTGTGTGTGTGTGTGTGTGTTTGTGTTAGAGCAGTTCAGTGGGTTACTATGTGTTTCTCAGATTGAACTATAATCCTGCCCATATCGGCTTATGATACCCCACGTTTGGTCATGATCACGCAACAACATTTTTTTTTGTTTTGATTTATGTTTGTGACTATGTGTGATTTGTTTTGTTTTTTTAACCGGTTGGATTAAGTCTCTGAGTTTGTATCATCTCAAAATATGATTTAAAAACCTTCTGTGGTGAAGATTTTAAGAGAAACGTTTTTGGATTGATCTGTGTTGCATCCTTAGCTCTAAGATGTTTCAATTACCGGTAGTTTTTCATTGATAGTTCTTACTTACTGTCACAATCCACGAGTATAACATTACTATTGTATTCGATGTAGGTTGTACATGCATACACTTGTTTGTTGACAATGTAACATGAAAAGTGAACTGTTACATTACTGTAACATCTTTACACATAGTAACCATCTATCATGCATGGTAAAATGTATAGTCAGCTGGTTAGTAATTCCAACAAAATGAACCAGACAGGTGTTGTGTATCCGGAAGCGGTTTTATATTGTGAAACTGTGACGACACATGAAACTAGCACTTGTATGTATAAAAATGCCATTTATAATGGTTAATTATACTGTTTATACAAATCATTTTATTGCAGACAAATCAGAACCAACAGTGTGACTTTAAATATCTTGTATAAAAAAATAAGACCATATATAATTATAATATCTGGGTCACCTTTGGTAAGTAAAGCCCCCAAATGTGTGATAAATGCCGGCTCATCTTAAATTCAGAAAGTTGCTTGGTATCCTCTTATACATTTTTCATTGTTGGGCTCCTGCCCTTGTTCTTTGGGCTGTGGAAATCCTTTGTGGAGCTCCTTGGTTTTCAGCTCGGATATTAATCTTTTAATGTGTTCCTCTCTCTCTTTCGCTCACTCTCTTCACGGCCTCCACCTCTGTATGAACATAAAGGTTACGGCGTTTTAAATTGACAGCTTCCCCCCTCACTTTACCATCTCTGTTTCTCTATCCGTTGCACATGTTTAGGCCTCACACTTTGATGACCGGCTGTTATTCAAGGAACTAGAGTGATCTGAGGCTACAGGACGCTCTTAAATCTGCAGTGGTGAGAGAGGCCCTGTTTCCTGACCCTTCTTAGAATGGCTTTCAAACGTGCCTCAAACGCTCCAGTGCCGACGGGGGAAATGGGTGAGCGGAGGCATGATCTTATCTGCACCGTCATAAAGCTTTCACACCAATTAAGTGGGAGAACCGTTTCCTTGTCACTCTCGCTGTCTTTCTCAGGGCAACCGCCTGCATTAAAAAGAGCTTTATAGGATGAGTGGAAAAAATCCTGAGGGATATTGGGTGTAAATGTGCACTGTCACAGTAAATATCCATGATGCAATGCTGAGCTACCTGTATGCGCTAACAGTAAAAAGTGTTTGATTAGCATTAACATGAAACTAAATACAAGAGGCAAAAGATATGATGAATTAAACACTGAAATAAACATCTTACTAAAAGAATTGGACATATCAATACATACAAATATAAAAGAGGGTATGAGTTGATCAAATATACAGGGGTATGTGAAAAGAAAGCTATTTGACTCACTGAACGATTGGCAACTATTAAACACAATGTCTTGCAGTACATTAAGGATCTCTTTGAGGTTGTGGACTTCCTGTTCTCTCTGAGACAGAAAATAACAGGTGCTCCTGCCTCATAAAGGACATAAAGCAGTGAAACATGATTGCTTCGCACACCCACAGGCACTAGATAGGGCTCAATGGCTCAGGATATAGATTCTTAATGGGGGAGACAGCTGTGCAAGAAGTCTAATGCAATTAATCATCAAGTCCTAATCAAAATGCTCTTGTTCATTCATAAATATCTATATATACCCTTACGAAAAAGAAGATAGTGTACTTTCAGTGTACTTCACTGAAATATACTTAAAATTGCACATAAAAATAGTTGAAAGTATACTAGTTAACATTTCTCATTGTCTCTATTTTGTAGGAGAACATTACATTTATTTATTTTTTAAGATTTATTAAACAATACTTTTTATATACAGAATTTCAGTTTTAATTATTTTGAATGGATGGAACAGGTAGAGAATATATAATTTAATATAAATAAAAAAATGTATACATATTATATATAATGTTATAAAGGATTAGCAATCAAGTTTCAAGAGTTTTAGTAAGATTAAATGCAAACAATGTGTATTTATTTATTTATTTTTAAAAATAGATTTTTTTTGTTTACTTTGAATGGATGGAACAGGTAGGTCTTACCAGGTCTTACCATAAATATAAACTAAATCCATTAATTATATTTAATAAAATAATAATACTAAGAAATTCATTTTTAATCAATTTCCAATCAGTACGAATAAAAAGTGTTATTATACTTTTTCATTATATTTATCTAATGGAATAAGAATATACATGTATCATGGACTAATAACAGGTTGATATTATTGTATGTGAACTTACATTTTTACTTGTTTTAGTACAATACATAATTTTGCTGAAAAAAATATATTAGGCTGTTTAATATCGAGTTCCATTGTGATAACTCACCCCACAAAACTGAATCTGAACAGAACTGTATCTTTTTTGGGGGGGCTGTAGCAGTGGAAATGTTCAGTGTCTTGAAAATGACACGCTGGAATAAAACATACATAGTAACTAAATCAATTGTTTTGTTTATTCTTTCATTCATTCAATGAATTTATTAATTAATTTTTGCCCTTTTGGGAGCAAATATATTCTAATGAATTATGCATGATATGCAAATAGACAAAGCAGTCACAACGGCTTTTAGAAAACTGTTGAGGCTCATGATTCATCTTACCAGCTCCGATCAGGACACAGCCCTCCAGACTAATGCACACTCATTCATAATGTCAGATAACAAGATGAAATGAAACACGCTGTACTATACAGATTAAGTATCTGTCCTCCATCTATTCATTCTACGGATGATATCTCAGCTGCCTTGGAAACCACTGACTCAGGTGAAGAATCCACCTACAAAGGAAACAGGCCGGTGTTGTTTCTGTCCGACCTGCCTGAAGAACGTTAAAAGCATGAGGAGATCCTTCATTGCCCGATTTCAAAGAGACTGTGACATACTTGAGTGTTCAGGCTTTCTCATGGGGAGCACTTGAGACTCATGTGCAATGAGAGACAATGAAGGAGGCCTCTTCATGCGCCACAAAGGCAGAAAGAAAATTATGGGTTTTTACAATGGCCGGACAAAGACAAATACTGTCTGTAACTAAGAGAAAACGAAGTTATCATTTACACAAACAGAAAGAAGAGCACTAAATGAAAAAATCTAAGGATGCAATACCTCAGTGTTTTCAATGATTGTAATGTAATTACCCCCCAAAAATAAAAACATGCTTCCCCAAAAAGTTTTACATCAGTTTTACATCAATGCTTATTGGTTCTTGCCTTCCTCATCACAGGTTGTAACATGCTGTGTTTTGGTTGATGCACGTATTTAAAGGAAATATGCACGCCTTCACAGATCAGATCAGGATAAGATCATTCAGCAATTAGATACTTAAATTTTACTTCGTACCTCACACAAAACTACTATATACCACTTTTATTTTTTATAACAGTGGTTATATTTAGATTTGTGGATAAGGTTAATGGATCTAAAATAATATATCTAAATCATGTTAAAAATGCAATAGTTGTAACACTAATGTGGAGGTGTGCAATGCGGAAGCATGGGGAGACACAGAGATTCAACAGAAAACACTTTAATCCACAATGGAGAAACAAAAACGGCACTAAACAAAAACTCAGAATACTTTGAAAACACGGAGAGAGCATTCACACACGGGGAACAGACTAAGAACTGGCTACAAAAATCGACCAAGACAAGGGAGAACATAAGGGTTTAAATAGGCAGGATAATGAAGAGCACCTGAACTTCTAGCAAGGGGGAGTGGCAGACGTGACAGTGACATTAACACAGAAGGTTCACACAGGAGACACAACATGACTGTGACAAAAGCATCTGACTACTAGTTGGCTCCGCTGTAATTTGTAAAGAGTATTCATTTATTTTTACTCTTGTTTTCTTCAAACTTCGACCACAATTTGATTTCCAAGTGAATCCTGTCTGAAAAAAGTAATGGATGTTGCATCGGAATCTGAGGGCCCGGATGAACTGTAATAAACTGTATTGCTTATGGCGAAGAAAATTTGCCATCGAGTCGATGAGATCAGGCTGAACGACTTTCACGCTGACACAAGTGCCATCCTCCAAGCTATAAACTCAGTGAAAGTCGATTTGGCTTCTCAATTTGAAACTGTACTTTCAGCTGTACGAGATGTTAAAAATCAAGTTACCTAGTGTTTCGGAAGACTGACAAAGGCATTTCACAGACCGAAGACTTGATCACTATGCTTCAATCGATGACCTTGAGAATCGAAGTCGACGCTCAAACCTGAGACTCTTAGGGTTACCAGAAAAATCCTAGGGTAATGTGCATTCTTGGAAAGTTGGCAACCTGAGGCTCTCGACATGAAGACACTGTGAAACTTCTTCAATTCAACTATTCATCAAGAGTTGTTAACTCTTAGGACTAAATATAATGACGAATTTGCTAAAAAAGCAGCTGCTAATCTTAAAGCAAAATTATTATGACCAAGGAAGAAGGGAAATTGCAAAATTAAAAGAAATATCAAATAAACATTTGAAATATATCAGTCTGTGTGTAATGAATGAATATAATATACAAGTTTCCCTTTTTGAATTGAATTAGCGAAATAAATCAACTTTGACCAGTACCTATATATATATTTTTTCCATTTTTTACTATTATTATGTAAAAGAGATCTAACTTTTTAAAATTTATAATTTTGTAATATGCTGTCATAATTTGTTTGTAATAATTGGTAAATTTTGAATATCACAGAAAAAAAAGAAAAATATATATAAATCACATCCACAAGCTAGTAATGGTACAGCGTCTCTTATTTGATCCTGTGTGTAAAATGACACACGATTGTGTTACTTAGTGACTTAATCTGAATGGAAGCTTGGTAAAGTGATTATGCCTTTCAAACAGTGAGTAATCTAAAATTGACTCAAAAACAAACAGAGAATTTTTTTTTTTTCAGCAGGTGGCTTTGTTTATCTGTATTTACCTTTTTTTATCTTCTGGCCCTTTCACCTTTCCTTCTTTTCATTGCTCATTTCCCTCATTTGGCTATCCACTCATGCATCGGTAAAAATGTGGTCTGTCACTACTGTTGTCAAATAAACTCATAAATGACTCATTACTGAAATAAAGCAGAAAATATCTTCCGTCTGATTCACCAATGTATTTGTATTGTAAACACAGGCTTTCTGCTTTGCGGTTCCATTAACCCTCAATTGTTATCAATACAAACACACCTCGTTTGTGACCTATATTCACTATCACTTTGTTCAAGTTTCCGGCTTAACAAACAATATATCAACAGCGCCAGTAATCTAAACTCTACACAAACATGCCATGCCCGTTTAAGACATGTAGGTGAGAGTTGAGAGAAACAGTAGGCCAAATGACAGCTGAGTGTGGAGACTCATGCTCGAGTAAGAAAGTCTTTCACACTTTCACTGAAGCGGTGTTACGATTTGAGGTGAATAATGACACTTAGTGTACAAACTAAGCACTCTCTCACAGGATTCCAGCTGTGAAAAGATTCAGTTTCTAACAAAATTGCTGACCAAATCTTCCAAGACTCAGATCTGAATTAATAAGAGAGTCCATAACACCTAAGCTCAAATGACAGAATAAAGCCATGGTCACACTAGTGAGAGCACACAAAATTTCTATGGACGCTGGAATAGTCGTTCATATAACATATAACATCAGAAATGTAAGTATAAAATATGCCATACTGCTGATTTAAGTTTACGTTCTTGTAATGGAGTTAAAAGATCATGCTGTGGAGTATAAAACTTATATTGGTCTTTACATGATATAAATTCACAGGTTAGAGTTAAGAAAAACCTGAACTTTGGAAGTCAAGTCACCTTTATTTATATAGCGCTTTTTACAATACAGATTGTTTCAAAGCAGCTTTACATTGTTCACAGGAAAACAATAAAAACAAAGTTTGTTTTGGCTGAACAGCAGCCTTAAAAGAGCAAGCGAATCAATACAATTGATGAATATTAAGTGTTAAGCTTAGAACATAGCAAAATGAACATAGCAGAATCACAGATCCAGAAAAAAGTTCCCATAATAATCCAAAATCCCTAAAATCAATCGCAGATGAAATGTTTAATTTACAGGAGCACTTCAAATTCAAACATTTCACATGGACCACAGTCACATTAGTGGTCTCAGTAAGTCTCAAGATCACACTTTTATGTAATTCAGGGTTTCCCAAACTAGGGTTCATGAAGGAACTGCAAATTCAAATGAATAAAAACAAACCAGATAAAAACATAACAAATGATGGAATTGTATTTGTTTACCTGACCGTCACGTGACCATTAACCGACAGCAGAGAACCACGGACATGCAAATGTGTTCCATAATAAATTATTGAAATCTTCGGAAGTAAAGTTTTTACATCAAAAGGGTTTGGCTGAAAAAACGTTTAGGGTCTGGTTTTTCACCTTTGACCTTTTTAAACACACTTGGTCATTCGAAAAAGAAACTACAGTTTTGCGTTTCGTTTGTGTTTAGATGTCCCTTTTTTATTTGTTGTATTTCCAGTGTGGCAGTTAAAAGAGGAGGTCAAGGATCGTTGGCAGCATTTGTTGTGTATAAACAAACTACTTACATGTTACGTAATGCAAAATAACAACACGGCTGTTGTCATTTAAACGAGATCAGGCAGAACACTGAGTAATTGCTCAGAAGGGAGCATCTCTGCGTGCATCTGTACATGCTCACACACACACCAAAGTCTAGACACCTGTTGCTGCTCTATTGACGTGAACTCATCCATGTCACCGTTAATCACAGCAGAGAGCAATGCATGATGGGATAGACAAACTGTCATGTGATAAATGTGCTTTGTCAACCTTTAAAGCCAAAGCAGTGCCATTGGAGGCTGTATTCTGTTTGTTTTGAAACCAGTCATGCAGATGCCGAGTGTACAAAATATTAAGAAAGTTGATATTTTACTAGTGGTCAGTTGACTAAATGCAAACATCTTTGACTTCTTTAGCTTTAAATCCATTTATGCCTCAGTAATACATGTATAGGTTTAAATAAAAGGTCATTTGTTGGATAAAGTTGAAAAGATACAAGAGATTTATCATTACTAGCTTGTGACTGTGATTATATTAAATATTTTTCCTGTGATATTCAACAGTGTTTCACAGATATTATTGATATTTTGATCCAGGTATTAAGTAGGAATTTCAAAATATACTCTTTTTTTAAATAATAATATTGACATTACAGTATACAGTAGGTATTTGTATAAAAGATTTAAACGTTTTAGTACTTTTGAATAGAAGCAAACATCTAAAATGAAAGCAGTATGATGTATTTACAGATACAGAAATGTAAAATATTTTAAAAATCCTCACAAATATTGTTGTTTTTCCGTTTTAGGTCCACCAACCTTTTCCACAAACTTAAATAACAGCACTTTTCAAATATTTAAAAAACAAAACATGAAAATAAAATGTATATTTAATTTAATTTAGTTAAATTATATGATTAGACGATAGTGTAAATAGGGAGGGAAACAATTTGACAAGTGTCACAATTTGTTGTCCAAATGGTTGTCCTTTGGTGGTATACAATAGTTTTGTTTGAGGTAAAAAAAAAAAAAAAAAATGTAATTGCTGAATGATCTTATCCTGATCCGATCCGTGAAGGTGTGCATTTTTCATTTGCACACATACATTACATACCATACATTAGTTATATAAATAAAAGTAATTATTTGATGGATAAAGTTTGCAATAATAATAAAGTCACATTGTGAGATTAGAAAAAAATTAACATTGAGGAATAAAGTCTAAACTGTAAGATATAAAATCAACAAAATCCTGTGAAAAAGATTTAAATGTGTTCAAATAACTTGCGATTACAACACAATTGGTAACTAAGTACAATTATCAATTTATTTTGTCCAATGTGATGAATAAACATTTGTGGAGACAACGGATGTGTATCAATGATGGTAGATTTCGGTGGAGTCATCTTCACCTTCTGCCTTCAACATTCCAGAATATTCCTTTTCCAGAACATTCCATTTGACCCCTGACTTGGAGAAAATTCGATAGATTCTCCATCACGTCATTGACTTTGGGAGGAGTGACAGCAGATATTGACTTTGAGCTCTGCTGTACAAATAAATGCGTGACTCTTCCGCCCTCAGAAGCCTCTGATCCTTCATGCTGAAAGGGAAACTAAAGTCACACCAAATCTCCCTGGAGAGGGATGCAAAGGGACTCCGAGGTCAAACTAACAGTCTCTGGAATGGCATACAGTGATAAGGCTTGGCCGTCTCAGACGAAATCAACGTTGCGATGGAGCTGTGGCCTACGACATCACCGGCAGTGATGAATAAAACATGCAATGAGCGTGTCAACACAGCATTAACTGCATTATTCATGCTCACTGCTGTTGCTGTGTGTGTGTGTGTGTGTGAGAGAGAGAGAGAGAGAGAGAGAGAGAGAGAGATGCAGGGATGAGGTGTGGCTGAGATGCAGCATTAGAAGAAACTATAGTCTACCATTAGAAAAGGTGCCTTAACTGTCTGTCTTTTAAAAGTGTTTCTCACTCTCCTTTTCACATCGTATCTGTCATTTAGTCTGTCTCACTAGTTATGACAGTTAACCTTTTCTAGTCTCACACTTTCACTTTCCTAAAAACATGAGATTCATCAGAGACAAAGCAGCATGATTTTATCACAACAACAAGCCACAAAAACAAGCCTTCAGAAATTTCAAGGGCAGTACCATGGTATCAATTTTTAGGAACAAATAAATTTTAATAATTTGAACCACAGGCTATCCTGTATCTCAAACAGTAGAGTGCAGTGCTTGCAACGCCAAGGTCATGGGTTCAATTCCCAGGGAAAGCAAGAATTGATTAGAATGTAAATGTGTTTCTTGAATGCAATGTAAGTCGCTTTGGATTAAAGCATCTGCCAAATGCATAAATGAAAATGAGAATATCATGGCAAAACCATGTTGTTTATTTCAATAGATAATTAAATTAAATTAAATTAAATTAAATTAAATTAAATTAAATTAAATTAAATTAAATTAAATTAAATTAAATTAAATTAAATTAAATTAAATTAAATTAAATTAAATTAAATTAAATTAAATTAAATATTAAATTCAATTCAATTCAATTCAATTCAATTCAATTCAATTTCACCTCCAGGGGTGGAAATAAATAAGTAAAACACACAAAAAAAGCTGATATATTTGTAGTTGAACTGTATGTAATGCAAACAATGGACGTTATAAAATTGTAAACATGCAAATGTGTTATTAAATTCTTGCAATATTTACTTAAAATAGTTAAAACAACTTCTGTATAAACGGGGCATTTCGGGGAAGTGTTTTATGTAAGAAGGGTATTATTGACAAAAAAAAGTGAAAAAAAAGTTCAGACTGATTCAAATCTGTAACTTTTTTTCTTCTTCTTTTTTTAAATTCTTCAATACAAGAACCAGCTCATAAAATCTATTAGATTCAGTAATCAAGCTACAATGGTTATGTTGTATGAATATTACACTCAGACAGCAAAAATCACATTTACAATTTGAAATATCCAACTGCTAGCATGTGCAAATATAGCAATGCATCAACAAACTGACAACTGACAACAGCACTCCTTTATTTATCCATTCTAGATTTCACACATGGTTGCTTTGGCAGTGTTAATGAAACTGTTTACGATATAATATCACATGAAGCAGAATAAATAAATGGCAGAATATCAATACTGCGTTACAAGTCCTAATGTGACAGAGATTTTACACTGATGTGTACAAGGCATCCGTTTCGTTTGTGTGCATTACTCCGCTGAGTGACTGAATGGATGTGTAAGCGCTGAATCAGTGTTTTCCAGACTCCTGAATCCCTATAGACCAGAGAGACTGACAGAGAGAGACATAGTGAAAGAGGTGGAGATGGAAAAATGTATAGAAAGAGTAAAGAGATTCAACAAAGTTGGTGCGACTACTCCACCTGCAGGCCCCAAATGTATATTTAGGTAAATGTATACTAGTGAGGAAGTTCCTCATATTAAGTTGTAACACGAAAGAGAGAGAGAAATGGGGGGAAAAAACTCCCACTGTACCAACAGCATGACAGTGAACTAGGTCTTGCCGTTTCTATAGGCAGTGCAGACGTTCACCTAAGACCCAATTTTTTTTAAAGTAGATTATTCTTAGTAAGGATGCACTGAGCTGATCAAATGTGACCAAAGAAATGTATAAAGAATGCTGCTCCTTTGAACTTTCTATTCATCGATGAATCTAAACAAAACATATAATAACAAAAGAAAATTCAGCTTTATCATTATAGGAATAAATTACATAATAGACTATAGTTAAAATAGTTATTTTAAATAGTAATAATATTATTTAGTAACATTAATTTTCCTATAATGGATTACAGTTACTGTATTTTTCTTTTAAATAAATGCAGCCTTTGGGAACATAAGACTTCTTCAAAAGCACAACTTTTTGTACACCTTGCTAATACTGAGTTGGAACCCTTTTGCCTTAATGTTTGTGGCATAGATTCAACAAGGTGCTGGAAACATTCCTCAGAGATTTTGGTCCCTAATGATATGAAAGCATCATGCAGTTGCTGCAGATTTGTCATAGTGTGAATATCCCGTTCCACCACATCTCAAAGGAGCTTTATTGAATTGAGATATGGTGGCTGTAGTAAAGTGAATAAAGTGAACACATTGCATGTTTAAGAAAGCAGTTTGAGATGATTTGAGCTTTGTGACATTGAGCGCTATCCTCCAGGAACAATACTCATGTAGGCTGTGGTGTTTAAACAATGCTCAATTGGTACTAAGGGGTGCCAAGAGTGCCAAGAAAATCTCCCTTGCAACATTACACCATCAGAAGCAGCAGCAGCAGCAGCAGCCTGAAACATTGATACAAAGCAGGATAGATCCAAGCTTTCATGTTGTTTATGCCAAATGTTGACCCTACCATCCGAATGTCACAGCAGATATCAAGACTCAACGTTTTTCCAATCTATTATGGTCCAATTTTGGTGAGGCTGTGCGACTTGTACCCACATTGCACTGTATCATCTGAACGTTCCAGAATAATTGAGACTCAGCCAACCAGGCAATGTTTTTACAATCTTCTGTTTTCCGATTATGGCGAGGCCATGTAAATTGTAGCCTCATCCTTAGCTGACAGGATGCTGGTACGAGTGTGTTCTTCTGCTGCTGTAGCCCATGTGCTTCAAGGTTTGACATGTTGTGTGTTCAGAGATGCTCTTCTGCAGGCCTCGGTTGTAACTAGTGCTTATTTGAGTTACTGATGCCTTTCCATCCATTCGAACCAGTCTGGCCATTCTTCTCTGACCTCTGGCATCAGCAAGGAATTTTCGCCCACACAACTGCCGCTCACTGGATCTTTTCTCTTTCTGTAAACCCTAGAGATGGTTGTGTGAAAATACACAGACATCAACAATCATGCCACATTCAAAGTCACTCAAATCACCTTTCTCAGTTTGAATGTTTGCAGATCGTCTTGACCATATCAACATGCCTAAATGCATAGAGTTTCTGCCATCTCAGTGTAGTGTTCAAAAGTAGTTCTACAAATAAAAACCTTCCAGAGTGCAACTGATATGTAATGCTAAAAACCGTAGGGTAGGCGCACTTGTCTGTACCGTGTGGGTCGAGGACTCCAAAACAACCTGAATACTGGTCATGTAAGCCAAATTTTTTTAAATCATATTCTATAGTCAGATTAGAAAGTACCATGAATGTTGAATAACACAAAAATGCATCCTTACAGTAATAAGATGTTTCCAATTGTAAACTGTAAAGCACGGTTCTAATGCTAACAAGAGTTTCACAAGTAAAAGCAGCAGTGTAGGCTTTCAAAATTTGAGAGAATTATAGAGTTTATCAATGAATAGTTGCTTCATCCGTTTGTTGGGCCACAGGTTTAGGAAGTGTTGCAGAAACCTCAGAGCCCAATTGCATGATACAGTAGATGAATGGCCTCAGCAATATTTCATAATACACACAAAGGAACCATAAGGTGGAAGTATGTTATCATATAGGCACGAATTTCACAATTCATGGTCATCTAATAATTGTACATCCGATTAAACTCTGCTTGCGCTTCACTTTTTGAATTCCCTCCATCACTTTTTTGTATGATACAAGACATTTTTTAGAATGATACAGTTCCTTTTCACACTTCCCTCCTGTGGTCTAACATCCTCTTTTCTAATAGAAACTGTTAACTTACAGGACACAGAGCCAGTAGTGAGACAACCACCAAACAGGAAGGCCCATCCACAAGCCAGACCCTCTCCGGCTTTAGGGAGCTGGCTTATTTCTGATTTCACACATCCTTCATTACCTATAGTGGCCCATTCATAAAATCGGATGTGACTGAGATAAAAAAAATGGCTGCCCTCATGCCGCAAGACACAGTTCGTACAGTCATCAAGGTTTCTCTCAATGATTTATATGCTTTTGACAGACGAGTAACTGTCGCTGCCTTCTTCCGAAACCACAGCATGAAGAAATATTCAGACTTTTACCCTCTATTCAAGCCACTACTATGACATCCAAGCATCGAAGAAATAGGTAGTATTGAAGGAACAACTCACATTAAATGAGAGGTATCAAACTGTGTTTCGTATTAACCAATTTTATGTCTTTTTTTGTATATTTAAGGCTTCAGCCATGCTAATTTTAATTTAATATAAAGAGCAACCAGTCTCACCACTTAAATCATCACTTAAAACTTAATTTGTAATGGGAAACATGTACTCGGTATTTATTGAGAGACAAAAAACTACACATTGACAGAGACATTTGACATGTCAAGTATGCGATTAAAAGTGACGTGCATAATTAAAAATAAAACGAGTCATGCATTAAACAAATAAATAGGAAAACAAGAGCTAAACTGTTAGTAGCAGTTGCTTGAATGTTTGATTAACTTGCTTCATAATTACACCTTTACTGTAACTAGAACATATGAGACAGGAGGTGTTTGGGTGGGTCTGACTGGTGTCACAGCTCCTAAAGTTTTTCTTTAAACACAGGCCTCTTCAAGATAAGATTACAGGGGACAAACTGAGCGTGACCACTTATATTTCCTTAACTAAATGGCAAACTGGTTGGGAGTAGGAACAGCAGCATAGATGACAAATTCTCAGGGTCGTGGATGAGAGACATCCCTGACCCATGAAAGGGATGGAGAGGATTTAGCTCTTGACGCATCTAAATCAATATGGCACACATGAAAACACACCCATGTTAGCAGGCCAGCAGGGTGTTTGCATGTGCGCTGACAGCTGCTGTGAAAAAGGCATGTGAGGTCAGGCAGGGTTGCGAGAGACTGGTAGAGCTTGGCCAGGTTAAGGAAGATCACTCATCCGAGAACGTACTGGACTGGTCTTTGAAGTCTTTGAAGAAAACACATACTTGCAAAAGATGGATGGTGGGAAAGATCTGAAGTTCACCCCCTGATCTCTGAAGAAAGAAAACTTATTGTTGGACTCACAGGAAACAGATCTTCATTAAATACTGTAAAGACCAAGTCAAGTCTGTGATTGACTGTCCATTGCCATTTAACTTATCGCTTGGTTTATAAATGTCTCAATTAAATCTTAGATAATATTATTCATACTCAGCTACCGACCTTTCGCAAAATGGAAAAAAATAAAGTGTGGAACTATGTAACACTTTTGTGACCTTCTGGAGGACAAAAGCAATGCGATTAAAGGCCTTAAAGAAGCTGTGAGGTATATTGTCTGTCTGTCGAAAGCCCACACGCACTGTCATTTTGGAAACTTTTCCTGCTTCCCTAGACGGAGATAATGATGTACTACTGTTTACCTGAGCTGTA
Source organism: Rhodeus uyekii (assembly GCA_037043235.1). NCBI lineage: Eukaryota > Metazoa > Chordata > Actinopteri > Cypriniformes > Acheilognathidae > Rhodeus > Rhodeus uyekii. The sequence continues at coordinate 2,041,798 of JAWRVZ010000078.1, forward strand.
ATTAGTCTGGGAACATTGTTAACTTACAAAAATTAAGCTAAGGAAAGGCACATGCAGGAAACACACTGACAAACACAAGCATACACAATCAATCATTGGCCGAAAAAAATCCCTCTGTATGAATCTAAATCTGGGTCGATTAAGAAAAATAAAGCTCTAAAGGACCGACATTTGGAACATTCAAAATCAACTGAAATGTACACCATCTTAAAGACCTGTTGCAGTAAAAATATAATTTTTAATTATGTTTATCTAATACAGGGGTCTCAAACATGCGGCCCGCGAAACGATATTTTGTGGCCCGCGGGACCATTTGAAAGTTTAATGTAAGTGCGGCCCGCGAGTGATGAATGAATAGCGCTTTACCGCTTTGTGTGCGGAAGATTCCTTTTTCGTGCGAGCTGGAGCTGTACAAACCAGCCAATCACAGTGGAGTATATGACTCCCGTGGGCCAATCACAGAGGAGTATATGAGTCCCGTGGGCCAATCACAGTGGAGTATATGACTCCCGGGGGCCAATCACAGTGGAGTAAATGACTCCCGGGGGCGGGGCATCGGCCAGGCTTGATGCAGACAGAGAAACAACTGTGGAGCTGCCCGTGTAACATCACATTTGTCAAAGCCGTCATAGAATTATTACTTCTTATTGTGTTTGAAATTGAGCGTGTTCTACTTTGAGCTGGACGAAGTGAATGTTACTGTTATCGGCGTTGGATTTAGCGTCATGCGGATTGTATTTGTTTTTCCATAATTTGAAATGGGCTGATTTGCGGGACATCGGTGTTATAATATAGAAAATAAAATCCAGTATATCGCCTCCGTGGCTGCATCCCATTGTTTGTATATAATACATTTATTAATGGTGTCCCACAGTCCCAGCTAATAATTAACAGCCGGTAGCAGTCGCCTATATCTGTATTTTCTACCATATAAAATATTACGATGTTCATGTCATCAGGAAAGTATGGATGCCCGTTTCCGCCACAGTTGAGAAAAAAAAGGATTATTTAAGTCATAATAATGAGAGTTTCTCATAATAATGACTTAGTATCTGGACAGAATTGGAAAGTTTCATAATAATGACTTAATATCTCGAAATAATGATCAAATTTCTTATAATAATGACATCTCAAAATTATGAGAAAGTTTCTCATAATAATGACTTAGTATCTCAAAATAATGAGAAAGTTTCTCATAATAATGACTTAGTATCTCAAAATACTGAGAGAGATTATCATAGTAATGACTTAGTATCTCGAAAAAATTAGTAACTTTTTCCTCAACTTTGACTTTCATTAAGTCCAAGTACATAGAAGAAGAACCCATTGAAGTTAAAAAAACTGTCAATAATGACGTTTGAGAAAATATTTTTTTTGTGGAATACTTGATGCGGCCCTGCCTCCCCCAAACTCTGCCTCCTGCGGCCCCCAGCTCATTTGAGTTTGAGACCCCTGATCTAATATGCTTTGAGATAAATCACATGCAAATTCATAAGACCACCCATTGCTGAGTACTTTCTCCTTAAAACTCCAGTGAAGTCTGGAAAAAAAAAAACAGTATAAATGGTTTAAAATTGGTGGCCATTCTTATGTCACAAACTAGTTTGTGACCATTCGCGTCAACATGTGGGCAGGCTTTAGCACATCGACACTACTATTCTCTGAAGCAGGGGAGTCCCAAGAGAGGCCAGGTTATCCTGTTATATCTTTCTGTTGGATATGACAAATCTGGCATTTATATATATATATATATATATATATATATATATATACACACATATATATATATATATATATATATACACACACTCACAAAAAGGATTATTAGGAACACCATACTAAGGCTGTGTTTGACCCCTGAGTTGTGTATATAAAGAGGACTGTTCTTTGAGATATTCCTGTTAACCTAACTGCATTGGAACTCGGAACTCCTCAGTGAAAGCTTCTTGCTGCATAGCATGAATGATGGTGTTTTTGGCTTGACTCAATTCACTCACACTATATGGTTTACAACAGTGATGTCATCCTTTACAATTTCCTGAATATTTGGCTGGTTCTCATTAAACATTCAATGACCCGAAGAAGTATCTTCCAACTGGAAACATTTTTGAAATGTTCTGAGCCCAGCTGACCAACCTTGTTATTGTAATGAAGGATGCTACCTCAGGATAGACATCTGCATCTGCTGTTGGATCAACAAGATCAAACGGCCCTGAGGAAAGGCATGTCTGGTTCGTGCAGGACAAGAATGGTGGATTGGTAAGCCATGTTGCATCTCTAGGACAGTCTACAGATATGGATCTTGTGGCATGGTCTGGTTGTCACTCAGCATATAAAGCCATTGGTGTGAATGTGTGCAGCTTCGTCTTCTTAGAACTCGATTATTTATAAAAATGTGGAATCTGGGTTTCCCATTATGGATGTAATCGAGGACAAATTTGCTGTCTGAAAAGAAGTTCACACTGTTAAAAATGACATTTATCTCAGACATTATGTGATCAGCCATCTGAACAATCAAAACTACAAGACAGAGCTCTGGACAGGGGGCTAGCTTGGCTTTTCACAACACAAAGCTTGCCTTGCATCTCCCATTAGGACTCGATCTTCTGAAATAAGCTACAGCTGCTATAGCTAAAACAGAGGCATCTGTAAAGACGTATTATCAGCGAGTTTTGCCTCGCATGACAACTGGAGCTGCGAACCAGAAGGGTTCACATAAACCATTCACAGTTGTAAGAAATGCAAATAGTTTCATCTCACTTAACAACTGAAACGTGAACATGTTAGTTATGAGATTCCAATTATTTTCAAGGGGACGCTCTATGTACTACAACCATGCCAAGGTCCATGTCTCTTAGATTAGATCTTAGATGTTAGAAGCAATTTTGTGCAGCTTCAAATTGGATCATACCAAAACTGCTCTCAATAGCAGGAGATCAATAGCAGCTGCCCCACTTCAAAAAGGCCTTCCAATCTTCAATGGATTTCTCTCTAAAGCCACGGTACTTGTTGAAAGGATGTGGTTTTGTATATTTATATATATATTGCAGAACTTTCTCAAATCAGTCTTAGCTCCTTGAGCATCTCCACCTGTAGACCTCTCAGGAAAGATGTCCGTTTTGTGAACTGAGATGAATCTGTTAGTGTTATTGGAATGTTCTGACTTTGAATATTGAGCTTGAAGGGGAAAAGCAAAGCTAGGATCATTCCGCATTTTAGATTGTTCTACGACAAAGAAAATAAGTACAGAAAAAGGGGGTAAAGGGAACTCTGTGATGTTGTTTGATATATCCCAGAGACATCCACTCGTCATGTAAGCCGAAATTCAGTTTTTGCACTATACAGACAACACCACATAGGGCGTACAAGCAAGAAAGACTCAGAAGCACTCCCTCAGATTTTGCTACTAGAAGCTCCATGAGAAGGTCTCCTTCTCTGAGTTTCTTACGCTCTTTATTTGAAATCTTTGGGAAAGTCTCTAATATTCTGGAGTAGTGAGCTTTTGACGTCTACGGGTGTCCCAAAGCCATCATCTAACCATTCCCAAATCATCAAGTGACCTCTGTCAGGGATTTCCACAAGCACCACTCTGATGTGTTTTCCTTGCAAAACAATTTCTCATCTCACCATGAAGCTGATGAGGTTAGATATGTCTTGATTCTCATCACTGTTTGCCTGAGAAGTGCTGTTGCCAAGAGGAACATGAAGGAGGTGGAGCTGGAGCACATGACTTGACCCACGGATAGCAGTGAGTATTTATAGCCATATATGTTGGCTGCATGTTGGAGTGCCAGTAAGCGTGTGTTGATAAGTGGTTGAGATCGTCAGGTGGTCTTATACAAGTAAAGTAAGGATTCTGTCTGTTCCTGAAGGAGGGAGAAAACTTTACTCTCTATGATGGCTTAGATTTACATCCCTCTAGGTAGGGGGTATATCCTCCTCAGATTGTTAATCGGGGATATGTATTTCAGGGTCAACATTCTTTAAGACTTGTAATGTTTAAAGCATTTGGTTATATCGAATGCTTCAATCTCATATGCCAGCTGTTGTTGTATACTCTCTTAAACCAGTTCGTTCAGTGACTACAAAACTTCTAAGATGGCGGATGAACCTTGGAGTCTAGCTTGATCTTGTACATACTCTTTAGTTCTTTGAGTAGTGGCATGAGAATCAGGTCTGGATGCTATGGCGCTCCTTAATTATGTTAATAGAGCTTCAGCTTTGGCCACAGTGGCTTTCCTTTAAACATCCAGCACTGCTAATTTAACTGCTAAATGTGCCCTCTCAGCTTTAGCTTTGGCTTCTTCAGCTTCAGCAAGGGTTATATGAAATAAACTGGCATCTCAAACTGCATACTGATCACTTAGAATTATATAAAATGAGTGATAATGAGTAAATCGCAACATAGACAACGTGTGCATGATAGTTAACGCATGGTACATGCACAGCAGACATATCATTGTAAGGATCTGAATGAAATATTGTGCTAAGCAAAATGCAATCAAATATAGTTGAAACACATCTTAATATAAATGTACAGAGTGGATCTTTGAGATGGTGTGAGTGAGTGGAGGCTGGGCTAATTTGCATATTTATGGTTCCAAATATACTGTGAAGCAATCAAAAGTGATATGTTACATTCAAGCTATTTTAAGGCATGAATAATTTTTTCACAGGATTTTTATTTTTATTTTAAATATGTCATTTTGGTGACTCAAAAATGAGTTTTAAGAGATAAAATTATTAACCACAGTGACTTAAAAGACATACTGGACAGACTGTATGTCTATTCCTCACATCTTTGTTTTCATGTCAGTCAAATTAAAGTGTAATGTCTGTGCCACACGCAACATGAAATGGAATTAGAAAAAATAAATGATAATTTCTCAAAATGGTTTCCCAAGCAGAAAACTCTCTCTTGTCTGCTGGTCAGATAAACTTTTTGCCCCACTGAAAACCCCATATATCTATACATGTCCCTCATAGCTTTTTTATTTGCATCAAATTAAATGTGAAGTCCAATTTCAAAACAGTTTCACAAAACCGAAACTGAACAAGAGACATTGTGACATTACGATAGTGTCAGAGCTCTACCATAACACCAAGAAAAGACTAGATCGAATGTGGCAGAACCCTGACAGATAATGCCACAAACCAGAGCGTTTATACTTTACTAAGAAATGAACCTACAAATGGCTAACTTATCCCTAGGATATTATTTTGATGCAAAATTACATACTTCGCCATTATTTTTTTGTTTCGCTGATTTAGGTACTAATAAAAAGAGCAGAGTTTGAATCTCTTGACTGATTAGCCATTAATCTTGATTATGGTCTTTGCTATCAGAGGACCACCTGATATAACATTACAAATTCTGTGAACCAAAAGCAGGATGAACTTGATAGTAAATTTTCTTTACACCATTTCATAACATTATACCATCCTCTTCTCAAAGCAAACCACAATTATGGCATTCCTTACTGGTATAGAACAAAGTCGTTGAGGTTTTGACATAATTGATTAACTGTTGCAGGAAAGCTTCACTGATTAAGACAACGAATTAGAGGAAGTGGGTCTGCAAGTGTCAGAGCGTTGAGGGGTATCAGCAGATAGCCGTTGTCATTCTTAGAAGAGTACACCCTTGAGAGGTGGGGTTGCAATGTGTAAGGACATTGTGGTTTGGCTGACAAGGTTGAATCCCACAATCTTTCTGCTCTTCAGCATAATTCCCCCAAAATGAATTTCAGTGAAACCAGCGGCCGTTTAACCTCTTTATTGGTTATGTGGGCTCTTCACCAAAAACGGTTTGTTTTTCTGTGAAAGATGTCATCTGCTGTTTGCTATTATTTCAATGTGTCTTTTCTAGTGGGATTCAACAGTGTTGAAATAAGAAGTTGTGTTTAGGTGTTGAAGACTGAAATGTACTCTGATGACTCAACATTCCCCAGTGCATTGTACTTTATAGAGCAAAGCATCAAGCTACAAAAGATTCAGCTTTGACCCCATTACATTGTGACCTTTCAAAACAGCTAATGATTACTGGACAAGGACAAGACGCCCCGAAAAGCCCTAACACCCTTCCTCAATGTCAAAAATGTAGTGAGATGAATTGTTCTAGTTCCAGAAGTGGAAAGTAATTAATTACAAATACTTTTGTTACAGTACTTAAGTACATTTTTTCAATTTCTATTTCTTGAGTATAATTATATTGTGGTACTTTTTCCTGAGTTGAATAAAAATTAACTATTCGCTACTAACTTTGCTACATTTATTTTTGACTAAAAGTACAAAATGCAAAAAAGACAACGGTGTAGACGGCGACACAAGGCGAGTTGGCGTTTGACGGGCACTTTTTAAACTCCTGTGGTGGAGCCCTGCACTTCAGCCAATAACTGACAGGTTTGACCCGTGAGCAAAAACAATCAAAACTTTTACTTTAGCTGGGGGCGTGTTGTTCAAACCGCACTTTGACATTCAATCGCTGCCGCTGGTGTTTTGAATCGCTAACGTTTCGGTATTTTGAATGTAATTAGCTCCTGAAATGGGTCATACCATTGATACCAGAGCTGAAGTAAACAGAAAACTCAGAAATATATCTGATTGACAGATATATCGTGGTTTACTTATATCATGATGCACGTAAAAGTGTAAAATCTCAGCACATTTTCGGTAGAAAGAAAATAAGAGCATTTTATTTAACGCTAACCCATACCGCACATTTTTTTTATTTACAATGTTTAATCCATAATTTGTTTAATCAAACCTCTCAATTATTCCTCTTTGCTTTTGCCATTCTTACAAACATTCTCACATCGCTCTTACATGGACTTACTTTTTAGTTAGTTGTAAAACAATTGCTCTTGGCAACAGGGATAGCATAGCGTAGCGCGTAGCTTAGCGTCAAACATGACAATTTATGAGATTTATACAATGTTTTACTCCAAAATCATTACATAACATTAGTCGTCTTTGAAATAACTTGCTTCTGTGGTTCCATGTTCCTTCTCATCACAGAATGAGATATGATTATGTGAGAAAATATATTATTTTTTAAAATTCTACACAGTGACACAGGCTATGCTGACTAGCATTGTATCATCAATTTATATCTTCTGAAAAGCCCAAGATGGCTTGAAGAACACATGTAAACAAATATATATCGCAATCATGTATTTGTCTTCATGTTTCATCTACCTTCATGTTATTCAGCTGATGTCCATAGGAGTCTAACTCATGAACTTTCTACACGAGAGTGCCCTCCAGCTTCCAGTTTGAATGAAACCAACAAATGACTGTTTGCTACTCCATAATACACACGTCACTTCAGTTTATATAAAGATGGACATATTATACTTTGTACTTTTTAATGCAGCAACTTCAGTAAATTACTTATTTCCTCTTACTTGAGTCATATTATTTTTCAGTACTTCTACTTGTACTCAAGCAAATTTTAAATACTTTTGTCCTCTTTCCATCACTGTCTAGTTCATCAAAATAGCTGTTCTTAACCAATTAACACTACGCTAAGCAAGTACACAAGCTGCTAACTTAAAATTAAAGAGAATTATTTGACTATTGATTATTATTTGACGTGAAATGTATTTTAAAAGACATTTTCATGATTAAAAATAAATACTGTACAGAGCATGTCAATTGTCTTTAATTAATAGATTCTCTAAGCCAGTAGAATGCAACAGTGAGGTTCCATTCATTTTTTCCATAGATTAATTTACTTTTAATAACAACTTTTAAAGACCGATTGGGAGCTTTGCGGTTGCTAATGATTATGATTTTGTTGAATACATTACCCTGAATTATTATTATTTATTTTTTTAATAATCATGTTTGTCTGTGGAATTCTTGGTGAAAAACTACAATGCTATAGATTTCTTTGCAGAATCATGGTCAATCAGAGAATCACATCAAGCAAATTGCTCCAAATAATCTCAACATGAGGCACAACGTAATCGTCTCTTTGAAACTGTTCAGTACGTTCTTGAACCTTTGTCTTTTTGTTCCGTTTTCAAGAACTTTGATTTGCTTCAAATCAAAATGTAATTCCCTCTTCGCTGGTTGCTTTGTTTCATGGTTTAAAATCCAACACAATGTGTATATTAAGTTGAACAAGCACCACGAAAATCATATCACTAGATTCAAAGAATAATCTGAATATGCAATAGATATTCTATGCAAATGAATAAATATAGTAGCAAACTAGTAAAGACACCCATCTATTATTTTTTATCATCTGCAGTTTTTATCATGTGGAGGCCAAAAGCGGCGGAAGGGTCGTTGACCAAGCAGGTTTTATCAAAGTCCTATTTGAAACGTCTGTGCTGCCAGAACTTGGACTGTTCACATGATAAGACTCTTTAGATGGCTAGAGATTCACAAAACTGTGAAAAACAGACTATGGCTTAGTGACAGTCCCAGTTGTGGCCGGTAAGAAGAATCCTATAAGTGATTTGGGTGTTAAAGGAAAGAGTCCTGCAGTTGTTGAAGTCTAAATTGCACCTCTGGCTATTTGCTGACAGCATCGCCACTTTGTAAGGGGCCCCATGTCAAACCACATCCTCTACTAAGTCTCAGCCACGTCACTGGTGAACTATGAAACTATGTGCTTAAAATGGATATTAGCAAGATCACCTAGTTGACGCAAGTTCACATTTCTACTTGTCTCAAATCTGCAGCATCGCAAGTTCACTTTTTTCAGTTGAAAATGTATGACTTCTTGGGGTCTGTTCCTGCTAATCACTATCAGTATGAACGTCCCTTAATGTGTCCTCCTAAATTAAATTTCATAAGCAACTAATTTGAAATGTTCTACATAGGCACGGTATATATATATATATAAATAAACAGAAGAACGTTCAATCAAAACGGATTAAACGATTTCATCTCAAATTGAAATTGAATTTTCTGGTAGAAGAACAAGACCTTCCTTGTTGCAGTCTTTTAATAAACACCAAAAGTTGTGAGAGTTGGCAAGCAACAGTTTTGTGGTTTACCAATTTCTTGTGTCATGAGATAGCATGTCCTTCTTCTTGGCTTGTGAATTCTCAGAAACCGTATAGTAACAGTTTCATATACCACGTGAGATCACACCAATCCATGACATTTGAAAATAAATAAATAAATAGGTAGCGATAAGTAGGAAGGTTTATCTTTGGGTGAAAGAGCTGCCAAGTTGTATTATAGTAATTATATATATTATTAGTGTTGTAGTACTCAAGACCGGTCTGGTCCCTGTCTCAACCACACTTGTATTCTTCAGACCGGGTCATGACCACGACTGTGAGGACAGCACTAAATTGCTAGTGCAATGTCTGATTGATATCTTAACAACATTAATGGGATTTGATGTCATTTACTGCCTATAACGCAATCAATAACTTACTTCTAATGTGATTTCTTTGGTTACTGTTGTCCCGGGTTTAAAATCAATGCAGGAGGAAAATTTATATAAATGCCCACAAAATTCAAGATATAATTGCAAAAGCGTACTTGTATGAGATCTTGCTTTTTATATAACAGGATATGATTAAGCAATAACACAAAAGCAAGAGAGCGGTTTTCACAAATAAGAGCACAATGGCAAATGTGATATTAATGTTCTGCAAGTTTTTGCACAAATCGGTTAAATAAATGTTTCTGTGACTCACTCATTAAGTTTCTTGATTGCAGTTTTAGATTTAAAAGTAGGCCTTTCATTTTAGTTTTACATCACATTACTATATTCAGAATGTTTTTAAAACGAATCAATTTAAATGCGATTTCTGTCATCTTTGCAACACAAATATGAGTTTTATTGTTAGTGATCTTATTGGTAACAACTCTATAGTGTCTTATTACTAAAACTGCAATTATTGATTAAATATGAGACATTTTTCATACAAAAGATTTTGAGAATTTTGAGGAGTCTTGGTTTTGACTACAACAGTAATTATAAAAAATATATCATGTTACGGGACTAGTCCATTAAAAAGAACAAATCTAAATTCTTTGAACCTTGCTTAGAAATGTTATAGTCGCCCATTCATTTAAAAAAATATCCATTAGAAATAGTAAAAACCTCAAGGTAAGGTGAAAAAATATCTGCTATGAGAAGATGGGCCTGTTTGAACACAGTTGTTCTGAAGTCCACTGATAACAACGATTTTGAAGCCGTTTACAGGATTAACTGCCACCAGAATGACTGCAGTGCATTCCTCCAAAAACTTTAGCAAAGCTATTCAACTGAATAATATTTTTTAACAGGAAATTTGTATTCAAGTGATTATCCTAAGCGTTTATCTATTAATTTCAATGTCATCACCTTGACTACTTTGGTTGTTTCCCATCCTTCCAAATAACTCAACAAATAGATAGACAAAGGCAAATGTGTAGCATACGAACCATAACACAATGACTACAAGAAGGACGGATAACCGAGTGCTTAAGCTGAGATCAGTAATTCTTCAGCCATTTTCATTGGAACACTGTGGTCATAAAGAGATGGATGGTCAGCAACAATACTCATGTAGGCAGCCTGAACCATTGATGCAAAGAAGGATAGAGCCAAGCTTTCATGTTGTTCATGCCAAATGTTGACCCTACCATATGAATGCCACAGCAGATATCAAGTTTTTCCAATCTTTTACGATCCAATTTTGGCGAGGCTGTGGACTGACTTGTACCATCAGTTTCCTGTTCTTGGCCGACAGGATGCTGGTACCAGTGTGTTCTGTAGCCCATCTGTTTCAAGGTTTGACATGTTGTGTGTTCAGACAGGCCTCGGTTGTAACTAGTGCTTATTTTAGTTACTGTTGCCTTTCTATCGGTTCGAACCAGTCTGGCCATTCTCCTCTGACCTCTGGCATCAACAAGGCATTTTAACCCACACAACCCGCGCTCACTGGATCTTTTCACTGTTTTGACCATTCTTTGTAAAACCTAGAGATGGTTGTGTGAAAATTCCAGTAGATCAGCAGTTTCTGAAATACTCAGACCAGCCCGTCTGGCACCAACAATCATGACACATTCAAAGTCACTCAAATAACCTTTCTCAGTTTGAATGTCAGCAGATTTTCTTTGACCATGTCAACATGCCTAAATGCATCGAGTTTCTGCCATGTGATTGGACAGTTAAATATTCGGTTTAACAAGCAGCTGAACAGGTGTACCTAATAAAGTGGCCGGTGAATTTATATATGTGTGTGTGTGTGTGTGCGCGCGCATGTTTGTTTAGATAGATATATACACACATATACATGCATACACTGTCACATACATATTGACCTGCCCATTACACAACCTGCTTTCCTAAATTCCTTTTTAACATCTGCACTCTTTGTCCCTCAACTCAAAGCTGCTGCATGGATACAGGACACACCCTAAAACGCTCTCTCTCACTCCACAATCCCAAGAGTTATACTGACAGAATGCAGAGAGCCCTGCAGTGTCTTTCTCGATCTTCTCTGACCTCCATACATGCCCTTACTGCAGAATTACCACGGCCACACCCTTCTCACAGTCTGCAAATCCTTGATTGCAAAGCATGTTAAAACCATCTGAATTCATTCCCAAATAAATCAATGAGAATATAAGATCAGATATATCTGAGCAATTCTTCAATGGAAATTATTATAATTCAATGGACTATTAGTTATAATTAATAGTCTTTTTAGATACATTGCATATAACATACAGTCTGATTGGGTGAAGTGATGCACAAACACTTTTGACCATTTTCTAGACAACTTATTTGCTATTAACGTTGTTTTCTGCACAACTGTCAGGATAATCTTAATATTTTTCTGTGGTAGTTCTACTACTGTGGCATGCCCCATTTCAGATACACCTCCTCCTTAAACATAGGTTTATTCATATTTAAAGAGATATTTATGTATATATTATATGCTTGAATCAGACAATCTTGCATTGTTGACCAGACTGTTTTGCCAAAATTCAAACACAACCATGGCATGCACAATGCCACAGCTGATTTGCTTAAGGCCACAGCAGATATGTACTGGTCGTTTGCATATACCTTAACGACAGTGCATTTAAAGAAAGTAAACGTATAATTATAAAAATGAAAGCATTTTATTTCCTCTTAAGATCATGTTGTCATCACAACTGACACAGATTACGATCTATCACAGTTTTGAAAGCTAGTTTTCAGATCAAAAAAGAACAAAAACAGAAAATTATAATACCTATGGAAAAACAAAAAGACAAATCAAGAACTATAAAAAATATAAAACAAAAAGATCTATCAATTAATCATTTTTAATCTCCAAGTACCATTTCAAAACATCATTTAAACACCTTTTCCTTTTTATACAAAATCAAACAGATGAATTTGAAACATTAGTTTTCTTTTAAATAGAAGAAACGTAATCATTTAGCCATGCAGTCGATGTAACATTAAATATTAATTTGAACAAAAATAATATATTTCTCTCTTTTTATATAATTGTGTGTATTTAGATCATATAGATAATATATAGATATTTATATTCAAGTCAAAACACACTCTCCCCTTATGGGGAAACAAGCTGAATTAAAACATTTACCACAAATATAATCTAACAATGCTTTCATAGCTGCCATCAGTAGCATGGCTGTCTTTTAGGAACATTAAAAACAAAAGATTTCAGCAAAACCATTTTGGCACAGAAAACCACACATAACGCCAGTAGCATCTGCTTTGTAAAAAGACAAGGAAAGATTAAAGAAGCTTTTATCAGATTTTTTTTTCTGTTTGATAAATAAAAAGAGAAAAGAAAAAAAAACATTCTGTGCATCGCTTTAGTCCAGGAGAGAGAGTGTATGTGCATCTCCTGAGCATTTGCTTGAGGCCAGTGGTGTATGTCCCAGAGTTTGTTGCTACTGCAGCATGCTTTTAATGGTCTTAGTGGTTGACTCATCATTAAGATGTTTTGTTGTGTACCTGCACAGAAGACATTAATTATTAATTATATTTACTGCAGCATTTTGCCACGTGTCAAGCATCTACAGCACTGTTGCCAAACAAGCATTGTTGTTCAGCAGAGCATAATCATGGGCCAGGATGCATGAAAGCGCATTTCTCATGACGCTATGTGGAATATTCATTACATTAAGCCAACAAAACAATCCAAATATGTCTTCATGGTTTCTCTGACAAGTGCAGTTGTGTGATGGACACTGGCTCTTCCTACATATGATGCTGAGAGCGCAATTTATAATAATACGTAAATACGTTATGACTTATTTTAAAGGGGCTATATGTAAATAATTTCATGCATCAATCGCCTTTTTATTGGCAATATGTGAGAAGCTTGTAACAAAACTTATAAAACCTAAAGAAAAGAAAAGAGACCTTCTCGACTGGCTAGGTTGTTTATGAAAACCTGTAGACTGATTCTTATGTGAAGGACTCGGGATGTTTACATGCGAGACTTTCTTCCATTCTTATGACAATGAAACGGAGGCTAATGAAATGTTCATGATAATGCCAAAAGAGCCATTCTGTACTGCAATTTCAATGTAACATGCAAAGAAAAGGAATTAATTTAAACTATAGTCTCACATAGTCACTTCTATATAGCCTATAGTCTCAAAAATACTTATTAATAAAACTATCATAAAAGTTTAATTACTTCATCTGTCGACTACATGCTGGTGAATACAAAAACATCCACATCCTTATGATCAGATGCTTCTTAATTGCCGTTTTCTCACTGCTGTCATTTTTGTTGCATGTTTATTTTGTTACGGAGAGGAAAGCGTGCAGAACATATTTACATACTCATTTAAAACATCGCTCTCAGCAACATAGATGGCATTTGTAACTATTTGTAAAATGGATATAGCTGCAAAAGTAATTCAAACTTTTTTACTTCTAAGGACAAAAAAAGACCTTTGCCGGGACCTTGAAATAAATGTGTAGCATGAGCACGAATGCGGCACAAGCGGTGAGTCGCTAGCTGCAGTTCATATAACAACCACCGGTGTCGCTAATAATAAGGATTTCTGAACTTTACATATAGCCCCTTTAAATTTTATTGAATTTAAATGCATAATTAACTATTTAAATTATAATTATTATTATCTATTTTATCTTAAGTTGATATAATTAATTTATTAGTACAAAACTTACTATTTAAATGATTACATATGTACAGTGGAACCCACTTATCTCGAGCGCGATTAACTCGCCAACCCTGTTATGTCGACGTTTTTGAAGTGGAACCGCCAAACTCCATATTTTTCTTAGCATTTTCTTATCGGTTATGTTGATTCTTTTATGTCGCCAAATCCTGATATCTCGAGCACAAAAGAGGGACAAAGTCGCCACTTAACATCGGTTATCTCAATCCCCGAGCTTAATGATAGTACAGAGTTCACTGCGCATGCGCTGAGTTTGCGTTGCACGTGCATCACGGTCTGTATAGTCGCTCACTCCAATAACGCTTCACTCACTCTTGTGGCGCAGTGCGCAGTGCCGTGCAGCTGCAGAAGAACTCGCGCAAAAATCAAGCCTTACAGAAGAGGAGGCACAGGAGTTCGTCATCACTGTCCAGGAATTCCCAGATTACACTGACATCGACAAAGACGTTGTTACTGATAGAAGCTTAGAAGCATTTGTTTTCAAGCAGACCGTTAAAGGCAAAAAGCAACAAAGCATTTTAGACTTTGTAAAGAAACCGATGTAAATTAACAGATGTTAAATGGAAATGAAAGAATCCTCGAGGCAAAGGTATATTCCCAACATAAACAAAGTAGCCATTACAATCTCTGCTGTTAGTTGGCGTACATATGCCTTTTGTTGTTAGCAAACATATACAGCGAATGTACATTTTTATAGCATGCCGAGCACTTCATAAAACAAATCGCCATATTGGCTTTTGGTTATCCCGATCCTCGGTTATCTCAACGCTTTTTTGCAACCCCTGAGGCTGTCGACATAACCGGGTTCCACTGTATAACGATTTTACTTGAAATTAATTTAATAATTGCAATTAGTATAAAATTAAATAATGCAAAATACAGTTTAATAGAATGCTGGCTTGTGGAAGACAGTACCTGAGAGCATTTAGAAGACCTTCCACACTGTTTGGTGGCTGATCTCGGAGCACTTTAATGCAGCCTTTCATCTGTTTGGGGGAAAAAAGCAGCCATGGTTAGATTGGCACAGTAATGACAGCACTAAACCTCATGAGTCATGACGCTGAGAGAGAGCCATCACTAGTTCTCTAAGCACTATGATTATGAGTCAGTGCTAGAGCCTAGAGGGAGGGAAAACAGTTCGGAGATGGGTTTGCATGTAACGGGAGATGATGTTTTCACTCACGTCTATTTTGGAGGACTTCGCGAATGCACCGACAGGATGAACGTAGTCGTAAAGGATGATGACCCCCACCATGACACGCAGACAGAAGGAAACAGTTTCATCACTGCTGAAGCGGCTGCGATACTCTCTGTATCCAAATGAAAACTATTTTATTTCACATTTACCTCCCAGTTTCTAGTGGATTCTACTTGATTGTTTTTATACGCTGCAAAATTTATGAAGTCATCAGACAGATGAGAAAATGGCAGACTTACGGGGTTTCCAACATAACTTTGCACACACTCGCCATGGTGCTCAATACATCTGTGGTGTTTTCAATCGGCAAGTTTTTATTCTGTTGGGCAAAAGCAAAGAACTGGTTATATATTTAAAAAAAAAAAATAATTATGTCACTGAGAATTGAGTTTAAATATTTTTGTTACCTCAGATACAAATTTTGTTGTGCCATCACTTAACGTCTTCAGCATGGGTGTGGCATCCGCATAAAAAAGAGATATCCGATTGGCCAGCTCATTGTTCACTTCATTTTCTCCCTCTGCCTACATAGACAGTCAGCACAAATGTTAACAGGGTAAAGGAAAAACAGAAACAAATTGTATTTAAAAAAAAAGAACAATTACAGAACATAGATTTTTCTTTCTGACCAGTTTCTCAGAAATAGTCCAGTCAATTCCTCATGAAAATGATTAATAGTATACCATAAAGGGAATAATGTGAAAATAGATAGGCATTGAGAGGCTTTTTTTCTTTTTTGCCTTATTTCTCAGGTGAAAAAAATGTGTCAAAATCCTAGTACATTATTAATGTACAGTATATTAAAAATATATATATCTTGGAGGGATGTTTCTCAACCCTTCTGCTAAAATTGGGAGGGAGTGTATATAAGCCAAAGTTTTGCAATTTCACAAAGCTGGCAATATAACAGTGGAATATCCTACATTACCGCAAGTTAATACCATTGGTTAATTGGATGGATAAGAGAAACATTGAAATGGGAGAAAGGTGGGAAAGAGTGGGAAAATATGTGATGATTGAATTCTTTTCAGTGCTATGAAATCTGTCTAAATCAATCGATTTAGAGGTTACGATAAAGCGCATGTTTCAAAATGAGGACAGCCAGACCTTTTTATTTATTTATTATTATTTAATAAGAAAGTAGTTTGATCGTATAGTAAACTCCATCCACCTGCACATTCTGTTGTGTCAAATCTAAAAATATATTAATATATTAAACAATAGTCTAAACTGGGGCTAATGGCAGATGTGGAGAGTGGTCTCCGGAGTGATTTATTTAGCTCTCTTACAGTATTAGGGCCCTGGGGAGCCACAGTTAGGCTATTGAATTCAGTCTGGGAGAATGTGAGGGGAAAACCAGCGTCATTTCACTAAACAAGGTATGCAGACTAAATGGTGTCCCCCAGGGCTATGTATGTGGCCCACTCTCAGATCAGATATTTATTCTTAGGGGTGCAGAACACCTCTAAGGAAGACAGGCACAAAAACTGACCACAGATCAGGTGCCACACTGTATTGGTGCACCTCAATGCACTTCAGTAAGCATCTGAGAACTCACTCACTCTCCCAGTGGGACACCATTTTCTGTTTGGGTCCTCAACAGTCCCCTGAGGGCTGGTGTGTACAAGTGGCTGAGTGCTTGAGTATTTGTGTGAAGAAGGAAAAAGTGTGTTAGTTAAAAAGAAAATCGAGAGCTGCATGTTCAGAGGTGTACTTTTAATTTAAAAGTAAAAAACAAAAACAAATTATATATAAATATAAGTGTGTATAAAAGAGGTTAAATAGGGACAGAAATGTAGCACACATGAAGATGAATAGAAAAAGGGAAGAGGTTATGAGAAAATACTACAAAAAAATGCATAGAAATACAGAGTTGTCAGTTTCAATTCTTGAGAAAACTCACAGGAACGTTATTGATCCTCATTCGACTTAGAGTCCTCCTGTAATAACTGAAGTCATTCTGAATAGCAGGATTTGTCATCTGAAAAAGAACAAACACAAAACATCTGCAGTCAGTTTAACTACACTACTGTTTAAAAGGGTTCTCTTTTTTCTTTAAAGAAAGTAATACTTTTATTCAGCAAGCATGCATTACATTGATCAAAATTGATAGAAATCTTTTGTCAGAATACCACTTCAAATAAATTCTGTTCTTTTGAAATTCTATCCCTCAAAATGTTTAGAACGCTTTCCTGATAGCTCAACCAGCTCTAAAATGCTTTCCTGTAGTAAAGTGTTGCGCTTGCAAGGCCAAGGTCATGGGTTTGATTCTCAGGCAAGGCAAGAACTGATTAGAATGTCAATGTGTTTCTCGAATGCAATGTAAGTTCCTTTGGATAAAAGCGTCTGCCAAATGGATAAAATGTACATTTTCGAAAATATGCTAAAATCTTCAGATTGGTTTTTAGCTACTTAGTTGCTAGGGAATTGCTATGTTGCTATAGGTTACTTATAAGTCACCACCAAGTCTTTTTTGGTTCTCTAAATGTGTCTCAAAGGAAGTCTACGGGATTATTTAATCTTTGTTTTTTGTCTGCCAGGTGAAAATTGCTAGTCTGACCCTTTAGAAAAGAAACAGGTCATCTCTCTGAGTTAAACAATGAAGTTCCATAGGTTGACGTTATGGCTTTATAAACAACCCATAAATCTAAGTACGAACAATAGCAACAATAATGCTTGCCTTAACAAGAACCATTAATTAAAATAAACTATGTAATGGTGCTTCAAAGGGAGGCAAATCTCCAGGCAATTGCTGGTGTGACAGAACTGAAGTAGACAAATGCAGTCTGGTAGCCTAGAAGGCAAAGAGCACTTACAGGATTAGCTAAAGCTTTACTTAAATGACTACCAGTTCCTTTTGGTAATCAGAGCAATCTTTATCTGTCAGGACATAGACTGTCTGGGACCCAGGCATCCCCTACTGAAGCATTGTTTAAACCTGAAGAGTAACTCAATAGATTTGCAACCTGTGACAGAAGGGTAAATATGCTTTAATTAAGAGTCAGGTTCAGTTTAGGGTTGGGTGATCATCAAGACAACAGTGGAGGTGGGTAATAAGACAGAGGTCAGGGTAAAACAAATGATCTCTTTAGGATTTGCAAGAGCAGAGGTCACCTATAATTATCCCAAATGCTCAGTGAATTTTGGACAGTTAAAGTGATTAATAACCTTGTAAAGCCTGACACACTATGTAAAATAATAGTCTGCAAAATTATGATCTGAACTGGAAGAGTTCATTGAACCTTTGGACAAAAAAAGTTTGCGTATGTATTTGTCTCATGTATAGTCTCATTTATTGCTCATATAGCATAATATAGGAAAATATGCAGCTCATACCTCAGTTTTATTCAGAGGCCCAAACTAAGCAAAAATGGTAGCAATTTTGCTGATATTTGTATGGTCAAAATGTAAGATGAAATTATGATATCTTGCCATTCAAATAAATAAAAAAATTCTATCTGACTGAATAAGATTTGACTACATACATGAAATGCATAAAAATCTCTCAATAAAATGTCTTATTAACATTATATTTAAATTCTTAGCTTTAAAATCAAAGACCTGTACTTTTTATTGTGGGGGCAAAATATATAATCCAATGCAATATAATGATAACAGAGAAAGTCTGATGGATCATACTTGATACATTCTTACATTATTTGTTTCTATAAAGGATGTATGGATAATCAAGTAGCCCTTACTTAAATGTAATTGTTCACCTTGAAATACTGATAAAAACAAAACAAAAACACATCTCCACGCATTTACTTGCTACTTGTATAAACTATCAATTAGAGGAGTATGTAGGAAATACATTTCATGCAGATTGTAAAAAAAAAAAACAGGAAATAAAAGTTTAAAAAAAAGAAAAATAAATTCTCAATTGACATCCTTGTCCACACAACTAATGCAGTGCTGGTATTTAGTTAATTTACTGTCAGACCAGACAGCCCTTCCTATCCCTGCAGCGTACGGCACTACGGCATTGGCGGGCTGAAGTAGGTCACTGCACCAAGCTGAGAGGAGGGCATGGTCGGATGGAGGTTGGCATGCCACCTTACACCCCCTACCTTCTCGCATTTAGCAACCCCATCTGGGGGTGGGGGGGGGGGGCACTTTAATTGGGACATCCCAGCTCTGTGCCGCAGGGCGTCGTGGTGTATGTGAATGTTTGCATTAGAAAGAGCAAGAAAGACACTAGTGTTGGTGCTGAGACAAATAAGAAAACGGCTAAATGATTTGATATTTTTGGACACATAACTCAGGACAAATTAGGTGGTTTACTTTTCAATCATTTAGGGTTCTGACATGGTCAGAGGAGTGAAAAAGCAGACATAAATAAAAATAAATAAAGCATAGAAAAGCACATCATAACTCAGTGACATCGTCTTGACATTTACACTTTTAAATGTCCATTCTGCATTATTAATTTGGGGTAAAAGAAACAGCAGGTGTTTAAGCAGAGGATAAGAGAATGAAGAAGAGCCATAGCTCAAAAGCTCTTATTCCTATGATCTTAAATGTCAAGAAAGCTTTGGCAAGCACCTGGGGCAGCAAAAACAGAGTGGTGCAATTGGAAAGTAATTATTTTCTCATTAGCTGGTTTCTAATCACGATTAGCATGTCATTACTTAGAAGAGGAAGCTTGTTAAGGCATCAAATCCTGGTCAGTCTCATCTATCTCATGGAAATATGTAACAGCAGGCAGCATGTTAAAATTCTGTTTACTTACATGATGAGCTCATATTTTAACCAAGCATTTCATCTGACTAGAGAATATTAAACTAATTCCTACTCCAAATGGGTGACTCACACGAAAACAAGTTTAGGTCACATTTAAGTGCAAATATAAAAGGAGCGATTCTCATTAGATTCCTATTACTGTCATTTAGGCAATATAACAAATACTGCCATGACATATGAATATACAGTATATATTTTTTCAATTATGATAAGGATTTAGATGGGTGCAATGTTATTATATAATGATACTTCATAAATACTTATAATAAATATAAAAAAAGTTAAATGGTTCACAAGGCTTAATTTTCTTTACGCAAGGCTAGTTTATTTATACAATGCTAATTCAAAGTACTTTACATAGAAAAGGAATTAAAATAATCAATCACAACATATGCATAAAAAAATATACGCATATGTAATAAATCTTATTTAACTAAAGGCTTATTATATTAACTTGTATTACGCAATATAGTTTTTCTTTTATGCATCATATAAAAAAGGCCATTAAATACACAATAAAAAGGAATATTTCTTGAGCTAGAGTCCTCACCTTGAGCTCATCAAAGCGCAGTGTGAAGTGTAGAATTTCGGCGAACTGTTTGGCGAGGGCCTGCTCTCTCTCCAGATGCTGTGTGGGGTCATTGTAGGTTTCACTAGTGAGTGCTCTCAATAGACTGTGCAGTGCTGCTTCTGTAGAGTCACACAGAGGTCAGTTCAGGTTAATTAGGTCCTCACTGAGTACAACTATAATGGTTCCTAACAGTATAAGATTCATTTGAGCAGCTTATTTATTTAATACATGGTTTTAAAATGTATTTAAAAAGTAAAAAGTAATTAGAACCCATCAATGTTTGAGCTGTTTATGATTTGCAAACAATCTGACACATACTCAAATCTGTATTTCAGTTTTAAAACTAAACTTTGTATAAGACCCCCCTGAATAAATTATATGGCTGCATGTCAGATTCTATACAATATTCCAAGTTTACTACATGATACAAAACAGATGTTAAGAATGTGTGTAATATGCTAACATATTGATTCACACTGCCTGCAGACCAGCAACAAGAATCAACTTTGGCAACAAACAACATAAAACATCTGGTATCACACATAACCTAATAAAGTAAGAAATGCAGAATTTAATCTGAAGATGCAGAAGATCAAACTTTCTCAGATGCACACACATACTCCAGACTACACAAAAGGCATGAAGTTTCTAGATGTTCTCCACTAACTCAAGATGATGTTCTGAGCCCCAGCAGATGCCTCGATGACTTAAGAGGCTGTTCTTAACCCACAACTCCCATTCTCATTCTCTCCATTACTTTGAGGCAAAACAGTACACAGCAGCATGTTAGAGCAATTACATTACATAAGAGTCAGTCCAGCAGCCATAAACAAGTTTATGGTTGAGGTACGGTATGATCTCAGTCTGACCACATCGACTCGAGGTCCAACTACTTCTTAATCCTGATCTCAATTACAAGTCTTAAAATATACACATAAACAAAACCAAACAGAGGTGCCTTTGGAATGCTTCATGGTTTGCTGTTGCCAGCATTGCAAAATTGCTCAAGTCAGTCATACTGCGTCTTAAATGAAAGCAACAGAGAGAAAAAAAGCAATGTTTGGGTGATGCTGCTTTAAATCCATGCATCAACAACAGTTGATGAACAAGTGAGCATTCAGGTTAAGTCTGCTCTAGAAGTACAAACAATATTGGGGTTTTCAGCTTTACTTTTATTGGCTCATTTGGAAATTGCAGCAATCATTACCGTCTGAAGGTAGACAGAGAGTATCTTTGTCAATAAACCTTTTTTTTCTTCCATATAGCCTTGAGAAACCAAGAGATTTCAAGACGTAGAGTTGTATATAGTCAAGCCTGTACAGTCATACAGTGCAGCAAGAGAGAGGGAATTTTCAGGCTGGTGACTCAAGCGGCAGGACTATGTAGAGTAAATTGAGCAGATTTGCCATACGGTAATGACCTCCATCTGCTCGGCAGGGCAGAGGAGCTGATTAAAAATGGCCATGGAAGCACACTATTCTCCTCCCAGTCAAAACAGAGCTAGAGACGAGCAGCTTTTAAGAGGGCATGCTGAGAATGGAGTGTGAGGACGAGGACGGCGGATGAGAGAAAAGAAAGGGTGGGGCCAGGCAATGAACGTCGCATCTCATCACATCACGGGAAAGCGTGAGAGCAGAAGTGAGATACCCAGGCAATGTTAAACTGATAGACATACACTGAGGAATGACAGTAGTTTGAGATGAACCAGTTTACCACTTAACAGAAAATAAATAAAATAAAAATACATTTTTCCAGTAAATAAATTATTAAAAATCAAAACATTTGTGGTTAATATTTAATTGGTTTTTAGAGTTGTTGTTTTTTTGCATAAATGTTCATTACTTATATATTAATTATCATTTCTTTAATAAAGACGGTTTCATCATCATATGAGAGAACTACATGCCAAGTGATAGTTTAGCAAAACATGTCAGCCATGAGAGTTTGCGCCAAAAGTAGTGTTTAGTGTTCTGGAGCGGAAAGTGCGGGAAAGCAAGATGACCCATTTCGCAAGTTATGTAATGTATGGTAGACACTTGGTGAGGGGCTGCGCTCATTGACTACTGGTTCAAAAGCCATTACATGGATTTAAAGGGCTTCAGGGCAAGACCACCATCAACCTACTTGGTTTTATTAAGTTTATGACATACCCGTGTTTTGATGGGCAGAACAGCTAATGCTAAGGAAATCATGATAACTTTTGTCTATGCATATCAGTGTAACATTGTAACATTTATGGCGTTTAAGTCAATTCGTCAGCAAGTGTGTTACGCCCACCATTGTTACCCAGTGTTTTGTGCGAGATTATGTAAAGACCAGCTGTTGAACTTCCCAGGGGCAGCTCAGGTGTTACTGTTTGCACACAAAGTGTTAGTGTGTATTTAATTGGTAAGATGTGTACAGCTCTGAAAACTCGATGAAACAGACACTGCCAATGGCTCTTAAGCACATTAAAAGAGACCGTTCGCATACAAATGACAAAACTGTACACAGGGAATGCACAATTAATCAAAAATCACGATATGGCGTAGTGCAATTATCAAAGTCTATCAAAGACTGTGAATATTATTATTAGTCATATTGATATACAACCACAAAATTTTAGACCACATTGTGTAGCCTACAAACAAGCACATCAAACTTTTTTTTAATCGCATTTGACATGATCTATATTGCTTCAATCAGAAAAATCACTATTAGGCCATTTTCCTCATTATGCCATCAACTCAATCATTTAAAGTTACAAAAATGCCTTCAGCATTAGTTGCTTTCTTCTACAGAACACACACACAGACAATAGATGTTAGCCAAAATGTTTATGCTGTTTTTTTATGTAAGTGGGCAAATAAAGACAAGTACTTCAATGGTACTTATGGTGCTTTCTTAGCATTTTTTACAACTCTGTCTCTATTTGCTTTCATTATATGGAAAAGAGCAGCCTAGACATTATGTTAAACTTCTACTTTGTTGAAACATTCTTCAGATTTGGAATGAGATGAAGGACAGTACCGTAAATTTTGTTAGAACGTACTAGGAGTGTAATGACACACAGTTATATCAAGATATCGCAATATAAAAATGCAAAGATATAGAAACGATATGATTCGTAACATAGAGTTAGTTTTATCAAAGACTCAGATTATTGTATTCATAAGGTATTATGTCATCATGTACTGACATGATAAACCTACGAGTTTCGTCAAAATTTTGTGACACTAACCCAAATCCAAGTCTTCTGAAGAGACACGATGGCATTATATGATGAAGAGATTTACAACGACGCACATACTATAGTAAACACAGATCTTCAAATGCCTGTGTGATGTATGAAAACAACATGAGAATGAGTAAACGCAGAATTTTCATTTTTAGATGAACTAACCATTAGATCTGTGATGGATTGCATTGATAATCTAAATGGCACTCCTCAAAGTTAAAGCACAAACATCATTTAAATATCACTTAGTTTGAGTAGATTCAATGAATACCTGCACTTAAAAGTGCAAGTAAAAAATTACAATTTATGAAAGATTTAGTTGCAGTACTACATTAAACTGCTACATATAATGTTGAACAAAATGTAAAATTATGGAATGGGGGATATTTGTGGTTCCAATATATAAAATAATATTAATATAAAAAACTCTCTTCTTAATTTACCTAATCTCTGTGAAAATTGGTAGAACTTCTTTAGTCTGCCTACTAGTGGAACCACAGCAGCCCACGCCTGGTCTTGTAATGCCTCGTCATTAGGGTTCTGGATTGCCTGAAAAAACAAACAACATCACAGTAATACAACATCTGGCGACTTATAAATAATGTTTCCACAAGTCTAAGCAGAACGTATTATTTTATGACAATGACAGTATGAGAATTTTGTACATGGGATGAGGCTTTTAAATGATGTGCTCTTGAGGGTGGCAATTTGAGGATGTAAATGAGGATGTCCAATCCAAATACACAAGAGGTTTTTTCATTATATTTTTCCATTAAGAAACCGGGCAGAACATCTAGTCAATGTCTCTCTCTACCTCAGTGTTCTTTTCAATTTCCAAATACATGTGTCTCATTAAAATAATTACTGAGTGTGCAGACATAAAAGGAATGCACTGCTTTTTTTTTGCTTGTTTGAGCGAATTACAAAAAAAAGAAATAAAAGAAAACATTTACTTTCATTCTGCAGAAGATGCCGGTCCTTGGCAACTGTATCTGTATAGCAACAGTATCCGTGGCAACAAGAGTATCAATCACACTGACACTTACTCATACTGAGGCGTGATTGTGCAGAGCAAAGAACGCACACACAAGATGAGATGCTTTAAAGCCACCCTCAAAACATTTTGTGTGAATTTATTTACAGGAGGAGACATTTTTCAATGAACAACTATGTATGTGCATACATAATAGGAGTCAGATAGTGGGTACCTCTCGTATCTCTTGGCCCGCGCCTTTATATGCCTGTAGTTCATCAAGTATTCCCAGTGCATCCTTCAGGACCACATCCACTTCTTCCCACGTTTCCCGCTCTGCTTCTGTTGGCTGGGCATCTAAAAGGCACAGAGAGAGAGAATAAAGGGAATACCTCAAGGTCTTTAATCAAAAGGTCTTTCAAGGTCACATTTCATCAATGTCTGACACATTAAGAGCGAACATACTGCACGTATGCAACTCATGAACAGAAATCAGAGCTTTATACCTTAGAGAATGGGGCAAGATTTAAAAGGAAGGAAAGAACAAAGAAAACGGATTACCTAGTGACACTTTCTACACTAGATTTAACCCTGTTAAGGTTTTTGATACTATGGGCAAATTCCACTATCACTGTGCCGTATTAACTCAGAATAGTTTGGTATTTGGTACATCATGCACATTCACTACTGTTTAAATGTCTGGGGACACTGTAAGAATTCTTTTTTTTTTTTAAAGAAATTAATGTTTTTTGTATTCTGCAAGTACTTATTAAATTAAACAGAACTGACAACACAGACATTCCTAATGTTGAAAAATATTTCTATTCATAGTAAATATGCTACTTTTTAAACTTTCTATTTATTTATTTTAATCCTGAAAATTTGTTTTTAATGTTTTTGTTCCTATACTGTATTTTGTATCAAATAAACGCAACTTGGGTGAACCTAAGACAAAAAAACGTTTTGTTTCAAAGAAAACAAGAACTGCGCTGTATATATTAGAATTATATATATATATATATATATATATATATATATATATATATATATATAATTATGTAGCATCTGACACAGAGGAAGACATTTGCAGGTTTACTTGGAAATTACAATTTGTTTTGCAAATTAAGGCGAGAACCAGAGCCATTATAAATCTAAATATACTCAAATTAATTGATGGTTGTACCATCCAAGTAGAAACAGAAGCTGCTTGTTGTTGTAATGGAAACAGTAATGCACACACACAAGTAGTATCTGTTCTGTTTACTGGCGTAGTTACCGTTCACATTACATCTTTCAACTGATCCGTGCCCAAGCCCACCTCTTAAAACGGGCCAGAGCACAATACAAAGCGATCACACTAGTTAAGGGTACTCGACAAGATTTCCAACGTGCTCGACCATGGTTCTGATCGCTTAGTGCAAGTACAGCCTAACAGACCCTTCATTAAGTGATTAGCTTGCTCACTTTTGTTTGGAATGACCCTACAAGTAGTGTCTCCTTACTGCAGTGTACTTCAAAGATAAAAAAACCCAAAAACCTTCATATAGGAACAGGAATTTTGCATACGCTCAGTCCAAATTTTTACATTTACATTTATGCATTTGGCAGATGCTTTTATCCAAAGCTTGTTAGGCCATGCAGACTGAATTCTGCTGAACATTTCCTTTTGTGTTCTATAACAAAAAAAAAGACAGTATTCAAATTTAGGGGTGAATTACTCTTTTAACAGAGCCTCGCTAGGGTCTTAATAAAGTGTATTTGAGTTAAACCTCCAAAACCGAGCCAGTTTCATATGTTTAAAGGGCAAAGTGTGGAATTTTAAATGGTGGAAACTTCAGGCCCACATCTAAAGAGAAAACTCAATGAGACATTGGCAGCTGTTAACAACAGCTGGCTTCAAGTGTAATTTGAGAAATTAAGAGCCACCGCCGTTCTCACCAAGAGTTCAGATGCCACACATTATGAGTGAAGTCGGTCCTGTTCCAGTGCCCTGTGTCTTGGAGTCTCTTGCACACCCATTGTCTTTATTAGTGTTACATAACCCTTGTTCATGTAGGTGTCCGCCTGATGACCCATGAATGAGCCGATGACTTCGCCCCTGATCGCCCCCTGTCTTTCTTCAAAGAAACCGCTACTGTGACTAAAAATGGAGACAAACACTGTAGGGTGGAAATGTTCTGTGGGCAAGGGCAATAAAAGCCAGGATAGTCTTATTTTCCACTGTCTTCTTTTCTTTGGTTCATTCACCTTCCTTTGCTTTGAACAGAGTTTTTGGGGTCTAACAAATGAGATGGTAGAAGATTGTGTGTGGTTCATGAACTAGTCTCCAGGGGAATGGCGCTTCAGATAGAATCAAGTCCCAAAGGGGAACTGCCATTTTGTATATGGTGACCGGGTGATGACCTACACATCTTGATGGCAAAGTTGATGACAAAGTGTCCGAACATACCAACAAGGATATGTGAGGTACTAAAATAGTGCATATTTTGAGGGAAGCTTTGAGAACGGAGGATTGCTCACAGGTAATAAATGGAAGAGAATTGATAGAAAGGGGAGAAATATCTCACTTTCAAAATCAAGGAAGAAGTTGGGCTCTTGTTCAAGGTCTGTGCATGTCAAAACTTTGAGGAGGTTCCCCATGACCACGTACCTAAAGGGAAAGAGAAAGAGACAGAATTAAGTGACATATTTTGAACAGAAATCAGGCAGTCAGATCCTGGTTTGGGCACTTAAGTGCTTTACTTTGATTCCGTAATGGAGCTTATCTCCCATGTTATCAGTCAAGAAACCATTGCCCCTCCAACCACCAGTCGACACTGCTTCCCCTTACCCCACAGTCCACTCTCCAGACGCAGTGGTTTTCCTGTGCAGGGCCTTGGTGCGACCAGATGTCACTGCTATAACCCCCCTTCCTTCAACACA
Source organism: Rhodeus uyekii (assembly GCA_037043235.1). NCBI lineage: Eukaryota > Metazoa > Chordata > Actinopteri > Cypriniformes > Acheilognathidae > Rhodeus > Rhodeus uyekii. Next base: position 2,069,558 of record JAWRVZ010000078.1, read on the forward strand.
CACACACACAGTTACGGGAATCCCTGCGCATTGGTGGCCGGTGCCAAGTTCTGCCAACCGTGCATGTCATGCCTACTGCACACGTTCAGTTCCCTATTGAGGGGCCCCAGGCATTCAAAGTCAAGATTTAGGAAGTACAGCAGTGTTTTTAGAAGTAAAAACTGCCCTCTAAAAACCATTAATTCTCTTGGGATAACTGAGGCTAATGGGTTTACCGTCTTAATTTTGCAAATAGTGAATAACAGTAGACAAACAATCCTTCCACACATACAAATCGAGGAAGCCGTATTCCCAAGATGTTAAATAAAAGGGTTATTTTCATAGAAGACATATAAAAAGTAGTATGTTTCATCCATACTATACATACTATCCATACATGTTTTCATCCAGTTTAAAGAAGAGTATGTATTCAATTGATTAAATTTAAATCATCAGAATAATGCGAGCAAGCCAGAGTTGAAGACAGAAGATGGAACAACAACAAGATCAAACTTCTGGAGACAACATTTCATTTATAATCATAACTTCTCTAGATAAACAGCACAGACTTTGAATAAGGATGACATTTTCTAATGTGTTTCTTGTAGAGCAACTGTTCATGCAGGGTATAAACATTTACATCAAATGGAGAGTTTTTTCTGCTGTGAAAATATTTTGGCGCCCGCCAAAGTGATTTATTTCATAATTTAATGTGACGATACCTACCGTTCTTCAGAACCAGTTCCCACTGATAGCCAGGTTCTTTAAAAATATTTAAAATGTCCCTGTGAGTGTTCAAGCGCTCTGTGAAAAGTGTCATTGGTTTTTGCCTACAAACTATTTTTGCAGCATTTAGCTTTGTAGCCAATCACAGACATATCTGTTGACATGGCCAATCAGATGCATTTAAGTTAACTCTAATTCGCACAAAATGGCAGAGGTTTTGTTCAGCGTGAGTTCTGCATGCTTGCGAATCCTTGCATAAGAACTAAGAAAGTATAAACATGATGTCAATAAGCGAATCATTGCCCAGCTTCATTGATTATAACGGGGGGTTTTGCAGGAGTGCAGCTTTTTGCACCTTGTGTTGTAATTGAAAGCTTCAGTGATTATAATGCCAGTTATCTTTGCTTGCTTTCTGTTTACAATATACATTACGCATGTCACAGAGGTCAGATAAATTACAACACATAGAGACTCTTTCACCTAGATATCATCCTATAGAGACTGTGTCAGTTCCCCGAATTAGCAAATACAAAAATCTCTCAAAACCGTTTAAGGGTAAAAATTTAATTGATTTACAAACAACTAAGAACGGACATAACACAAATGAACAAATGATAAAGCTTGGGTTACTGTTAGGCTGCATAATTTAGGTCAGACGGAACCGGGAACATTCCCATAACACCTGATGTACTCGATACATCAGAAGAAGAATGGCATCTACGCTGATATTGTTCTCTGTTTATTCCGAGATTACCGTGGGCAGCTGGATCCGGGCCGTATCCAGATCAGATGAAGGACCTGCACCTGGACATGAGCACAGCACTGCCCTGAAGTGTCTGCGGAGACCGTGATTCTACTAGACCCTCCCTTGTGAAGATCATGAACCCATCTCTAACCGGACCAAATTGGACTTCATATTGGACTTGAATTGTTGTATAATAATCATGCACTGTTTGGCTGTTGGCCAGAGGAGAACTGGTCCCCCGACTGAGCCTGGTTTCTCCCAAGGTTTTTTCTCCATTCTGTTCTTCATTCATTACGTCTCCTGCCGGAGTTTTGGTTCTGTGCTGCCTATGGCTTGCTCAGTTGGGGAAACTTAACACTTAAAATTCATGAATTGTATTGATTCGCCTGCTCTTTTGGGGCTGCTGTTCAGCCAAACAAACTTTGTTTATATAGTTTTTTCTATGACCACTGTAAAGCAGCTTTGAAACAATCTACATTGTAAAAAGCGCTATATAAAAAAAGGTGACTTGACTTGACTTAGCCGTGCGTATATATGCAGTGTGTTTGCATTAAAACAAACTAATTATACTTGTGTGATGACAGTTTTAAAAGCTAAGCGGCCCAACACAAACTTTTATTTGACTAAAAGTTTCAGGAGAAAATGATTGCAACAAATTAATATTTTTCCACATTTTAAGAGTCTGAAAAAAGCTAGAAAAAACATGTCACTATGACTATTTTGAATCCTTGGTTTTCTAATGCTACATATCTGTAAAAAATGAATCCAACACAATTATAAGAGCACTACAATGTTTTAGCCTGTTAGGCTAAATCAACTCCACAAGGATATTTCTGAGAAATCACACACACAAGCATCCTTCCTAGTATAAACCAGGACTCCTGAACAGTCACCTGACATCAAACCAGAAAAAAACACTGAGAATTGTGGTGAAGGCATTTTCCCATCGGCTTACAATGCTATTTCTCAGTAAAAAAAAAGTTTATTTTACTAAGAACTCCAGTGGTAAGCCTCTTGCTTTAAGTGGCATATCGTACGGTATTTGAATGTTTATATAAATATATATATATATATATATATATATATATATATATATATACCAATTGCACAACTCAGCTGTAGATATTCCATTAAAACTACGCCAAAACAGAAACATATGTTTTGTTTCTTTATTATGTTTAACTTAAGACAAAATGCAGACTAATGACAGCTTTCTGGGTGCGTGCTTCATAATTAGAAATATGAATGTTGAATGCTTAAATGTTTAAATTGGCAAAGCTGAAAAACATGAGCAAAGGATAAACTTTTGTGACCATGCAGCACTGGTCTGATCAATGGACAATGACCATTCTGTTAACTGTTTAGAGTGTCTTTTGTTCTGAACCTGGGCCATCAGACAGTCTTTATTGTCCATACATGACATGATAACATAAAATACAACATACCGTATCATATAACAAAACACACAAAATGACCTGAGATGACCACAACCACCCAGAATGCACTAGCAATCTCTTGGGTTGGCAGACAGGCCTTTTGGGTGGCCATTGCCCATCTTTGTTTACCTATAAATGCACACACACACACACACACACACACACACACACACACACACACACACACACACACACACACACACACACACACACACACACACACACACACACACACACACACACACACACACACACACACACACACACACACACACACACACACACACACACACACACGCAGCATTAACACAGACGTACACAATGTCGTGACTGACTAATCTGCCTGTCTTTAAGGGAGCTGCATCATACAAAAAAAACAGAAAGAACAACACAAAAAGACTGGGCTGTGTTTACTTTCACCTAGTACAAAAGATGAAAGAGGAGAGGAAAGCAAAGTAGAGGGAAAGGGTCAATCTAGGGCATGACAACAGCAGCGTATTACCCATGATTCCTGCGCCTCTGGCGGGAAGGGAGAGGAGTATAAGAACACACATAAGCATGCAGGCAGCTAGATGTAGGTCACAGACATGAGTGTTTATGTGTGTGTATGAGTGTTATATAATCTAGCTGATAGCAAGACAGGAAAATTTTAAAAGAGATGCAAATCCAGACAGCATGAGACAAACAGTCACTCCTACACGTCATTACAATTAACGTTGCCGTCATAGAGACTAAGTATAAATAGCAGATCACTGTTTTGGAGTGAATTATATTGGCAGTTGGTTTATATAACTGGTTAGTATGTGGAGAGACATTTACAGTACTTTTTTTAAATCGACAACCAAGATTTTAGGCTAAATATATAAAGGAAAGTATTAAACTTCACCCTTTAACTCATATAAATATTAAGTTAATATTAATAATACATTTTTACTTTTTTTTTCTTTTTAAATATTGCATGCAGTCTCTCAGTTAATGTGAACATTTAAAGCAAGGCTAATATTATAAATTATGATGAAATAAAATGACACGTTAAACTGACAGCCTTACTAATAAAAAAAAACATTATGTAATAAAATTACAAAATATTAATATATTAAATAAATAATATGAATTAATATATTAATTAGCTGAATTATTACATCTGGTATGAATTGAATCAAATCATTTAAATACACAAAAATCCCTAATAACAAATATCGAAGAAGAAAAAAATTATTTGAATGAATTGTAGATATACCATGCCACACCAAATGACACTGTGGAAATTGCTTGAAATTTCATGTCAGCTAGTTGTGTAGGTCTGGGCTAGGAACATGGCAGAGAGATGGAGAGGGTGTAGCAGAGTGACAGGAGACAGGCTGCTGACAGGTGGGAAGTCGAGACATGAAGAGGGAGACAGGTGAACAGGACAACAGAGACAGAGAGTGTCTAGAAGCTGAGGCAAAAAGACAATGGGCGTGAGAGATGTGACGAGGAGTGACGCAGGGGTTGTCAGGTGAGTGTCTGTCTGTGTGTGAGGGTCCCAAACAGTTACAGGGACTGTACATTGAAGTTACTGACAGTAAACCATTGATCAAAAGCACTCTAATCCACACTGACAGAAGAAAGACTCACCTGAGCCAGCACTCTAACTGATTCAGACATTCACAAGAGAGACATGGACACATGGTGAGGGACAGCGACAGGTTAAAGCCACATTGAGGATCATGTGGAGGTCAAGGCTTAGCAAAGCTCAGGATTGGAGTTCAAGGTCAGTGATGAGTGTCAATTATCAATCACCCGTGGCTTGGTGGCAAAGGTTACGTTAAGTTTTTAAGTGTGAAAAGCATGTTACATAGAGCATTCATTTTAAAAACAACCAAAAAGAAAGGTGAAGGACGGTGAAATCCAAAAATCACTCTATTATATTTTGAATCTAAACGCTTTACTTTGTGTTCATACTCATCCAATGTTAGAAAGTGACTTAGAATAAATGTGATCTAAACCCAAGCCGAGCCAAATATGTACCACTGCCAAATGAGCAAACCCCAAATCCCACCATTAGGGGGTCATTTCAAGGACGGCCATCTCAAAAATCCGAAACCATAATTTCTTAGAACACAAAATCAAAAGGTTCTTAATGTTGTCACTGGCATAAGGAATTGATGTGCATGCATGAAAGGAACTAAAAACATTTATTTACAAAATTGAAAAACATGGTGAGGATTTATCAAGGTCCTAATAACTCCTCATGGGGCCACACTGAGACAAGAATGAAGATTATATTAGGCACAGTGCATTTGCCTCTCAGCTCCATTCACAGCGGTCCCAAAGGGTGAAGGCGAGCTCTCCATATGAGCTCTCTCCGACAGAGAGAGGCTCTGACCTGGTTGTTTTCTTTTGGAAGCCTCCTACTGGGAGATTGCGTGCTGAAGGAGAGGAGCTACGATGGGATCTGGAGAAGGAGGGGGTGGCTCATCTAAGCCCGCTGGGCACTTACAATTCACTACTGCATTCTGATTGGCTGCACGCAAGTTCTCCTTCTCCTGCACTCCACTGTATCCATGGAGCTGAAAAAAGCTGGTGCTACCAAAAACACGCTGACAGCCAATCAGAGAGCGAACGACGAGGTGGAGGGGAGGATGAGGGCACTAGAACAGTAGTCCGACTTAAGAGCTTGCGTATGAATACATGAATAGCGATGAGGTAATGCGCCAAAAATGCACAACTAGCGCAACAGCGACACGCTGATTAATCACGGCATTCTACCAATAACTGACATTCCAATCTGAGGATACAGGAATACATCAATTAACCCAAGTAAAAAATGTGTATTAAAATGATCTGTATTCATACCCTCTCTACTATTTTACAGAAATCTAAATGCACTCATGCAGCTCAACCAATAACATACAAGGCATGCTGGAATTCTGCAGGAGCACTGCAGCATGGGAATCCACGTGCTCCGCCATACTACGCTATCGTTGTAGCGGCATTGGGAAAAAAACAACAACCTCTCCCCTCCCTCATTCACTCCATCACGTGGGCAGAGACATGGAGTGGCTAACCGGCTGCCTGGGGCTTTGAGGGGGAGGGGAGCGAGTGAATTAGTGTGTTTTTTCATGTGCTTATTTGAGTGAGTGGATGCAATAATCCATTTATGTACATGGTGAAGTATGTGCAGAACTCATCCTAATGGGAGAATATTGCCAGAAGAGTGACACTTAACGTAGCACCCTCGTCTAAAATCAAATTTAAATAGGGTTAGCCGGTGATGCATGTAATTCCGGGTTAAAATACACATTTATTGACGATCACTTTCCAAACGCCAAGTGCGTGCCTGTGATATCTGTCAACGTAAGCTCGAGTGTGAGTAATGCGTGCATGCCTGTGATGTAGCATGCAGTGTCACTCTACAGCAGCATCACTTACATCCTTGTCTGCAGTTTTAACTTGACCTAAATTTCCCGGGGCGTGCCGCCACATCGTATTAGCCGAATATCTGTGCTCTGATTTCACACCGAACCTTTGAAACCCACCCAATCGAAGAGAAAATGGGGGAGCAGATACCCTTCATCCACCCCAAAACCCTCGCATGACCTGCCTGACCCCACCCAGCTGAGGTGATGCGTTAAATGAAGGAATCAAAAGGGTGATGGATGAGTGGAGGGGAAGCGTGCATTTGTAGCGCCGCCCATGCTGGCCACACTGGAGTAAACAGCCGCTTTAATGCCCTCTTCAAGCACTAAATCAAAACAAACCGCTGGATAAGCCAATGAGGTTGCAGCGCTTTTGGAGGATGTAAGCTATTGGTGCATCCGGTTTGAATGTTACTGCAACAACAACACTGTCAAATGACAACCGTGACATTTGTAGCTTTGATGTGACCTGCACCATAACAAATAACGACACAAACAGCGTGATGTTACTGCTGATCACTTACAATTGTTAGCATTTTAAAAACGTGCATAATTCTTAAGTAAGGTGGAGGTGTACAGTGATAACCGGAGAGGTTCAGTATAGGATTTTTGGTTAATCTCTCCTACAATAGGACCTCTTAGGCGGCAATGTACCTCTCACGATCAAAGCCAGAAACCATGGCAACCGAATATCATAAGCCAAAACAGGGCACCTCATCTGAAATGGTGGGAGAAGGAATTTTAAGCCATCCCATTGCAAATGTTCAAAGTCTGTTTAATCGACAAACATGCATCACTTCCATTTCTGAAGCCATTGAGATTAACATAATCTTTCTTTCTTTTTTTGGTATTAGAACAATGAGTTACACTTAAAAAAATAAAAAGAAGACCTCGATAGATCCTGCCACTTCAATGTCATAGCTAGGACAACTTCCATGGTCGCTTCAAAAAAGCAGCAGAACTGGAGATAATTCATGTGTGTTGGTGTCCTTTAACCGTGAAGGTCTTTAAGATCTGAGAAAGTCATTTGGTGCAAGACAAGCACAGGAAGTTTAGCCGCTGCATACAGATTAACACTGGCTATGGCACTTTCACAGCCTGATGATGGAGATCATGGCTTTTTGCAAGAAATACAATTTAAGTATTCACTTTTTGAAGACTCACCTTCATCAAATCAACCATTTTCTTCTTATTTTAAGTAAGTGTGTGGAGGACAGGAGAGTTGTTCGTGATAAGTGTGAGGGGTGGGGCACGGTCAAACTGTGATGGGATTTTTGGGTGTATGTACAGCATGAGTTGGATTCATGATAAGAGGCTTGAGATGGGGTTTTTTAGGCACAGAGCACCCTCTGCTGAAAGGTGTGTGCAATGGACCACTCCCTATAAAATAAATAAAATAATCATTTTGAAGGGTATTCCACTTCAAGAAAATACTAATATCCAGAATTCTTATTCTAGGACAAACGTAAATGTCAAATTTCTTCAGTCCAATCAATTTATATACACACATACATATTGTATATACATGTATACACATACATACACACACACACAACATTGGGAATTGACTGGACTGAAGAATTCGGTACCAAGACCAAGAGTATGTAATAAAAAGATTATCACTGTTTTCAATACAGAGACTGAATGATGGCTTCATAAAACTTTAGCAGAAATGGTCAATGGAGAATGATCTTGACATTTACACTGCAGGGGAATGACAGTGTCTGTGGTATGCATGGGTGGGCGGTAAGTGCAGTGTGTATGAGACACTCAGTAAATGAAAGGGTAGCAAACCCAATGAATATTTAACTAATCCTTCCTCTCCCTTCAGCTGCATCAACATGTCTGTGAGAGCAGGCACCGACTGACTCACAAAACACACTGCCATCCTTCTCATACTCAAAAGATGTCTCACATCTCAGGCAGTGGCTGCGTCTGCGCTCTCAGCACCACTTCATGTCTTAAAAGAGCAGTTATTGCCAAAGGTCAATGGAAAAGCAAAAGTGCACCTAGCACAAGTGTATCCAAATTCAAACTGAAATATATCTAGCTTTGTTGAATGGAAACATTTACTTTCATTTACTTTAGTTACTTTCATTTTATAGTAGCATTAAAAGGTTAGTCCATCATTTACTCACACTCATGTCGCTCCAAACCGGTAAGACTTTCATTCATTTTGGAAAAAACAAATGAAGATACTTTAAATGAAAGATGAGAGATTTCTATCTCTCCATTGACAGTTACTCTACCACTTTGATGCTTCAAAAAGTCCATTAAGAGATTGTAAATCTAATCCATATGAATTGAGTGGTTTAGTCTAAATTTTCTGAAGAGACACGATCTCCTTATATGATGAACATTTAATTAAGGCTTTTATTCACGCATAAACATTAATTAACGCACACATCAGATATGGAAAACGGAAGCTCAATCATGCTTGATTGATATCAATGAGGTTCATTCTGGTGTCACGCAGCACGTTTGAGCTTCTGTTATGTTCGCTGATTAATGTATATATGCGAACAAAAGCCTAAATTCAATCTATTTATTATACAAATAGTCATAGAAAATTTGGACTAAATCACTCAATTCATACCACAGAGTGGTAGATGCATAGTTGTTAAAGGAGGGACAGAAATCTCTTAGCTTTTATTATAATACCTTCATTTGAGTTTCAAAGGCATTTCAAAAGTCTTACAGGTTTGGAACGACTTGAGGGTGAGTAACTGATGAGTAATTGTTTCATTTTTGGGTGAACTAACCCTTTGTTAGTTCAATAACCACAGCTTTGGTAAAACGTAGTCAACTATAGGAATCATTTATGGATTTGGCAGCACAAAAATAACTTTTATTTCACTTATTCTCATCATGAATTTAGTTACTCACCCCAATCTGGAATTTTGAGAACTAATGTCCTATAGATTTTTGGAAAGAAGGATTGTGATGGCCAAGATATTCTAGGGCTAGACACTAATGTCCTCTCTCTTCTCTGAGTTGGAAGTGCCCAGATAGTGACATCCAGAAATAGAAAAATCTCAGAAACGTTGCTCTGGAACCAGCGATACATTAATTCAGTTCAGATCAGATTCAATCATCTGATTCCAGTCAATCTATACATATAACTTTTATCAATGAAGAGAGTTACCAAAATAAAGAAGTTGAAAAAAAGTGTCTAAAACCCAGACAATAACTAATAAGTTTGCAAATGGCGCCACCTGCTGTACAATATAAGCAATTACTTTAAAAGAGGCAAAACCATGAACCAAGTCTAGAAACCAGTTACATTAGTAATTTGGCTTGAACTAATTAAAAAAAATTTTTTTTACAACCCAGCCAAATTACTAAAATACTAAATTGCCAAAGTACTAAAAAGCATTAAATAAAAATAAGAACATAAATGGTACGTGGAAACCACCCAGAACACCAAGATATGTCAGGGAATTCACAGTCAAACGTCAACTTCCTGCATATTCTACCCTGTCAATCAAAGTTCCCCCACTTTCTGACCAATTAATTTTCATGACTTCCAGTTGATCATGACTTATCTGGTCAGTCATGCCAACTGATATTTAAAATAATTTTATAGATGTCAAGTACAGCATACATTTTTAGTTGAAGACATCCTTTACAATGAAGCATAACTATTACACAATCAACTATTACATAATCAATTACACAACTGTTCTAAAGTGTGGGATCAGTAAGATTTCACTTAGGTTCACAAAAAATACAGTAATATTGTTATTGTACAATTTCCTACTTTAGTGTTACATCCTTCAGAAATCATTCTAATATGCTGAATTTGTGCTCAAGAAACAATTCTCATCATCATCAGTGTTGAAAACAGTTGTGCTGCTTTATATTTTTTTGGAAACAATATTATTGATTGATATTGATTTGGAAATGATACATTTTTTTCAGTATACTTTAATGAATAGAATTTTCTAGAATAGAAAATCGTTTTAGCATTATAAAATACCCTTACCATCACTTTTTGTTCAACTCAATGCACCCTTAGAATAAGAATACGAATATTGATTTCTTTAAAAAAAATTGTGATTAGAATTAGTTCAGTGGAACCCAGTATGTCGACGGCCTCGGGGGTTGCAAAAAAGCATTGAGATAACAAGGATCGAGATAACCAACAACCAATATGGCGATTTATTTGATGAAGCGATCGGCATGCTATAAAAATGTGCATACACTGTATATGTTTGTTAACAACAAAAGGCATATGTGCACCAACTAACTGCAGAGATTTACCAGTATACAATAAAAACCACCTTCGATTCTCAATACAAACCTTTAATTATGTTCTCCAACATCGTAAACACAAATTTGTCCCCCTTTTGGGCTCGAGATATTAGGGTTCGGCGACATAAAAGAATCGACATAACCGATAAACAAATGCTAAGACAAATAGGGAATTTGGCGGTTCCACTTCAGAAAGTTGACATAATAGGGTTGGTGAGTTAACCGAGCTCGAGATAAGTGGGTTCCACTGTATACATGTAGAAGAGACTTGTATTTCAGTTTCAATTATTATTTTAATAACCAGCAATGCAGTAACTCATTTCTAATCAAAATAGATAGATGGATAGACTGTCTAACTGATGTTGCCAGACATCTGAAAATAATCAGGCATTAATCGTACAGTTATTCCAACAACAAATGGCTTCAGAGTAATTGTGTAAATCCTATTAAAGTGTTGAATCCTCTTGTAGAGGCAGTTTTCAAGATTACCAGACAGTGGCAGCATTGGCTGATGTGCAGGGGGAGGGGCTGACACTGTTAAAGATGACCTCAGGCTCCACTGCTAGACACATATAATCCATCCACGCCTTGCTAAAGTACAAGGTGTTTTCATTGGCTCCCAGCCACAAGATTTGGAATAATCCAAATTCATCTCTTGTAACGCACAACATTATTATCTGCTAAAATGAAAATTTACATGTGCATTTTATGAACTAGGTGTCTGCTTGCAGACAGATGTCAGATGAAAAGGGTGTGTTCTCCACCTCAAAGTCAGCAATTATGTGTGCACCAGCTTGTCAAGGTACCCATGGTAGCAAAGGGAAAATAAACATGGGTGGCTAGGGGCAAGAAATAATAAAAAATAAAATAAAAAACACAAGCTAAAAAAAGGCATAAGTGTGGAGACATGTCGTCATTCAAACATTTTGTGGTAGTCTCTTCTTCTCTATTGTGATGTACATTAAGGTGAAACTGAGTGACCAGTTGGTAACGGGTAACGGTTATAATCCTGCCCTTACACCAGCACACATGTCATAAAAACAAATAAAATGATGTGTTTGAATAAGTCATTTTTAATAAAAGCTGCAATACAAAAAAAAAGAACTTACAATTCGGATGGAGCACCCTTTGGTAGTTAGCGCTTTACACCGAATGTATGCTCTGCATATATTGAATAGTGGTATTGGTCAATTGCCAGCAAAGGCAAGTTAAAGCTAACTGAATGATTAAGAATAACTGTTAAAAATAACTGTTTTCATTAGATATTCAATTACAGGTCATTATTGACCTCTCTGTCACTTTAAAACGGAATATATTAACCCTCAAGTTGTTCTAAACCTACGTTTCTTTATACTGTTGAACAAAAAATATGATATTTTGAAGAATGCGGGGAACCAAAAAGTTTCTGGTTTCCATTGACCTACATTTATACTGTGCAAGAATGAATGACAGACAATCGTCATAATAGTCAAAGCCCTAAAACAGACAATTAATTGTCATAATAACAATTATATCTTTAACAAATTTCATAATCGTGACAGGCCTAGCCCTAATAATCTCCTTTTCATCACACAACAATGCATTTCTAATGTATAACTTCTAAACACTTGCCAACTCGACTGAAGACATTCAGTACCTTCTCCACGAAACCACAAAACAGCTCTTCGCTTGGCCATAGAATCCCCCCCATTGCATATAAATGGGGCCACCTTCTGTAAACTCTGACACTTTGATTACATAAGCCGCCATCCAAGAGGAACAGGAAACTGCATTACTCAAGCCCTCTTTATGTCCCACAATGCTGTTCACTTCCTCAGTGGCCTTGTTACACAATCTGGGCTTACATCTCTGCTGGAAAAAAAGTGCAAAGCAAGATGTTTTCTCTCTTTTATTAAAGCTTAAAAACAATTGTGACAGAAATACATGTCGTCAACTGCTGGGAAAACTGTGCTGCTTTCTCAGATGTCAGACTATATAGCTGAAAATGATTAAATGTGCATGTATAAACTATTTAAACGAAGCAAAAATACTGCACCAAGTAAATCATAAAACAATAAACAAGCCAAAATGTTTGCCGTTTGTGTCCAAAGCTTAAACGAAAGACTCCAAAGCTTATCTCTGCACTCAAACCAATCACAAATGCTAAGACAGATGATAAACACAAAGACAGCTTTGCACCTGCAACACATCAACAGCCATAAGGGCAGGAAGACTCCACATACCAGAAAACACTGAACCAAGAATGTCCCACACCCCTATCCAGCAGCACAGAGCAGAATCATACCAGGACATCCCGAACTGACAAAAAAAAGACTTATGCTAAGACATCAGGGAGAGAAAGTGGTTTATGGACAATTGGACTGTGGAGTCATTCTGACATGAATACACTCAGGATATCTGCATTACACTCAGTGACAATTTACAATGAAAAATGAACATCTTTCCATGCTCAAGGAATGTGGAAAAAATTGGTTCAAACTCCTACTCTGCATTGTTGTGGTTTAAATGTCAAATTTGTTATAATTGGCTGTGATTTTGTTGCTTTATATTAAAAAAAATATAAAAATATATTCTTAAATAGTATTCAGTCATTCATCCATACAATGTTTACTTGCTTGTTTGGTATTTGACTGCATTTCAGTTTGATGAATTAAATGATAAATATTCATCTGACTTTGAGAAATTAGACACATATGTTAATATACTATGTTCAGCGGTTTCCAGCAAGTGTGGTCCAATTTCTGCCCAACAATATAGTGGAACTTGGAGGCTCACTCCCTCTGAGGGTGGTATTTGAGTCATTTCAAGGCACCGTCATATTACTGAACCTACACTAGAAGTTAGTCTGGATGTTATCTCTAGACTATTTGGCCAATGCAACTGTATACCCCGGGATGTTGCGACACTGGGAGATTTGGATCCTTTGCTTTAGGGCACCGAGTTGACTACTCACAATACACCAGAGGCATTTCTCACCATCCAGATGAGTTTGTATGCGGCCCTGCAATGTTTGTTCCCTCCAAGGAGAGCTGCAGAAATTCAGTTCGGTTGTTCCCTGTTGGACATCCACTTCAGAGAACCGAGCTCAGTATTCAGAGTATACACAATGCTAGTATTGAGAGGATGGTCCCCTAGAAGACTACACAGAGTCTCCTTCCAAATGGGTCTCATTGGGTAGAGGGCTCCGGCTTGGAACAGGAATTTGAGATTCATGTTTAAGATGCTGACGATTCTACGATCATGACTCAAGTCAAGTCTGAGGACTGGTTTGTAACGATCGATCTAAGGGATGCTTATGTCCATATTTCCAAGGTCTAGTGTTGGGAGCATTCTGTCATCACAAGATTGTATCTACAGAGGTAGCCCTCACAGGGTGGGGAGTGGTCAGAGAAGCCACTCAACCCAGGGTCTGTGGTAAGAGAACTGAAAATATCTGCCTAGAGATGTTAGCTGCATTGCTAGCCATTAAGCATTAGGCAACAAATTAGGTTTAAGGTTGTGCCCTCAATACAGACTGGCACACTTGCTCCTGTGGTCCCACGGCAAACTGCTCTCCATCAAAGCACTTTGTGGCGAGAAGGACGAGGCCAAAGGCCGTGGGAGAATGGTGCAAGGTCAGTGGTGTGATTTCATATCTCACAGATGAGCAGAAGGATAAAAGGAGGAGGGATGCCAGTGAAAGACGAGAGAGGACCAGGCCTGGACATTTTAGTTATGTTTTGCATTTGTGTGTGTGCAGCAGTCTTCAGTGAGGGGCTCCCACCAATACTTTTATTTTGTGTTTGATTGTTTATTGATATATTAAAGATGTTAAATGTTTGCTGGGTTCCCAACTCTTCTTCACTGAAAATCATACTATGCTACACACAGACAACCTTTTTGAGCAGACATCCTGTCGAGGTGGAATGGAAATAATGAGGCAGATGTGGACCTGTTTGTGTCACAAGAAACAACTCACTTTCCGCTCTCTGTATTCCCTCCCCATTGTACAGACAGAGCGGAGGATTTGTCTGTATGCATTTTCCCCGATTGCTCTGCTTGAGGGAGTTCTAAAAGAGTTCACCAGCACGAGGATATTCCGATAGCCCTCTCAGATAATAGCCTCCTGTGGGAGCTTCCAGTCAGGAGGGACCTTCTATCACAGGCAAGGTCTAGGCAAGGCAAGATGGTATATATACTATATACCATCCCCGATCAGACAGATGGAAAATGTGGGTGAGCTGGCCTATAAGGGGATCAGCTCCAGAATTCTGGTCGCTTAACCAAGGTTTTTGAGACCATCTAGATCCCTTGCTCAACAGAGCATGGGAAATACTTAAGACCTCCACATAAACCTTAAGTGTGGATGGGGAAGGACCCGCAGAAAGCGACAAATGCACCAAGCCCAGAGGATTACCTACCCACCGCCTTCAGAGCTGGAGATCCTTCAGAATCGCTTTCTGCCGGTCCTTCCCCATCCACACTTAAGGTTTGTGTGGCGGCCTTGGGGTTACACCATCTAGATTTGTTTCCTCTATGGGACCTTTCATTACTCCTTGTATTTCAGCAGACCATGAGAAGCTAAATTTACTTGCCCTGAATAGGACTCTTGAGATGCATGTCTGTTGGACTGCTCAGCTTCACACCAGGACAGGCATTTGTCAGAATGGTGTAGTGGGTATTTAGTTTCCAAAACAGTCAGCAGGGACACAGTGCAATTTCTCTCAAAAGGGAATGTATCAGGTTACGCATGTAACCATGGTTCCCTAAGAGGGGTTACGAGATGCTGCAGCTCCTTGCTATACTTCCTGCATGCCTGGGAGCGGCTTGCTTAAGTTGTTGTGTTGCTGGCTTCCCTAACCCTACCTTACGCTGGCACACATCATGACGTGACGCAGTACCAATCAAGATTGGACTAGCTGCAACATATGCTTCAGCCACAGTCACGTTGAAGGTGTGCCAGTGGGCACTTTTTTGTCTTGTTTCCCTCTCAGGTAACCTTGTGTAACCTGAGACGATTTCCATTAACTTGATCAAGTGACACTAAAAGACTTTTACAATGTTACAATTTTTTTATTTCAAATACATTAATAGCATGAATAGGTTCTTAGCAGGTTAAATATCCTAGAAAAATTAGTTCAAATAGTAAAATAACTGCTGAGTAGTTGTAATAGAGTTGTGATTGTGTGTGGAGATGCTTACCAGCAGAAAAGCAGAGAAGGTGACAGAAGGGAGGCCTACCCAGGCACTCGCCAAGGTCGCAATCCTAGAGAAATACTAACAATCTGCAAAAAGAGAACAGAAAAAGAGTTTTCATTATTACCACCAAGAGTAAGCAAAATAAAAAGAAACAGAGCTGTGATGTCAATGACTGAGTGTGCATTCCTTTTCAATTCCTCTAAACATTTGACTTTTACGGTCTTTCTCCCCATAATTTTGCAATTCAAAGCCTCGATTAAGTCTTAACACACTAAAGCCTTCATGGCAATGTATTCTCACAATCTAATCACTCAGTGCACGTTAAGTTACTCAATTTAAACTTGCTTCATTGACTTTCATGTAGGTTTGTTATGCCACACTCGAATCATTTGCCCATTACCACAGAAACAAACAGAGTATCGTCTTGAGTCAAAGGTATCAAAACAAGCTTTGGTCTAACGTCTGTAATGTCTTGCTTTCCCAAGCAAAGCAAGAACTGATTAGAATGTCAATGTGTTCCTTGAATATAAGTCGCTTTGGATAAATGCGTCTGCCAAATGCATAAATGTAGAATGTAAATGTAATGAATCCACCCCTCATCATACCACAAGAGTCAAGCCTGTAGACGTCTGGTTTGATCATTGGAGGGAATGTGTTAGATTTGTGATAATTATGTTTTTAACAGTCAAGACAACTTTGCCCCTTCTTCGTGTAATGCCTGTAGGCTGTAAAACTGCCCTAGTGGTAAAGTGCTGGGAGGTGCTTTGGCCACTTCCTCTTGTGCAACACTTCCTCCAATTCACGACAGACTTCAGTTTTCCATTGTGTGTGCTGGCTTTACCCTCACCTTGTGTCAGAGCAAACCATTTAGTGCTATTATTTTACAAACCTTAACCCTGCTAGACATTCTGCATTGGTTGTGCTAAGAAAATGAATTTTGCTCAAACCAAAGTTTATTAAGAAGAGTGTTTTACTATATTTCTAAACAATCAAACAAATGATTTTTGTTACAGTGAAACAAACAGGCAATGAAAAACAAAACAAAATATTAAATTAATGCTGGGACTAGCAAAACCTTGATTAACTTCTTGACGAATCAAAGTTTTAGTTACATGGACTTTGAATGGACGAACAGAAATCTCTCAGCTTTCATTTGTTTTGAAGATAAATAATGATGAAAGTCATACACATACAGGATTGGAATGACATGCAAGAGAGTAATTTGACAGAAATGTCATTGTTGGGTGAACCATCCCTATAAATCTGAATAAAACATTCACCTTAGTCTGGAACAGTGTGAAAAGCAAACATAAAAGGAGAACTCAGGGCTAAAAACGCTTGACAAACTAGCAAACGACAAATTCCTTACCGTGTGTAATGTTACTCTTTGTAATACTCTTAGCTTGACATTTGTCAGAAGGTCAGATAACAAAGGCAGTTAAAACTCTGCTTGCAGAAGTGTCATGTTTCCTTCAGTGGTGACATCATTTCATGCCTCCACAAACACATATGAGATCAGTAAGTGGTGGCTTCAAAGCGGTTTCTTTATAAAATACATTCATATTGCAAAAAATGTCCATTTGCTCGTTTCACAACCTACAGTCAGTCTAACAATAATCCTCAACATGATAAAAGTTATCTCAGAGCAGATCAAATGAAGATCATGAAAAAGAACATGTCTAACCAACCATGCTGTATGACACGACTACTCTACACATTGAGTCGAACAAGGGTTGAGAGGACATGGTCATCCTGCTTTAATGAAATGGAACCAAGACCAGATAAGACACAATCACAGATTTGCTGGCCTTTGCAAACAAACCATTATTATAGCATATAACACGATTCTATCAGGTGTAGCCAGAAAGATGAATATCTGCAGAAAGAAGGATGCTGAGCAGCAGAGAAAGTTTTTAACTGCTCCTGATACGGCCTCTACTAGAGCCTATTGTCTTTACACAAAACCCTTTCTCTGCTACAGCCACCAATAGAACACTTTTTGGCCCATTCAATAATACAGACCTTCATTCAGACCTGTATTCTCTGCTATTTTAGCATAAAACTTAACAACCTCACATGTGCATGATTTTTGTTTTCCGTGGTGTATATATATATATATATATATATATTCACATTCTTAAATCACAATACTCGATTGTTCAACCTATGCTGTTTTCATATGATAAATGGACAAAGTTTTGAAGCGTACCTTCCATTCAATAAATCGCAATAAGCTTTGTTACTTCTGATGTGAAAGTCTCAGCTTTCAAATTCTGTCAATTTTACTATGAAACTGAAACAATGAATACTGTTTTGCCGCTCTTTAAAATGGAGTAACAGATCACTGTAGCGAAGCACGTGAACTAATTATCTCTTCTGCTTTACTACTCATTACAAATGAAATAAATATGAATAGATCAGAAGGTATGTTGAAAAATAACCATTCAATCAGCGTTTTGACAATTCGCAAACAGTCACGTAATGTTACATGTACCTCAGTGAAGCCATTCAAAATGTTTGAAAAATATCCATCGTGTTTTTGGGAGGCAACATTTAAATGTTTATATGTAGTAACATGTCATAAAAAAATTGCACTGCACTTCTTGTGTAGCCAACAAATTAGTTTTAGTTTAATATTATAGTGAAGTAACTATACTTCCTTATATAGTTTACAGCATTAGTTAAGAGATACAGTGGTATCCGGTTATGTCGATGGCCTCGGGGGTTGCAAAAAAAGCATTTCGATAACCGATGATCGAGATAACCAACAGCCAATATGGCAATTTATTTGATGAAGCGATTGGCATGCTATAAAAATGTACATACACTGTATATGTTTGCTAACAACAAAAGGCAAATGTGCACCAACTAACAGCAGACATTTACCAGTACACAATAAAAACCACCTTCGATTCTCAATACAAACCTTTAATTATATTCTTCAACACTGCAAACACAATGATCGCTCACAGCGTAAACACAGTCACAACACACAAACACATTCGCTCATCACACAGTCATTTCGCTCTGACACGGTTATTATGGTTTCTTTACAAACTCTAAAATGCTTTGTTGCTTTTTGCTTTTGCCTTTAACGGTCTGCTTGAAAACAAATGCTTCTATCAGTAACGACATCTTTGTCGATGTCAATGTAATCTGGGCTTTTCCTGGACCGTGATGCTAATCCTGTGCCTCCTCTTCCAAGATAGCATCTGCCAGGCTTGATTTTTCCGCCACTTCCACAAGTTCTTCTGCGGCTGGATCTGGATCTGAAATCTGGATTTCACTGTGAGTGAAGGGTCACTGACAGAGCGACCATATGGACCGCTATCCACGTGCAACGAAAACTCAGTGCATGCGCAGTGAACTAGGTACGATCATTAGTCACAAGATAACCATGTGAAGTGGCGAATTTGTCCCTCTTTTGTGCTCGAGATATTAGGGTTCGGCGACATAAAAGAATCGACATAACCGATAAAAAAATGCTAAGACAAACAGGGAGTTTGGCAGTTACATATCAAAAACGTCAACATAATAGGGTTGCCAAGTTAACCGAGGTCGAGATAAGTGGACTCCACTGTATTTGTTTCCATGAGGAAGGTATGAACTGTAGTTGATAGTTGCCAGTTAATCAATATCGAGTCGTATCGCTTGTTAATCGAAATCAGATTCCTGAAAAAAAAGTGTGAAATACTATTGCCACAATTGCCCACCCCTAAAAGAGGCTATAACAGCACAGAAAACAAAGAGACACTTTTTCAGTAAACCACTGTTTAATAATAACATTTAAAAAAATATATTTTATGTTTAGTTTTCTCCCCTCTGCTGTAATAAAACCGTATCGAACCATGATTTCCCCTAGGTACGTACTGAACCGACAGTTTTGTGTATGGTTACACCCCTAGTGGACGATGAGCTGCACACCTGTAAGACCGCAGTGATTTTAATTAAATCAGTAATTTTTGCGATTTGATATTTCAACCAAGCTATAATCACGATTTGTGTTACTTCAACTGATAGTGCAGCCCTAGTAAAATGTTTCCAAAATCTGGGAGAATGTAGATAGATAACACACAATTTGCATGCATGGATCACTATGTGGGAAAGTCTCAGAGGATTATCTAATACACTTTATCTTTTTAACAAAAACACTAGGTTGACACAATGGGTGTGTTGGTATAAGTTAAATGTGCCGGTGCTTTTAGAAACACAGTCTAGCCTAACAAAAACCCAATAATGATGTTAAACGTTAATATTGCCTTCATGCTTCCATGCTGAAAGTTGTGGAAATGGTGTGTAATATATATATATTATCAAGTTAGCCCAGACAAAAATGAACACCCAACTGAGTTTAACAAGCCTGTTGATGTCCACTGGCCTAAATTGTAACAGATAAAGCATGCATCCAGCACATTCCAAATATTATCCAACATCTGTTGTTCATTCCTAACTATGTTGATGGAGAACAGCAGCAAAACCTAGCGCTGCAGTCACTGCAATTAGCAGAGCAGCGGGAAATGCTGGAGTGCAATTGAACCATCAGCTGGCCATTGTGTCGATGCTGTGAGAGCATGCTGAACTCTGCAGGAGAACTAGATCTGCGCTTTGCTCACATTAGAGTAAAAAAAATCATTCAATGGACTGCCAGAGGCATAATGCAGATGATGCGTTGTGAGCCTTGCATGGATGGATCACGTTTTCTCTTGCATGTCTACAACACTACATACATGTGAAGGCAAGTACACTTGCATATTATGTACCGGTATGCAAGTACTTACACTCCAAGAACATTTTATGAAGGCAAGTACACAGACTAAGTGTTATGGTTTATGAAGCATTTATTTATCTTCTATAAGGAAAACCGAGACAAATTCTTTGGTAATGCATGAAAGACCAACAAATGCCAAAATCTGCTTTGCAAATCTCCCAAGTCATGTTTAATTTAGATCTCTAAAGACAACACAAAGCACCTCTTGTTTCTTAGTGCACGATTCACTTGAAATATAATCAATTGCAACAACAACCATGCATAAGCATTGGGTTTGGGTATCAAACTAAAAAGGAGCAACAATTATTACGGTTAATGTTAATTTATAAATAGATTTTGTTCATTAATCATTCATGTTTGTGTGTGTACACACACAGATACACACACATACATACATACAACACATTAGTAAAATGTACCGTAATTACAAAACATGCTTTTTTTCCCATTCCAGTTTTATGCCAGCATACTAAATGAATCATCTCCATTATTGCATAAGCTCATTCCTGTGGATGACTTTATAATCATCATCATCATCATCATCATCACCACTCGATCGAGCCTGGGAATGCTGCGTTACTATGGCAGCTGCTAAGATTCTGACACCCTAAAAGCCTAATGAGAATTCAGAACTCAAAAGCACAGAACATCGTACTTGGAACATTACCAAGGCAACAGCTTGGAACCCTTGCTGTGAGGGGCTGGGGCTCCGGGAGAGGACCGGAATCATGATGCCTCTTATTCAACAAAGTGAAGCTAATCACTCTGGATATTGACTAGATTAGTTTACATAAGAATCATGGTGTAAACGTTCTGGAGTGCAGCTGAAGGCGATTTATTAGCATAATAAAGAGTCGGTAAATCCCATAAATTAATAGAATTAGTGGTGGTGTTTGCTTATAGCATCACTATTACTACTGCTCATCTTTTCACAGCAACACGTTATTTTCGGAAGTAGTATATAGTACCTGTTAAAAGACTAGAAACATTAAAAGTCTCTTATACACACCAATGCTACATTAAATCAAAAATACAGTAAAACTGTAATATTGTGAAATATTATTACAAATAAAAAAAACAACTGTTTTCTATTTAAATACATTTTAAAGTGGAATTTATTCCTTTGATGGAAAAGCTGAATTTTCAGCATCATTACACTGGTCCTCAGTGTCACATGATCCTTCGTTCTAATGTTTCTTCTTATTACTATCAATCTCAAAAGAGTTAATCGTATCTTCTACGATCGCTACTTAATATTTTTGTAGAAATGGTGATACATTTTTGAAGATTTGTTGATGTATAATACAACAGTATTAAATAAATGAACAGTATTTATTAGCATTAATTACATATAAATCTGTTGTGACATTATAATTGTCATTCACTGTAACTTTAAAATCAATTTAATGCATCCTTGATTAACAAAAGTATTAATTTCTCTCTCTTTTTGATCTTACTACAAATGTTTGAATGGTATCATTGTTTGCACAAAAATGTTAATACTTCTCATATGAATAAATTAGATTCTTAGATTTATTAAAATAGAAAACAACTTTTTAAAATTGTAACAATATTAATGTTTTTTGATTAAATACTTACAGCCTTGGTGAGCACAAAATGCATAATTCAAAAACATTTAAATGACTTTCATATTACCACTGCTTTATAAAAATTCCACCAAATATTTTCAATGAGATTTAAATCTGAGGAACAAGAACATTCATCGACTGATCCCTGAACTAAGCTGAAGTGGATTTAGATGTCCTGCAGGAATCATTAAGCATCACTCTCAGCACCGAAAGCATCACCATCTTGAGAATTCAAAGAATTCATAATGTCCTCCATTCAGTCAAGATTTCCACTTCCTGTATAGCAAAGCCTCCCCATATGAAGACTGGACCACATCCATGTTTGACCATGGAGATGATGTTCTTCTGCTCATAAGATTTTCCTTTTTTTATGCAAAGTTTTGTTTTTCTATGTTGGACAAAAGTGGCATCCGGCAAAATGAAAGTCAAATCGAATCCCAAAGTCGAAAGTCGAATCCCAAAATGAAAGTCAAGCTTGTCTAGAGTTCTTATACACCGCATTGGAATGTTATTCCTCCTTTCATCAGGTCATCTTGCAAGACCTTCACAGAAAATGTTGGGTTTTTCTTAGTTTCTCTGATCAAACATTGTATTCCCCTTAATGATATTGAGTTTTTTCTTTGACACCCTCAGGATTTTCTGGTACAACAAATTAGTAGCTTATGAAGAAGGCTTCCAGTTAGGTCTCTACACTCTCCCCTCTGAAGAACTCATCAACAGCCATTGGCACAGATCCTCAAAAAAAAACCTGTCTCCATACCGGCATGATGATTTGGATCTTCAACCAAACTGGATCTTCATCCTGATCTTAATCTGACTTCTGACATGAAATGCTGTCTATATCAATCATGCACTGTGTGTTTGTTGGCCAGAGGAGAACTGGTCCCGTGACTAAGCCTGGTTTCTCCTGGTTTTCTTCAATCTGTCACCTGATTGAAGTTTGGGTTCCTTGCCACTGTCGCCTCTGGCTTGCTTATTTGGGGACACTAAATGTTCATCAATATTATTGATTGGTCTGCTCTTCTAGAGCTGCTGTACAGCCAAAACAAACTTTGTTGCATTATCTTCTTGTTAACTCTTTAAAGCTGCTTTAAAACAACCTATACTGTAAAAAGTGCTATATAAATAAAGGCGATTTGACTCTAGGAACTTTCCGTGTTTTGTAAATCTGCTTGTAGCCATACACTTTTTTTGTAATGTAATAAAAAAAAAATCTCGATAGCTTTTGACTTGGCCGTATTTGCTACTCAACTTTAGCACACACATAGAACGGCACTACGGATGTGCGAGGTTACCCAACGATAGTCGATTAAATGATAGTGATTTATTTTTTGTTTGCACATTTAATATTTTGCTTTATATTTTTTACAAAGGCTACGTTTAAATTTCCGTTATGTTAATGTTACATCTTGAAAATAATATATTATCTTCTCTGTGGTGCTTGCGGTGGGATCATGTTCACTTGTAAGATGAGGAAAGAGAGGGAAGATTTTGAAAGCTTACACAAAACTTTTCCGTTTGCTTCTCTGTAATGTCAAACTATTATAACAATTAATTATGCTACCGGTTATGAGGGACAATACGGTAAGAAAAATCTGATTAAAGGAGAAATATTTAGAATGAAATTTACTTGAACAGTTGCTATATCAACATCCTAATGATAAGAAAACATGGTTAAATAATGTATAGTTGTCAGTACACGTCAGGCTTTTCTTGCGATTTTGCTGCCCGGCACGTTTACAGATACATTTGATACACAAGTATTACGTTTAAACTCGGACATTCAAGTGGTTTCTCTGGTAAAGCACAACACTAACTTAACGTGCTGACTTATGTGAATAATATTTAGTTGAGGAAATCTGTTTATGGCTATTATGTTTGAACTTATTGTTCATGCGCTGCCTATTGACTATTGATTTAAATAAATATTTCTATAATAGTTCATGTTGCTTAAGAGAATGCTCAAGTTTTATATAATAATAATACAAGGAAGCACATTGAATGTAGCTGATCTATTTATAGCGGAATTCAGTATGAGATTTTGTTCATTTTGTTTATGTTCATAGATTAAGTGTTGTTTAAATGTATACAGACTGTCCACAGGGGGCGGGGTTAGATGCTAAATGTTTATTAACGGTTATGAAATAGTCTTTGTGCACATCCCTAAACAGCACATTCAGTTCTGTTAGAGTATCTAAAGGCTTAATTGCGTTTTAACACAATTTTGTATCTTACCATACAAACAAGGGACTTTAAAAACAGCAGCGCTGAATAGTTATGACATAATAACTTCTTTTTTTTTTTTTTACTCTGTATCTTTATAAAATCTTAAATTTGTTAATTATTACAGACTCCAGGGGGTTGAATAATTTTGCAACTGTAGACTAAATCACCCTTTCACTTTGATGAAGAGATTCATTCAAAAACATTGATTTATCTAGCAATGTTTTTATGAGTGAGCCATTAAATCATTAATTCAAACAAATTAAAAAAAAAAAGTATTAATTCAAAATAAACATTACTTAAATAGAATGAAGCAATTACCATTTTGTCAAAATATATCCAGAAAGCGCAGCTTTAATGGAGAGAAACACGGGGGGAAATGATTAAAAAATATGATGGTGCCAGATTTAATCTTGTGCCGCTTGTTTGAGCACCACAGCTCAGCTTGTAAGAATTATACATGGCCAGGATACACATTGCAACAGATTTTACTACTTCAAGGATTTTGTTCACTGTGATCTACGGTATCTAAAATCCAGCCTATATAAAAGAAGAAAAAAAACCTTTCCAGGAAGCTGAAATCATTTGCAGAATGATTTCCTCTCTATGCCTGAATTTCAGAGAAAAATAAAAATGATTATTTTATTATTACAAACCCATGTAAAATCAGCATATAATCTTTCTCTTATAATCAAAACATCATAGTTTCATTTTTCATCCAGTACTGTTAAAGGAATAGCTCACCCACAAATTTGAATCCTGTCATTTATTCACACTTCATGTCATGTCGTCATGTCATATGACTTAACTCAGTAAATCAGACATTTAAGTCATTATCGATTGAAACGGCAACTCCAGGTAAACTCTTCACTCAAATTTACATGCAATTTTCTTATTGGCTAAGAATTGTGGTTATATTTACCAAAATTCCTCACACACTCCAATACATCACTATGACTACTGTTATACTCAACTTGCGTCACATTTCTATGGATGTATTGGACATTACTTGGCGCCGTGTTGAACATAGCAATGTTGTAACTATGGTTGTTGACTAGACTGCCATCGTGTTCTTCGCAGCGTCTCTGGATGACAGTAAGGAGCAGACACTGCACAAGTTCATTTATGAAGTTGTGTGAACAACACACATCAGTACGTCAGAGTGGTAATAAAGCAGTAATACCGTTTACATGCACACTACAGTTTTTAGATTATGGTTACTATGATTATGAGCTTAAATCACATTATTTTGATTAAAGTTTTGGGTTTAGATGAGATAAGGTTTAAAATACACAATTTTTTATCAACCTAGAGATAAAACGTATGCAAGTTTAAATTCGCAGTTATCTAAACTTTAGACAGCAGAATAAAAATACTGTACATCCAAAAAGTAACTTTCATACCTCAAAATCAGTATTTTGTTCACATTCTGTTGATGTGAAATGATGCGTTCCTTTCCCACAGGTTGCGAGAGAATCCTACTGAGCGTTTGCAGATTAAGTGTCATCACTCGAGCTTGTTTCAGATTGGAGGAATTTAGTGCATTACTGTTCCCAGTCTTCCCTACATTATTCCTACAAATGTGTTCATTTTCTGTGCGCCACAGAAGAAATGAGGTCATGAGGATGAGTAAATAAAGACAAAATGATCATTTTTGGGAGGGCTATCCCTTTAAAATGCAGAAATTACACACAACTGCACAGGCCTAAGCCTACGCTAACTGTAGGCATTTATTTACCCAAGACAGAGCTGTCTAGAAGACAACAAATGCAGAGCAAACTGCGTGCAGTGGGTGGTTGAGTCATCTAACAACATTCTTTACTGCCCTCACAATTACTGTCTTTACCCCCCACACCCCTAATCTGTTTGCCATGACCCGGACGGGGACATGGTTGCTGTCAGTCACTGAAGGTGAAACCGAGGAGGTCAGTGAGAGAGCAGTGTGGGTTAGGAGGAAGCTGACACAGCAAATATAAGCACAACTAACAGCTGACAAAAGCAACAGTGAGTAGAAACACGCTCACATGCACAGTATCCATAGCTGTCATCAGTATATTATATACAACCCTTTGAAAAATTATATTCTACGTTTCTTTCACAAAGCATTTGGAGACCAAAGAATTGCGGGTTTACTCTAAGACCTCGACCTGGATTAGTGGGACAGCTAAAATGGCAACATTAGAATGCAACTGAAAAACACTTGTGTATGAAGATTAACTTCCCAGATCTAAAGTAAAGAAACTAGATCAATTGAACCGTCAGTGCTGTAACACTAATATTTAGTTGAGTAAAAATGATACGATTAAGAACCAAACAGGTTGAAACTCGTTTCCTCTTGCTTGGACTGTGTGACTGTATCCTGATAATACAGAACAAACTTGCAATCAACAAGGTGTGTGTGTTAATAAAGCTCCTGATAACAGATCAATAAGCACTTAAACATCTAGAGAGTCACTTTCTGTGCAATCTGACAGCACGGAATCAATGGTTGTTGATTTCACTTCAAAATTAATAACATTTATTTTTTTAAGTGGTTTCACGGTCACCCTTAAGTACATTGCTTATTACTTTATCTCCAACGTACTTTGAAGGCCAATCCAGAAGTTAGAATTGGCATTGTTCCCTCAATATTGGCTTTTGGATTATTACCGAAGATTGGCTCTGTTGGAATTTCTGAGTTTACACATTTACACGATTCTTCCCCGTTTTGTTCATCAAAACAATCTTTACAAATAACCACATCTTTTACACATTTTGAAGGCTAAAAACAATCGGAAGAAGTGAAATAGGATATAAATGAACTACAACACGGTCGCAGGACTTCGATCAACTCTTTGGATCTTTATTTAAAAATCAACAAATTCTAAAGTTTGAGTGAGAATATATTGCAAGAGTGCCGGTACAAAGACAACAAGGTTTTAATAGTGGACTAGTGAGTAGATGAGTTTTCCTTATCCCTGTGATGAGCAACCTCTGAATTAACATAAAAGCCAAAAAAAGCTCATGTAAAAAAATACTATAAATACAGTGCCCGTGTATTTTATGTTGTAGAATATGAAAATATAATCAAACTTGCATGAACCACAGACATTACTTCAGACATTTAACCAACAATGTTTTACTTAAAAGTGCAAAACTGTGAACTCATTCTCACAATTGAGCTACTCATTCCTCCAGCACTCGATTGGCTGCCATAAACAGGAAGCAGAAGAGCACATCTACAATGGCACCTTCTCTGATACAAGCCCTTTAATAACTTTCAGGATAGTCTGGCATAAACCGGAGATATCTTCTAGAATATTTAGCCTGCTAGTGAGAATATTTAACAATAACTTTAAGCTTAAAGTTTAAAATAATTTACAGACCATCAAAGGACAGTTAAATCAATCCCTTACATATTTTGGTTTTAGGTTTAGCAGTTTACGTTTAAATTTCATTTGAGAATATATTACAAGCTAAACTTACTAGAAACATTCTAGTATGCCTGTAAATTTACACATAAATGTCAAAAATGGCTTACCACAGATTAGTGAATCTTTTCTTTTGGGCAAAGAGGAGAAGTGGAGTCCTGGGGTGGACCATCTCAATTCAGCCCAAGCCTTAAGCATGAAGAGTCATGAGCTGACTAATGAAGCAAAAACAAGCTTGACTCATTTCCTCTTTTAGCCCCGGACATCACCAAAACCAACCAAATTCTCAGTCAACGCAGCATGACCTCACTGGAATCAGCCATGTATGCTGCCTATAGTGAGCTCCATTTAAAACACATCACTCATGTTTTCTGGCTGAAGGCAGAAGGTCCAGGATTTTGCTTCACTGAAGATTGGCAAGTTAAAGGCAACAGATGGATATGGTTGGGTTTCCTTCCCAACTCTTGGCAAGTCATGTGTGTCGGTTACCCTGTTCAGCCGTCCTCACCATGGAAACCAGAGGGAGGGGCACAGAATATGTAGAGTGTCAGTGACACAACTGAAGTAAATCTGAAAAGGCTCCTTGTTGCCGAACAAAAGAAATTACAGTATTGCAATCTAATTGAATTCCAAGTTCTCATTTTGCAATTTTCTGCATCTGCAGCACATTTAACTTAGAAAATGTACTTAAATGGGCTTAAATGTGTTCATTGAGATCTGTTTGGATTGTGAAAATTAGTCTATATTAAAATTGGTTACATTTTTCTCCAAGGTTTAACATTTAAAAAAATAAAATAATGAAAACTGAATGAATTTTCTTTTGACTATAAAGAATAAGGCCAGAGACATTAGTTGTATCATGGGTTCATAAAGGTCACATTTGATTTCAAACAGATATTGTCAAAAGTTTAATTTTGAAAAATATGTGTTGTTCGTTTTGCACGCATATACATATTAATAATATCCCTATCCCAATATTAGGCTTATTATTATTTTTATTTATTTTATTCTATTATAGTTATTCATATTCAGAATGACTTTATTTTTATATTTTCTGTTTTTATTTTAATCTTAGTTCAAGTCCAAGTAATTTTGTTGTGTGTTTTTGTCAATTTTATTTGTTTTTATACATTTTAATTTCAGGATCAAGTTAAACTAAATGAAAATCTGAAATAAAACCCATTTTTAATATTTACTGTATTTCAGTCAACCATTATTTATTGCTAGTGATGGAATTATTTCATGCTTTTGGTTTTGGTTAACTATAATAACCCTGAGTGGAAGAGAATGCCTCACTTAAACACACATCTTGTTTTCTTTTTAATTTCCATTCAAGCACATAGGTTCAAGAACCAAGCGTGTCGAGTGTTTTCATTTCTATTTAACACTTAACAATTCAAATGTTAGACTCCTGATGTGGCAATCAAGAGGGAAGAAATACAAAATTGCACTACTCAGCTCAACTGTTACTGGTGACATGTGGAGACATGACATTAGGAAAGACATTACAAGCTGCTGCAAGACAGAGTACAGAGATCACCTGAGGTTAAATAATGAAATTGAGTCCACAGGGGCATTAATATGTGCTTTTGAGGCTTATCACATAACAGTTCATGACAAAACACATAGTTCAACCTTCAACATGCTTTAAAAAACTACATCTACAAAAAGTAAAACCATTAGTTTACAATTTACACAAGACAAGCACAATACGAAATATGTAGTACATTTCCAGTGGTAAAGGCCAAAGTGAGGTAAAACAGGAAGTTTCGCGAGAGAGTTCAGAGTAAAGATTAGCACTAACAATAAGCTTCCTTAAGTCTTTCATAGGCAAATTCTACAGATTAGCATTCTTCAAACAACAGGCATACGGTACTGACATCACACTTCTCCCATCATGCATCTTTCTATAGCTTAGATATTGCATATATTTCTGTTGAAGTAAGTGAGTGCTGCTGTGCAGTGGGAGTTACAGTGGAGAAAGAGTGCATAAAGTCACTGTTCTGTACGCTGCATTCATGTGATCGTTTTATAACCCTCCAAATACACAAAACACTTTCCCAGAGCTAACATTCTTACAGGGATGAAAAGATTAGCAATAAGTGCTAATTACAATAATAGATGCACACTGGAGCTCGTAAAATTCAAAGTGGAGTAAAGTGGCTGCGGGTGCATCTGTTAGCTTTCAGAACAACTATATAATGCAAACTTGAAATTACACTAGTAACGCTCAGATTTTTGGTGTCGCAAAGTGTTATGTTTTTTAAATAAGCCTCTTTTGCTCATCAAGGCTGCAGTTAATTGACTAAAAGATGTGATACTGTGAAATTAGTATTACAATTCAAAATAACTATTTTCAATTTCAATATGTTTTAAAAATGCCTTTTGTTTCATGCATTTAGATTATTCTATTCAAAAGTCTACTGTCGCTTCAACAATTTAACATCCTTGCTGCATAAAAGTATTAATTTTATTAAAAAAACTAAATCTTACTGACTCCAAACTTTTAAATGGTATACAGTAACAACCCTTGGTTTATGAGTGACTTTGTATACAAGCAAATCGGTGTACAAGCATTGTATCGGAGTGCGAGAAAATGTTTCCCTCACCCACGCACATTTTTTTTGTGGAAAAGTCCTAACACTCAGCATCTTCTCGTGCATTATTTTACTGAAAATATCCTAACAACAGCCTCTCACAAAGCCTATCCACCCTTAACTCGTTCATTCTCTCAGCGTCACTCGGTTTGGTTGCATCATTTACCACAGTGCATACTTTTATAAGTGATTTACAGCGGTTTTACCTTGTGTTGTTAACATTAACTGTAATTGGTATTGTTCACGTAGTGAAATATATGCGTACAGTACAGCTTATAGACAATGACCTCAAGATGAGAAAGAAAGAAGGTACGAAATTCTCCCTCTAAGCAGTAACCCTCTCATCTTGTCTCCATCACGCCAGCAGAGACGATACTCAAAGCTAAAGTGCGTAAATTGTCAAGTATTTTTAGAATTTAATTGTCAATTATTAATTTGTATTTATATGAGATCTTAATGGTTATAACCCCAAAAAATATTTAAAATGGGCATTTATGGTCATGTGGAACGAATCGAGTGATTTTTATTGCATTCTTATGGGGAAACTTGTTTTGGTGTGCGAGAACTGAGTTACAAGCTCGCTCTTGGAACGGAATAAACTTGTACACCAAGTTATTACTGTATATGCATTTTGTTCTTTTTAATTATGAAAAAATTCTTGATCTAATACTCAAATGATAAAAAGGATTATAAAAATTACTTTCCTGTATCTCAAACAGTACAGCGTGGCGCTTGCGACGCCAAGGTCATGGTTTCGATTTCCACGGAAAGCAAGAACTGATTAGAATGTCAATGTGTCTCTTGAATGCAAATGTCACTTTGGATAAAAAGTCTGCCAAAATGCATACATAAAAATAAATAAATAAAACAACAGCTTCAGACTGGTTTGTAATCAAACCATAGTTTGTCAAAGTGTCTTTGGTTACACTTTTGGTGTTTTAATTACTGACTTTCTCAACTATAAACTGATTGCAAAGCAAAGGTCTCAAAGTGTTTGTTCAGACATAATCTACAAGATAATTAAAAAAGGGATCAGATTTTGATGTCCCAATCCAATTTCCTGTTTCAAGTGGAAATGTGTCAACACCGAAAAGAAAACAGAGCTCATCGCCGTGCCATGGGGTCTTTAACAATAAAAAATGATTCATGAACTTCCCTCCAAAAAAAAAAACACAGGTTTGAATCACTTTCCAATACATTTGTTTTCTGAGGAATTTCCACTTTTGGCCCAGCAGAAAGGCCTCACATCCCTTGATAACATATGAAGTTGTATCAGCTAACATTCAGATAACACAATGAAATATGCACCATGCAAATATTACAGCTCATATGAATCGAAAGTAAAGAGAGAAGATAATGAGCTCTTATAGTTTAAAAGCCCAGCCTCTTTAAAATGTCTATATGCAGAATTCAGAACTCAATGTCCCAATACACACAAATTATTTTTTGGTCTTTGCTTATACAAACTAGGAGGTGGTGTATGGCTTTGTTTCATTACAAGCTTTTCACAATTAATAAAAAGCAATAAATATAGTGAAATTCTTTCATATAGTCCCTTTAATACAACTAAGGTAACAATTCATTCAAAGCTTCTTTGATCGTGGACCGTTAAATCCAAGTGTATACCATTAATCTAAATGCTTACAAAGGCAGCCCTCTCTCAAACAACCAAACAAACACTCCTACCACTTCCACGTCAGATACAGAAGTGGATTACGAGTGCCTTTATTTACGACATCTGTCCGTTAAACAAGCAGACCCACAATATTTACCCCTCATGGTCTCACATGCAGGCAAAGTAATGCCAGCCAATAACATTATTACAACTTAAAATAACTGGTTAATAACTAGTTAAAATATTTATTCCGTGACAGCAAAGCTGTTTTTCAGCATCATTACTCCAGTCATCAGAAATCATTCTAATATGATGATTTCCTGCTCATAAAATACATTTCTTATCACCATCCATGTTGCGTTGATAAATGCGTTTTGGAAACCATGATTCTTTTTTTTTTATGATTCTTCGAGGAACAAAGAAAAGCATTTATTTGAAATCGATCAGATCAATTTAACAATAGATTTCTATTTAATGCATCATTGCTGAATTATTTTTTTTTTATCCGTCTACATTATGTAAGAATATATCCATCATCACCAAGCCCATTATATTTTCATCAAACTTACATAAATGATGAACCATCCAATTTACTCCCAGCTGCACTAGTGATCTAAAATGCAATCCCAGCAGTCAACATCCTCCTACACAAACAAACCGATTACACATTAAGAACAAATCTCAATCTAGCCATGACTTCAAATATAGGTTACAGCGCCAGCAAACAACAAAGTGTCAGAAACCACCACATCAGAGTCTTCCTGTATGCTTGACTTTAGCCTTACCTTCATACCATAAAAGGACAGGGAAAGAGAAGTGATAAGATGTTAATCAAAGGATGTGAACTCAGTACCTGCACATGAATAACTATAACTTTATTTATCCATTGTTGTGTGACCGGAAATGACAGCATAATATACGAGGAGGTTTATGAAGTGATAAGACTGTATTGATCAGGTTTGATCTCAGATGTACAGAGATGAGCTGCTGATATTCAATCGCATAATCCAGCGCTCTGTGACACACCAACTCGATAATATTCACATTAACACATGACTTTTTAAAGGGAATTGAATAGATTGCATTATATTACTGTTCTGCAAAACCTGACATTGCTGTTTCAAATGCCATTTTGATTTGCATACTAATAAATACATACGTAAATCAATACACATGGTCATCAAACAATTCTGACAGCTTAATCAGTTTGGAAACAGAAAATGCTTTGCAAGTACTTTCTTTAAAATGCACATGGATCAATGACACCTAGTCGCTCCTAATTAGACATTTAGTGCTCTAATCTTTAATACTGGATTCTAGATTCAGTGCAAAAGCATCAGCCGGACCTTTATCTAATGGATTTCAAGGATTGGTCTAGAATTGTACATTATATTAGACATTTCTAGACATGAAATGTTGTAGTCCTGAGCATGAGCTAAACATGTACTGTACTTACAATAGACATTCACGTGCGTTTTTGAACATCCAATGAATTACCATGACTTTCCCTGACCTGTAAATCCCACTTTAAAGTATTCCCTGACCTGTAAATCCCACTTTAAAGTATTCTGATAACATGATGGCAATGGAAACATAACAGCAAAATCCATTTTTGCTTCTGAAAAGTCTAGGTCCCATGTTGCACAACGCACGGCAGAAGTTACACCGCATTGCATGACCCAAAGCTGCTCTTACATGCGCTTTCACACTGTCATACAGTCATGTTTCATTTATTCCTCCTGTCTACACGCTTTGAAATAACCGGACGGCCACGGGTGCCATCGTGCTCAGTCACATGCTGTACTACAATGCGTTCAGTTATGAATACACACAATAAAGCGCCGAACATGCAGCAGAAACACGAAAACGCACCTTTGAATGTGAAGCGATGAAAAAAGAAAACGTGTGGAGAGCAGGTAGCACGATATAAGCTCCAGGGAGAAGGCTTTAGCTCTCTATATCTCTCTCTCTCTCTAGCTTGCTCTCTCTCTAGCTTGCTCTCTCTCTCTCTCTCTCTCTCTCTCTCTCTCTCTCTCTCTCTCTCTCTCTCGCTCGCTCTCTCTAGCTTGCTCTCTCGCTCACTCTCTCGCTCTCTCTCTAGCTCACTCTCTAGCTCACTCTCTTTCTCTCTCTCTCAGCTGTCTTACCGACTGTTATTTCCGGGTTAATAAAACGTCATTGTGCTTCTCGCATTTATTAGAACCAAACGCCTAAATCAAGCACCACACATTGGCATATAATATGAACAGGGAGTACACGCATTTACGGTTTCGTGTGCATTAGATACTCTGTGGTTTGTATGTTGAATGTAAGTAAAGTGACATGTAATGTAGTTGTGCTCGACGTGCCCCCTGCCGGTCAGCGCTGATGCGACACACCTGACGGATAAACTCATTCTTGTTATATAAACCTCTGCAAACGCAACCAGTCTTTTTTTTTTTGTCACTCAATCAAATATAATGTCACATTCACGTTTCTATTTTGTATGCATTAATTTGTGGTAATCACGGCTGCTTGAGTATAAAATGCACCCACCCACCAATGTGTTTTTATCACGAAGTTGAATCTGTTACTGAAATAACTTTAAAAAAAAAGTGGAATAAAATGATACATGATACAAAAATTGAGAGTTGCAGCATGTGTTATGTATATGTTTTTTTTATGAGTTAATATAATATAATAGAGTTGTCTGATCTGGTTAATTATGGGCGTGGTCTTTATTTGAGAGGTTATTGATCACACCAGGACTCAATCACCATCATCCATATTTAATCGCTTCCTTTGGTTACTATAGACTGTGATCTGAAGTCACGCAGGAATAAGGCATACGGTTGAATTTCTGTATTTGCAAGCAAAAACATCACGATGGGAAAAGAAAGGATCCATATTAATTTGGTCATCATTGGCCATGTAGACAGTGGTAAATCCACAACCACTGGTCATCTGGTCTACAAATGTGGAGGAGTTGATCAGAGGACAATTGAGAAGTATGAGAAGGCTGCCACCCAGGTTAGTATTAGCATTAATTACTTATTATAATTGTTAAAGTGTTGTTTTTGCTTATGTGTCTTGACTTTTTTTTTTTTTTTAAATAGATTGGGAAGAGCTCTTTCAAGTATGCATGGGTGTTAGACAAACTGAAAGCAGAAAGGGAACGTGGCATTACAATTGACATTTCCCTGCTGAAATTTAACACTCAAAGATACACTTTTACTATAATTGATGCACCCGGCCATCGTGACTTCATCAAGAACATGATCACAGGGACCTCACAGGTATTGATGTTGACCTCTTGGGAGTTTAACTGGGTTTCTCTTTTGCTATGAGCTATCCAGACAAGTTGAAATGGCTTTCTTTATTTAGGCTGATGCTGCTCTGTTGATCGTCTCTGCTGCAAAGGGTGAATTAGAGGCTGGAATTTCTCGCAATGGTCAGACTAGAGAGCATGCTTTGCTGGCTTACACCCTTGGGGTTAAACAACTCATGGTCTGTGTCAACAAAATGGACTTGACCGAGCCACCATTTAGCCAGAATCGCTATAATGAGGTAGTGAAGAACGTTTCTGTCTTCATCAAGAAGATTGGCTTTGAAATTGGTGCTGTACCTTTCATACCGGTCTCCGGCTGGAGTGGTGACAACATGATTGTCCCATCTCAGAAGGTAATGCAACGCCCTGCACCCCATGAAGATGAACAAAGGGTGACAATCCCAGTTTTACTTTCCTGCAGAGTTTAGCTCCAACCCTGCATCAACTCACCTGTCTGTAATTACCACATGCTCCTGAAGATCTTAATTGGCTGGCTCAGGTGTGTTTGATCAGGGTTGGAGTTGAACTTTGGAGACTGGTAGCTCTCCAGGAATACAACTGGGCACCCCTGATATAGAGCTGCTGATCTCGATTGGTTCGGTTCTGTTTCAGATGACATGGTTCAAAGGATGGAAGCTCAAGAGGAAAGAAGGCCATTCAAATGGTCAAACCTTATTGGAGGTGCTTGATTCCCTACTTCCTCCAGTGCGTAATGCAAGCAAGCCACTGCGCCTTCCCCTACAAGATGTCTACAAGATCGGTGGTGGGTAAAAACTACCAAGTGGGCAAGGTCTTGCTCTTTGTAGCCCTTTTGGTTTCGACTCTTAATCTGACTGACCCCCCCCCTCCCCCTAGGTGTTGGCACAGTCCCTGTGGGTAAGATCTTGACTGGGGTCTTGAAGCCTGGAATGGTTCTGGCCTTCTCACCAGCGAAGTTGACTGCAGAGGTCAAATCGATTGAGATGCATCACCAGGGGCTTCAGACTGCTCTCCCTGGCCACAATGTAGGCTTCAACATTAAACATTTGTCTGTCAAAAATCTTCGGAGAGGAGATGTAGCAGGGAATTCACAACAGGACCCACCGTCAGATGTCAGCAGTTTTGTTGCTCAGGTAGCTATACTTGTTTTGACCACTGGCTTGAACTTTGGCTGACAAACCAGTAACTGATTCTCTTGTGCGTGTCAACAGATCATAATGCTGAACCACCCAGGCAAAATCAGGGTTGGTTACTCCCCTGTTCTAGATTGCCACACGACCCATGTTTCCTGTCGCTTTGCTGAGCTGAGAGAGAAACTAGATCGGCGTACAGGGAAGAAACTGGAGGAATGCCCTCAGTACCTGAGGTCAGGAGATGGTGCCACAGTCAAATTAATCCCAAACAAACCCCTATGTGTTGAGAGCTTCTTTCATTATCCACCTTTGGGTAAGGCATTGGATACAAGTGCTCTAAATACTGCTTTGGTAATAAGCCATGTTTTAATGACTTTTTTTTTTTCCTCTCTCTCTCCTTCCTGGTAGGTCGATTTGCTGTAAGGGATTTAAAACAGACCGTTGCTGTTGGGGTCATCAAATCTGTGGAGAAGGTGGCTCAAGTCAAAAAGAGCTCACAAAAAGCTATTGTATCAAATTGAGTTGATAATTTTGTCCCTTTTTATAATTTATTTACCAGCAGTCTGGTATGTGAGCCAAAAGGTTCTCTAAGTTTTTTTTCATTTTCTTTGTTATATAGTTTTATGGAACCGCACTTTGTTGCCTTAAAGTGAAGTTGCTTTTTAAATGCATTGCTGATGTGTTTAGTTGATTCATTCTGACTGTTGGTCCCAATTTGATGTTTGGTACAGCTGTAAATGAAGCATTAATTTGTTGCTGGACTGCAAATAAATTTAAGTTTTCACTTCAGTTGCTCATGCATGTGTGGTCAGTCAATTTGCAGTAGATGCTACAATCTGAAGTGATTCTGTTGTGAACCAAACTGCTAAATTTGATGCTTGAGACTTGGAGTTTTGTTTAACATGAAGCCATTTTATTGATGGAATGGTGAGGAACATGTTCAGACAGTGGACACAGTCCTTAAAATCTGCAATCAAAAAAGAAACTAGTAGACCATTAGACCCCTCCTTGTAGCTCCACCTTGAATTCTAGGTACAGTAAGTGCAGCAAAAGGTTTTTCAAGGGATAAAGTTACTTGTTGCAACTGAAGTTTGATTCATTTCTTACAATGCTCCTCTACACAGAGCAGCATCTACAACATGGAGTGTTCTGCCACAATGTTGACATGAACCTTGATTGTTGCCTTAAAGTAAATGAACATGCAAGATTGAGTTTCAAATTAGAAACCATGGTTGTTTTGAGGATGTGCTATAAGGGTTCCTGGCAACATGGCTGAAAATGGCATAATTTCAATACAGTACATCCATGTCTATCACTTTAAAATATAACATCTACAAATTGAGTAAACAAGTTCCTTAGTTTCAAAAGTATTCAAGTATCCAAGACCTCTCAAAACAAAGGGTGACCTATTGTGTTTGTGAAACACCACTGTTACGAAGCGCTGTCATTCAGTAAGACTAGTAAATGTACTTGCGTGGATAAAACACTGATATGGGATCACAAAGGAACACCGGTAATGGTGTATGCATTGCACAGATTAGTTATTTTACTAGGTAGCAAGAACAAAGAACAGCAAACACAAATTATAATTTCTCACTCTGACATGCTTTAGTGGTGTGTTAGGAAATGTGAAGTTAAAAACACAGAACCGATGTCCAGTTATTCCATCAGAAAGAGAAGTCGACTTCTATCTGTCCCTGCCACAGATATTAGCAACAACGGACACATTAATAAAACTTGCTTGAATAAAACTGGCCCAAGCCGTAACTTACTGGCAGGTAGAGTACAAGTTCACAAATTTACTTTTCAGACCAACACTAGTTTCTACATTTACACAATCACACACTCATTTTTGTGTGAAACACGCACACATGTATGTACAATCTTATATACAGAGATACAGTGGAGGGAAAGTGCTGGTCTTTAAGTGGGTGCAGTCTAGCCGTTGTGCGATTTATAAAACGATATAGATAACAGCGGTACAGTTCTACATTTTTACACTGTCTCTGATGAGGGTAAGGTGATGTGTTTTTCCTTGTGGTTTCATCTTAAAACTTGCATTGTTGATTCAGCAGCTAAGTCGAGTGCATCCCATAGCCAGAGATATTGTGCTGGGTGGGAGGTGGGTGTCAATCAGACAAGATATGAACAAAAGACATGGGAAATACACCTTTCCTCTCGGGGTGCCCTTCGATGTGCCCAATCTGAAGAAAAAAAAGAGAAAAGTTCCAATCAGAAAGTGGCTCTAAATCAAGTAAGGGAAAAATGATGACAAGATAAAAATGAACACACACCATTGGTGGTTAAGATTACCAATACATTTTCAATAATTCAATGGCCAGAACAATTCTGCTTGTACCACGGTTAGCACATGTACATGTCTATATAGAGTTTATGACTAGCAACTTTTCAGGTTTTCATCCTTAAAGGACAGTTTGGATTTTGGGTTGTATTCCAGGTAGCCAATGTTTATGTTCGGAAGGTACATAAAAGGTTTCCTTTTCGTGCAATAAACAACCTGAAGTAAATTTTTTCTTCTTCCTCGTTTCATTTAAAGAATACTATAGCAGATATACAGTGATCCCTCGTTTATCGCGGTTAATGGAACCCCCTGCGGAACCCCCTGCGTTAGGTGAAAATCTGTGAAGTAGGATTGGACCCCCCTAGGAATTTCTGTATATGTGTGTGTAGGTACCAGAATGTTTAAAATATGTATATTTATACTTTAAATATACTTAAATGTAATTATATTTAATCTATATACGACACATATTATGGTGCTGTCATAAACAATGACAGTAGTATCTTGAGACTTGACTCCAGTAATGACGACGATGACAGACCTGTGCGGTTTGATGAATGATGATGGTGGTGTTACTGCACTGGTATAATGAGGCTTTTAAATCAGTTCGGAATCAATCTGGATCGTCAACATTTGCTTCTGAGAGAGGAGAAGAGGCTCCCACTCCACTCATGCTCTCATTCGTCGATCTCGTGCCGGGAACCAATCACATGTCTTGACTGAGAGAGTTTCTCTCTTTGTCTGACATCCTGGGAAACCATTTCTCTCGCATCACGAT
Source organism: Rhodeus uyekii (assembly GCA_037043235.1). NCBI lineage: Eukaryota > Metazoa > Chordata > Actinopteri > Cypriniformes > Acheilognathidae > Rhodeus > Rhodeus uyekii. The sequence continues at coordinate 2,108,978 of JAWRVZ010000078.1, forward strand.
GAAGCAACGCCGCTTTACACAATATGGCGGTATTATATTTAATAATACCGCCATGGCCATTTAATATGGCGGTGTGCTATTTTATTTTTCAATGAATATTTTTGAAAAATCCGCGATGCACTGAGGCTGTGAAACTTGAACTGTGAGGGAGGAATTACTGTATAAGAATGATTTTTTATAATTTTAAATCAACCCAGTAAATTGAATCGATTTGACAATTCTGTCAAAGCAGAAATCCACATCCTCAGTAGAACTACTTTTAATGTCTGATATTGAGTGCGTCATGTGCTAATGTGATATGGAACTGTAATGTGATCAACAAACCTTAGCTGGGAACAATTTCATAAAATTTTCAGTCACACATTTAGAATCAATAATTTTGTTGCATCTCAAGTCTCATGGTTTGTTGTATATACCGGTACTCAAAAATCTATAATATAAAAACAGCAGTTACACTTACCCACCACTCCTGATCTTCTTCCCCAGTTACGATGATGACCTCACCCTCAACGAAAGTGAGCTCATCATCATTATCCGCCTGACAGTCATAGATGGTCTTCACCCTTCTCATTTTACTCTTAATCTGTAAATAAATGCAAGACATATAGTAAAATCAGTTGTTAAAAGCACCTTTATACTGACTCGCATGTACTTATCTGAAGCTTTTACCTTTACAACACAACAATGCACTATAAAAAGTGAAAACTTTTCCTTTGCTTCTCTGCATTCAGATGACAACGTTCCAAAACAGATCTGCTTTCCTGTAGCTCAATCAGTAGAGCATTAGTGTTTACAACGCTAAGGTCATGGGTTCAATCCCAGGGAAAGCAAGAACTGATTCAATGTGCTCCTTGAATGCAATTCCAAGTTGCTTTGGATAAAAGCGTCTGCCAAATGCATAAATGTAAAAATTATTTTAACTTGGTAGTTTCCGGCAACAGCACACCTACATACATGGGAATGTTTTCTGGCTCTCAAGATCTTTCTGTATTATGTACCTATAAATATATTTTCTTTCCGACCTGCATTCTGAATAATAAATACAATATTTCTTCACTAACCTGCAGGAATCCAGTGCTCGTGTTCTCATTAACAGCTTTTCTATCATTAATCATATTTCACACCTGTTGATTTTACATTTTAAATCAATTTGACTGATAAAAAGGACTGCTTGTGTGTGATGGTACTCTAATTCTGGTCTTTTAAAATATTTTAATGAATGAATGTGTGGTGAATACCTAACATTTTAACAATGTTAAATATTTAACTAATCTTGATTGTAACATACAGCGTAGAGGAGAATGACCTTAAATATTAAGCATTTTGGACATAAACATGCAAATTACGCACATTAAAATGATTGACAATGAAAAATGACAAAGAACAGAGATTCCAATATTTAATTCAAATCAATAAATGTTGGTACTGATCTTATTCCTCACACTTCAGCATGGTGGTCACTAGTTTAGACGAGCACTGACACCCTGTGATGAAATAATCGCGTATGTTTAACAGCCGCTGCTTTCTCAGATCAACTTGGGTTGGATTAAAACTTCTTTAAATGGTAATTATCTGAATATTTCTTCTCCTGTCTCTGAAAATGTCCAGAATTTTTAGTCTTCTTGCGGAGCATCATTTTAGGTGGCGTTTGGTCAACAGCACTGAAAATATACATGACTAGAAATAAACGAGTTGTACTTTTTTTTTAAACGCAAATGTGTCACCATATTTTCCCACATATAACCTGCGGGATATACCAGATTTTACAAACCAGTATTTTGTTTATAATGGTTATATAAGGGTGCTATAAATAATAATATTTCAATATATTTGTTACATCCCTAAGGACGTAATGTTTTTTTTTTCCCCGGTATTTTCTTTCTTGCGAGGGTTGTTGTCTCTGGCGCTTGTACTATCACTCTGACAGCTGGCGCTGATAGGTTGTCTGACCTGTCAATCATGCAAGACCCCTTGATACTAAATTCTCACCGGATTTATTTTCCGAGGCAATGGTACAGGTGTTTCCTGTGAAGATGTTGGACTTCCATTGGTGTCTTCACTTGACGGGACAGGCTGAGGTGACAGTTCACCTTGTTGGATGATTGTTGGAGTATCTGGTGGTTGGGCCTTGGGAGTCACTTCTCCAGGAGGTTTGTGGAGGACCTCAGTGGTTACAGGTTTGGGTGGAGAGATGTCTGTCAGTTGAGGCTTGGGCGGGAGATCTTTCAGTTGGGGTTTAGGCGGTAGGTCACCCAGCTGGGGTTTAGGGGGAAGGTCGGACAGCTGAGGCTTTGGAGGTAGTTCTCCTGGTTTAGGGGGTAATTCAGACGGCTGGGGTTTAGGAGGTATATCTCCAGGTTGAGGTCTTTCGGCTAACTGAACTTTCTGTGTGGAGTCTGAACTGTGAAGAACCTTCTGGAACAGAACAGGTTCAGGAGGCTGATTGGTTTTGTCCATGGATGGGTGATGTATGGTGTCTATCTTACGCAGGGCAACTAAAAAAAAGAAAAAACAAAAAGGGAATGTCAGCAGATTAGTTATGTTTTCCTTTTTTCATATTTTATCCTTATATTAGTTTGTATTTTGTATACACCAAAAACACGAGCATGTCCATTCTCATTTAATAACTCGCATCATGTACATTAATAAATGTTCATTTTTCGTTCTTGCGAGAGTTGTTGTCTTTGGCGCTTGCAATATCACTGACAGCTGGTGCTGATAGACTGTCTGACCTGTCAATTATGCAAGAAGACGTGATTGGCTGTGCTGCCATGAGGGCTGGCTCTTCTCATCTCATCCGATGATCAACACAACACACTTCTTAAAGGGACAAGCCCAGCGGGAGAGACTGCCTTTTTCTTTTTCTTCTGATTCTGACTTGTGTTTGTTTTCTTATTGTTTGAATTTCGCGCACAAGCACTGTATAAGAGCCTGAACAGTTATGGATAATTGATGTCATGCGAGCAACATTTGAAATTAGAAATGTGATGTATGTTATATGGGTTATCTCGATAAACGGTTATCTCAATGCTTTTTTGCAACCCCGAGGCCGTCGACATAACCGAACTCCACTGTATATAGAACATTTATTTGAAAAACATTTCTCTTCAAGTTATACATCTAACTATACTGTAATAGTGGAAAAGATTGTCAGCTTAATACAAACTAAATTATATTAAAATACATACTTGAATACAAGTAAACACACAGTTTTTTAAAGTGACTGACTAAATTAATTATTTCAACATTTAGATGTTATACCACTGCAATAATCATAGGCAGAAAGCATGTCACCTACCCTTCTGAGGTAGTTTGGGAAGGACCCGTGGACCAAGCGTGGCCTTTGAGGTGTTGTGACTAGAAATATGGAACATACATAAAGATCAAAGAACAGTCCGATAACAGGTTTGCTTGCTCTGTAAAATCAGTCATAATATATTAAGGAGACCTGTTTTGCATTCCCAAATACACAAAGAAAAAGTTACATGGACACATTCAAATGAAACACGAAAGGCCACGTATAAATCTCCGGTCTAAAGTTTGCTGACCTTTCTAATGCAAACATAGTTCTAAATATAGCTCAAGCTCTTTCTACAAAACTTGCACTTGATTTGGCCTTTCTTGTGTGAATTTAATCCTAAAGCTGTTTTTGTTTGAATTATTTGTTACATTAGAAAGGTTTGAAGGAAGTTGGTTCACCTTTGCTGTTGTGGGATGCCCTCAAATCTGTTAGACGCAGGTGACATCTTGTTGACGGGAGGTGGCGTTGAATCACTTCCTGCAATTTGTTTGAGTTGAAATATATTTTTCTGATTTTAATGGCAAAAGCCTATAGAGCCTACAAAGGTGACATTAGCAGAAAAAAGTGGGACTTTCACACAGTAAAACTAGATCTACACTGCCACTCAAAAGTTTGTTTCTGAAAGAAGTCTATTCTGCTCACTAAGGCTGCATTTATTTGATCAAAAATACAATAATAATACAATTACAAAGCTGAATTTACAGCATCTTAACTCCAGTCTTCAGTATCACATGATCCTTAAGAAATCATGGTAATATGATGATTTGATGTTGAAGAAACATTAATTATCAATATTAAAAATGGTTAAACGGTTGCAGTTATTTTAAGTCCAAATTTACATTTCAATAAAATATAAATACATTTACTATCGACTTTGATCAATTACATGCATCCTTTATACCCAAACATTTTCCACATTAAAGTTTGTGTACACATGAAAGTCTTCAAGACATTAATTAAACGTCACTTTAAAACTTTGTATAAACTTAGTGATATAGTGGAGTAACACAGCACAAGGCCATGCACAATAATGGTCTTAAAGGCATCTGAAATTATGTAATTATGTGGTTCAACTATTATATCAATACAGATCATGTGAATGGATATACAAGATGCAATGCATTTTGACGTCTTTCACATGATCTTCCAGACCATTATTTTGCCATGCAAATCACTATGGCAGGCTTCAATACAGAGGTCAAAAGATTATGGTTGGGGTCATTAGGCTGAGCCTTTCATTGGCAACATTGTCCTCTTTGTATTGTTTTTCATATCTTTCACATAAGATTTTCTAGAGTTCAACATAGAGGTAACCACAGAAATAATGGGATGCAAATGATCTAGTAATATATTGTAGAGACCAAACCAAAAATAAACACATTAAGCCAAGGGATGATAAAAGGTACTAAATATTTATCTAAAATTGATCAAAATACAGTAATTTCTTTGTTAGAATTTCATCAAAATTGATGTTTTCACTGAAAACCTCTTATATAAATAATAATAAAAAAAGAGTAACACTTTATTGTGATAATCCTTTTTAGAAATTCTACTAACTATAAGAAAGTTTGCAACTATATTCAACAAATTCTCAGACTGTTAGGTTAAGGTTCCGGTTAGTAGAATAATTACTTGACATATAATTGCAAAGTTACTTACATTTAGTAGAATGTCTAAATAAATAGAAATAAAGGCTTTCATGTGGATCTGAGTGAATTAAACAAACAAACAGAAAACCTAGTAATCCAACAACTTGGGTTGTTACTTAAGTGTGTAGCCCACCTTTACAGAGCGGGGTGTATGACAGCGGGGTAGGGGGGTCAGAAAGCGTGCGTTTGTGTCCAGGGGGAGGGGGCGGGGGCCTCTTCTTTGACAGGGTGGAGCTGCCACTAGCGGGGGTCTGTGCGGCAGGTGCGAGGGTGGAAGGGGGCAGGTTTGACAAGGGAGGGGCTGCAGGGAAAACGGCAATGTAAAACAACAACATGCAGTGATGTCATGAAGAATGAACACTGATATTTAACATACGTTCTTTGGAGAACGTGAGAGGAAGGAAGACAGGATGAAAAAGGAACAAAATTAAAAAAAATGATGATGGTGTGGGTATCCAGTAGGATAGGATGACAAGTGCCATTGAAACCAAAGCAGGCCGGATAAGTAAGGTGCTTTAAAGTGGAAGTGGAGAAACTAGAGGAGGGACTTCAGTTGGAGAAGGGCATCGAGAGGGTTGGAGGAGGACATCAAGACACTACAAAAATGTATAGTGAGATCTATTCTACATTAAAGATCTTTAAAAAGACAGTCAACAGCCAGTGAAAAGCTCAGTCAGAGAGGACCAGGAAAGGGATGCTTTCTGTGAGACATAAGCAAATGTATCCACTTAAAAAAATGCAGCAAATTCTGGGCTTCAGTTGTTTCTATGGAAAGTCAAATCACCCATTTACTAAAAATGGCTGAACTGCAGCAGAATCAGAAGGCTCCAAGTGAAATATACTAAGACGCTTATATCTAGTTGGTTTTGAAGGTAACATACGAATTCACCACCAGCTATGATATCTCATAATCCTGTGTATGTGGATTAGTTTGTTTAAAGCATAAAATATCTTGAAAGAAAGAAATTATGTTTATTTTTTTGACAAATTTAGCTAATTTGTTCTAGATCAGGGTGTAGTACTGAGTTTAATACCAACTCAGCTCTAATATTAATGTACATATTATTCTTGAACTTCAAGCCTCAGTTAAACCTCAGTTAAACAATTTAATAATAAATGTAAAAAGAATTCATAACTGTATGAATTTACGCTATACCCACATAGGACCAGCGGTTTGGAAAATGAATGGATAGATTCAGCACCGGGCAGCATCTTCTGGCGAGAAGCGGAAATTCATTTGGCATGACCCTGATTGCATTATGATGCATTATGGGTGTTTTCTAGCCATTGAGCGACTATGGTTTCGAGCACCACTATAAATGGCTGTCCCCTCAAACAGTGCCCTATTAAAGGGTATAAGGGTCCATTTCAGACACAGCCCTGTAGTTTTCAAATAAGGCTGAAGGACTTGAGCCGAATCAGGTGCGTTTACAACTAAACTAATAAGGCTAAACCCTGTTCTAGATCATTTTCAAATTATCTGAAATAAGTTACTTTAGGAGGTACAACACAATAAAAAAATTGGGTTTGGTAGGATTTTTTTCTCTTATGCTCACCAAAAATACAGCAAAAAACATTATTTCAATTTAAAAACGTCCGTTTTCTAAATTAATTCATTTCAAAAATGTAATTTATTTCTGTGATGGCAAAGGTGAATTTTGAGTAGCCAATACTCCAATTGTCTTCAATGTCACATGATCATGCATAAATCCTTTTACTAGGCTGATTTGCTGTTCAAGAAACATTTTCTAAAATTATGCAAATCTTGCTCAAAATTTTCAACTTTTTTATTTTTCAGGATTCTTTGTTGAAGAGCATTTATTTGAAATTTTTGATCAATTTCATTTTAAATTTGCTGGATATAACTATTAATTTCTTCAACAAAACAAATCCCCAAACTATCATGTACTTTCATATAAAAGCATTAATTTCACATTGCAGCAGCCTTCAGTTTCAGACACAGTTGTATAATGTCATAAGACCAAAGAATGATGTCATTAAATAGATTAAAAAAGCAGAAAGTGTGTGTGCAAATAAAAATTAGATAATCACTGATGTATAGTCGAGTGCTAGCCAGAGTAGCATAGTGGGAATGAGAGCCAAGGAAAGCCAGAGAAGGAGCTGTAAGAGAGAGGAGAAAAAGAGAAGAAGAAAAAAACAGAACAAAGAAAAGATGGAAAAAGACCAACATAATTTTACATAGGTTTGCCTACTAATGGCATATCATATCAGAGAGTCAAACCATTAACAAAAGTATCAAAATGGACAAGTAAACAAAGCTAGAATCTGTTAAACCCCACACACATATACACAGATATTGCAGTAAATCGTACAGACTACAATTTTTGTTGTCTTTTCAGAACACTAAATAATGAACATCAAAAACATTTCAATAGCTCTCTGGATAATTTGATTATGATTGATCAGCTGGATTGAGCAGTCAAGTATTTTAGTTTTACTTGAGTCCTTTTAGTTTTACCAGTCCTCACTTTAAACACTTGAAGAGACTTTCATGTTTTGTTTGACATAAAATATACATTGTTATGATTCATGAATTTGGAAACTACAAAGTTTTTGAAATATTATTATCACCACTGCTTCGGTGCAGATGAAAGTGACAACAGGTGCACTGTTGACAACCCCCAAAAAGAGAATGATTTTACAGGTGTGTCCATAGACAGTTGTTCTCTCCTTATTCTCCCTGACTGATTCGTCTTTAGTTTTGTGTTTTGTTGGGGTCCTTGCCAATGTCATGAGGCAGTATCTGCAACCCAATCAGGATGCACAGGCAGTCCTGCTCCTCTAGAATGGCACATCCATATGCTTGACAGAGACAAAGAAGGGCAACAACCCAGCAGCAGGACAGGTATCTGCTCTTTTGTGTGAGTAGAAACAGGAGCACTGCCAGATCCTACAAAAAGAACTCCAGCAGGAACTAGAGTTCATGTTTCTGACCAAACTGTCATAAACAGGCTTCATGAGGATGGCATGAGGGCCGATGTCCTCTGTTTGCCAGAACACCTGAATTCAAGTCCTCCACTGCCACACTGTTCTCATCACATATGAGAGCAGGTTCACACTGAGCTTATGTGACAGATGTGAAAAAGTCTGGAGATGAGCTGGGGAATGTTTTGCTGCGTGCAACATCATCCAGCATGGCGGTGGGTCAGTAATAGTCTGAGGAGGAATATCCTTGGAGAGTCACACAGACCTCCACATGCGAGCCAATGGTTCCCTTACTACTGTTATATACCAGGATTAAATCCTCAGAGCCATTATACTGGTGCAGTGGCTCTGGGTTCCTCCTGGTGCGTAATAATGCCTGGCTTCATGTGGCTCGAGTGTGTAGGCAGTTTTTAGATGATGATGGCTTTGATGCCATTGACTGGCCCTCGGGTTCCCCAGACCTGAATCCAATTGAGAACCTCTGGGACATTATGTATAGAGCATCTAAAGCCTCTAAGTACCACCACAGACTGTCCAGGAGTTACTGATGACCTGATCCAGGTCTGGGAGGAGATCATCAGGATCATGCCCAGATGATTTTGTAAGTGCATAGAGAAACGTGGGTGTCACACACTACTGACTTATAGCCCTCAGTGTTGATGATTTTGTTCTCCACTGACTGCTGTCACAATTGTGTTTTTAAGTTCTAAAATGTATAAAAATTATTTTGAAATATAACACCTAATCATTTGGGATCCAATGTGTGATTTAAAATGTTAAAATGTTATTTCTTGAGCAACTTTCTAACAACATTACTTGGGACGTAATTTTTGTAAAACAAAATGTCAAAGTCTCTTCAAAGGTGTTGACTTGAGTTTTTATTCATTCAATAAAAAATATATTAGAAACTCACATGACTACAAACTGAACTATAATGAGAAAAGCTGAGAGTTTGATTAAAACAAGTGTAAATATAAATATAATTATTTAAATTAACACGTCTGAAATTCAGAACAAGTTAGAACAACTTTTAAGTTCAGTAGCATCTGTTTGGCTACTGTGTTTCTGGGTTACCTTTTCCTGCATTCCTAGGTGGCAGAGGTGGGGCATCTGCGATGGGAGAGGATGAACAATCAGTGGAAACACTGTACATCTGATTGGTGTGTGCAGTGTATGAGAGGCGCTGCTTTTCACGCTGGCCAATGAACCCAGGCAGAGGGAGCTTGTCATGAGGAGAGAGACTGGACGAGTGACAGAAACTCTGCGGACGGGGAGAACGATCCTTCTTAATGGGACTGGGCTGGAAATGAAAGACAATGAGACAACTCATTAATTCTGTGAGTCACAGAAGTTTGAATACCTTAAGGCAAATTCATAGGGTAATATGTTACTTTGTCATCCAGATCATCGTCACTCTCGTCGAGCTCTTCCAGTCTGAGATTCCATTCATATTCCACATGGACTTTAGTATTAAACTTTCCAGCAGCAGCTTGTACCAGCTGAAGCACACACAGAAAGATCAATTAGATCTACAAAACCAACCACATCTTTACACCCTGGGGCCTTCAGCACATCTTTAATACCCCCTATTGATCTTGAAGTATGTATTCAGTCTTCACACGAAGGATTGCATCTTCTGAACCAGAAGTTACTCACCGCTTCCTCAGACTGGATGATCTTCATACGCCTGGCCACATCCAGAGCAGTTTCTCCATTCTGATTGGCTGAAACATCAGGCCACGTTAACCAGACCATATACATATTATTTATCATTATGAAACGCTTGTATGCATGCATTTGCTGTAAATATATATATATATATATATATATATATATGCGCAAGTAGTGAGTGGTGATTGCAAGTAGCCAATACTGTAATTCTAGACTATTCTATATAAATAAAAACAAAAAATAAAAAAACAAAATCATTAGGAATGACGTCATTATAATGTACAGTATAAAAAAATTATATTCCTTATATATCTTATATATTCCTCTATATATTTTCTAGCGATTACATTTAACAGCGCTTTTTAAACATTTACTTTAAGTGAGCATTAGATCAGTGTTTTTCAACCACTATGTGCAACCACTGTTTGATACACTAGTGTGCCGTGAGAGATCGCCAGGTGTGCCGTGGAAAATCATTCAGTTTCACCTAATTGGTCTAAAAAACATTTAATTGAAAACTAATTAATCATAAAAGACTTTTTTCTTTGTGTTTATTTGATTCCCATTCAAGACACTTTGATAAGAATGACTTGTATATTGTTAATATAGGCTACAGAGTTTCATTTTTTAACATTTTCGGTTGGTGGTGTTTCTTGAGATTTTTTCTTTATCAATGAAAAAATTTACCTTTGCTCAAAAAAGGTTAAAAAACACTGTATTAGATGACAGAAAAGGTCATCCAAGGCTCTGTTTATACCCGGTATTAAGATGCATTTTGGTCGACTGGATCAAAGTAGACAAGGGAGACACATACACATTACACTTGGTGATTTAATTAGTTTCTTTTGTCCACTTTCAACCACTTCTGTCTTAATTTCTTAAGGGGGGGGAGGGAGACTATGGGCGGGTAAATATATGGACTTTTTCAGATCTTTCAACGATGAAATAAGCTCACACAATTTACAGATGACAACGTTGCCTTAAGACAACAGAAAGACATACAAAAGAACAGCAGTGAGAACAGTGTTAAGAAATCAGGATTGCGGAGAGACCATTGTATATGCATTGTATTTTTATTCTTCGTGCCTGATTTGTCTTTAGTTTTGTTTTCACTTTGCATCCCTATATGCATACAAGTATTATATATATATATATATATATATATATATATTGAAAATCCTTATAAGTATGCATACAAGTAAAAATATTACGAAAGCATAAATGCATTTAATCAAAAGTGAACAAATAAATCTGGTAAAAGCAGCATATGCATGTGTAACTCACTGATATCAGTAGCTGGTTTGCCTCTCAGCAGTAGTTTGAGGCATTCATGTTTCTCATACAGACAGCAGTAGTGCAATGCCGTGTTTCCTCTCTCTGTCTGTTTATCCAGATTTCCACTGCAGACAAACATGACAAATAAAATTTTCCTTGATCTAATGACATAAGAGTTTATTTCATTATAAAAGCACACTGTAGGTGTTAACACTGAAAACATAGAGCAAAATAAACCCAATCTGCATTGAACATGTTAACAATATCATCTGAGCACACAGATTCTTTTGACTGTAATTCAAATCTTTCCTTGAGGCTAAGACATTAACAACATTTTCTCTCTTATTTGCTTCATACCTTTGTAATCTACATGGATTTGGGTCAGCAGTGACTAAACTGCACACAAGAGGACGGAGCAAGTGAATGACCTAGTTCTGTTTACCTAGTGAGACTTCAGAGAAAGTGAAAAACAGAGAGAGGCTACACATCTATACCAGCATATCCTGATAGGCTACTTCATTCAAATAAATGTTATCGTTCAATCAAATAAATGTAACCTTACCGCATTACTTTTTGTCTGTCTGGTTTGAAGCAGACAGAATGCTAAATCTAACAATTCGCATTTACAAAAAATAACTATCAATTCCAGTAAAATGAATCGCTGCAAACATCAATAAAAACTTCCACTAGCTGTGCATTAAACGATTTGATTGAGGAAACAGAGGAAACACATTCCCTTACTTAAAGCCCTTAGCTTCTTTTTACATGCACTACAACTGAACGTTTAGAGTCAGTAAAAAATAAATAAATAAAGACATTGAAAGAAATTAATACTTTTATTAAGAAAGGATGCATTAAATTAATCAAATGACTAAAGACATTTACATGGTCTCTATTTCAATCTCTATTTCAAATAAATACTGTTTTTTTTATTTAATACTCGAAGAATCCTGTTTTCAACATGGTCAACTATATGAAATGATCAATTAAAGACATTTATAATGCTTCAAATAAATGCTCTTTATCAAAAAAATCCTGAAATAATATATCACGGTTTCCAGAAAAATATAAAATAGCACAACAGTTTTTATATTTGTGCAAATGTTCTTGAATTATAATCATATTTCACAATATTTGCTTTTACTGCTTTTTTGTATCAAATAAATGCAGCCTTGCTGAGTATAACAGCGTTCTTGCAAAAACATTTTTGAAAATTCTTAACGACCCCAAACATTTGAACAGGAGTGCATCAAAATAAACATCACTTAAAATGAAGTCATCATTTCCTCACCCTCAAGTGGTTCTAAACCGGTTTGAGTTTCTTTGTTCTGTTGAACACAAAAGATGATATTTTGAAGAATGTTGGCCCTCATATTTGCTTTCATACTATGAAAAACAATGAGGGCCAGCAACTGTTTTTGGTTATCAGCATTCTTCAAAATATCATCTTTTGTGTTCAACGGAACAAAGAAACTCAAACCGGTTTAGAACTACTTGAGGGTGAGGAAATTATGACAGAATGTTTTTTTCAAAAAAAGTTTTTTTTGGGTGAACTTTGCCTTCAATATTATATCTTCAAACTAAATCTCCCCTGCAAATGTATGGATAGGATTTCACTTAATATTAATATAACCCCTTTAGAAAGTTTAGCAATGGAACAATCTTTCAAACATGATCAGGGAATTGAAAACCTGAAGTGGAGTCGGATGTGTCCAAAGAAATAATACAATCCCAGTTGTCTGGGTTGAATTTATTTCCATTCTGCTGTCATATTTTTCTTAAACCATCATTCAGCGGAAACCTGGAATAGTTTCAGTGTTCCAGTTCTCAGGGAAATCAAATTATGATTATTTACTAAGATGTGAGCCAAGTATAGTTCTGGCTCAGGCATGACTTTATCGTCTAATGCTTTAATGTAACTTTAATCCACACGGCACAGAGCAAATAGAGCTAAAGGTGAACTTAAATTACTTTATTATGTGCATAATAATCCCTTGTAATCAGCTTGTACATGAATAACTGCCACTCTTAATAAAATAAACACATGATTTTTTTCTCCTGATAACAGTGATGGAAAAAAAACAAGTGACAGCCTGACAGCTGAGGATCATTCACTGCAAAATACACAAAAATGATCATGTAAACATGGCCAGCAGTGTATGCTCCCAGGTTTTTGAGGTAATAAGCAGATATTTAATACCTGTTCTGGACGAGGAAGTCGACCAGATGCAGGGAGGTGTGGTCAGCTGTCCTCACGGCGTAGTGCAGTGCAGTCTCTCCTCCTTCCTATAACACAGAACAACACACATTTGTTTGCCCATTTTGCTTTTTTTAAATACCGTATTTTCCTGCATATAACCCGCGGGTTATACCAGATTTTACAAACCCTGCAGGGGGGGTGTGGGTTATATAATTTTTTACACATTAGAATATTTCACTATATTTGTTTTTATGTCCCTAAGGACGTATGGTGTTTTTTGCGGTATTTGCTTTCTGTTTTTCTTTCTTGTTGTCTCTGGCGCTTGTACGATCACTCTGACAGCTGGCGCTGACAGGCTGTCTGAACTGTCAATCATGCAAGATGACGTTCGAACATTCGAAATTCGAAATGTGAACTTGCACACAAAAAAGTTCATAAATCTATGGGTGCGGGTTATGTAAGGGTGCGTGTTATATTAGGGTGCTGGTTATACCAGCAATTTTTAGACAAACTCCCAAAGCCCGCGGGCTATATGAGGGAGCGGATTATCTACGTCTTTGGGAAAATACGGTAATTGTCTCTTCTTATTACGTAAATATAAAGTATTTTTAGCATTACAAATAAAAAATGAAAATGAAGAAATCTATATGTGTCATTTAAAATTGCTAATTTAATTGCTAAAAAAAGAAAGAAACATTAAGAAACTTTAAAGTTCATTGCCCAAATATAGATACCAGTTATCTAAAAAGATATGGAGAAATTAAACAAACAGAAAAAAAAACTAAAATCTAAATGTTAATGATATTTCACTAGCATAATAAGTTGGGACACGTTTATGTAACATAAATTGCATTGTGTAATGTATTGATAATCCGCTAAAAATATATGGCTGATGTCTCTGACGTGAATATTGACACTGCTTTATGTTTGATGACTCAAAAAAAGATACACCAAAAATCAGCCAGAGGCGACATAATAAAAAGCGCAACAGAGATCATTTTAGAGTGAGGATGTTTTTGCGACTGCATCCACTCAGGAGCAGCTGTTCATCTCAGAGTCAGGCAGCAGCACTATCAAAGTCGTCAGCTGAAGGAAAGAATGGTCTCTCGGTGCAGAAAAAAAAAAATCAAGATCAAGGCGGAGGATTCAAGTCACGTCCAGAGTGTCTGCTTTCTGATATGCGCCAGACCTCAAAATCTGTGTTCATCAAAGGCTCTGATGTGAATGGGTCATCCATCATGTCAAGTGATAGTTTGGGTCACACTCACTCCCTGTGGACCTACCATCTCCACCCAAAATCCTTGGTATGTTTCACATTCAAGCTATAAATCCTTTTAGTGGCCAATTGATTAATTTTTACCCCAGTAAAAGGAAAAGTTAATTTATGTTAATGAAGGAATTGATCTCAGACGCTGTCACTAACCTGTCCTCCGTCAGGTAGTGGTTCCATAAGTTCCACCCCCTCAGCATACACCTGGATCAGACCTAGCAGGTCATGTGACCTGACCGCTTCAAACAACTCGCTCATCTTGGCTGCTGCTGAGCTGCAGGTTTTTCTTGCAAACTTATGATCTACATACTTAGCATTGATGAACTCCTTACGAACAGTCCTAAGATCGACATAAGAGAGGAAGACATGAAGACAATGTTTAACATTAATAACCAAAACACTCAAAACTTGAAATATTAAATATAAATATCCTGAAGTATTTTAAAGAAATACTTACATATCACTTGCAGGAGTGGGTTTAGGAGAGGGGTAAGGAAGACTTCCCTCCATTATTTCATTAAAACTACTGTTCCCCACATTCTTGGCCAGCTGAATGCAAAAAAAGAACAAAGCAAAATTACTATTGTAGTTTTATATTTTGAATTAGACTTTATATATTTTCAAATCACAATTTTGCTTTAGTCATTTTTATTAGTTATTGTTTTTTAATATCACTATTTAGGTGTAATTCATTTATTTCAGTTTTAGTTTTTATTGATATTGAGAATAAAAATTATGAATAACTATGGCCACCACCTGCAAAATCATTCCCTTTTTGGGGTTGTCTTTCATTTGCACGGATTCATAATCACTTATGCTTCTAATTGGACACATTAAAATCCCTGAATATCCAGTAATTTTAGTGCTTCAGATTTAATCTAACATTCAGATTTTCTTTTTATTTCAGCTTTATTGCAATTATCAAGAAATGTTTTTAATAGGTTTAGTTTTCTTGATACATTTATACATCATTGATACATTTTAGGAAGGACATTTAGCAGAATATTAGATTTGAATAGTCACAAAAATGTTTGCAAACAAACAATAATTGTCAGACCCCCTGCAGTACCTCCCTTGGGATCCCTTATTTAAGCACCGTCTATACAGTGTTTAAAAAGAAAATGTTTGCATCAATAAACACACCAAGAGTTCAGAGGTTCCCAGTTTGTCTAGCTCCATAGACTGGATGCGTGAGATGTGAACGCCCATCTCCCGGTGAATGCCTGAACATTCGATGCACGTCAGGATTCCGAGGTTAGTCGACAACCATTTGGGATCTGAGAATATACATTACAAAAAGAAAAGAAGAACATGACAAATTAGAAGACAAGCAAAAACAAAACACCACATTTCATGAACAATAATTTTTATTTTTAACCACAAGGGGTCATCGTTAGACTCGTGAACAGAGCTGGCACCCACCTATTAGAATGGTTTATATGACGGGCTAATTAAAACACCTGATTCAGCTCATCAGCTGCTTCGTGTGTTGAATAGGGAGATGTCTAGTCTACTGAGGACTAGAGTTAAGAAACACTGTTCTAGAACATGTCGTGGTAAATATTATAGGAGTTTGACTCAGAGTGGAATGTTATCAGCATTATTAGTGTATGAGAACGTGTCAATGTTGACAGCAGGTGTAGCTCCATGAGCGCCAGGGACATCCCCATCCGAGTAGAACCAGTGACAGGGCGACAAAGATAACAGGATATGCATACACAAATACAAATAGACTAAATATAGATACAGGATTTCTTCAGCAGCACTCCCTGTAAAATCCCAGATGTACTCGTTCTTTATTTCATTCATTCCTGTCTTATCTGACACACAATTTCAGCTTCAAATGCATTCATTAATTGATCCTTTTTAGAAGTGATTCATTGTTAAAACCTGTTCAAAAACATGAATCACTGTTTAAGAAGTCATGTTGCTTGGTGATTTAAGCAATTTTCAGCATGGCATGGTTGTTGGTGTCAGACGGGCCGGTCTGAGTATTTCACAATCTGCTCAGTTACTGGGATTTCCACGCACAACCATTTCTAGGGTTTACAAAGAATGGTGTGAAAATGGAAAAAAACATCCAGTATGCAGCAGACCTGTGGGTAAAAATGCCTTGTTGATGCTAGAGGTCAGAGGAGAATGGTCACAACACGCACAACCTTGAGGCAGATGGGCTACAACAGCAGAAGACCCCACCGGGTACCACTCATCTTCTCTACAAATAGGAAAAAGAGGCTAAAATTTGCACAAGCTCAATTGAAGACTGGAAAAATGTTGCCTGGTCTGATGAGTCTCTGTTGAGACATTCAGATGGTAGAGTCAGAATGTGGCGTAAACAGAATGAGAACATGTATCCATCATGGCTTGTTACCACTGTGCAAGCTGGTGATGGTGGTGTAATGGTGTGGGGGATGTTTTCTTGGCACACTTTAGGCCTCTTAGTGCCAACTGAGCATCGTTTAAATGCCACGGCCTATCTGAGCATTGTTTCTGACCATGTCCATCCCTTTATGACCACCATGTACCAATCCTTTGATGGCTACTGCACCATGTCAAAAAGCTTGAATCATTTCAAATTGGTTTCATGAATAAGACAATGAGTTCACTGTACTAAAATGGCCCTCACAGTTACCAGATGTGATGGAATGGGAGCTTCGTGCCTTTAATATTCATCACATAAATCTCCATCAACTGCAAGATGCCATCCTATCAATATGGGGCAACATTTCTAAACGCAGTATTAGTATGGTGTTCCTAATAATCCTTTAGGTGAGTGTATTAGACTGTTCAAATAAGACTATTAGTCATTGTGTCACATGAATTATTTTGCTAGAATGTTTCATTTAATTTCATTTGAGTCATCGGTCAAAAGTGTTCATAAAATTCCCAACAGGTTTCACTATTTCTACTACATTTACTCGAGTGGTAGGTTTTTGTTTTGTTTTTGACATGCAACGTTGTTTACAGACATGAATGATACAAACAATTATCTAACTTATTTAATACCACTAGAGCAGTGGTTCTCAAATAGTGGGGCTGATGACCGGAGAGTGACCCTGGGGTACATGCTTTTTTTTTGCCAGGGAGTAGGTTTTCTTGCACTGAACAAGAGCAGCATATATGAAGTTCAGATAACAAACCCTTCACCCTTTGACATGTACGATCACACCGGTGTTCATGTGTCACGTGATCAACCGCTAAATTCACAAGTGTTTTCACGTGATATCTAGCACTGATCCAAAAAAGACACGCTCAGAGCTTGTCATTTATCACAACAATTCAGTGTTTTCAACCACATAAGGTTTATTTTAGGTTTCAACAAGTTGAGCCACAAGTTGGAGACCAAGTTATTTTGAATAAAAAAGAAAAAACTAAATAAATGTGAACTATCTATTATACAGGGCTTTTTGTGACTGCGGTATGTCACGTGACAAGCATGACGCGTTGCCATGGAAACAATAAGGCGAAAGTTCCAAAATGGGGGGAGTAGGGGCGCGCAAAATGTTTATCTCTTCCTAGGGGGGGCGTGACAGAAAATAATTGAGAAGCACTGCACTAGAGTATAAAATAACAACCTGCTAATGCACCTGAACAACTGCAGAGCCATTTGGAAATGTGTTAACAACAACCACCCAGGACACCTTTTCAACTGCACAGCAATGTAACAACATGCTAAAACCACCTATACCACCATAAGATCATAGCAATACTGTACTAAGTTTCCATGGTCCTATGTTCTCCAGATGCATATGGCACATATTGAACGCATGAAAAAGAGTCCTTTGTACCCAGCTGATCCCCCTGTGAGAGTAAAGGCGACCATTATTTTAGAACATATCACCTTATTATTACTTTTACTTTAGAATTATTGTGATATGGCGATTTATTTGATGAAGCGATCGGCATGCTATAAAAATGTACATACACTGTATATGTTTGCTAAAAACATAAGGCATATGTGCACCAACTAACAGCAGAGATTTACCAGTATACAATGAATCACCTTCGATTCTCGATACAAACCTTTAATTATATTCTCCAACGTTGCAAACACAATTTCGCTCACAGCGTAAACAGTCATAACATATTCGTGAGGTCATCACGCTGTACTAGATTGTATACTTTCTTGCACTCTGCCTGTC
The DNA here is from genome assembly GCA_037043235.1 of Rhodeus uyekii. Taxonomy (NCBI): domain Eukaryota; kingdom Metazoa; phylum Chordata; class Actinopteri; order Cypriniformes; family Acheilognathidae; genus Rhodeus; species Rhodeus uyekii. The sequence goes on from JAWRVZ010000078.1 coordinate 2,127,432, forward strand.
TAATGTGCTTTCTCAACAAATTTGGCTTCGTCCCGTCTTTTAACAACTGGGCTCTTCAATCTGCAGCGGCGCTGAGCAGAGCTCACGTCAGAACAGAAACATGGATGTGTGTGTGTGTGTGTGTTCATCTAAGCCTCATACTCCTTGGTCGGTAACCGCTCGTTACTGACCAATGTCAAAATATTTGAGAAAACCAATCAAATCAGAGAATGGGGGCTTTTTGTACACACAGAAGCGGATGAGTCTTTGGGATGGGGGTGGACCCACGGCAGCACTCGCTGCTCGTTGAGAAGCGCAAGAACGTGAATTTACTTTCACTTCAGAGAGTCTTGAGCGGCACTGTGAGTAAAGAGTCACTGACAGAGCAAACATATGGAACGCGATCCACGTGTAACACAAACTCAGCGCATGCGCAAGTGAGTCACGAGATAACCATGTGAAGTGGCGAATTTGTCCCTCTTTTGTGCTCGAGATATTAGTGTTCGGCAACATTAAAGAATCGACATTACCGAAAAGAAAATGCTAAGATAAATAGGGAGTTTGGCGGTTCCACTTCAAAAACGTTGACATAATATGATTGCCGAGTTAACCGAACTCGATATAAGTGAACTCCACTGTATTTAAATATAAAACATATTTAGCTGGTTGCTTTAGAACGCTCTTGTGAGTGTTTGTGTGTGAGTGCTCTGTGAATAACATTAAAGATTTTGATTTTTAAGATTTTGCAGGATTAAGCTTGGTTGCCAATCACAGACATGCCTGAGTGGGTAAGGGCCAATCAAATGTGTTTTATTTAGGCAGAATCCGCTCAAAATTTCAGAGCTCATTCTTGTGAATCCTTTCATTATAACCAACTAAGTATAAACATGATGTCATTGCATAGCTTCATTGATTGTAAAAGGGTGTCTCATAATAGCACAGCTGTGTGTACCTCGCAATCAACTGAAGCAACTGTCAGCTTCAGTGATTATTGAGGCATTGATCTTTATAGGACACTTTCTGTATATAACATTTTTCATGCTACAAAACAATGCCAAATGATCTTTGCATTAAATCTTGGTGTAACTGTAACGTAGCCGACCAGCCACCTTTTCTATGTAGGTGTAATGTTACTTTGTTGTTCACTTTATTAATAACTTTTCGAATCAGTCACCCAGTGACTTTTTACATATACATTTTCAGACTTTTAAATATAAAATGGTTATAAGCACCTTGTTTTATGATCTGTCCTGACAGTATTTTTAATCTCATGAATAATTAGGAAAAGTGAATATTACAAATGGTTTCTTTATTGTGGATAAACTGTGGATTTATTGTCAGTACTGGCAGTTCACACACACAGTGTTCAATCGCCACATCAATAAAGAAGGTGGCTTTTCATGCGTTCAATATGTACCATATAAATCTGGGAAACATAGGACCTAGGGAACATACAGAAGTTGGAAAATAAAATTTAAACATATGGTTTTAGACCACAATAATTTATTTGTATGGTGTAGGGCCACCTTTTGCGGCCAATACAACATCAATTTGTCTTCAGAATGACAGATACAAGTCCTTCACAGTGGCCAGAGGGCCATTCCTCTTCCAGAACAGTGGCCAGGTCACAATGTGATGTTGGTGGAGAAACTTTTTTTTTTTTGACTTGCTCCTTTTAAATACTCCAAAATGGCATTTGCAGCCCAAACCATCACTGATCCTCCCACCCCCGATTCACTCTAGGCACACAACAGTCCAGGAGTGAAGTCTCTTTAGGGCTTCTCAACACCGTAACTCCCATGGATTTGGGAAAGACAGTGCAGGACTCATCAGAGAACAATGAAACGCATTGTTTACAGCTCAAGATTTGCACTGTTGGCAACAAAGGAACTGACATTTGGCAATGGCATGAGTGACTACAGCAGCCTGACAAAGAATATTGACTCTGTGGAGCTCCCGACGAACAGCTGTGGTGGAAATAGGATTGTCAACCTATGCATATTAGTACCTGGACATCCCTATCCGACAACTTTCTCTTGTGTCGTCAATTACTCCTGTCAGATGTGGTTCTTCCCATGTGGTGGTACGCTGACATTACCTTGAAGAACTAGCTATCGATACACCACAAAGACATACTGTACTAAGTCACAGATAAGCCAGCGAGACGCACATCAACAATTTGTCCTCTTTTGAACTCTGTTACAACAAAAATCTCCCATTTTGTTGTGTGGATTGCAATATTTTATGTACAGCTGTGCAATTGCACTGATAATTCAATCTTCACACTATGCTCTTGCTGATATAAAGTCAATGAAGACAGGACACCAGGCTGCAAATATATATTGGTTTTGGTTTCTTTGTCCCTATAGGTATGCTCCCCTCAGAACACCTTAAGAACTACATAGAAACAGAGAAACATGCTAACAACAACAACACAGTGCACGTTTACAACCACACATACATTTTGTTATGTCCTACCACAGAAAACACCCGAGCAACCCCACAGTAACAAATATCCTAAAAACCACCTAAAAAACCTAGAACCACCCAAAACATCTTAGAAAACACAAAGAAACGTAACAGGATACCAAACACCCAGCAAAGCGATTCAACATACACAACTCATACAACATCTGTATTCCGCTTATAGGGATTATACAGCATCTTAAGCCGTTTTTCCACCGTTGCGCCAAACCACTCTCGTTGCTTAACCGCTCCGTTCTGTGCTGATCCAGCCCAGCTGGTACAGATATGGCTTCCTTTTCCAATGTGGGACTGATAACAGCCACTCATTGGAATGTAATCCAAATGGATCAGGCGTTGCCTTGGTAACGCAGGAGTTTACAGATGGTATGAGATCTAAATAGCACATCGTTACGGAGGACGATCAAATATTTCTATTATTAACTTTACTTCGCTTAAATAGTGCCCTTGTCCAGGTACCAAAAAACTGGTAGCAGTGGCAATCCTGAGTGGTGACATCACTACACACGTTCCACCAGCATGTTTCAGCTAACTGTGCCGGGGAAAAGGTTTGTAATCATGCCATGCCAAATCAAACTCAAGTGAAAATATTCCACTGTTCCTAATTGCTGTTCTTGGAGCAGTTCGGCCCAATGGTGGGAAAGCGGCTATATGCGTACAATGCTCAATTACATCAAGATCCCTGATGTTTTTGGCTGCTTTAAATGCTCGAGTTCTTTAAAGATGGGTTTAGTTCAAAATTGCAGTTAATGTTTTTAAAATCCATCAGCTGTATAAAAAAAAAAAGTTCTGAAAGTAATTTCAACAATACTGTTCCACTTTTTCTTTTAGTTTTCGTACTCCGTAGCAATGGTCATCTAACAGGATAGCATCAAAAAATCCTTTCGTTTAACCCTGACAACATGTTGACAATATACGACTTCCCAGATTTATTAATTATTCATTGATTTATATACGTTACAACAAAGCCCCATAGCCCTTTCCTGAGCAACATTCTCTTGTAGAAAGAGAAAACAAAGAGTGAGAAAAGAGCTGATCAAACAATCCCTGGAGCAGCAGTCGCCCTCAGAACTTTCAGCACAGCTTGCGTGAGCCAATTACATAAGAGAATGATGTAACAGCGCTCGTCTGTCCTGACTGCCTGATCCTCACACTGCTGCTTCATCGTGAGAGACACAGACTGATTTCACTAGGAATAGAGTGAAAGTATTAAGGATTAAAAAAATAGAGACAGATTGCTGGCAGAACACAAGTGGAGAAGAGACTGAGAACAGAGGGTGAAAGGAGCCAGAGACAGACAGATAGATAGATAGAGAGGTAGAGAGATTTAGACATGTGTCCTCCTGCAATTAAATGAGGGATAAAGGCTGAACCCTCTTTTCCCTTTATAACTGCTCTATATTAATTTACTTTATCATTTGTATGTATGTGCGTGTGTGTGTGTGTGTGTGTGAGAGAGAGAAATATGATATTTAATTACAATACAGACACATTTTTTTCTTTTATTTATATGTTTGTATATGTCTGTTGTGCTATTCATCACAGTCATGACAACAAAGCTCATTTGAGTTGAATTGAATTGAGAGAGAGATCTGTAAGAATTTAATCATTTTGCAAGGGGCAGTTTAGTGGGTAGAGCTTCAGTGCAGTTAGGCTCACTAAACAAAACAAAACACTGAAGAAAACCTGAAGAAACTTTATTAGTGCTTTGGGCATCACTTCACAAAACATAAGACGGATTGACTCACAAACAAAAAGTGCAACACACAGCATCTGTACCTGGAGCCCCACAATCACAGCACACTTCATTTCCGGACATGCGCAGCACATCATCTATTATGGCTTTAGTGAGATCTTCCAGCCCATCGTCTCCTCCACCCTGCTCTCCTCTGAAGGCCATGTTAAGCGCCTCCTCCTTACTGTTAGTTAACACTGAGATCCATCTGTAGATTCAGAAACGCATAAACAAAATATCATAAGACATTTTTTTTTACGGACAACCAAATAAATACAAAAAAAATGCTTAACATGTAACCAAAAACATTTATTGCAAGTAAATTGTATCACAAATTGTACATAGTTGCTACTGTACACCCTCTAAGCTTAAGCTGCTTGATCCGCCTTCTCCATCTCTGATTGGTCTATTGTTTCAAAACTGACATTCATTTTCTGTATGACAAAAGATGGACTATTTATAACTTGACAAGCTGTCTTAAAATGCTTTGCCGGATGACGCTGAAATACCAGTGAGACAATCAGACAGTGTTTCGTCAAAATAAAAATTCAAAAGCTAAATCCTAAACCAGCATTTAAACCCTTCTTTTTTGACCCTTTTTTTCTGTTCCTACTTTTGTCCCCTTGCCATTTATTCCTAAATAATTTGTTTTATAAAAGATGGGGCAAAATTAATGTGTTCAAAAGTATGCCATGGCTAATTGTTAGCTAAATGATTGAGACCGGCTTTTTATGTTGCGGGTCAATTTTTGATTTTTTTTTGTATGGAAATACAGTGGAAGTTTTTTCTTGACATTTTGTGTCTTTTTCTCATTTACTGTCAAGAACATGCAGCCAAACAGAGTATACACTTTTAAAGTGTGCACTCATAACTTCTAGAATGATTTTGATGTTTAAGTGTCAATTTGACCCACATATTTTTATGTGCCAAGGCAACTAACAATGCAGGCCCTAAATAAAAACATTTCCTGGTAAAAATTGATCTATCATTAATTATTATTGAATTCATGTTATGCTGGTTTCTTATTATACTGTGAAGGTCATATATATATATATATATATATATATATATATATATATATATATATATATATATATATATATATATATATATATATATATATATATATATATATATATATATAAAAACATTTCCCCACACATTTTCAGTAATAAAAAAAGATTTTAAATACACAGACTGTACATATAAGTTCATTTATGTTTTTGTTTTGACTACCGTGAAACCAATATTAAATTGAGCATTTGTGATGCTATATGCATACTTGGAAGTTTAGTGTAGAAGTAAAAAAAAAAGCAAGATCATTAAGTGAAAAATATATTTATAAAAGTAAGAGAAAAAATATTGAAATATATATATGCACAACAAAACATTTTTTATATTTATATAAAATATATATTTTACAAAACATGTCAGACTTTAAAACTGCAAGACAAACAAAGTCATAAATCTGATCAATGTCTGTGATTTTAAAGGTCCATTATAATGTTAAATGGATTTGAGAGAAAAAAAAAGCAGAGTTCACACGTTAGAAGCAAAGCCAGCAGCTAAAAATACACAGACACGTTATGAGAATGGTAGATGCTTTGCTTTTTGTGAGAACGTTTGCATCTAAAGTAGTCTGGGAAATGTCATTGTGGTGTCAGTGACCCCAAAAAGAAAATGCCAACTTAAGACAAGCAAACGCCACTTCACAGACTTCTCACCACACAGATGCACAACACCCATCAAGTAGAATATTTAGGCGACAGATAAAACCTGAATACATTTACTACAATTACTTTTTATAAACTAATTTTCCATAAAAGTAGTCATAAAAAAGGAGAGGCATTCAGTTCCAGGCAGATTGCTATAATTGTTCATAATTGTTAAATTGCAGAGAGGAAATCCCACAATCAGTGTATAAAACATTTCTTAGAGATCACTGCATTCACAGAGAAGTTAGATTACAGGGTTTGTGTACTTAGAGACGCAAAGTGGTGAAAATCCCACTAAGAAAAACAAAAAACTCTTACATCATAAATTCCTGCTCATCTTCGGCCTGGAAGTGATATGTGCGGTTATCTGAAACATGTGAAAAGAAAAACATGAGCCGTTTGCATTAATTCATGGATCATTTGCATCATTGCATTAATTCATTCCATTAATTAAACACCAGAAGAGAAACACCATTAGTATTGTATGTACATAACTGTGTTACACGTTTACAATAACAAAACTAACAATTACACAACTATTTCCAATAATTAATATGGCCAAGTAAGCAAACTCATTATAGTAAGCTACTAAATCACTAATGTGGTTTCCAACAAGACGCCATCCCTGTGGGTGTCTGCTGACTCACGGGAAATGAGATCGAAGCACTTCCTGTCCTCACCGCTGGGCTTGACCTGACATGTGAGCAGGTTGAGTTTAACAGGTTGCCTGTTTGACTGAAACAAAAAGTGACAACAGGAGAAATGCATACCGGTATCTGACCATTTCCCATTCCTACAATAACATGCAAAAGGTTTATAACTTGCAAGATACGTTGGGTCTATTACAGCCCCCCCAAAAAATTACAATCAAATGTGTCAGCCTGTCTGGGGTACATTCCGAACAGAAAGCATTCTGCACACCATATGCACTACTGTCTACATGTGCAAGGCATCTCTTGTCAGTCTCATTTTTTTGTAACATCTTGCACCGCATTAACTTGTAATAGCATATGGGTCAGAGTGTTTCAGTGAATTACAAAGTGCACAGGCACAGACATACACACACACACACATTACAAAACCCTCAGTAATAACTTGCAAGGTTTGTCAAACTATAGGAAACCTGATACAGGCACAATAACACAGATTTGAATATTTCCTATTGATTGAACTGACACATATGTACTGTCAGAGTCCAGCGAGACAGACTGTTATGCATATGCCCTGATTCGATAATGAAATGTAAGACACAGGGCATCATGGGTGAATAAAACATCACGTGGGGAATGAAGAAAATTGATGACATATGATGCAGAAGGTGAGGACAAGACCTGAGACTGAGAAAGAGAGCACATTGTCCACTCAATTCAATAGAAATCCCTGCGAAAGGGAGTTTCACATAAGGGTTAAAAAGTTTCAACACACAAATTTAACACTTGGTAAAAAAACAAAACAAAAAAAAACACTTGGTTTGACTCTTGTGTGAGCTGTGCTTCATGCACAGCTACATTGCTACACTACTAACAACAGACCTTATTTGGCCTGAGAAACAGACATTTTGCTAATGTAACTGGTACTGTGTTCAAAACTTTGATGTTTAGAATGCACTAACTGCACATTTGACATGAAGTGAATAAAAAGGATGCTGTGGAGAGGAAAGATAGTAAATATGATTTTTCATTTTCCAAGTGCGTTCTTAAAGAGGGAGAGTGGGATGACTGGGTTGTTATGGAAACATTCAGCATTGTTTCAGAAAGCTGTCTAAGTCTTTTCACTGTAAATGTTAGACCTCCGTTGATTAGGCTGATTATAGAATGACATGGTTTATGGTGAACGTGTCTGAGTTACTCACAGTGGCATGAGAGATGGTAAGAATTCCTCCTTTAACTGAGCACTTCCTCCTCTGCCACACCTTCCTCAACCTACAACACAATTATATTGCATAACAGCACTTACAGCAGAAAGCGCTCATATCAGTCACAAAGCTGATATAATTAATGCTGTGCGTGTGTTTGTGTACCCATCACTCTTCTTCATCAGATAGCCTTTCTTCTCACTTCCAAACTCTTTGTTTCCCTGCAGCTGATGCATACTGTAGCCACCCTGCTTGCTCTGAGAGTCCTGCTCGAGTACAAACACACACATGGAGCATTAAATAGCTATATGCAGAAATGCATACACAACATTTTTGTAAAATATGTGAACAGATTTTCTAAATTTCTTACCAGATTTGCAACCTTTTAAAAACATTCGGTTTTATCTGACAACCACTTATTTAATTTGCACACACACATATTACCATCACAACCACACTTCATGCTGCACATGCTGAACACTTACTCTTCTAGACTTCAATCCACATAGGAAGCGGGTGAGAGAGATATAGGAGAGGGTGTGAAAAGCATGTGTCGGTACTGCTGAATCATTTAAATGCACTAAAGTAATGCTAACTTACAAACTAGTCTCCTACCATGTTACTGTAATTAAATGCACATTTGCTGTCATGACAATGTGTTAACAACAATTATTCATCACCTAACATCCTATTAATTGTCCTTATTAAACATGATAGAGTCAGCAACTCTTCTCTGAGCAACCAGTGGGGCACAACACTGGTTACCAGCAAGCCCTATTTCATACTGGCTACCAGCATGGTACAGCACTGGGCACTCCCTCTCACACTCTCCCCTGTACAGGTCGAGCATTAAGGAGGGTTTATACATTAGATCCACAGATGTGCTGCAAAATTTAACCCTCCCAATTTCATTCTGTATGATGTCATTCCATTAAACAATTAACTCTAAACATGTACATTATTTTAAATACAAACTACATTCACTGTGGCAAAGCATATGTAAATGTTATCCCCATTGAAATTGCTTAATCCCAAGTCACTTGGTTGAATTTCACAAACTAGTTTGTGCAATTAATTGAGAATTTGCATTGGTCCTAAGACAGAACCCTGAGGCACACCACACCATACACCTACCTCCTTTTGTTCAAGTTGTAGAGATGATTTAATGAGATCCCTTAGTGCAGTGAGCTGCTTTTTCTCCTCATCTTGTGTTTGTTTTATCTAAATCACACAAAAGCAAAAAATAACTTGTTGCGTGCACCATTAGGGGTGTGGGAAAAACGATAATATAGAAAATGACTGATTTTACCTTATAATACAGTTTTAATATTCCTATGCCAATCAATATTTATTAGCACATTCACATTTTGAGACTTGACCACATATAGTACTACGTATAGTATTAGGCAGAGCACAATTATTTTCAGTTGATCAACAAACTTAGGAAAAAAATACAACTGTACAGAGCACAGATGTACAATGCAGAAACAAGTGAGTGTAAGATTGCAATATTTATTTTAAATGAAAACACAAAATTAGCATAATGTGAACCAGATATTGTATGGCGAGGTTCCTTCCATAAAGCTAAAATGCTGTTTATCAAAAAAAATATTTTTCAGACAAAGAATGGTGAGGTACATACGTTGTAAAGATCAGCTGCTAATTTCTCAATGTACTGCTTTAGCTTATCCGCTGTCTTCAAGCCATCTTGAAAAAAGCTGATAAAAAATAACAAGAATTTAAAAAAATTATATTAAACAACACACATATTCTATATAAAATGCAGTCCATAAAACACAGAAACTTACAAACATCAAAGACAGACAGGGTTAAAGTAACTTTGAAATGTTCAAAGCTTTGAAATAAGCAAAGCATTCATTGGAAATGTCTAGTTTTAAACACTAGCAGACGACTAATACAGTGCCAACATTAACAAACTGCCAAGCGTGTCAGAGTCAAATTGGATGAGTCAGTGGTACAGACACTGCACCACACGTTCTGAAATCAAGACCCATCTGATGTTTATGTATAAGATTTGAGCATGATTCTGCATTTTAATGACCTTGGGGTATTTATCAAAACAACAGAAACAAAAAAAATTGTAGAGAGCTTTGCAAAGTATGGAATAATGCCTTGGTAATAACTTTAGAAAAAGTTTAATTGTGATTAAGTTAAAATAGGTAACACTTTTTTTCGACGGTCCACTTTAGACATTCTACTAACTAAAAGTAACTTCACAACTACCAATCATTATAATATTAGTAAACTGTCTGCTTAATATCTGCCAACATTTTATTTTGATGCCCTCCCAACAGATATTCAGCTGACTAGAAGTAATGCTGCAACTAAGTGTCAACTTACTCTAATAACCCAAGTTAATTATCCATAAAAATAAAATAAAAACAACCATATAGAAAATTATACAGAACATAATGAAACTTAAGACAGCATAAAAAAAATACAGTATTCAAATATTCAATTAATCGCAAACATCAACTTGGTCTTAATAATGACCCATCAAAGCCCTTGAAGTACAAAGTAAAGCTTGCCAGTTTCTGATGATGCATCTAAGTGTCAAAGATAAAACCAGCTCAGAATAACCTTAACATTTAGAGAATAAGAGGGGGGAAAAGTGCTAGACTTTCAGTTCATTCTTTCAGCTCATCAGATTTTTTTTTCTAGACATTCAGGTCAGTGACCCTGCAAGGGCATATGGATCAATAACACTTTCAGTATTGACCGTTAACACTTTCCTCATCACATACACATTTTGTGGCATTTCTACAAACTAAATGTATGAACGTAAGGCTTTTTTATTTAGGCACTTATTTAGTATAATGAGATTGCAAAAGTCTGTCAAGTTAAAAACCCATTTGAAAGCAAAAATGTCACTTACTTGCACTGCGCGTGGTAATACTTGATCAAGTTTTGAAGGAGGTCAACTCCTTTTTTGGTCTTTATTTCATTCACTTTAATCAGGTACTGCAGAAACAGACAGGCTTTGGTAAAACACACAGTACCCCAAAAGTAGAACCAAAAGATATTCAATTACATTGAATGCTTAAGTGATTGGAAATTTTATTTGAAATGCATGACAAATCTACAAGAATATTTTGGGAAACTAAAGAGAACAAAAATCTTATCTTCTAAATCTGAAGAGAACATACAGTGACAAACCAATCCCACAAAACAAATGAATTAAACATCATCATAATCCCGGTTTAGCCCTGAGAGGTTTTGCAAAGTCATGCCAGCTAACAATTATTTGGCAATGCTCAGAAAATTAATCCGTCCTGTTTGGCCTCTCGCATGGATGAATTTATCTTGGGGTGAAATGGCACACATTCTGCTCATCTAAGAGTGTGTGAATTTATTTGTACATATCCCTTGAGTCACAGTTTTGTCATGCAAAACATATGTACAGTTTCTTAAGTTCTTAAGTCAAGAGTGTGTGCTTATCTTGATTCATATAAGAAACAAGTGTGCATATGTTTCATATGCACATAGTAGGTATGCTGTATGTATTTGCTAAAGTTGCATGAGTTTGCCTTTTCCTTTCATGCCTCCTGTATCTGAATGAGTCATCTCAATACATAATGAATTATTCACTGCTCTCATATTTGGATTTCCATGTTTAACCACCAAGACAACAGGAACAACAGGAATCAACCAAAACAGAAGACTGCTAAATTATGAAAAGTCAAGACGATCGTAAATGTCACTGCCTCTTCCACATTAGTGCTTGATTCTATGGTAAAATGGGTAACTGAATTAAATATTAGAGTTCATCGTGTGATTTGGTCCAGTAGAATTTGAATAGCAACATGACAAACACATGATGCAGAATGAAGTTAATTCAAGATGCAATTCCAAATGACAAACACAATTAATTAGCATATTAAATAACCGACAGCTACCCTCCCTAATGAATAAAGACCTCACGGATGATTATGAATCCATAAAACAAACTATCACAATCTGAGTCATCTGCTCGAATCATGAGGGAATCATTCATACTGCTAAATAAACAGGCTATTTTCACTGAAATGGCAGCATTACATACTCCTGACAACAGCTGGTGATGTGACTCCACTAACACAGCTCTGATTGGCTGCATAGTCATCTAACTCATTGAAGAAAAAACAAAACGACAACAGCAACTACATAGACAGAGAGATCTGTGCAAGGTGTTTTAGGTTGTGGAAGCACTAGAAGAAAATATCACTAACCATGGCATGTATACCCATGTCATTTGTACATAAAAACAAGCCTTTGATCTGGAAAAAGTTATTTAAATGCACTGCTACTACTGAAATATTCCAATATAGGCTACATGTAATCAGCATAATCTGAAAAACAAAACAAAAACATGCACATTCTTTCCCTGCTATTCTCTTTTGGAAATATTGAACTAACCATTTAATATGCTATATTTTAGTAACATTCCAGATCAAAATGGTACTTATCAAAAGTCTGTCTGTATCAATTACCATTCATTACATTTTTACACTTACATTTATGCATTTGGCAGACGCTTTTATCCAAAGCGACTTACATTACATTCAAGAAACGCATTGAATCAGTTGGTGTTGTAAACAATGCTCTACTGATTGAGCTACAGGAAAGCATTCAAAATGAACAGAACATGCAAATACACTCGCAAACAAAGTTAAAATGTATATTCCGAATACCAGACATGGCATGTATCTGGTGAAAAGGATAGGTTGAGTGCACTACACACCTCACACATCTGTAGTTGGAAGAGCCTCCGTTCTTTCTCCATCTCCTCTGCGATCTCAGCACCAGTGATCTCAGTTCGTATCATCCCATGCTGCTTGGCATGCTCACGTTTTTCCTTCTCGATTTTTGTACTGAAAGATTGCATGAAATGCGATCATAAAAAGTAATGAAAATATGTGTACATTTAGCACTATGAGAGTACTGTGTTTATTTTGCATTAATCTCACATCTGCGGGGGAGAAAATTATCTCGCTCATGCTTTTTGATGATGCAGCTAAATTACTGATAATTGCAACAGCCCACAGACAAAGTAATCGGTCTGAATGGACAAATATGTACCGTTATACAGAAACACTTAGCTCAGTGGTTTTCAGTCCTGGCCCTCGGGTGCCGCTGATCTGAGCTGTGTTTCCCAAAAGCCTAAGTAGATCATAGAACCACTACTGTGTCTCTACAATCAACTTAGCTCATAATGCTTTCGGTAAAGGCAGCTCTGCACAATGTGTCCCAATGTGTAGTGAGCCAGGGTCCTTAGTATCTTTACTGTATTATCGTATTAGTGCACACGATATACAGATTCACTACCTAGGAGGTTAAGAAACTGATTGAGACGCACACTACTGCAGAATTCAGAACAGCGATACTATTCTGACTATTTCTGTTACAGAAAGATATGGTATAAGTAGTAGTAGCATGCGGTTCCAAATTAAGTAAATGTCTCCCTTAACAGACCTGATTCAGATCATCAGGAAAGAGCTCTATAAACTGAATTAAGTAGCTTTGTCTCATTTCGAAGGCTGCGCCCTCCAGAGGTCGCATGCGTCATCGAGGCCGTCTCATTTCAGAAAAGCAAGTAGGACGCTCCAAATGCACCCTTCCAGTGCGACCTCCTTTCACAGGATTTTGGAGGATGCATGAGGTGCATCCTTTATTGCTACAGATAACCTGCGATTCTTTGCATCACAAACGTGTCATTCATATGAAAACAAAAATGGTAGCAGCTGCACTTTCAAATGCAAATCATGTTCATTTAACTTGTATTACCTCAGTAGGTGTAGGAAACACTTGGATTATTATTATTAAGATAACACTTAATATAGTTTCCTCATCTTATACATATATCACAGCAATTAATTTGATCAATGTTCTATTATTCATAGTGAGTTCACGTTAAATATTGTGTTTATTAAACTTAATGGATACAACTTTATAGCTTTCCCCTGCAACTCTATAAAAGGTATTTGTTTTAATTCCTCAATTCCTCAAACAGTAAATAAAGTAAAACAATAAAAAAATACCCTTTTCACTCCATTTAAACTCCACTAATATTCACTTGAGAATTCATTGCTTTCGAGAGCTAGAATTCATTCATAGCTTGCGAGACTGTGAGTGTGTAATAACGCTCTAAACATGTTGGCATAGCAATGTTATATGCCGTTTACCTTTCTGGCTATATGTCCTACAAAGGCCATCTTGTTTAATTCTACCATACTGTAGGTTGAGGACTCTGTATACATGCTACCGAACTAAGATGCAGCTAGTGTTTCAGATACCGTATTTTCTGGACTATAAGGCGCACGTAAAAGCCCTACATTTTCTCAAAAATTGTCCATGCACCTAATAATCTGGTGCGCCTTATATGTGCACCGAGTTAAACATGCATTGTTTAAAATTCATCAAAAATTGTTCATGTACATTTTTGTGGTGCGATTTTACGCTCCGCTTGATTTACTGTTGGACTGCTGACACAGCGAGTTAATACGTACACTACGTATGCTGACAGCAATAAACCAATCAGAGAACATTACTTAATACGTACAGCACGTACGCTTACCTCCGCCACACCTCCGGTAGGTATACTGCTAGGTATACGAATACGCACTTCCTGGAGCATTTTTGCTTGTCAATCAATATATTTTTTTCACACAGCAAACACCCAGAAAGCGCACAGAAGTTTTGAGCACACTTAAATTAATACAATGAAAATGAAATAATGTGTCTAAAGGATATCAGATGGATTGAAACTTTAAACTGCCTGAGCTTCTTCAGGATAAGAGATAAAGACACCAGCAAAAACTGTTGATTTCACTACTTGAAGATCAGAAAAAAATTTATTACTTTCCTCTTTGCACTTGTACATGAATTATATAAAATATAATGATATATATATTTTTTTTTATTTCCACATGATGGGTGAGTGTTTGCACGTTTTGGGTGTTTGCTATGTGGAAAAAAGTATTGAGCAATAAGCGAATATGCTCAAGGAAGCGCGTATTAATAAATGCACGCGAGGGGGGGGGGGGAGTCAGATTTTGGTACAACACCTGCATGTTTGATGGTGAAATTGCTCAGCTGTTCAATTTAGACACAGAAGATGACGACTTTGATGTATTGGACTTAGATGGATTGATTAAAACATAATGTGAGTGTATTGTTAAACAGTAGAATAAAGTTCAACTAAACTCACTGTTTTGCTTCCGTTACCTTTTTTTTTGTAGACCATATTTTTTAGCATGCGCCTTGTGTATATGTTAAGGACAGAAATAGACTCCATAATTGAGACTGCACCTTATAAATCGATAAAGCGCCTTATGGTGCGGAAAATACGGTAAATGAGACATACTATGCATAGTATTGTGTCCCCAGGACGAGGATTGAAAGTCACTGACTTGACTAACACTCAATGAGCAAAACGTACAACTTTGTTTCGTAGTCCTTCCAGGCCTTGTCAAAGGGTTTTTTCAGGTCCTGAAAACAAAAAAGAAAGAAATAATAATAATAAGCCAGCTTCATTACATAGTTGTATTGATGAATATCTAATTGTAGATATTCAATCATGTAGACCCAACCAGTTAGTTTTAACTAAAATAACTTGTAATGAGTCTTTTACAGCTGTGGAGAAATTTTGACCCACTCATCTTTGCAGAATTGTTGTAATTCATCCACATAGGAGGGTTTTCAAGCATGAACTGCTTTTTTAAGATCATGCCACAGTGTCAGTTAATTGTGGTAACTGACAGATCTATTAGCTCTGATTGGCTACTGGTGCGGTAGTCAGATGGCTGATCTTCTGATAGACAAGACATCAAAAATAACCACTATGGTTCAGTTCACTACATTAGAACTGCATTGGGCTAGTCTAGTTTGTGATGTCAGGAAGCTATTTACTGGAAAAGAGCTCAGTTACGTCTACAGATCCACAACATCCTCTTTTTAGATATTGTTTATGACTATGGGTTGGTATCAAACTACAACTGATGGACGAGAAGAGATTTTATGCATCTGCATTTGTATGTAGCCTCTGCAAGTCTAAAGTTCTACGAGACATGGTCTGAAAAAATATTTCTCACCCCCTTCACGCCTTTCAGGTCACCTTTCAACAGCGAGTCCAGAGTGAAGATCACATTATGACTTAGATTCTGGAGCTGCAGGAAACAGAACAGAGACTGTGTTAATACGACACATGACACTTGGCACAGCATAAGCACAGCACAGAGGAAATAAGAGAAAACATATCAAATACGGCAATCCACACAAAGAGCCTGTTGAGAGAGACACAACCGTATCAGGATGAGCAGACCTGCATTGTCATTGGATATTCTGGGACAGATCGTTTAAATTAATCAACATTAATGTTTCAGACCCAAGAGGCCAGATAGTTTATATTCAAGTAACAAGACGAGACCCACTGACGTACAACACTGTCTTATAAGAGCTTATGATAGTAATAATAATTATATATTAAGGACCAAAAAACAAAGAAAGACAATAGAAGGCGGATAACTGATATATTGTGCATCCCTAAGGAATTTGCCTGATATTGACTTATATAATATATCATTAACCTTAATAGCAATCGCTATTTTAAATCAACATAATTTTGTCTGTTTTAAAAAAAAACAGCATTAAAATAAACGGTAAAACATTATAATACAGAGTTGGGATCTTCAAATAGTTCAAGACTTAGTCCTTAGACTTAGTTCGGACAATAGTCCTCATCTTGTCTCCATCACACCAGCAGCGACGCTACTCAAAGGTAAAGTACGCGTTACAGTAAATTGTCAAGTATTTTTATGAATTATTATTTATATGAGATCTTAATGGTTATAATTCTAACTGTAATAGGGTAAAACCAAAAAAATATTTAAAATGGGAATTTATGGTCATGTGGAACGAATCGAGTGATTTTTATTACATTCTTATGGGTAAAATTGTTTTGGTGTACAAGAATTTTGAGTTACGAGCTCGCTCTTAGAACAAATTAAACTCGTAAACCGAGGTATTACTGTACCTGGAACTAGTACATTTATAAAGTCACCTTAGATGTGTTTAAATCTTTTTCAGTTGGTGTGTGGGTGGGTGGGTGGGTGGGGGGCAAGAATCTGTCTAGCCGATAATTCTAGTGGTAAATGAACAACAATGCTGAAAGATACACAGAAAGGCAGGCTAAATATTCATAAAATCCTACAAATCTGAAACTTTCATAAATGAGGTTTGTTGTGATCAGGAGAAACCATAACAAAGTATTTCTGTTCACTTCCTCTCTGCCTCACTATTCTTTATTCTGTCTAAATGGAGGCTCTTGTTTCAGAGTGATAAATACCTCAGCTTAGTGCCAAAACAGTCTAAAAGCACCGCTGCCAGACAACAAAGTGCCCCTTTTGAGTGAGAGAAGAGATAGCAAAAGACCAAAAGAATGAATTCTGCAGTTTAACCCGGTTTCATATTCCATTTAACCCTGTTTTATATTTTCAAGCTTCAGTTGCAGAAAGAAACCAATTAGCCACACAGCACAATGCCAGTAGTTCCACAGCATAGCAGAGCCAGTGTGAATTCTGATAGCCTGCTGTGTGTATATTAGTCCATCAGTGTTCCAGAGAGAATATGGTCCTCAGGAGGGCCTTGTGGAAATGGAGAGGATATACTGATGACACTGGAACCAAAGGAAATGAATCAGGAATACGTTAATGCTGTTGTTGGCAGGAGCGAATGACAGAAAGACTAAAAATACACAGACAGGCAACGATACATTGGTACTCTGGACTGGTGGAAAATCATGTACACATTCCATACAAAAGGTTTACCAATTTACTACAATATGCAGTATGATGATAGATGCCTCTTTCATCTGAGGTTTGGAAAGTATCTAAAAAAGAACATTTTGCAGTATTGTGTCTTAATGTGTTGTGTTTTTCATTGGTTGTTTCAATGATTTTAATGGTCTACAGACATAAAACTTTTTTGTGGTGGATGCTGATGCCGATATCTTAGACAGCAAGGTGGGTGATAGGGAGAGTGGGAAAAATCGATAGCTGTATAGTACTATCACTGATATTTTGCATGGGGATATTGCATAGATACATAGATGCCAAGTATATATCTTTTCAGGACTAGATTTTTGACAGCATTGCAAGTATCGTGCAAGAGTTAGATTTAAAAAAAAAAGAGAAAGATCTGGCATCTGGCATTGTGAAAATAATTAAAGTAAACCAATTTAAGATGGTTTGTTGGTCTTAGTTTGTTTCTTAATCCGGTTTCCTGGATTTAAGTGGGGATTTGAGCACTTGTCGGCTGGTTAGGTTTATCTCTTTAGCGAGACGTGCTGAAAACCAGCTTGTTCAATAAAAAACATTAGTGTTATGCACCATAAAATGTTCACTTTATTTTATTATATATTAATAATTTGTATATTGCATAATATAATTTTTTGCTATACAATCACGCAATTAAACAGGAATGAGTGATTTGGGGGAAAATCTCATTGCAAGATTTTTTGTTTTGTTCGCAGGGTCACAAAAACAAGATTATATATTAATATGACTATGAAATAATATATTAAGAACAATAATAATTGTTGTTGTTATTATTACTACTACTAACACTGAAAAAAACTGGACGATGAGCTGAACTCATGTAAAAGCACACAATGCCGCGCTTCACTCATATATTTAATTAAATCGAACTAAGCTAAGCCATAATCGCAATTCCAGTTTATTTTCGATTAATCACGCCGTCTTACAAATAAAGTATTTTGTAAATGAGAATTAATGTTGAGACGGAGCATTGAGAAAACGTTAAATGAAAATCAAAATAATGAATTTTCTTCTTTTCCAGCAGCTGTGCAGTGCTGGAACACTGAGCCTCCGCTCACACAGATATGACTTCCCTTCTGCAGAGCTTGCCAGCATTCACACAGTGATTTAGGAATGTGTGTTTTTGTGCGTGTGAGGGGTGAAAAGGAGACGCGCTGTAGCTACTGCAACTCCTACACTCAAAATTTATGGATCCATCTCCACGTTTCTGCCAGGAGGAGAGATCAGGGTGGATTACAAAAACCCCTCTCACTCACACACATCCACTAGACACACAAATTTCACGCATCCATCTCTGACACCAACGCAGGGAACTCTACAACCTGTGTAGAAGAACACACACTTTAAGCTGTTTAACACCTTTACCAGAGGCTGATTCGCTCTTAAAGGGATCTTGTTTACTGTAAAGCCTTAAATCTGTCCCTACATTGGGCTTCAACATAAACCAAAACAATCTTTGTCAGTCCTCACTTGAACTTCTAGTATCCTAGAAAAGAAACCCGATTTAAGTGCATTTAGTCTTGGGTGTCCATTCGTTCCGATCTAAAAATCTGTTCACATAGAAGACTCACCAAGTTCTTGAGGAGGGTGGAAAGCTCTTTAGTCAGAGTGGAGAACTTAACGAAGGCTGTGCCCAGATCTGGATTATCCCGACTGATGAAGTTACTGCCAAACCTATCCAACGCCTGGGCGTACATCTCCTCATTTTGAATGTGATCTAATAAAAGAACACAATCATGTGGTACTGTTTCTGAATGCGATGCATCTGAAGAGTACACATCCTCTCTCAGGTGTAGCATGTCGTAAATGTACCTGGTATTAATGGATATAATTTACATGTTTATCTTTTGTTTTTTTTTTACATAAGGAAAGTTTGGTTTCATTAAATTGCAATAATTTTCTGCACCTCTGAAAAAACTTTTTTGCTTATGTAACCAAGTTCAGGTTGTTTTTTTGTGGGTCGTGCTATGCAACCTTTTCCAATGTCATAAAGATTTCAAGGTTAATCAAACAAATAAATCGCATTGTGCTATAACAATGTAAACTAGATGAATAAAGATTTGTAAACAAACTTTGAAGTTGGCTTGATAAAGCCGGACCAGACAAGTTGGAAGTAGTTTTAACAGCTCTAAGTTAGGATTGGGTCGCTAAATTATAAATGAATTAACAGGTTGCTAGCATGACTTAACATGTTGTTAACATGTTGCTAGCATGATTTAACATGTACCATGTCACAAGCATGAATGAGCACGTTGTTAACATGATTTAACATGTTGTTAACATGATTTAACATGCATTTGCACATTGCTAACAAGAATTAGCACGTTGCTAACATGAGTTCACATGCTGTATGAATTAACATGTTTGAACTTTAATTTTTAATGTTCATTTTTGGAAAGCAAAAAAGACCAGAACAGGTCTGTGGTTTGGGTTGACTTTGGTGTTTGTAGTTTGAAAGCCATAGAAAATGTTTACTGTTAAAATGTTTGCTAATAATAATAATAATAATAATAATAATAAGCTTAAACAGTACATCAGAAAGTTGCCTTTTTCAAGCCAACTTCATTGATGCATTGTAATATACACCATTCAAAACTCGGATCAGTACGATTTGTTTGGTAACATTTTACTAAAATCATTTATGTATAATGCATTATAAAGGTATCCATTATGTGCATTATATATCTATATCAAAAAGTTAAAATGCATGTTTAATATTTACAGATTCCTTTGTTGTTTTTCCATGAATCTTATTGCATTATAAAAGTGTTTTATATATATATATATATATATATATATATATATATATATATATATATATATATATATATATATATATATATATATATATATATATAAAAATAAAATTCTTCCTCTTTTCTTTAGGCTTGTACTACTTGTAAGCACTCTTATGTACTTTTGGTAACTTCATAATAAATCGCTTTCTGTTTTCCTCAAATTGTAAGTCGCTTTGGATAAAAGCGTCTGCTAAATGAAATGTTAAATGTAAATATGTTCGATTAATTGACAAGTATCAATGTATTATAACTGGGGTTGCAATTATTCATGACAGCATACAATGCATTAGAAGGTGGATTACAACGAATAATTAGTACATTAAAATACTTTTATAATACATTATATATAACGGCTGTAAGTAAAGCGTATTTTATGTTTTTGAAAGATTGTCTCATGCTTACCAAGTGTGCATTTATTTGATCAAATACAGAAATATGGAATTATTACAATATTTCAAATAAAATATTTGTCGTCATTAAATACAGTCTTCAGTGTCTTACGATCCTTCAGAAATAATTGTAATATACTGATTTGGTGCTCAAGAAACATTTCTTATGAGTATCAATGTTGAAAAAAATTTGTATTGCAAATTTATACACACACACACACACACACACCTGATGCATATGAATATGTAATATCTCTATACGTGTATATATACACACCTGTAGGCAGCAAGTATCCGTGCAGTAAGTGTGTGCGAGAGAGGTATGTGGGTGGATGTGGGGGTGGATGAAACTAGTTGGCGTGGAGTCAGCCAGTAACACGTTGATGCTAACTGTGATCTTGCCATTTGTTTTAACAGTATCACAGGCAGATTCATTTACACACACTAAAAATGAAGTACATCACCATATCCATGATACTGCCTGAAAAATGTAAGTCACTATGAATTCAATAAGTGCGTTTATTGTTATTTAATCATGAACAAATTCAGAATGTGGGGTGTGCATACCTTGGCCGGAGTTATAAATGGCTTTGACTGACTTCTTAACCTTCAGCAATGAGGTTCTGTCCTGATCCAGAGCCTATGGACAAACAGATGAAAGATAAACTCACATTAGCACATGACCATAAATGCCTATTTTAAATTTTGTTTTTGTTTTATCCTATTAATTACAGTTAAAATGATAACCATTAAGATCTCATATAAATAGTAATTAATAATTGACAATTAAACAATAAAAATACTTGACAATTTACTGTAAAGTACTTCAGCTTAGCTGTGATGGAGACGAGAGGAGGGGGAGGGGGAGGGCGGGATGTTATTGTTAGCAAGGGAAAAGACAAAACCTGGATTCAAGTGCAAATGAGTAAATTTATTATAATAGTGCAGAAAACAAACAATGTCTGGTGGCGCAGGGAGCACAACAGAAACCAGCGCGATCACAACAGAGACAGCGACTTGACAACACAGGAGTGGAGAGAAGTGAACTAAATAGGCAGATGACATGAGAATGTATCAGTGACCAATGAATTCATGAACCGGGAGGATTTCGTACCTTCTACCATTAAGATCTCATTTAAATAATAATTAATAATTGACAAAAAAAATTCAGGGAAATACACTTTACTTCTCAAAATTCTCTCGCACACCGATACAATGCT
This sequence comes from Rhodeus uyekii, assembly GCA_037043235.1. NCBI lineage: Eukaryota > Metazoa > Chordata > Actinopteri > Cypriniformes > Acheilognathidae > Rhodeus > Rhodeus uyekii. The sequence goes on from JAWRVZ010000078.1 coordinate 2,149,440, forward strand.
CGTACACCGATTTGACTTTCCATGCTCGTACTAGGTCACTCGTAAACCGAGGTATTACTGTAGTTTTAACAGCTCTAAGTTAGGGTTGGGTCGCTAAATTATAAATGAATTATGTTGCTAGCATGAATTAACATTTTTTAAAAATGATTTAACATGCTGCTAACATGAATTGGCATTCTGCTAGCATGATTTAACGTTGTTAACAGCAATAGTTTGTAAGTAATGGCTACATGTTTACAGCTAGCTACATCAAGAACAACACAGTCGGTTTAATTGTAACGACATTTGATTATATCAGTAGAACCCTTTGTTTCACAAAATAAGAGTATGTTTTTGGCCAAACTTTTCTCCTATTTTTCCCCCTCAAAAGAAAGAAATTATGCAAAATCACTAACTAATCAAGAGAAAAGTTCTGTTGTCATGATGCATCAAAATTCCTTAAGAATTGTGGTTTTATGCAACCTAATCAGGTCTTTCTCTCACTCACAGTAACACTGTGAGGTTCCAGCCCAGATGAAGCATGATATTAGAATCCTTTATCAGTCAGTGAGCAGTATGCCATGGGAGAAGGATCTCCTGTGTTATTTTTTGCTACTCCTCGTTTGAACTGCAATGACAAGAACATTTAACCCCTCACTCTCCTCTGAGAGCTCAGTCTCTTCTTCTTCCTCTAAAGGATCATGTTACACATACACTTCACTAAACGAAAGTCGCAATTTACCCATTTGTCCTGGTATTGCTACTGGATTCTGACTCAAAAGCAATCAGTTCAGTTATGAACTCATGATACAAGTTCAGATATGGCATGCTTCAATTAAAACGCTCATTTTGATTGCACATGAATAAATATTCTTTAAGCCAGTGCTGTATATTACACAGGGAGCATTCTATCTTGGTGAAAATATGCAGAAAAAGAGAGACACCCAAATTATGCGAATAGCTATTCATACTAGGGATGTGCAAGTGTAGGTACAGGGTGCGACTAGTTGACACCGAAAACACTAGAAAAAAACAAAACAAGATTTTATTGTTCAAATGACGTTTTAATCTTACATGTAACCCTCTGCGCAATTACACGTGGGACTAGAACGTTCCGTGCGTCTCGTGATCAATTGCTAAATTCAAACGTGTTTTCGCGCCTTGGTGGTCGCTAAATTGTGTAAGTTGTGTAACAGTGTTTGTCATATCACAGCTATCAGTTCAATTATAAACTGACAAGGTGTTTTATTCATATTAGAGACACACTGTATAGGTAACTATAAACTTCATATTCTTCTCCCACTTCACCTGTCATGTATTTTGAGATAAGTGACTAAATTTATGTATTGTAAATCCGACAGATTAGACTCTCTGAACTGCTGTGCCTGTCGCACATTAAAGATCAGCTGACATGATCATTATAAAAGGCTTTTAAGCGACAAAACGCACTTTTTGAAGTCACTTCCACATACAGTGGTACCTCGGGATACGAGTTTAATTCGTTCCAGAGCCGAGCTCGTAAGTCAATCAGCTCGTATCTCAAACGAATTTCTCCCATTTAAAATAACTGAATTTGATTTAATCCGTTCCAGACCTATGAAAAATCCCCAAACCATTGTAAATTATGAATAAAGATATGTTTTTAAATAACAAATAAACATGTATAATTAACAAATACATAACAAAATATGAAATAAAGAAATAAAAGAGTTATTTAGCTTAATAGTCTTACTTTGGAGACAGACGAGTGCGGCTAACGAAAGTGAATGGCGAGGAGGAGGGAGGGTGCTTTCACGTCCGCACTCGCAGCTTCGCCATGCCTCCCCACTGAATGGATGCCAGTTCTCTTCTTAAAATTATCAAACCAGCCATGCCTTGCCTTAAACGCTTCTTCTGATGCCTATTTAGAAATTCAGTCGCTTCTCCCGAAAAACATGGCAGTAAGTGACCGGTGAAGTGAGATAAGTACAGTGAGAGAATACAGTGAACTTTATAGTTACCTATGCAATGTGTATCTGATTTATCTGATTAATTTTTAATTGTATGATTGCCATATCTGCTTTTATGGACGTAAGTGTGTATTTTTCAAACTATAGATGTATTGTTTTGCGAGTACTTATGAGTATTTAAATTTCTGAAACCGAAAATAAACCTTATGTGGTTGAAAACACTGAGTAGTTGTGATATATGACAAGCTCTGAGTGCGTCCATCTCTGGATCGCTCCGGAAACACGGCTCGTATCTCGGATTTGGGCTCGTATCTTGAATGAAAGTATGGCCCGAGCTCCGGCTCGTATCTCAAAAAACTCGTATGTCAGGCTGCTCGTATCTCGAGGTTCCACTGTATTTGAGAATTGGAATATCAGGTACTTGATGAAAAAGCCAACAAGTGTGTAAATATTTTGAATAAGCAAAACTAAATAAATGCGATACATCTGTCATAGTGCTTTTGCGGCTGCGGTGTGTCAGGTGACAGGCATGACGTGTCGCCATGGAAACAAAAGGGAAAACTATATCAGCGAGAATATTATAAAATATAATAAAACAGTAACTTAAAACGTTTGAAAAAAATCGGAGCAGAAACTAAATCTTTACCGCAGATCTCCCATGCGTTTTGTTTATATCAGTCGTGGCGGGTTTAATAATAACCACTGAAAAATGAGCGAGGTGTGGGAGTATTTTAAAGTAGAAGGAGACAGAAAAGTGTTTTATAAACTGACATATAATGATTCCACTGGATCCGAGCATAGCCATATTAATCACAGACATGGAAATGTTTGGAGAGACGAGCCGAAATAGCCACATCATCGCATCATTTACTACACTGTGATCACGTTCAGCTGAAAGAAATATATAGATATATACTTTTAAATTTTTTACTCGTTTATTGAACTCATTGTCACGGGCATCACCACGGAAACAGACACACACGCCTCTCACTACATAAAGCTACAGTTTTCAGACTCCAGAAGGAAAAGCGTGCCACGGAAATGTGACCTTATTTCTAACGGTATTACTTTTAGACTAGTCGACTAGTCGGTTACAAAATTTTCGTTTAAATGACTAACAAATTAGTCGAAAGGCACATCCATAATTCACACAACTATCCAAAAAGTAAGATTTAAAAATAAATAAATATAAATATATTTATCATAGGTGTATCATGGCTTCCACATACACAAAAAAACTTTTGTTTTCAACATTGTTTCAACATTGATAATCATACGAAATGTGACTTACCAAAGTCTGACATTTTAAATAGCAAATATATGTCACACAATTCAGATTTTACTTTATTTTTGATCAAATATATGCAACAAAACATATGTCTATTAAAAGTATAAAATATGTGTAAAATATCACAGTGTATCTTGGCGATTCAATAACTACTGAACTTAAATGATCCATCATAATATCAATGATATCATTCCAGATATCATTGATATCATTCAAAAAGAACATTAATCAAATGAAAATCTATATTTTAACCCAATGGTAATCTGGTTAGATCTGCACGAGGCTCAGTCAACAACTTGATAAAGCTAATTTAAAGCCATTTATTCGATTATGATCCCAACTGGAAATAGGGAAATTAAATTAGTAATAGATGTTTATTTTCAGAGTACAGTACAGTATTCCCATCTCACAGAGGCTGCAATTAAAAAATATACGGAAGTCATGCCTCTGTTTTGCATGAGAGGCAAAAAACAACACATACAGACACACACACACATAGAGCACGTGACTGCACAGTGCCTGTTTAGATCTTCACCGCTCAATGAAATCTGACAAGCTCTCCACACTGAGGTGAAACATGACTTGCTAGTTTCATCGTTTTGGAGGAGTTTCCTTGGCAACTCAGTACAGATGCTTTGGTGTTTGTGCATTGTGAATCAGGTTATTGGTATGAAAATTTTCTAACAAATTCTTCCACCAAAGAACGGGGTTTTGGATCAGTCTGATTTTACTGTAGATACAACCCACGAAATCCACGTTAAATTACACTGCCATATGCCTTCAATTTCAAAATGCCTTAAATCAAGTGTTTGGAAACGTCAAGCAATGTAATTGTTCCTGTCCAGAGAGAGCAATCACACATAAGATGCACAATCTACAATCTACATTGTAAAAAGCGCTATATAAATAAAGGTGACTTGACTTGACTTGACAAGCACTTTGTTTGAGCAAAAATATTATTTTTTTTATCACTATATTTACAAAATATTAAATGTAAAATGTCACTTTTTAATTTCAGGCACATTCCAAAGTTTACCAACAGTAGATAGTGTGTTTTATAACACTCATTTCAGCTAATTTGAGTGTTAAGTTTGGCTTAGGGAGGAACGAAATGTGGCAGAGGCACAATGATCCTTTAACCTTGACTATCACAATCATTGGAAGCTAAAAATCGGAAAATAAATTACGATTAATCGCGCAGCACTAATTAAAACCTGATTTAAAAAAAAAGTTTGATATAATCAGATCAGTGGGATACACATTTGCATTAATCAGCCCCTATAGCAACCAACCTAATAGCACTACATTTTTCACCACTGTCATTTTTGTTTTGTGTTTACTTTGTTATTTAGAGTAAAAGCGTACAGCACATATTTACATATTCATCTAAATGCTGCTCCCAGCAGAGGGGGTGCTGCCGGGATGTTATTGGCTGTATATGGCTTATTTTGCAAAACAACATGATTTCTCCTCAGTGCCTTCATTATAGTGGAAGCAAAAATGAGTCCACACTTCAGCAAAAACCAAAGCCACTGCCATGAATCTTGGACATAAACAAACAATTAAATATCAATACAGTGTTTTTGAGAATCAATACAGTATTGGTAAACATAATCCTTCTGACAAGTGCTTTAAGCGCTAGACCACACAAAACAGACTGGGTCTTCCGACCAATCAGAGAAGAGGATGTAAGATATAAGAGAAACAGAAATTGAGAAAAGAGGTGATGCTTCCAGTGTACAGTGGGTACGGAAAGTATTCAGACCGCCTTAAATTTTTCACTCCGTTATATTGCAGCCAAATTTTTGCTACAATTGTTTTAGTTCATTTTTTTCCTCAATGTACACACAGCAAAACACAATTATTGAAATTTTTGCAGATTTATTAAAAAAGAAAAACTGAAATATCTCATGGTCCTACGTATTCAGACCCTTTGCTCAGTTATTTAGTAGAAGCATCCTTTTGCCCTCTAATACAGCCATGAGTCTTTTTGGGAAAGATGCAACAAGTTTTTCACACCTGGATTTGGGGATCCTCTGACATTCCTCCTTGCAGATCCTCTCCAGTTCTGTCAGGTTGGATTGTAAACGTTGGTGGAAAGACATTTTTAGGTCTCTCCAGAGATGCTCGACTGGGTTTAAGTCAGGGCTCTGACTGGGCCATTCAAAAACAGTCACGGAGTTGTTGTGAAGCCGTTATTTTAGCTGTGTGCTAAGGTTTATTGTCTTGTTGGAAAGTAAACCTTCGGCCCAGTCTGAGGTCCTGAGCACTCTGGAGAAGGTTTTTGTCCAGGATATCCCTGTATTTGGCCGCATTCATCTTTACCTTGATTGCAACCAGTCGTCCTGTCCCTGCAGCTGAAAAACACCCCAGCATCATGATGCTGCCACCACCATGCTTCACTTTTGGGACCGTATTGGACTGATGATGAGCAGTGCCTGGTTTTCTCCACACACACTTAGAACTTTTTGGCCTTAATTCTATCTTGGTCTCATCAGACCAGAGAATCTTATTTCTCACCATCTTGGAGATTTTCAGGTGTTTTTTAGCAAACTCAAAGCAGGCTTTTATGTGTCTCGCATTTAGATTGAGAAGAGGCTTCCGTCAGGCTCAGCTGGTGGAGGGCTGGAGTGATGCTTGACTTTCTTCAACTTTCTCCCATCTCCCAACTGCATCTCTGGAGCTCAGCCAGAGTGATCTTTGGGTTCTTCTTTGTCTCTCTCACCAAGATTCTTCTCCCCTGATAGCTCAGTTTAGCCGAATGGCCAGCTCTAGGAAGGGGTCTGGTCATGCCAAACGTCTTCTATTTATTTAAGGATTTTGGAGGTATTATTTTGCATTTATGCATTTGGCAGATTCTTTTACCCAAAGCAACTTGTATTGCATTGAAGGCACACATTGACATTCTAACCAGTTCTTGCCTTCACTGGGAATCAAAACCGAAACCTTGGTGTTGCAAGCGCCACTCTACTGTTTGAGCTATATAAATAGGAAATTTAATAAGCTAGGAAATAATTATGAAAAAAGTTAAGTGTTTTTTGTTTAGGCTGTAAAGAGGTCATATTCTCTGATGGCAAAGTTCACTGGTGAATGCTGCCATATGTTTCCTGCTAACACTCTTATCCCATCAACACAGAGCAGGCATTTCCTTCCCAAACCAGAAATAAGTACACAAACCAACCCAAACCTGACAACATACTGTCTCCCACACACACACAATGCAACACTCCATACAGTCTTACTGATATATATAAAAAATAAAAATGTTTAATAAATAGTTATATTATTAAGTCGAGAAGTATATTCTACAGGACAACAGTAATATATTTGTCCTAATTGCTTCAAGGTAAACTGAATTTCAGTGGGTTTAGTGAAGCTGTGTACATTTTATGATAGTTCTATCAAATGAAATGGGGACATGCCGCTCAGATCAGCACAAAAGAAAGTACATGTACCAAATGTTGGGTGTTGCATGTTCATGTCCTCGTATACTCAAGACTGCAGATGCTAAACACAAGCTTCATGTCATGAATGCTTGAGTATGAGAAGTTTAAATTTCAATATTGGACATCAATATGGACACTAGTTTAATCAAAAAGCACTACCGGTACAAAAATTTGGCAAATTATATGGCATTCCGTGTTGTACAGGAAATTCCACTTTTATAACTGGATTCTTCGTCCACATATTCCAAATTGTGAAAATCCTAGGTCCTTACACTGGAAGTCCACCAAGTTTGCTTCAAGTACCAGTTCACCCAGAGAAAAAGTCCCAATTCATATTTCACACACCCAACAACAAAAGCAAACCTCCCCTGAAAGAAAAATGTAGGAATGTGACATAGAAAGAAAACAATGTATTTTGCATCCAAAATCTACGACACCATGAATTATAGTTTATTTTTCCACTACTCTGGCAAACAAACATCCATTTCAAAAAGAACACAATAAAAACTTGTCTTTAAAGCCAAAGCTACTGCCAAATCCTCTAAGCTGCGTGTGTTATGGGCGTACGCAACATAGATTTTATGAAGAATCAATTGCATTCCAGCCTGAGTGTTTCAGGCCTGATGTATCTGTGTGCAAGTGCAAGATCAAAATAGACGAGGAAGAAACAAAAGAGCACCTTTAAAAGGCCGAAGGCATGACACTAACATCCTCTTTGTGCCCCGGACACAACAGCGCTAGAATTTTCCATGCATAATGGAAATATTTCATCTTTCAGTGAAACCACTTTGTGTCTAATGCAACACAAAATGAGCATTCATTCTCATGCATCACTTTTTAAATAGTTAAGCTCTCGTCTTATCATCGATTGCTTTTCTGTCAAACAGCAGAGAAGCACACACATCTCCTCCCTCACAAGCAAAGTGGAGTAGAAGAAACATAGCATGGATGTATTGACCAGTCAGCATCCACGACCACAAATATCCATTTCATAATCTTAACTTTGAATGTATCAAGAAAAGACAAGACAAGAGAGAGAGAGAGAATTTGTACCCAAGGTGATGGGCATGCTGATACTTAATCAACATGATTATTAACCACATCCTCTCGACAAAACGTCCCTCAGAACTTAAATAGACAGAGGTGAAATTAAGGTGACATGTTGCAGATTTTTCATTGGTTAAACATGTTTGTGTTTTAGATATCTCACTCTAGTTTCATAGTTTCATTCTAATTTATGCCTGAATGTTGTGCAGCAATTGTTTGTTGTTACTATGGTAGTCAAAATAATCTTCATGATAATTGATCACTGATAAAGGAACATTTTTCTTAATACTACAGCAAACGTGAATGTGCCATTTAACACTAGCCCTTTGAGTTGGCCAGAGGAACTATTTGCATGTTAGTAACACCCCCCTGGCAATAATGGCATGACAAAGAGGAAGAATTGAAAAAATTAAAATTCTGCAACACCACAAAAACCAACTTGAAACAACCACCATGCTGTGGCTTCACTACTTGAGATCTCTAGTTGGAGTATCTGTTAACGGCATCCAGGACGGTAACTGCAAAAGCTACATATCAGAGAATAGCCAAGGGAGGAACGAGTCTGATTAAACACCTAATCACACAGAAAGCTTCATTCTACATTCTCTATTAGTTTAGAAACTCAATGAAATGCAGATTTTTTTCAAGTAAATTAATACTGAAGAGCAGAAATATGTTTCCACATAAGCAAATGTTGTACTAATGTTTATCCATGAACACACATTCACTATTAAAAGGGAACTTGAACTTGATCTATGGCTTGCTCATAAAATAGCAATTTTATAAATAAATGTAATATAATAATTATTTAAAATGAATAAATATTTGATTATATATTCATTCAAAACAAAAATACATTCAAAAGAAATACAAATTTAAAAAAAAATGTTCCCAATAAATGTAAATATATTCCGCTCCCTGTGAAGACTACTGTAAATAAGTAAAAAATAAAAATGTAAATCTGCTTCATACGAAACAAGTCTGATTAACAATCTGCAACTTCAGAGTAAGAGCATTATAAACAGTTTCTCAATCCTTAGTGGGCTGTTTCAGCTACATTGTTAAACCACTAAATGTAGAGGGCAAAATATAACTGTACTCTATTGGCCAGCATGACCTACATTTCCTCAAAAATCACTTTTTTGGGTGTGTGTGCGTGTATGCCCACACACACACACACACACACACACACACACACAAAACAAATGAACACAATGAGAATACCACTGAGAAAAACAAAAATGATCCAGCACATTAGTAATATAAAAGATTCATGATTCAGATTCATGGTGAAATGCAAATACGGTAGCTCAATATACAGCTTTATTGGCTTCTGATATTAGAAAGCTTAATTCTTTCAGCATAATGAATGATCCACCACGAGACTAAACTAAGCTGTGCTGTGCTTGCTTGCTTAAAGAAGAAGTTGGCGATTCTGGATTGTGTGGTGAAGCCTCAAGGCGAGTGACAACAGTCACCACTAGCGTCTCCACCCAGATGCTAAATCCAGCACGAGGCTGACACAGACGGGCCTCGGGCTGAACAGCATCCTCCTCCTCCACCTCCTACATGCCGAGAGCCACGCTAATGCTAGCGGACACTGTTTACGCCCCAAGCATTAGGAAGCCTGCAGACGATTTAACTGCATTTTGCCCAACCAAACATAATGCTAACAAGCTATCTAACAACACTGAAAAGGCTGAGAGGGACAAATCAATACAGATAAAATCATTTACTGTGATTTATATAGTTTCCTGAATTCCCAGCCATTGACAGAATGTTCCAGCTTTCTCTTTTTACTGTTATATGGCTGCTTTTTTATGAAACTTACCCGCATTTAAGTGGTGATAACAAGAATGCATGATGCTAGAATATTTTTGTTAAAGCAGTTTTTCTTTTGAAACATTGCATGCTCAAATAACAAAAAAATTCTGAAAATTATTTTTTTTTAAATGCTGTCAGTGGCAAGCAACTTTTGTTTTTTAAAAACGCTGGTGGGCAAAGAGCTATTAATAATAATTTTTACAATACAATCTATATGCGATTTGAAAATTGAGGGACAGCAACAGAATGGGAAGTCCAAGTTGCAGGTCATAAGTCTTGTTTCCTAATATATTGACAGCTACAATTTACCCTCTTGATCATTTTAATAAACCCCTACTGTGTAAACAACCTTACTGTGAAACACCATGTTAAGTGTGATTGTAGTAATTTATTCAGAGATAAATGTAAAACAACACTGCAGATGAACTGCACTCGTCAAAATTAAATTTCAGTTTTCTTGATTGAACTGAATATGATGAAGCTGCTTTAGACTCTACATAAGCCTCTCAACAACAAAAAAAGCACATCTGAAGTTGCAGAGATAAACCTCAAAGCACTCCGAGTGCAAGAGTGAATCATGGTACTTTCGGTCATAATTGGATTTTTTGGAATTGGAAGACATGTGGTTCTTGCCATTTTAAAACTTTGTTCGTCAATTCTACAAGGTGAAAGAAACACCAGAAACGAGTCTGCTTGGATATAATCAAACATTTGTTTATTTCTATCAGGCAAAGGCTTTAATTCATCCAGACGCGAGTGGCATCTGGTTGGCGCAGTCCAGGATTGGCCACAAACGATGCACAGTCGTTGACCCTCAAACCCAAACCTTCTGACCTTCTTTCCTCGATATGGATGCCTGAATCCTGATTATGTTCCTCATGGATAGAGTTCCCATCTGCAGATCTGTCTGGCTCATGGGGTGGCAGTGATAATCAGACGCACGCAGAAAAACACAGCTGTTCGGCTAACACCACTGCAGGATGTATGTCACACAAGTATTTCAAGGGAGGGGATGGATTATGCCGTCCCACATGCCAACCCCTACTGATGTCTCAGCCTTAGCAACAGCCGTATGGCATTTACTCCCTGATCTTTCTCCACCCACTAACCTCAGCCTCCATCTTGCTCATACATAAAAACTCTTTTGCAGAAAAACTTTTTTGTTGACAAGTGGATGATTACACAATGACAAAATGTTCATTTTTGGGTGACATTATTTCTTATATAAAGAAGTACACGCATATGTGTGATGCAAAGCTTTCGTAAACGTGTCAAATCCCGACTGAGCGTTACGTATTAAGTAGAAAGAGATAATCATGTCTGAATTTTATGTCGGCCCATCCATCTCTCTCTCTCTTTAAAACACTGGCGAGGCATCTAAAGCTTACATGACCTAGCATGACATCTGGCATTTTCCCAGATGATAGCTTTATGGGATTGTGGATTTGAGTGCTGACAGAATGACAAAAAAAGGGTACGGTGGAAGAGGAGACCTTTAGGACGAGCAATTTGTGGAGTAGCTATTTCTGAACAGGCTGTTGAATCACCATCTGACGTGCAATTGTGCGGATGTCTTATCACCAGCAGGACTCAAGATATCGTCGTTATCTCCATTCAACACCGCATACAAACACCAGTTCTGAGAGACCAAGAGAAAATACACCACGTTTCTCTAACAGTGTTTTAAGCAACATGAAGATAAACTCAAAAGTATAAATTCAATAAACTGCCTTTGGACACACATTAAATATTTCAGTGTGTCGGGAAGGTCAAATGGTCAGCTAGTTGTCAAAAAGCTTTTCTTTTCTTATATAAAAAAACAGCATGCATTTTGGGAAAGAACATTGTTTTGGTTGTGCGTCGGCTCTGCGTGACTGTATGGATGAATATGGTTATCCCTCTGCTCATAAAACATTCACTACTATTAGGCTTAAGAGATATAACCAGTTTAAATGGAAAGGACCTTAAGCTGACTAGCTTAAGATGTTATTGTAGCTCTGCCCATTAATAGACATTGTACTTCCAGCACAGCATTATAACCACTTTAATGAAACGGCCCTTCACAATACAGTAATACCTCTGTTTACGAGTGACTTTGCATACAATCAAATCGGTGTACGAGCATTGTATCGGAGTGCGAGAAAAAAATTTCCCTAGCCCACATGCATTTTTTGTGGGAAAAGTCCTAACGCTCACCATCTTTGTGCGCTTTTTTACTAGAAATATCCTAACAACAGCCTCTCACAAAGCCTATCACCCCTTCACTCGTTCATTCTCTCAGCGTCAATAGGTTTGGATGCATCATTTACCACAGTGCATACTTTTATAAGTGATTTACAGCGGTTTTACCTCATGTTGTTAATATTAATTGTGATCTCTATTGTTCACGTAGTGAAATATATACGTACAGTACAGCATATAGACAATGGCCCCCAAGATGAGTAAGAAAAACGGTACGAAATTCTCCAGCAGCTACGATACTCAAAGGTAAATTGCGCTTTACAGTAAATTGTCAAGTATTTTTAGAGTTTAATTGTCAATTACTAATTATATGAGATCTTAATGGTTATAATTTTATCTTTAATTAATAGGGTAAAACCCCCTAAAAAATACTTAAATGGGCATTTATGGTCATGCGGAACAAATCGAGTGATTTTTTTATTGCATTCTTATGGGGAAAATTGTTTTGAGTAATGAGCTAGCTCTCGGAACGAATTAAACTCGTAAACTACTGTATAATGCTATAATGCTACATAAGACAATTTATCTGTTCAATAATATACCTTACTCAGCTATTGAATAATAAACACGACATCTCTGCATAGCTTTTACAACATTTCAAATCCTTCAGTTCTCGCCACTGTTGATAACCCAAGTCAATGTTGATTTTTGATATCCTTTTGCCAGCAGACTCTATTTAAATTTTCTCTGTATTAGAATAAGTGATTCTCTGGAGGGTCGAGATTTAGCGCGTCAACCTTTCTCACTCATTCTGGCAATTAACCCATGTCACTCACACGCAAAGCATCCAGAGCAACTTTTCTTTATTTACGGATATGACGAGACACACATGGGCGAGTAACAATTTCCTGTGAAAACCATCCGGTCGGATCTAAAAATGATCATTTTGAACAAAAAAAGAAGTTACATAGCAGTGCTCTTTAAAAGGGATGAATTTATGATGAACAAAACAGTCAACCAACCAACCAGACCTTTTAAGGTTTCAAATAACCAGCAATCAATTTTAAAGATTTGTTGCCTTCTATGAATGATGCAATCTTCAGCATGACATACTGTAATTTACGAATCCCTTTGGTTTTATCAATGTTCTAGGTTTCTTTTGAGCAAGTAAAAATAAAAAATGACAAAATTTGGAAGCATTTACGTCCTTTTTTTCTGGGTGTTCACATCAATAGGGGATTCCTGCAATAGTTATAAAATTAAACCAAGAAATGAGAAAACTGACTATATGTGCTAAAATAAAGCACTCTAATGAATGCAGTACACTCAAGCCATCAATAATTCAGCTCTTCACATCTGTCCCTGTGTCAGAACTGCAATCATGTTAGGTAAGAGGCTGAAAATAGCACATCTACAGTCTCAGCACCAACACGGGTGCGCGCCTCAAAAACAAATCTTGAGATACGCACTGAAGTGGAGGAAAAGAGAGAGAAAATGATAGGGAAGAAATGGCTGTTCTTTAAATAATTCACTTCATTGACAGTGTGTCAGGCACTTGTAAAGCGTACCCGCTTTATTCTAGCCAAGCTGAAAAATAATGAACACTTACAAGACACAAAAATAGCAGCACATTAAACATTCAGTCCGGGGATTGACCAGGAAACAGACACAATCAAACGCTGAACAACATTAAGTAGATGAATGTTTTGAGTAGAAAAATGTAGGTCTTTGTCTGTTTAATATTTCAGACAACAGATGGACTCTAAAAGCAGAACTAAAAGCATTTAATCAAAAACATTTAAAGTAAGAAATGTTGTGAAGAACAAGGCATCTTCAAAACAGAAAACACAACATCAAAGTCACTTTCAAAACCATTTTCAGTCAGATGGACAGCTAGCTAAATTTGCCTGATACAATCTGATTGGCTGGCTTTATGCAACTTCCTGGAATAAGGCCACGTTGCTGTTTTGTTTTTTTTCACATGGAAACAAAAATTTAAAGAAGGTACTTAAGGTTACATGGCAATCTTTAGAAATATCAATAAAACCAGACCTACCAGACAGCTTAGACAAAGTATAAATAAAGACTGTATGTGTAGGCGTTTATTTTTCCATATCAGATGAATGAGATGAGACTTGTCTAAATACCGTTTACATAGCCAAATAAGATAGCAACTACCGTAATGAAACCATGTCAGCTTTGATATGCTTTCTAGGTTTGCATAAGAAAAAAAGTGAAGCACAGAAAATGGTTTCCTATTAGAAAACAATGGGTGTCACTGTGGTTTTCCAGGGAGTGGGCTTCTTTCTTTCATCAGTCACACACATGATAGATGCTGTTGGCTTTCATGACAATACGGCTCCGACGTGGCTGGAGGATTCAGTCCCATTCTGGAATGCTATGATGAGCATGTGGTGTGGGATGACACAGACATGAGGGAGTTGTTGAGTTGCGTGGTTGCCTGGGCGACAGAGAAGACCATCTGTGAGGCGGCTGACACAGACACACTGCGTCACTCCCAAACCACGGGCACACACACGCGCTTCAGCTCTAAGCATTAGGGAAGTCTGGTGTTCCTGCCTGGAAGATCCTTCAGACTGAATTACCAGAGCAGAATGAGGTCACATTCCAAATGAATATTACATCAAACTAAAATTAAATGTTTCCTGTTTTTTACGCCTGTGAGGTTATTTTTTCTTAAACATGCTCTTTTTAAAAGGAACATTTCACATTTTGAATGAACTAACCTTTTTTGAAAAAAAATGAAAAAAGCTCCCATATACGAACACTTTATTTTAATCCAATGTTAGTCGGTTAGTTTTACCAAAAACAGCCATGATTTAATTTTTCATGCCCATTTACACGCCTCTCTCTGAAAACAGGTTGTTGTTTTTGTTGCTATACCTTAGGTATATAGTATAGGGTAAGTATACAAGATATTAAGTAAATTGTCTATATTATTAATATTGATTGTATGACTTCTTTGAAAATTAAACATGTAGCTCGGACGGACAGACGGATGGATGGATGATTTTATCTTTACTATACATATTCCTATCTAGCTTGCTTGACAACTTTTCTTGGTAAAGTAATTAAGGCTTAGGCCGAAACAATTCGGAATTTCTGATGAATGTTTGAGTAAAAGAAGTACGTATGTATGTGTGTGTATCTGCCAACAGGAAAACGTCTAGTACGTGCAGCTGAGAAATGAACACAACTGTGCGCACTAGCTTAGACTGTTTTGATACTTGTGTAACTAACTAATGTGTCTTTTGAAAGAGATATAAGCTCCCTGAGAAGCGCTGTGTGTAAATGCCTTCTTGCAAGAATAAACCGACTGTTATACCTTTCAAGACCTCTCTGAATTTATGGATCCCATAAGATAAATAAATTTCCATGACAATGGATGGATGAATGGATGGATCCAGCCTGCTTTCAATTATCTTTTCGAAAACAAACAACAAAACTGATGTGAAGATATGAAAGTAAGCCAAAATGACTGATTAATTCTAATTAAAAAGAAGGTCAAGAAAACCAACATACATTCTGGACACAAATGCATAGTAGCAGGCCAAACGAGACATCAAAACCTGCCAAATATAATCAGACAAAACCAGAAGAGGAAGAAATATAATGGATCAGCTGTCCTCTGCAATAAATTGCAAAGCTGTAAAGATGTTTTAGTTTGTGAAAGATGAAAATAAGCCTTGCTATTATCGCTCGTACTTAGAC
Source organism: Rhodeus uyekii (assembly GCA_037043235.1). NCBI lineage: Eukaryota > Metazoa > Chordata > Actinopteri > Cypriniformes > Acheilognathidae > Rhodeus > Rhodeus uyekii. The sequence goes on from JAWRVZ010000078.1 coordinate 2,164,886, forward strand.
TGAGGTTATTGTTCAAATAATCGTTTTGTTTGTGCTACGCACATGAATTATACCTCAAAAACTGTGTTTTGAGGTATGGGCCAGGTATATCTTTTGATGGTTATCAGAGCATTTGATGGACCTATTTAAACCAATTATCACTCACAATTTCTTCTGAAAGCGTAAAATCTAGTTGCCGTAGCTGCTATGCCAAAATAAATAGATGAAGTCATTTGTTAGAGGTCAAATAAAAGTAATAAAACTCAAACAAATACACCATGCACATTAAACCACATCAGTTGCTCTCGTCTCAGGGTGTGTGAAATCCCCTCTCAATCACACACATACCAGCAAACACACAGGGGTCTGTTTCTCTCCAGCATGTAGTATTGGCAGAGACCGTGGACAGACCAGAACACAGCAGTGAAATCTGGACCACCGCCATGGACCACTCATCACAGGCGTACCGCCTGCCACCCCAATGGGCCTTCAGACCTGTGCATATGCAGGGCGTGTGTGAGGAATCCACAGGCTTTCTGTGGTTCACTGGCTTCCTGGTGATTCTTTCAGAACTCAGCTACAGTTCACATTAATATTTGTATGTCTCACATGCTAGGACAACGATCAATTATCATTGAACATTACTGAAAATATGGGACATATATTTTCACCCTCAAAACATTGGAGTTCTGGCACACATGCTTTTTCAAGATTGTGGCATGGGCAACATTTTCAAGAGCAGTTGAGTTATGTGGTTTTGTAAAGTGAACTCAGGAGGTCAAACCACTGACTGCTGGGGGATTTCATTGTTTGATTTACTCATGGCCTGTCAGGGCACAATCATGATTTGAGCACAAGGTGAAGGTCAAAGAGCATGAAAGTAAGCCAAAATGACTGACTGGATTAATTCTAATTTAAAAGAAGGTCAAGAAAATGTGTTCTATTGTATTTAAGGCTATTAGCAATTTATTCTCTGACTGTTACACCCGGTACACTTACCAGAGTCAAATACCGCATTGATTTTTTAAGGACATAAGTTTTTAGAAAACTTTTAGTCATAATGGTTTCGATTTCCTGGGTGAAAGAATTTAAAGATTAAACGTTTAGCAGAAGTGAGTTATCTTTTGTTTTTAGTGAAGGATCCACTGCATTGTAGGCAGAGGCTAAAAACCCTATAAATCTGGAAATAACGGCATAAGCAAAATTTTGTAATTTCAAAACTGAATGACGAAAAACAGGGTTTTAGGTCAAACCCAGGGGAAAAACTGGAAGTAACTGTCGTTTAGTCAGTTCTGCCCCTGATACTGGGACATTAAAAACACAGATCCCATGCTAAAATATTAGCATCATTTTAATCAAAACATCATCTAACAGGAACAAAGTGGCAGTATTACGGTCCAATTCCCCATAACGAACTATAAAAACCGGACATGACTCAGGAAGCATATTTTGCAATATGTACTGCAGTAGAGAGAGAAACTCAAAGAGGGGAAACGCACTCAGAGTGGGTGTGCCAATTAATCAGACTCGTTTTACCCTCATGACATCATGTCCTGCCAGGAAAGGAGGCAGGTTTTCCAGCGGATTATTTAAAGCGTGTTTTATCTCAACATCTTGTGTAGTCCCTCTATTGAAGGAAGGCTATAATAATAGCAGGCAACAGACTGATCGGAGATACAGACGGTTATAAATAGGCCGAGAGTCGAGCCCAAACAAATGTGATTTAATAAAATAGAGAGGTTTAACAAGCCATGTAATTGTGATTAGATCAGATCTCGTCGTGGTTCATTTACTGATAAATATATAAAAGATCAAAAGCGGCAAGAAAGTCCGAAAGTGTGCATGTCTCTTTTTCAAATCAATGAAAAATAGTGATCTGATGTCACTTAATATACCTGACAGTGCATTAAAGGGTTAGGGTGCATTAAAGGCAGGGTAGGCGATTTCAGAGTGACTCCCTCCAGAGGCCATAAAGATTTCATTTTTGAGTGAACTATCCCTTTAAACTATTTCAACCGATGTCCTAACATGACATTACAAGCTCATCAGAAGACCTTTATTACATTATATTTTATGATCGTTTGTAATTGCTTACCTCTTCTGGGAAATGGACACTTAAAAGTGAATTAGAAAAATGATCCATCTTTCATTAGAATGAGGGATTGAATATCCTGTAATTAATCTGTCATCTGAATTCACAAGCTCTTCCAAACTTATGGAAATTCATTTTTGTGCAATACTGCCAATTTAGAGGCTGCAAATTCTAGGATGTTATCTACTCTAAGATCCTATTACCAAGTCATCATTTAGTACAGTATGGAAGAGACCCGGCTGACGCATTGGAGGTGCCAACGGTTCCCATGTGGGCCTGTTCCAGCCCTCAGGTTACACCATTAAATATTCACTCTGTACCTTTGCATAATTTACCCTGTGAACATACAGGAGCATGACTCTGCTGAAAAAGAGAAAGAGTCCCTGGAAAGAAAGAGAGAGGAGGAAAAGTCATCAAAAAAGCACTAAAATGAGCAAGCGAGAAAGTGAGAGAAAGAAAAATAATAATAGAAATACTCCCTCATAAATTTAATTTTCCAAATAAATTGCATTTTCTAGACCAGTTGCTGTCAACCGTTGTTGCTTCAGAATCCATATCAACATTTGGCATGAAAAGAAGAATGCTTAGAGTACAAAAGAATAAAAAACATTCTGTAAACCACTGAAAAGTATTAATTCATTGGTTTTATGCTTTTGACAACCTATTTGCCACAGAAAACATAAATGTGGTTGGCACAAACCACGTGCATTCTTGCAGTAAGGTCCATTTTTATTTACGGTGAAAACCTCTTTTTTTATTTAACGGTACCATGGGTGAAAGTTGGCAAAACTGAAAATACTGAAACTTAAACTTTTCTTACTTGAAACTTCTCGGGTAATTCTCTACGTAATCACATTATCTCCGAAGATCGCCGAGTAGGTACGATTGGTCTGTTGGTCTGTCGCCATGGACATTGGTCTGTTGGTCTGTCGCCCTGTACCTTTTTCCATGTGGACAGTTCGCATACAACAGCACATATGCGAGTGACTTGAGCGCTTGAAAATAAAGTCCACTAGGGAGTACGCACGCGCTGGACGCGTCTTTCTGCATACACAACCAAAAGACTTTCAAAACCTTGAAAGGCTTGCACACTTTAGAGTAGAAACAATTTTATTATCATTTTAATTATCATTATATCTTAACGTGTTTGTACCTCTTTTCTTTAGAAGTCAGGACTTATTTCGCCATAATGCGAATTGCAGTTGCTCCTCCTCACTTTTTTCACGCTCAAATGAACCGCAATAAAAGAATAATCACACTAGATCTTGGTTTAATTAAGCCTTCCTCCCAAGTTTGAACACCCTTAGCGTAACGTGCATGATGGTGGTTTGGGTGTATGACATCATGTTCATCGTCTACTTCAGTGGTGCCCACACTTTTTTGGCTTGTGAGCTACTTATAAAATGACGAAGTCAAAGACCAGTACCCTTCTTTGTTATAGCGATGACAGACTGGCTGATGAAGCAAACGCACTTAGAAAATGACAGTGAAATAAAAGTCCACCTCCCACTCAGTATGGAAGTGGCACGTTTTTTACTTCTTTCTTTGTCCAGCTCCCCCATTCATTTTTACACCCTTTCTTAAGGGTAAGGAGGAGGCTTTCTCACTATAGTTTTCCAGCACTTGGTGGCGTTGTGCACATGTGCGGAGACCCATGTGTCAGAAAAGGTCAGAGTTCAGACTGTTAAATCAAGTGACAAATTTCATAGTGAGGACGGATGATGGGTTGACATCTATGTTAATTCCATGTGATCTGCCCACACTACCTTTGCGATTGACCGGTAGATCGTGATCGACGTATTGGGCACCCCCGGTTTACATATTAGTATTTATCTCAGCTTTTGGAAAAGCTGCTTATAATGAGTTTTTATTCATCATGGATCACCTGTTTTTTGGTTCTTGTCAACGTATTATAAAGAGTTTAGCACTTCAGTAGGTCAGATTATTACCATTATCAGTTAATGAAATATGTTCTTTTACTATCTAGTTAAATCCGTAAAACCAAACCTCAGAACAGACCTTTGGCCATGACCAACAATTGGAGGACCATCGTATTAAAAAGTCAAAAAATATATAAATGCACAAATAGAAAGAGGAAGCAGCAACCTCACACTGACATTTTTTTTTTTTTTTACTACATATAAAAGGCGCCAACAGGCAACCACAAACCAGTGATGAGTTCCTTCTGTAAATGCCTTCTAAAACTCAACATTTTTCTATCATCGCTTTTACAGGTTCAACTCCACAGCTCCGGATGAAAGCTGGAATTCCGCCTGGTCTTTACAGGGTCAGAGGCCATAAATTAGAGCCACAATGAACTAACATCTGCTGGGTTTAAACAGAGCTACTAATATTACACTACACAAAGCTACAATGGCCCCTAAAGACTACATTTCATTTCACATTGTGGCAAGAATGAATTCTTAAAATGAACTAAATCCCGGAGGACTGGCTTATTGTTTGAGACAGAAACATGTTATGCCTTGCCGGAGCTTTTCTTACAGACAGAAAAGAGCATGTCATGTGATCTCTTGGCCTTCCACGCTCAAATTCTGGGGCAGCTATAGTCACCAACGCCCCGTGCACATGGCGGCCCCCCGAATCTAACAGATGGTTTTCGTTTAGACTGTGGCCTGCAGAACTAGGAGGCAACCAGCCAGAGAGGTGATTCATGAAGTGGACCTTTCCTCATTACGATAAAAAAACAATGCCTGTGGCATGCGTAAACAAAACTGATGCTCTGAGAGAGGGAGACGACGTACTGTATGAGGCATTTAATCCAATTGAGAACGTCAACGTTTTATAGATACACAGAGCAACTGTGTTGATGTGAACTCTGAAGTGATCCATTACAGGAGAGCATGACATCACTGTAAAAGCAGTGCACATCTTGTAATAGAGAACTTGGTGCCGGCAGCAAGAGCAAAATGACGGAGCGCTTGGGGCATGATAATTGGGCATAAACGATCTGAATGACAGTTCTGCAGGAATGTAATACAACCCAAATGGTTTTAAACGAACAACTGAGGAATGTTCAAACCTCCAGCACTAAAAGTAGGGATGAACTACAGTGAAAGTTTGCCTAAACAGCAACAATATAGCCAGCTTTGCTATATTGCTACAAGCTCTCAGATGCCTTCAGCACTTTGCGGTCCTCCTATTTAAGTCTCTACTTTGGGAAAGTAATGCTAAACTATAGAGTAGAATTTGACTGAGTAGTAAGATGTTGACATTTTTAAGAACAATTTTTAAGAAAAGGGAGATTGACCAGACAGTCAGAAGTCGATATAGGCCTCAGTTTAACAAATACTTTTATATACATTTACACGTTTATTTGAATAAACAGCAAACAGTGGTGTGCACAGGTAGATAAATACTTAATATTTTTGTTTATGTTTAATATGCTCTATGTATACATTTTCGATTTATTACGCAAGAATTTGTGTTGAAGTGAAACGTAACATTTTTATTTAAAAGTAAAACTACTATATGGTTATATTTCACATTGCATATATTTGCAATATATATTTATGGTGTGACTGAGGCAGAATTAATCAATTAAAAATCTGTTCTGTTTATATGTTTTCAGGCATACATTCTGCGCATTGTATCGGTCGAAAAACAATACAGAAAATCCCTAACCACTTCGCGGTTCAAGTTTCGCGGCCTCAGTGGATCACAGATTTTTCAAAAATATTCATCGAAAAATAAAAATTCAACAATACCGCAATATCAGCAGCCGTATTGCGGAAAGCAGCATTGCTTCATCGTGACGCGAGAGAAACTGTTTCCCGGAATGCCAGACAAAGAGAGAAACTCTTTCAGAGGCTTTGTACACACACACACGGGAACTCAGACAGGACACATGATTGGTTCCCTGCGCTAGATCGATGAATGAGAGCACGAGTGGATGTATCCTGTGAGCTGATTGGCTGATCCTACTTTGCAGATTTTCACATATCGCGGGGGGTTCCAGTCCCCATTAACCGCGATAAACAAGGGATCACTGTATTGGTCAATCTCTAGTGAGAAATTTACTGTAGTATTAGGCCAGAAACATTCTAGGTTTGCTGTGGTAATTGAGAGTTACCATGCTATAGTTTTCAGCAGCACATCAATTACAATATCTTCCCACCGTGGTACTGCCACTTTTGTTTTGCTTTTTTTTATTGAAATAACGACCATCCAGTTCAGTTGGACAATGGGCGCTACAATTATAAACCAAAAGAATCAGCTCTCTGAATAAGTTCACTTATCACATGATGAGAGCAAGGAAAGATGACTGACAAGACGATAACGGCGGATTTGGATTTAGGGAATTCTGAGCGTTATTGGTAAATATTTTATCTTGAAAAATACACAGTGTGTGTCGAATTGCGAATTCAAAAGTGAAAAGTGAGCTTGCATTCAAAAGCAATTTTAATAGCAAGCAAAGGCATATTGAAAGTGGCTCCCACAAATTTTTGTTTTGTTTTGTTTAATAATTAACATTACCATTGCAAGTATGACTCGACAGCTGAAAACTCATCTCTTCCATGAGCACTTAACCTCATTTTTTAAAAGATATTCTATGCTTTCACTTTCCTTTAATCCCTCACTTTTCTAGCTTATCCTACTCTAGGAAAAGTCTAAAACTTTTTATTGTGAGCACTTCTTGCGTTCATCTGCCTCTTCACGACAAATCGCTTGCTGTATTCCTCAGTTTTACCGCTAGATGGTTGAAGATCGAGCGCCCCGCACGTGACACTATTATCATGGTGACCAGATACATTGTGAATGAAATTATGCAAAACTACAGTGAAATTGTCAAATTATCAGGTAGTACAATAAAAATAGCTTTTCTGCAAACAGTACCATAAAGAATATTTCATTTCAAGGCAAAAACTAAACGGTAAGGAGGTATCGGTATCAATTTCATTTTCAGTAGCAGAGGTGGAAGAACGCAAGAAGTGCTCTGAGAGTTACAGAATTTCAATTCTCTGTATGTATGTGCTGTATATATTGCAGAATTGACAATAAAGCTGACTTTGACTTTGAGGGTGTTCTTCGTAATATGGCATTATATCACTTATATGAAGCTTGAATGATCAGGAATCGGTATCGGTATAAGCCGATCGGATTTCTTATAATCATGTAGTTGGTATAAGCTGCAAAAATACTGATGAGAGCATCCCTAATGTTATCCCAAATCAAACAAAACAAAGAAAGAAAAAAAAACTCTTTCGCTTTAAAACTTTCTTCTAGCTTTAACGAAGATTAATTAGATTTGAATTAAAGTGGCTATGCAGTGTTATTTTACATCTTATAACATTTTTGTATCTGAATACAGTAGAACCCCGACTTACGAAATTAATCCGTTCCGAGGTTGTATTTATATGTCGGTCAGGCTTTTACATGTTAATTGCCTAATCCGTTCCAAGCCCTACAAAAACACCATATTCAGCATGGGATGAAGCGCATCCCAGCTTCATACTTCTCAATAATCTCCCTTTTCGACTCAATGAAAAGCACCCTCTTCTTCCCTTTGACTTCAGCAACAATCTTCACATCCATGGTTACTGACTAGAAAAAAGTTTATGCTAACAGAAGAGGCTGGTGGGAGCGATGCTGACCAATAGGAGAGCAGGATTGTAAAAAGTGTTCTCCTTCTTACATGGACTATTCCAGCCATCCCTGTCATTCAGTGTGAAATGGACTATTCCAAACTTTCCCTCGGAGTTCAGGAAGTGTCGGGACAGAAGAGAGTTGATGGATGATTAAGGTAAAAGAGATCGGCTGAAGATTGTATATAGTTTATTGAGTGAAATACAGGGAATTAGTGCCAATCGTTGAGGTTTTATCGATCTATGCACCTTTAATAAATACCAGTTTTGGATCATTCCCTGAGTGAGACATCATTGTTCTGACCAGACAAACTGTAGTCTTCATCCAACCCAAACCAAAATCAGCGCGAATATCAAAACAAAACTCGGAAATCGTCGCCTCGCCGAGATTTCATTTTTCGCATCTCGATCATTTTGTCGTAACTCGGACGGAAAAAAAAACAGAAATCTTTTATCGTATGTCGAACTTTTCGTACGTAGAGCGTTTCATAAGTCGGGGTTCTACTGTACTATTGTTAGACCAACTTACCCATCGTATCAATCTATGCATGTAATTAGTGGTGAGAAATATGGCAAAAATATCACCAGAATGTTTTAAACAGGATATCAGAAACCACAATCTTGTCACAGTTCTTTTTCATGTTGTTGGTTAACACCATTTTTCAAGTCACTGACCAGTAAGGCAAACTAATTTCCCTTTTCTTTTTTTATAGCCTTACTAGGTACCAAAATAAAATAGAAAGACATCAAACTTTTATTTGTCTCCTTCGCACACTTCGATCCGATCAGTAACTCAAACGCAATGTGATCCAAACTGTGAGTTTGTAATCCGTTGCTCTCCTACTTAACTCAAGAACTTGAATGCAGTGGCAAGGCCAGCACACGTACTCGTGTTCAGTTATGAATTGCGCGCCAATACACATGTAGTGCAACAAAACTATTTTGGTATGTTTCTGGTCTAAGGTCAACACAGACTCAAAGATTTCAAATACCGAATCAAATTCAATTAGCAAGTGAACAACCAATGGGCCAGTGACAATACGTATTTGGTTATTAACTTCTAGTGACGCAAGTTCGAATGTGGTTACGCTGGAAAGTGTTCTAGCACACAATATATAAACAAACACAAGTACAGGCGCAGGACAAACACAACACTTTCTGGTTTTAGGGCTACTACTTCAATAACTTTAAACAAACTATAAACTAAATATGAAGAAATGTTTCACAACTAACTATCATGGTATTGCGTTCAGGCTGCTAAGTTCATGTCCAAGGGTTTAGCAAATATTCTACTAGTTACCAATATCTTTCTGACAAACCTACATTTCGCATTAGTTACAGATGTGTTGCGCTGATGTCTGCCAGTACAGAGTGTGCAGCAGATGTCAGTGGGCTAACCATTAGTTTGGACTGAAATTAACCCACGCAAATATTTTTCCACTCGCGCTGACTAGAGAAATCATGCCATGTTTACATTTCAGGAAACAGAGACAAAACATCCCAGTGAGTGAGAAAATAAAGACAGAGCAACGTGAACTTGAGTCCAACAGTGACACAAAATGAGACACCCTTACTGTGGAGTCTTGCTCAATTTACTGCAGTGGGCTAACAGTGGAGACAGAAATGCAGCTTGTACAAATCTTTCACCCAACTGTTGTCTTTTCCTGTGTTACGCACGAAGTGCGAATTGTGTGTTATGTGTGTGGGTGTTCTGTTTCTGTTTTCCAGCATTCATTGGACCTCCGGGCGATGACGTCACAGATTGACCAACCAATCCAGATCACTCACCGTCCATAAGAAACCGGTTCGCCTTTGTCTGATCAGCGTTGCACGCTCACTTGCTGTCTGTTTGAAACTTTGTTGTTTTGTGACATTGTGTTTAAACCCCGTGTATGTTGTTCTAATAGTTTGATTACGTCTCATGTCTTTTGGTTGCTTAATGTGTTATTTACCGTTCCTAGTCTTTTTGGTTAATCACTCTGTGTAAACCGGGAAGTGGGGGATAGGTAAGTATGTCGCGACATACATAGTGCACCATGTAGGACATGTTATGATTTTGTATTAGACACATTAGTTTAGTGAGAATGCCATCTTTTGTATGTTTTGTTATTGTTAGTTAGTGTGGTTTAGTTAGGGCGTTTGACGCTGAAGATTATTTCTTTTGGGATTTTCTTTTGGTTGATAGATAGCTTAGTTGATTAAATTCAGTTAGTTGTGTTTTTGTTGTTTATTTCTTTCATTTGGCATATCTCAGTTTTCCCACCCGTTGAGTGATTTATGTCCTTTTCAATTTATGTATTGTTTGTTATCTTTTGTATATATTGTAAATATTCTTTTTGGGCACTTTATTAATTTATACACTGGAAATAAACACAGAAATAGTTATCTTTGTCTTTTGGTTCGTTCCTTATATGTGGTTTACCTATATTAATTTAATACATAGACGTTAACTGTGTGTAGTGTTGCGTTACCGGTTTAACATCTAAAGGGACGTAACATGAAATGGGGGCTCGTCCGGGATAGCTAACGATTTGATCCAGACAGTTATGTAGTTTGTGTATTTATTAAGTTGGTTTGCGCTGTAAGGACGTTAGTGTGCTGTTCTATTAGGACTAGCGGAAGTGGTATAACAGACGTCATGAGCACTTTCGATTTACAGTGGTTTCTTGACAGTCCCACTGTGGATAAACTTGAGAAGTGTAGAAAAGACGATTTATTACAAATTGCCGATCACTACGGGATCTCTGTAGTGAGGCAGGCAGTAAAGAAAGTGATAAAGGATGCTGTTTTTCAACATCTGGTTGATTTTCAGATCTTTGTGTTACCGGAGGCAGATGATGCTGCAGTTGAGTCGTGTTTGAATAAACCTGTCAGGGAGGAGGAGCAGAGCGTGGCTGCCAAGGTGGAAGCGGAGGCTGATATCAAGGCTGCCTTGCCGCCCTTCTACCCGTTTTCCCCATCTTCCAGTGAGGCTGGTGGGGATGCGCGACTTAAAGTCCGACTCCATCGAATGCATATGGATGCACAGGAGCGGGCTGAGACACGCAAAGCGGAAATGGAGCTGCGTCTTCAAATTCGCACGTTAGAGATTGAGGCAGAAAAACAGGTAAAATTGCGACAGCTTGAGTTGGATTCCAGGAGAGGGGTTTCTGACTCGGTTGCGCAATCTAGTCCTGCTGTGAATTCAAGTGTCTCAATAGATGTTTCAACCGCTACTTTTGACATCAGTAAACACATTGCTTTAGTGCCTCATTTCAGAGAGACCGAGGTTGACACTTATTTTACGGCATTTGAGCGTATCGCCTCTGCACTTCGTTGGCCGAAAGAGGTATGGCCTCTGTTGTTACAATGTAAGCTTGTCGGTAAAGCTCAGGAAGTTAGTGCCGCACTACCTTTAGAGGATAGTTTGCAGTATGAGTCGATGAAGAACGCTATTCTTCGTGCTTATGAGCTGGTGCCGGAGGCTTATCGACAGATTTAGAAACCGGAAAAAGACAGTACAACAAACGTTTGTAGAATTTGCCCGTGAGAAGGGAATTCTTTTTGAGAAGTGGTTGACAGCAAGTAAGGTGCAAGATTTTAATTCCTTAAAGGATTTGATGCTTTTAGAGGATTTTAAAGGTTGCTTATCAGAAAGAGTTGTCACTTATTTAAACGAACAAAAAGTCACGTCTTTGTCTGAAGCTGCAGTTTTAGCTGATGAATTTGTTTTGACACACAAAAGTGTATTCGTTCCGACTCGATCTGACAAATTGCTGGTTGCGTCTGCGCCGAAAAATGAGAATCCTCGTGTTAAGGATGGTTTAACACCACCTAAAGAGACACGAGAATGTTTCTATTGTCATAAAACGGGGCATGTGATTGCTGATTGTTTGATTTTAAAACGAAAACAAGGACAACCAAAACCAGTTAGTTTTGTGAGAACTGTGCCCGTGCGTGATGACGACGCGCAGAGAGTTGATGAGTTTGATGAGAGGTTTAAGCCATTTGTGATGAAAGGTTTCTTGTCTGTAGATGGTAGACCTGAGGAGCAAGAGTCAATTCACATTTTGCGAGACACTGGAGCAATTCAGTCATTTATTGTATCTAATGTTCTTCCATTGTCTGAAAAGACATCTTGTGGTTCAAGTGTGTTAATTCAAGGTATTGGAATGGATGTTATAAAAGTGCCACTACATCGTGTACATTTACAATGCGACTTGCTTACAGGATTTGTTAAGGTTGGAGTACGATCTTCCTTCCCTGTGAAAGGGGTTACGTTTATCCTTGGTAATGATTTGGCCGGAGGAAAAGTGTCACCAGTTGTAGAGGTGGTTGACAAACCTGATTGTTTTATTAAGGATGACATTGCTGATCAATTTCATGATGTGTTTCCCGCGAATGTTGTTACACGCGCTCAAAAACGCAGAATAGGGAATGACATTATGATTAACGATTCCTTTATATTGCCACTTTTTGCAGAAGAGAGTTCGTTGCCTGAGGTGCAAGATTCCGACGTGGTGAAAAATGAAAAGATTGACATGGTGGCGACTGATTCCGAATTGCTGACTTTACCCATTACACGTGAGTGCATGATAGCATCTCAGCGAAGTGATCCTTCTTTGGCTAAATGTTTTTCTGCTGTTGAACATCCGAAACTAGTGAAAGACAATAAAGCTGAGTATGTGATTGATAGTGGGTTATTGTTACGTAAGTGGAGACCTGTAACGAGTATGGAAAATGAGTGGGATGTTACCTGTCAAGTAGTAATACCAACTGCATACAGACATAAGGTATTACATTTAGCTCATGATCATAATCTGTCAGCACATCTAGGAGTGACGAAGACCTACGACCGTATTTTGAAACATTTCTTTTGGCCTGGTCTAAAGAAAGATGTGAGTCAGTATTGTCGTACTTGTCATGTGTGTCAGATAACAGGAAAACCAAATCAAAAGATTCCACCTGCTCCATTGATTCCGATTCCAGTCATTGGTGAGCCTTTCGAGCATGTCATGTTGGATTGTGTTGGTCCTCTACCGAAAACAAAATCAGGAAATCAGTTTTTGTTAACTATTATGTGTGTTGCCACCCGATTTGCAGAAGCAATTCCTTTGAGAAAAATTACTTCTGTTGTGATAGTGAAGTCACTGATAAAATTCTTTTCCACATTTGGACTACCGAAAATTGTACAAACCGATCAAGGAACAAACTTTCTCTCTAGATTGTTTAAACAGGTGTTAAAAACTCTAGGGATATCGCACCGAGTTTCTAGTGCGTACCATCCTGAAAGTCAGGGGGCAATTGAGCGTTTTCACCAAACGTTGAAATCAATGCTGCGCAAATATTGCTTGAGTTCTGGTAACGAATGGGACGAAGGCGTTCCGTTAGTTTTATTTGGCATTCGTGAAACGGTTCAAGAATCCCTTGGTTTTAGTCCTGCTGATCTAGTGTTTGGACATACAGTTCGTGGTCCACTTAAAGTGTTGAAAGAAGAAATTCTGAGTGAGCATGTGTCATCTAAGGAAAACATACTGGATTATGTTTGCAAATTTAAGGAGCGCCTGCATAACGCATGCAAGTTTGCAACTGAGTCTCTGGCTGTAGCTCAAAAGGGCATGAAAAAGCTTTTTGACAGAAAGTCTGTTAGTCGCGAAATTAAACCTGGAGATAAAGTCCTGGTACTTCTACCGATTCCTGGTTCTGCTTTGTCCGCTCGTTTTGTGGGTCCATATGTGGTGTCTAAGAAATTGAGCGCGACAAATTATGTACTACATACTCCTGATCGCAAACGGAACTTTCGAGTCTGTCATGTCAACATGTTAAAGTTGTATTGTTCCAGATATTCAGAGGAGAAAACAAAAGAGAACACAGAATCTGCTGCTCTACCTGCTGCCGTTGTTTCAACTTCCTCTGATGGGAATGTTGAAGTGTTATCGCAAGCTGTTGCGGAGTCACTGGCTGAAGATGGTGTTTCTTTTCACAATGCTCAGGTGTGTGCAAGATTTTCTAACTCCGAAGTTTTGAAAACATTGTCCACGTTTTTGATTAATTTATCTGAAACTCAGAAGCAGGATGTTATCAATTTGATTGATGATTTTCCTATGTTGTTCGGTGATGTACCTTCTAAAACGAATGTACTACACCATGACATTCAGATTACCTGTGATTTTCCAATTAAGCAACATGCTTATCGAGTTAATAGTGTGAAACGATCAGTGATGAAAACTGAAGTCGAATACTTGCAGAAACATGGTTTAGCAGAACCCAGTTTTAGTCCATGGAGTTCTCCGTGTCTTCTGGTCCCAAAACCAGATGGAACATTCCGGTTCTGTACGGATTATCGAAAAGTAAATTCTGTTACAGTTCCGGATAGTTATCCTCTACCTCGAATGGAGGATTGTATTGATAATTTGGGTTCTTCGAAATTTGTAACCAAGCTGGACCTTCTTAAGGGTTACTGGCAAGTTCCCCTTACTCCAGAGGCTGCAAAGATATCTGCATTTGTCACTCCTGATAACTTTTTACAATATAAGGTTATGGCGTTTGGGATGCGCAATGCTCCAGCAACATTTCAGCGCCTGATTAATATTGTGTTATCGGGTGTAGTAAATTGTAATGCTTATCTCGATGATCTGGTGATCTATTCCTCTGACTGGTCTGAACATGTGTCTCTCTTAAGAACAGTGTTTGAACGTTTAGCCAGTGCATCCTTAACTGTAAATCTGGCAAAGTGCGAATTTGGTAAGGCCACAATTACATACTTGGGCAAAGTAGTTGGTCAAGGTCAAGTCCGTCCGGTAGATGCAAAGGTTTCTGCTATTGCTGAGTTTCCTGTGCCTACCACACGACGGGAATTACGCCGCTTTTTAGGTATGGCGGGGTACTATCGGAGTTTTTGCCGAAATTTTTCCACCATTGTACACCCCCTTACTAGTTTGTTGAGTCCTGCCAATGATTTTGTCTGGTCTGATTCTTGCCAGAATGCATTTGAGAGCATTAAGATCTTGTTAAGCAGTGCACCTGTCCTGGCTGCTCCTGATTTCAAACGGTCATTTAAGTTAGAAGTGGACGCGAGTGCCTTGGGCACTGGCGCTGTATTACTTCAAGAAGATGTTTTTGGTCTCGACCATCCTATTTGTTATTTTTCCCGAAAATTTAACAAACATCAGCTCAATTACTCGACCATAGAGAAGGAAGCCTTAGGTCTTCTTTTAGCTTTGCAATTTTTTGAGGTTTATGTTGGATCGTCTGTGTTACCTGTGACTGTGTATACTGATCACAACCCATTGGTGTTTCTGTCAAGAATGTATAACCATAATCAGAGACTTATGCGTTGGGCATTAATTGTGCAAAACTATAACTTGATCATCAAACACAAAAAAGGGTCTGAAAACGTTGTGGCAGATGCATTGTCTAGAGCAGGGGTCGGGAACCTTTTTGCCTGAGAGAGCCATATACCCACATTTTTATTGAACATGAAGCTGTGTAGAGCCATAGTACTGTCGATCGACGATTTGTCGACGGGGGGGGGGGGGGGGGAGGTCATGCGATCTGCCTGTCTCTTCCAAACGCGGAAGTAGCGGAGCGATCGATCTGTCGACGGGGGGGGGGGGGGGGGGGGGGGGGGGGGGAGGTCACGCGATCTGCCTGTCTCTTCCAAACGCGGAAGTAGCGGAGCGATCGATCTGTCGACGGGGGGGGGGGAGGTCACGCGATCTGCCTGTCTCTTCCAAACGCGGAAGTAGCGGAGCGATCGATCTGTCGTTGGGGTGGTGCGCCGGCGCGATCTGCCTGTCCTCCGAACGCGGAAGTGGCGGCGCGATCGATCTGTCGACGGGGGGCGGCGGCGTCAAAAGAGCCATATGCAGTCATCAAAAGAGCCATATATGGCTCGCGAGCCATAGGTTCCCGACCCCTGGTCTAGAGCATAGAGTAGTTAGTGAAATATTGTCTGCTTTAGACTTTATGGGGGGGAGTGTTACGCACGAAGTGCGAATTGTGTGTTATGTGTGTGGGTGTTCTGTTTCTGTTTTCCAGCATTCATTGGACCTCCGGGCGATGACGTCACAGATTGACCAACCAATCCAGATCACTCACCGTCCATAAGAAACCGGTTCGCCTTTGTCTGATCAGCGTTGCACGCTCACTTGCTGTCTGTTTGAAACTTTGTTGTTTTGTGACATTGTGTTTAAACCCCGTGTATGTTGTTCTAATAGTTTGATTACGTCTCATGTCTTTTGGTTGCTTAATGTGTTATTTACCGTTCCTAGTCTTTTTGGTTAATCACTCTGTGTAAACCGGGAAGTGGGGGATAGGTAAGTATGTCGCGACATACATAGTGCACCATGTAGGACATGTTATGATTTTGTATTAGACACATTAGTTTAGTGAGAATGCCATCTTTTGTATGTTTTGTTATTGTTAGTTAGTGTGGTTTAGTTAGGGCGTTTGACGCTGAAGATTATTTCTTTTGGGATTTTCTTTTGGTTGATAGATAGCTTAGTTGATTAAATTCAGTTAGTTGTGTTTTTGTTGTTTATTTCTTTCATTTGGCATATCTCAGTTTTCCCACCCGTTGAGTGATTTATGTCCTTTTCAATTTATGTATTGTTTGTTATCTTTTGTATATATTGTAAATATTCTTTTTGGGCACTTTATTAATTTATACACTGGAAATAAACACAGAAATAGTTATCTTTGTCTTTTGGTTCGTTCCTTATATGTGGTTTACCTATATTAATTTAATACATAGACGTTAACTGTGTGTAGTGTTGCGTTACCGGTTTAACATCTAAAGGGACGTAACATCCTGTAACCTTTTGACACGATCAGAATGGACAAAGATGGTGTGAGGCTGAGAGGCCTCCTGTAGTGCATGAATGTCTGTGCTGATTAGTGTCCAGCCACTTTGCACCCACACATCATGAATTGGATGTCATGTGACCTGACTGAGTGTGTGCGCGCGCATGTTTATATTCCATAAAGAGAGGCCGTGAGTCATTCGACTAAGTCTGTCTGCTCTGACTGAAAACATTAGGACACTGTGTATAATGTTACACCAAGATGCGGTAAGGCAGGCTTAATCTGGATGAGAAGCGGATCTTTGGCTGCCAGATATCGCCTATATACTCCTCCACACACCCACTCTCTCCTTTTCCTCTCACTCGTTTTCTCTCAAATTCTGTTTGCCACATTCACACTGTGACTAAAGCCAGATGTCACTCCTCTTTTGAATGCTATAGATTTATACTGTGTTTACAGCTAAAGTTGTCCACTCTAGACACAACAACACAACCGTTGCAAAAACATTTGTCCTTTGTGTCATAAGTAGCGCAAGCACTTGAAGTACATGAGCTTTCCTGTAGCTCAACCTACAATGCTAATGTCATGGGTTCAATTCACATGGAAAGCAAGAACTGATTAGAATGTCAATGTGTTCCTTAAATGCAATGCAAGTCGCTTTGGATAAAAGCGTCTGCCAAATGTTAAATGTTAATGTAATATAAGAAATAGAACAGGGCGTCGGTTTACCGTCGGTAATTTGTCGTGTTGTGTCACGCCACATCCAGTGTCGACAGAATCACTCATTATAATGGGTTCAATTTGCTTTTCATGTCACACACCTCACGTCTGGTGCAAGTCAGATTAGACAGCATATTCAATTTAACACGGATGAAAATAAGGCTGAGAGGACGAATGGACTTATAGTCTTTACAAATGGTACATACTAAATAAAGGTCCTAGATCCCATAATTTTCACAGCACAACTTTCAAAAATGTTATGGAGGGGTTTTTTTTTCGTTAGATGAAAACAGTACAATCCATAGAACCCACACAGCCTTGTATTTATTGCAGTCAAAAATGAAATATGGCACTATTCAGGGACATATTTCATCCTAGCAACGGGGGTGAGCTGTTGTTTGACCCAGCACTTTTCAAAGGTGCTCTTAAATGCTGATCATTTACTGTAAACTACAGCTAGAACTACCTGAAAAGCATTGTTTATTTTGTTTTGTATCGATTTTATATTTGAGCTATTTGTAATTGGATTATTTGTCCTTATTTTATTACTAACTGTTTGTCTTTAATAATGTTTTAAATGTACATTAGACTAGTATTTTTTGTTGTAGTATCAAAATTGTAAGATTTCACCGGTATCTAAAAATTTGAACCTCTGACGCAACCAAGCCAGCAGAAAAATATTCTTAGCATTGAAACGATAAAGTATGATATAGCAATAGAATAAACAGTGAAATGTACAATAGGTTTTAAAAGGCATAATTAAGCATGGAAATAACTGAAGGAAATATACATTTGTTAAACAAATTAAACCAACAAAAATCATTCATATTCTTTCTGCTTCTCTACTTAATATATTTTTTAAAGTTACAAATGCAGTGAAAATACAGGGTTTTTTGGGGGGTTTTTTTAAGTATCAGTATCGGACTAGTTATAGATTTTAAATAGTTAAAAAATATATATATATATATATATATTATAATTTATAAGTTAACATTAACCGAAAATAAATGCTTTGAAAGATATTTATTAATTCATGATACCGAATTTAAAATGTAAAGGTGTTACATGAGCAAATGGTAACACACGCAACCTTGTTGTAAAGCTTTAGGAAATCACAAAACAATAATCCCCAAAATACACCGCAAAATCGTTCAATTTTGTCCCAGATCTGTTGCCACACTTGGTATTAATTTCTCTTCCCCATTCTGTACAAACACAGTTTGGTTATGAGTGATCGACAGGAGTTCTACAGAATCACCCAGGAAATGACAAAAACACATATTAAATTTGCAAAGTGTGTACGGAAAGTTCCATCTTTCTTTTGGACATCTTAAATCTGTTGAAAAATTCTGGATGTTAATGCAAATTATTACATGGCTTTCTGAACCGTTTAATTCTGATTAGTCAGACTCAGTCGTGAGACTCCAAGGTTAGTTATTTCCTGATAATGATCAGGTATTTGAGGCCAGCGCATCTTTCATGTCTCTTGTATTACACCGTGGATACTCCCTCTCGTTTCATTCAAACACAGTTGGAATCTTACACCTAAAATATCAAATGTATAGTCATATGGAAACAGATGACTGCAGTATTAATAATAGGCCTACATTAATATCGTCAGTGTTTTTCTTGTTGCTAGAATGACTGTGCGCTGCAATAAGGGTTGCACGGATCATGATTTTTCATTGCCAACTCTGATTGCAGATTTAACAAATGCATCGATTCTAATACTGGTTGCCAATTTTTAGAAAAACAAACACAAATATATATACATGTAATGACATGAAATCAGTGGCAACCAAGTCAAGACACCATTATTTTGATAGTGATTTATTCAATACAAATGGTTTCAAAACAGCTTTAAATGATCAACAAAAAAATAATGATGACGCAAAGCATTACATTCAGCTGTAATTTTATTTCTCAGAGGGTTGTCATCAACTTAATGAATCTGCCAGAACTTAAATACCAGTGCAACCCTAAAAGCTACATAATGTACTTTTAATACGGCAGATTTATTCAAAAATACATAAATATACTCTAATATATTGTGCAGCTCTACCGTTGTGTATGAAGGAGCTCCCTGAACCCTGCTTTCGCCTCAGGAGAGCAGATGAGATGAAAGAGACAGTGTGATCCGCAAAATATTGGTGACATTCACAAATTTTATGTAAACACAATGGGCAATGTATCGTCTCAACAAAAAAAGTCAAATATATTAATTGATTATCATGACAGGCCTTACAATCGGCTGTTTTTAAACAATTGGCCAATGTCGGCAGACACATCTGTGCATTCCTAGTGTGCATTTCTAACATTCTAGGAGCATTGCTAACCCCCGTTGTGTCAACACATATCCATCAGTCCCTTTGAATACGTCCTGCATTTGTTTTTATGTTTCTGTTGTTTTCCCTCTCTGCCCTGCAGTCGGTTGGCTCTGGGTTTGATGGCACTGAATAGATCATTGCCGTGAGGACTGTGTTGCATAATAGAGCAAAGCATCAGATCAAGCTGGAAGCTTTCAGCACAACATCCCTCCCTCCCTCCCTCCTTGCATCTGTAACATCAGCACACTAAATGGACGCACACCACATACATACACAGCCAGAGATGCGATAAGCACCACAGCAGACTCCAAATGCATCATAGCACTTGACACACAATCGCCTCAATGAATGATAAGATGGCAATGTGTGCAAAATAAACAACGTTTGATGTTGTCATTAATATAGTTCATTGAAGAATACATACAGAACAGATCATGACAGAATACTCATTTTGGGTAACCCATTTCTTTAAGCTAAACATTGGGTTACAAATGAACTGTGAAACATGACAGCTTTGGCCTGACAGTGTGTTGCATTAAATAGAACATGGCGATTCTATCCTTTTCACACAACGCCATTGATTGTTTAGAGAAGACATGCATATCAAAAAACACATGGGATATTGGACACACACACACACACACACACACACACACCCTCCAAAACAAAAAAAACAAAGCTCTTAAATAACATGACTAACTCTAACTTGCAGCTTGGATTCATCTGGAATTTCTTCTCAAAATTAAGGGCTTGGGATACACATTGATCCAGTGACTTTAACAAGTCATTGCATTTTAAATGCAAGATAAGAATGCAGACATATCTCAATCTATCGAAACATCTTATCCAATTTTTCACATTTACAACCTTGGTTCTTCGGATTTTGACACCTAAAGTCTGCTTTCAAAGAAAGTGTGCATTTTGAGTCCACTGCAGGATTTCTACTGGGTCAAAAATGTTCTTCGGTGGTGACAGACAAACACGGTCATGCACACATCCAGCACATGTGAACTGCGGACCCAGTACCGGAAATAAATCCACAATAGATGCAAAGAAACAGTGTGTAATATTACCTCATCCTGTTAAGTCATTAAATAAAACAATCACTGTCAGTGATCATCACCATCATAAAACAATTGAATAGACTCAAAAATATGTTCATTTATATGTAAAACTGATTTGAAAAGTAATAAAATAAACAACAAAGTAACATTACAGAAAGAGTTGAAGGTCTGTTATTTTGCATTTAAAAAAAATTATAATTCCTCAGGCTTGTACTACAAGTGTAATGTTTGAAACTTTGTATTGTAAGCACTCTTGTGTACTTTTGCATCTTCAATCAAAGCGATTTTCTGTATTCCTCAAATTCCCCAAGCAGTCAATTACAACACGATGAGCAAAATTTGATAGGCAAGTAGTTTTTGGTGTCATAACCTTATCTATTTGAGGTTACATTGACCAAAAACAACCAAAAAAAGGCCTATTTTATTTCTTTGTGTGGAGGGGACAGTAAAAATTGTAGCAGGACAAGTACAAATCTTAATCTACTGGTACTGCAGAATTGCAGGTTTGAATAAACAAATAAAATCAAATAAGCATAGTGGGACAAAGATTCATTTTGACAGTCGGCACAATATTTTCAATGCTTTATGCTGTTGAAGATGGCCATCTCTACTTACTTTAAAAGGGAAGTGGTAATTAAAGTGATATTACACCACTCTCAGTTTATCAGCTTCCTGTCTTCCACATACATGAAAAAGTGGAACAATTGCATGCTGCAAAACGTTATAAAGATGCCATGAAGCTTCCAGTGTGACGTATTGACACCTTATCCACCTTCTTAAAACCCATATATATGGTCATGGTTTTAGATGGGTTACATCACCCAAATCATGTCTAGAACATCTAGTTAAATAGGCAGAATGCCTTTTGCTTTCGGAGCAGGCACTGAAAGGAATCTTAGCACAGATAAGACTGATTCAATAGGCCAAACAAACACACATAACTATACAGAAGCAATCTGAAAAGGCTAAAGATAAGAATCCAAGTCAACTTTTCCCTTCTTTTAAATAACAGTATGTCACAAAATGAGGACATCTTATGAAAAGGAAGCAGCTCCCAAACCCTGACAAAACCCTGTGCCAACGTGTATTTTAAAGTGATGGACAAACACATGCTCTCAAGGGCCTTTTACCAAGAATTCAAATCAACCATTTTATATATCAGTTGTTATGAATTACAAAAACATCCATATCCATCCAAGATATGACTCTCAAAGCTGGCATAGACTTCCAACTGTTGTACACCCAATGAATCATCAGAGGAATCAGGAGCCAGACCAGCTGGCTGAATAAAACTGCAGCCCACACTGCAGACTGTTGCTCACTGCCTCTCAGATTTCATATGCACTGAAAAGATGCAACATA
Source organism: Rhodeus uyekii (assembly GCA_037043235.1). Taxonomy (NCBI): domain Eukaryota; kingdom Metazoa; phylum Chordata; class Actinopteri; order Cypriniformes; family Acheilognathidae; genus Rhodeus; species Rhodeus uyekii. The sequence goes on from JAWRVZ010000078.1 coordinate 2,186,817, forward strand.
CAAAAAGAGATTCAATGAACTAAAGCAAAACAGCCATGTAAACAAATATGATTCGCCAATGTAAAGTGATACATGTGCAAATGCAAAGCACCAATTAAAAAAGTACTAATATAAACGAACCCAATCCTCCAATAGAAACAGATGCAATAATTATTAAAGTAAAAACCTCCAATGTGTTAATGCAATGCAACAATATACACAAACGCACTAACTCAATGCAATGCACAAAACTAAATGTGATAAACCACACACATACAGTGTACAATCTACACTACACATTATAAACAGATTCAAGAGTAAGGAAGGAGGTGCAATGCGCTGATGCAAAGCAACACAGTAAACGGATGCAATGGACAAACTCAAAATAGTAAAGTTATCAAATGCAATACACTGATGTAAACAGATGTTAATAAAGAAAGCTGCAAAACATTAATGCACGTGCAGGAAAAAGATGCAACAGAGAAAAGCAAGGCGCAATGAACAGATGAAAAAGACAACTGTAAACAGATGCATTGGACAAACTCAAAATAGCAAAGTTATCAAATGCAATGCACTGATATAAACAGATGTTAATAAAGAAAGCTGCAAAACATTAATGCACGTGCTGGATAAAGATGCAAGATGTAATGGAAAAATGTAAACAGCAATGCAGTAATGCACTACCATCACTGCATCACTGTTAAGAGGTGCAATGCATGAGTGAATAAATGCAATGCACGAACATAAATAGATCTAATGCGAGGTATACATGTACAGAGGCGGTGATGTAAACAGATGCGAGGCACCGGTGTCAGTCTTACCTCCTCTAACACGCTGACCGTGTTCCTGCAGCTCTGCAAGCGGGTGGTGAAGCTGGATGTAGTGGGAGAGTTGTAATCCTCTGTTGTTTCCGACAGAAACTCCGACACCGCTATTTGATCTGGCATCCTAAAAGCGTGGGTTCGTCCAGAGAATAGATAGAAATGCGCGTTCACGCGACCGAAATCATTAAAAGAAGAAAAAGCAAATGAACTTCCGAGGCCGTAGAGATGTTGAGCTAACGGTGCGCGAGACTCCCGGCACGCGCTGCGCGACTCTGCCTCCACAAAACTCAACGACCTGTTATTTCAGGGGGTTCAGCCGTTCCCCCTCGGGAGGGACTGGGACAGCACGCTGTTTCACCCTTCACCCCCTCGGAGTTGAGCGGAGTTGTTTAGTTGCGATTCCAACAGCACGCGCCGTGAAATGATGCGCCCACAACGTGATGTTTACGACCAGCAACGCGAGCGTCTCAGCGTCGAGTGAAACAGCCGCGCATGGGAGTCTGTGAACGCGCTCATGCTCCGCTGTGTGTGAAGCGCCTGCTCTTTCCCCGCACTCAGATAGTGTGAAATGCGCAACGCGGAGTGTGTGTGACATCCGCGCGTACACACACGCGCGCGCTCTGCACTGCTCTACATTCACGCGCGCGCGCACCCGCCCACCCTCTGCGCATGTCTCTCCTCTCCTCTCTGAACCCACTCGCACTGCCTCCGTCCTGCTAACTATCTGTACAGTTATAAAAGTGTTTCTCACATAGCTAGACGTTTGATAAAAATCACTAGGGGTTAAGACAGGTTTATACATCCTCAAAGGTGACATTGTACAAAAAGAGTCTAAGTAAGGCATTTATTTGCTTTTTAAATGGCAGTAACTATTGTTTTATGTTTAATATATCGTAATACACTAAAGGTAATTGGAATCCTGAAAGGGATCTACATTAATATAGTGTGACAATGACTTTCATACTTCATACTTTTTCTGCATATACAACCTGTGACACTATTACAGCAACTACAATCAATTCATTGAAAGTAAATGTTCAAAATGTCCAGTCAAAGTGAAACAGCCCCCTCTGTTTACTCTATACCACAATGAGATGTGAAAGTGTCATTGTTTTATAGAAAATAGCTTTGATATCCCTGTAAAACTGTATTGGCTTACAGTATCTTACTGTGCGAAATGACTGATGCATTACTGTAGCATCATGCCATTTTTCAGTATGTATTTTAAAATGGAAGACAGACTGCATCAGTAGCAGTTTTGTAATAAATCGTCAATTTGAGCTTATGTGTGTTTATTGTTAATGTAACAAGTGCGACTTCTACAGGTCAAATTGGGAAATGCATGTAAAGTTGACTCGATGCGTTGTATTTATTGCACATCCTTGTGAAAAATAGACAATTATAATACATTTAAACGATACCTTTTTATCAATAAATGTAGCTAAGACATTGTCAGGTTTATATAAAAGCAGAACTTACCGGTTCCATATTGGTTCCTTCGAGGAAAAACTCAGACGAGAGGTTGATGATCTCATGACTTCAGCTTGTAGCTTTAATGGGGAAAAATAACGATCATATGATATGAGCTCTTTCTCAACATATCTATCTTTACGTACATTCCCAGCCGTATAGGCCATATTCATTTAATTCTAAAGCAAAACAATCCAACTTTACCCACTCAAGTTCTTCTTCAGAATGAATAAAGAAAACCAATTATAATTTTCATAATTTGCTTTATGCTCAAGATTTTTGTACTTAAAATATTCTTAATATAGTAACAAACTTAATTTATGATGACTCTGCATACAAGCAATAGCTTGCAGAGATTTTCAAAGACACGTAAAGTACAACAATATATGCAACCCTAGAAATACACAGAAATAATAAATATGCTATAGTACTCACCAAGATTAATGCCTGAGTCTCGCTGCCATTCTCTCTTTAGTGAATTTAGTGGGTGTTGGGATACTGTCTGCCCATGGGTCCCTTCCCTACTCCAAGAGGAAGGGAGAAGCGACCATGTGTGCTGAAAAATAGCTTGTTACAATGGCTACAGGATCCAGAACCTAATGACTCAGGAACTACGGAAATCCAGGAGACCTGGGACAGGAAATGTGAGATCTGTGTAAACATGTGCCTGCTCAAGTGAAGTACCCTCAAGCTCAGACAAAGTGATATACCACACATGGCTGTGCTGGATGGGGAGCTCAGGGTCACACTTGACTCAATGTAGAATAACAGTTCTGGAGTCAGTATGTTTTCAGTATTTCAGGTTAGGTTATGCACTTAATACAGAACTGCATTTGTACCAGTAGATTTTTATATTATACTACTTATGACCAGTTGCATGGACCTTGAGGATTTCGTTCTTTCATGAAAATAAATCCCACTGTGATTCATTGCATGTCACAATTAGTACCTATTTTGTTCTGTTCTCAAATTTAGTCACTCAACTACACTGGTATTTTGTGTATCTTCCAATCTATAGCGGTTATGTGTCATTTTCCTGTTTTTAGTTTTTCAGAGGGTTACTATTTCTTTAAAAAGGGAAACACAGTGATTCCAGCCAAAAGACTTATTTATAAAGCCAAGATAACACATTGTCATCTAAAGAGGAACTGCTGAGGCTAAGGGGTTTCTGGAGCCTGTAATTTTCCGACAGTTTTATTGGGAAGCACCATAGTTAAAAGTAAATTTTTTGTCTGTGCTGACTCAGACGGGACAGGGGTCTAGGTGGGGAACTGGAGGTCATAGGAGGTTGAACCTGGATATTTTCTCAGAGCTTGGCAGTTGTGCGACTAGGCAACTATTCACCAAATAAATAAATAAAAAGACATGGTCATTAAAATATAGATTTGAGTTGAACATATTTTAGAATTTTACCTGTAGTTAGTACCTATTTGTTTACGATTAAAAAGATTTTTAAAAAGATTTTTAAAAATGTATTTAGCGAGTGAACAAAATTTCATGAGAGATTTTGAATGAATGCAGTTTCTTGGAGAAACAACATTCAAGAGAGCGTTTTGCAAGCAAAATCAGTTTCACTGAGATCTGAAAACATTTCATATTGTTCCATCACCATGACTCAAATTTGCTTATTGTCAGAGGTCTCTGTTGATACCTGCCTATAGATCATCAAAATCTTCTAACCGAACACACATGGGCCTTGTAACAATCCCAGTCTTTTGGGAATACTTGAATTCCTCTCGTGAACTACTAAACAGCTTCACAGAGTTTTCCAGATATGGAATGTCCACTCAAATATCTGGGCTACAAGAAAAAAATATATGCTGTAATGATGAAGGTATCGTGTAATACTTATCCAGTGCTCTGTAGAGAACCACAGTATGAGATCTTATGGAAAGACAATAAACTAATAATTCACATAATTTATTAATATAATATTTAAGGTGCGAGCAACAGGGCAACAACTTGATCTGATACCTTGTCCTTAGCTAAACAACTAGAGGTCTGGACTCCTATCCACTCATCCATGATGTTCACAATAAATTACAGAACACTGGTAGCATCAAACAATGCTGAGATTGTGGCTAATCAATACACTGCAGTGAGTTATGAGTAGAGTGCTCTGCATTGATTGTAATATACCGGAGATCTACAGTGGATTGGAAAATATTTCTGTAATTTTAGATGTCCTAATGGACTATAGATTGGTTCTTTTGCTCTATAGCTCTAGTTAATAACTGATATTTGTTTACAGCGTATGACCACTGTCACAATACACAGTCTGAAGTGAAGTCTGACACAGACTGAGGATTTTGTCCTCTTTACATCAAGTCACATTTATTTATATAGCGCTTTTTACAGTTCAGATTGTTTCAAAGCAGCTTTACAGTTGTCACAGGAAAACAATAAAAACTAAGTTTGTTTTGGCTGAACAGCAGCTCTAAAAGAGCAGGTGAATCAATACAATTGAAGAATATGAGGTGTTACGTGTCCCCAATTAAGCACGCCATAGGCGACAGCGGCAAGGAACCAAAACTCCGGCAGGTGACGTAATGAATGAAGAACAGAATGGAGAAAAAACCTTGGGAGAAACCAGGCTCAGTCGGGGGACCAGTTCTCCTCTGGCCAACAGCCAAACAGTGCATAGTTATTATATTGACAACATTTCAAGTCCAGTATTAAGTCCAGTTTGGTCCGGTTGGAGATGGGTTCATGATCGTCACAAGGGAGGGTTTAGTAGAGTCACGGTCTCTGCAGACACTTCAGGGCAGTGCTGTGCTCGTGTCCAGGTGCAGGTCTTTCATCTGATCTGGATACGGCCCGGATCCAGCTGACCACGGTAACCTCGGAATAAACAGAGACCAATATCAGCGTAGATGCCATTCTTCTTCTGATGTATCAAGTACGTTAGGTGTTATGGGAATGTTCCCGGTTCCGGCTGACCTAAATTATGCAGCCTAACAATCATTTGACATGATTTGGATTAAAAAATTATTTATAATGTGTTATGTGTATGCCAGGTTGAAGAGATGTGTTTTTAGTCTAGATTTATTATTATTTATTATTTTGTGTTCTGTATCTATTACCATCGTTCTTAACCACTTTAATGCTGAAAATGATATTCAGATAAATGAAGAATAAAATGCTATTAATAATCAGAAGTCCTTTCAATGATTATGGATCATGATGCTAAAACCCTGACAACATTGTGATAACTTATGTCACCATCCTGTGGTTACAAGCGGTATGTGGCATGAGTATTAAAAGACAGGCGCGCGTGCGCACACGCACACACACACACACACACACACACACACACACACACACACACACACACACACACACACACACACACACACACACACACACACACACACACACACACAATGAAATATTGAATTTGAAAATATTTATTTATATGCATTATATATGCGACAACAATGGAAACCAAAATCATGGGTTCGATATCACATAAAAAAAAAAAAAAAATAAACATGATTGTCAAAGATATGAGGGGACTTGATCCTTCAAATGACACATTGCCTTTCAGAGGTTTCTTTACACTGTATTAGGAGGGTATTTATGTTGGACTTTGCTTACTATTTATTTGCACTGTTGGGTCGAATTTATGTGGCACAAATGGTACGTGATTCTCTAAAATGGTGTTTGTGTTTTAATTCTGGCATGCATTTTTTTATTTTTAGAAAAATTATTTAATAAAAGTTTAAAATACAAATGGTAATAATCGTTAGCTGCTGCTCTAGAGCAGATGCTGGTCCTGCTGCTGGGTTCTCGCCCTTCTTCATCCCTATCGCCTGTCTCCCAGGATCTCCTTCATGCTCTTGAAATTGTGCTGGGAGAAACACCAAACCCTCCTTGATACAACACGTATGTATGTGTCATCCTGCAGGAGCAAGATGATTTTTTCAACCTGATTGGGTCGCAGGTACTCAGACAGTGACAAGAAATTGTCTATGGCCACCACCTATAAAACAGATTGAAATCCCTGAAGTTTAACTGACTTGGTGTTATACTGTGATTATTAAGTGTTCCCTTAATTTTCTGAGCAGCATATATATATACACACACAGTATATATGTGTGTGTGTGAGAACACACTCAACACATTAAGGGAACACTCCTCCTTCACCAAAGCCCAACAGCTGACAACTTTGCCACATTCTTCTTAAACAAATTGTCTTTTAAAAAAGTCTCCAACTTTCTTGCACTAAACATCAACAACCTCTTAGACAATAACCAGCTTGCTCTCAGTTACTGAATATCTGAAACTGGCAAAAGCAGATGCCAAATCCCCAGCACTCATCTTCTTTTGACAAACTTCCAGTTTCATCTTCACACTAAAAACTATGAATTTTAAAAAGCTCTTACAGGTAAAAGTGAACCCAACTGCAATAGGAGAACATATTTTTATTATTATTATTAAAAACAAAACAAAAGAGTAAGAATATGAATGCAAAACAATAATAATTTCATTTGAATAATTTGGTTAAACCGACCCCAACTTGAACCATAAAGCATTTGACTTCAGGGAATCATTACATAAATTACTGAAAGACTTTATGAAAAAAAGCCCATGATAAAATAAAAATAATTTAAAACAAGGTCACACATACATCAGGGAAGGAATTTATGACTTTCAGAAATGTCAACATATCTATAAAGGAATGTTTTCATGTAAATTAACAGAACTCTATTAACAGAACTCACTCAAGTTCCATAAGAACTCAAATATTCCTAAATGAAAACAGTGATGATATTCAGAGTATTTATAACAAGACTGTTAAGCAGCATCGGCTTCAGAAGGAAACCATTTGTAACAACTTTCACTACACAGAATATAATAGGAAAAAAATCATTTAAAAAGAAAAGAAAATAATCACAGCAATCCTAAAACAATCAGTAACTTCAAGAGAACGAAAACATTTCACATAGTAAAACAAATAATAAAACAGCAATAATGATTTCAGAATATTATTAGAAAACATTTATCAATGTTCTTTAGATCAGGATAGGTATCTGAAACGCCTACAACAGCAACTAACCACGATGTGAAATAAAGTGAAGAATTTGACCAATAAAAACAAATCAATAACTGTCACCAATCTAACTAACCCACATACAGTGATCCCTCGTTTATCGCGGTTAATGTGGACTGGAACCCGCCGCCGATAGGGGAAAATCCACAAAGTAGGATTGACCGCCCCCAGAAATTTCCGTATATGTGTGTGTAGGTACCAGAATGTTTAAAATATGTATACTTATACTTTAAATATATTTTAATAAAAAAAATTAATTATAAAACCTTAATATTATACATTTAATCTCTCTCTCTCATACGATATGTATTATGGTGCTCTACACTCATCAATGACAGTAGTATCTTGAGACTCCAGTAATGACGATGATGACAGACCTGTGCAGTTCGATGAATGTGATGATAATGATGGTGTTACTGCACTGGTATAATGAGGCCTTTAAATCAGTTCGGGAAGCGCCTCATCATCAGATATCGCAGATATAGGCTCCCACTCCACTCGTGCTCTCATTCATCGATCTCGTTCCGGGAACCAATCACGTGTCTTGTCTGAGTGTCCGTGGGTGTGTACAAAGCCTCTGAGAGAGTTTCTCTCTTTGTCTGGCATCCTGGGAAACATCCCGGGTTTCTCTCACATCACGATGAAGCAACGCTGCTTTCCACAATATGGCTGCCGATATGGCGGTATTTTAGAATTTTTTCGATTAATATTTTTTTAAACCCGCGATGCACTGAGGCCACGAAACTTGAACCACGAAGCGGTGAGGGATTACTGTATTATTATAATGACTATGACAAACTCCAGTCTCTGAAAATGGTATTAGTGGATAAGTTAAAGCATTTAAAAGCTATTAAATCATTAGTGCAAATAATTCACAAGTGAGGAGTGTTTCTGTTCTACTAATGACATCATTACTGTACCTACATTTTCTCTGCTTCAGATTTATTAGTTTAAAAAACTATAGGTGATTGAGTCAGTGTGTAACAATAGCTGTAATATGTTTTTAATCAGAATTGTATTCATGAGTTACTTACATAAATTAGATTTTGATGATATTGATGTTTGTTCTGTGTCTTAATCATTACATATTTTAAGTTAAGAAGAATAAGTCACAGGGATATTGGTTTACTGTACATTCTACAACCTGAAGCTGCTCGGTCAGGATGGAAGACAAATGGGTATTTTGAATAATAACTTAGGGAATATTAAGAGCAATGGTTGATTGAGGTAATGAACACAGCAGTTCTGGAATGTTTCGCACAGCATCAGTCACTCAATCCTTCATCCAAACCTGCAGAGACGGGAAAACAAAGAAACCACATCACACAAATGCAACAAAACAAAAAAAGTTACAGTACTGGATCAATTTTCAACAGTGTAACAAACAAAAGCATGACGTTATGACATGATGCAAGCAGAAATGAAACTTAGAACAAAAGTTCAAGAGTAAACAGTGGATGCAATAAGAAATCCTTCAAATCCACCTGTATGATGAGTGCTATGGTATATAATATGTGATCTGAACTCACTCTGTGGAGAGTCCACGTCCATGGCCCGCAGAGAGTTGCAGGAGCCGTTCTGTTTGGGTCTAGCGCCGAGCTCCCTGTTCTCTTTCACTGAATGCGTCTTCAGACTCGGAGTTTGACTTTGTGTTTTAGCTTCATCTTCCTTCAGGATGAAGTAACCACCTTCTTCAGCTACAATCTTCTCAACCTTCTCCATCAGCTGAGGCAGCTGCGGGTGTTCGCCGAAAATATTGTTATTGATGACGTGGTACCTCTTCTTACACTTGTCCACCACCCACTGAAGGTTACGACCTTCCCGTCGGATATGCCTTTCTATGGACTTGTCCTTCAGAAGCTCTGCCCAGGTGAACACCACTAAGGTGTGCTTCCACACGTCGTCTCCAAACAGCACCAGGTTCTCCTCTATACGAGCCCGGTCCGTTTCGGTGAACATGCCCACCGGTATGACCAGCAGGAACGCGTGAGGTCCAGGTGGGCACATACTTACACTCCGGACCATCTCCTGCTGGTAATCGGCCGGCGTGATCTGGGCTGAAAACCAGCCAGGAGTGTCGACTACCGTTACTTTGCGCTGATCCACCTCGGTTTCGCGCTTCACAGAGAATTCGGCCGCACGCTCCAGACGAAACTCTTCCCGTCCCAGGATGGTGTTGCCGGTTAGGCTTTTCCCCGGCCATCTCCAGCCCAGCAGGACCAGACGGAGCTCCGGGAGACGGTTCGCCTCACGGGCGGCTGCCGCCAAACGCTTCTCTTCCTCAGGGTCCAGCTGCTCATCTGCTGTAATACATCAATCCATCATTATTTTGAGGATCAAAAATGGCAGCCTGGCAAATTAGAGGTTGGTAAGAGTATTTTAAGACAGAGGATTTAAAGTTGTATAACATTTACATTACTAAAACTCTTTTATTGTTAAAACAATCTATATTGGGCATTTTAATATGGTTTAAACACAGTTTTGACCAATCAACATCCAGCATTTTATGTTGTTTTATGTAAATGGATAATTGAATAAATTGTATTTATTTTATATGCAAGCTCGTTTCTACTACAAAAAAATTAATTGCGATTTTATATCTCGCAATTTTGAGAAAAGAATTGCGAGATATAAACTCGCAACTGTGAGACTGGTTGAGACCGGTGAGAGCGGTTCTTGAGGAAACAAAACTGATGTTTTCACACAGAAAACGCCCAGAACGTACACGGAAATTGTGTGTACGTTTAAATAAATAGAATGAGAATGTCCATACCATGATGAGCCAAAAAACTAAATATGGTGAGTCTGTGAGCTCGTAAACCAGAATTAGTGAGGGGAGTGAGATTTTCACAAGTGAATTTTTCTGCTGTGAAAATCTGACTCCCCCTGGTAAACCCATAGGCCAACTATAATTCATTATAAAATGTAATATAATTTCATTTTCTGCTAATTTATTTAAGTTTACACAAAACTTCTGTGTACTTTCTGGGTGTTTGCTGTGTGAAAACATCGGTTTGTAGGCAAATATGCTCAAGGAAGTGCGTTTCACCTCGATGCAGCATGTATTAATGCAGTGTAGGTTTACTTAATATTTTAATTATTATGTATAACAGCAGATCAACAGACTTTTGAATATATTGAACATTTGAATACAACACAATAAGACAAGCATTGCTCAGGATGAATTTCCCCAGTGATGTAAACTCTGAAAGCACTGGGTGTTTTTATCTGAAAACTGATATTATGACATCCAGTTTCTCCTTCAGGCTTGAGCAAGGAGGAAACTGATGACCAAAATCTTAATCACCACCTAAACTGACGAGCAACATTAATCATATAACACGTATTCCTCTAAAAACACGCCGTTTAGAGACTGTATGTAACTTTGAACAGGCTTTCACTCAAAGCACCCTATGTGAGTGATGACTAAATGCTGTTTATTCGTGTATCAGTCACTGTAAATGACTCTTGCTGTAGTGTACTCAATAAAAATAAACAACTCATTTCACATGTAAGAACTTTTCATGAGTTTTTCATCATGTGAAAGGGTCTGTTGTAACTTTAGTCCACCTGTGAGCGTCATACCTGTCAGGATGGTCAGTGGAAACGTGAGACGTGTCACATTCACATACACACAAACTCACTCACTCACACCGGCTACTCAGCGCGCACAAAGCCAAACTAAAGTATGACTATAGACAGTATACTTTAAAACAACTCACCAGTTGAATTGGATGGTCTGTTTGAGCTCATGACGATGCCGTGTTTATAACTTTAGTCGTGTCGATACTCCAGGAGAAAAGGAGCGATTTCCTGCTTGCTTCTTGAAGGGCGCGGGAGGGAGACGTCCACTTCGTGAACAAGTCTTTTGATTCGAATCTTTTCACTGAATCGGTTGAACAGGTCCGAGCGGTTCTTGAGAGAACAACTCAACAACGATCCAACCGAGATGTTGCTGACATAATACGGAAATATGGCTTGGTTGTATGACTGTTTATCAATACAGATGTAAATGGCAGTGTTTTGAAATCGCAAAATATTTTAATGTTTTAACTACTTTCCCTTGTTTTATAAGCTAAAACATGGCTCACCTGAACTGGTACACGTCGCATTAAAATAAACACTCGCCTTAATAAAAACGTAATAAACTACAAAATGACTCATTATGTCTCGTTTAAGCGACCACTTAATGACGACATATTTATACGATGACGTAAAGAACCACTGAATATGTTATTGAACAGGTTCTTAGAAACAAATGATTCAAAGGAACCGATTCAAACCGAGCCGGACTTCCCATCACTAGTGGGACAACATGGGGTTTCACGACATAGGTGTGTACACATAGAAACCGCCGCATCAAAACAGGTCGGAGTTTCCGCCATCTTGGAACGGTCTACGCGCCGTCACTCACAAGTATTATACCACGATATTGCGCATCTTCTGGTTGTTCAACCGCCAATATTTAAATTGATGAAGAAATTGGAGACATTTTAACTGGTAAGAATGTGTTGGTGTTTTTATATGCACTATTTCAATGTTAAATGTTTTAACAATGTTGTTTTCTAATGTTTTTACTAATTTAATTTTCAACGTCGTCTTATTGTATTAGTTTAGCAAAAGCATGTTATCAAGTCTATTGCAGATATAGATTTCCATGCGTTAAAGTACGGTTGCAGACGCTCGGTCAACTTCCTCTCGAATGTTCACGGACCGGCATTGACCGTTCCAATATGGCGGACGGCTTCCGTATACACAAAGAAACAGCTGCTAATGAGTTATCTATGTAAACACTCTATCAAACGAATGCTGTTCTTTATCAAAAACGCTGTATTTCCATGGTTACTGTAATTACTAGAAACATGTTCGTCTTATCAGCAAGACTTTTAATTGAACTGCCAAAAAGATATTTTTGACATAACTGTTTTGGAATATAGGCACTTCTCTAACTGTAATTTCAAATGTGTGTCAAAACCAATACTTTACAATATTGATTAAAACATTATTAAAACACTCTTAAATGATGTTTATATTAAGTTTATTTTCATCAAACCCTACTATTCTACATTTACATTTAATAAAAAATGAACAGTTTTAAAGTCTTTGTTCATAAATTGCTATTATTTACACCAAGTTGCCAGCAAAGTAATCCTTCATCTTAAAGATCAAGACATAACAAGTATTTTTTTTGTTTTAATACAATATACAACTGTTTAGCTTAATTTCTCTACCATTTGTGTGTGTATATATATATATATATATATATAAGAATGCAAAGCTTTGTGTGTGTGTGTGTGTGTGTATATATATACACACACACACACACACACACACACACACAAATTTGCATTCTTGCAGGATGTAGAGGTTAAAGTGTAAGTGAATGAAAAATAGAAAGAAGAACGTTTGTTTGTGTGTGCACTGTTGCTTATGAAGCCCAGGTTGCCAACCTCTTCATATCACGATCATCCTCCACTCTCTTCTTTGATGCTGAAAGAGTGAAACAACAGACATTCAGATGGAGCGCAAGACTGTGTAAAAGGGTCTGACTTTCTTTGCATACTTGCACGGTGGCTTGGTCTTGTGCTCGGCAGTTTGGTGGTTGGTGCACTTGGTAATCTGCTCATACTCTTCATACTTTCTTCCAGTTCTTCCTGTTCCAACTCTGCCAGCTCTGCCAACAATTCATCCTTTAAAAACATGAATGAATATAGAGCACTTAATAACCTGAAGGAAACAAACTACAGAGCAATAAATAAATCACTGACCCCCTGTGATGCAATAATTGTGTATGTTTAACAGCCACTGCTTTCTCAGATCAACTTGGGTTGGATTAAAACTTCATGTTCCGTTCAGTTTGGAAAATTATGTACACAATAATTATCTGAATATTTATTCTCCTGTCTCTGAAAATGTCCAGATTTTTTAATTTTCTTGTGGACAATTTTTTTTTATGTGGCGTTTGGTCAACCAGGTGACTACAGCACTCGAAATATACATAACCATTGTACTATTTTAAAACGAAAGTGCATCACAAAGCTCATATTTTAAAACGGTAGTGTGTCAAAGCTCAGTGCAAGTAGTCCAGTAGTCCTCTTTTTTACTTGTAATTAGGGATGGGGAATTTCTAAAAGAGTCCCCTTTGACACAGATCTGTGAAAACGTCTAAAAACTCTACTTTTGAGTAAATGAACAACTAAAACACATAAAAAAAATATTTTTTTTCTTAAAAACTGTGTAATATAAACTGCCCCTAAGTAAATAGATGATCATGGGTGCTTAGTGCCATCTTAGTGTCACCTTTATGATGAGATGAATTCATAAAAAAATATTTGATAAACAAGTAAAATATAATATTTCAACATGGCTGTTGTTTCCTGACTTTTACCTCTGTATGTTATACAACTAGGTAATGATGCTCATCAATTCAAGGTAATGGCATTGCTAAATTTGATTAAAGTAGACGAGGCTCAGGCCAGGCTATAGTTAGCCCTTGACTAAAATGCATGTTTGAGCTGTTTTAACTGAAAGCAACTCTATATCTTAAAATATGTGAGTGTCATTGTTTTGTCTTAAGATGCACATCAGTAATGTATTTTCTATGGCACTTAAGTGGTCTAATTGAGTGTGGTGTAATCCTGTCAAATCAGGAGTTGGAGTCGACTCTGATAAACGTGGAATTGAACACCCCTGTATATAATATCTACCTCATCAAACTGGTCACCAAAGGGTTTTGAGATGGCATCACTGATTTCCTGAGCTACTTCCTGTTGTTCTGTAATGTCCTGCATGAGGGAGTCAATATTATCCAGATCTCTGAAAGTGAGAGAAACAGAATGATTGATAATGGCATTTGCGACTCTTCAATTCACTGGTACATTTGAAGATGTATATGTAACGGTTATGTCATTCTCCTCCCGTGTGTCCCTCCTGTGTTCCCGTAGCCACCCATGTTATCAATGTCAGCTGTGTCTTGTTAAGCCCTGCCTTTTTATACCGTCATGTTTACCATTGTCTTTGTCTCTTGTTAACGTTTCTGGTGTATAGAGTGTGGATGCCCTGTTCCTGAGTTCGCACCCCCGTGTGCCCTTTTGTTTATGATTAAAGTGTTTTTTGATTGCATCTCCGTGTTCTCCGTCGTTTCTCTCGCATCGCACGCCAGCTCTAGTGTGACAGAACAAGAGACCAGGCTAAGTCGCCTACAAAGACTTTTTCTAATGGATTTCTCCGCGTTACCGAGCTCCGCGGCCACCTCATGGCTCCCGGGCGCCGCGCAAACGCCATGGCTCCCGGGCGCCGCGCAAACGCCATGGCTCCCGGGCGCCGCGCAAACGCCAAGGCTCCCGGGCGCCGCGCAAACGCCAAGGCTCCCGGGCGCCGCGCAAACGCCAAGGCTCCCGGGCGCCGCGCAAACGCCAAGGCTCCCGGGCGCCGCGCAAACGCCAAGGCTCCCGAGCGCCGCAGCCATGAATAGTGAGCCGATTCTCCAGCCCGTGAACAGTGAGCCGATTCTCCAGCCCGTGAACAGTGAGCCGATTCTCCAGCCCGTGAACAGTGAGCCGATTCTCCAGCCCGTGAACAGTGAGCCGATTCTCCAGCCCGTGAACAGTGAGCCGATTCTCCAGCCCGTGAACAGTGAGCCGATTCTCCAGCCCGTGAACAGTGAGCCGATTCTCCAGCCCGTGAACAGTGAGCCGAACCTCCCTTGGCCTGAGCCGCCGACAGACCTGGACCTCCCCGACCTCCCTTGGCCTGAGCCGCCAGAATTCCCACCCAGCCTCCCTCTCCCACCGCCTCTACCCTGCCAGAATCCAGCACCTCCTCTGTCTGTGTCCCACGCCCCATCACCGGCTCCCGCTAACACCTGGGAGCATCCATGCGTCAACTGGCCACAGTCATCGGAAGGTGCTGAGGGTGTCCATATTCCACCTCCGACCTCAGTGCCCGTCACTCCACCTTGGCCCGTCGGCACTGCGGCTCCCCTTTCACTCCTCCCTCCCTCGGCTCCACCGGGCTCCCTCGTCCCTGAGCCTCCACCGGGCGCCCTCGTCATGCCGGCTCCACTTTGGTTGGTCATCGCCTTGCCTTCCCCTTCGGTGTCGTCTGGCTCCTCCCTCCCTCCGCTGTCACCTTCGTCCTCCGTTGCTCCGGTTTCACCTCAGTCCTCGCTCTTCCCGGCTCCACCTCGGACGATCGTCGCTGCGGATCCGCCTCGGCCTCCGGTTCCAGCGGCATCGTTCGGGATCCTCGGTCAGTCGGTTCCACCCTGGACGGATTCTGCTGCCTGGTTCCGGGTCCCACCTGCACCTCCCTGGACACCACCCTCTGCCTGGCCCCTTTTCCCACCTGCACCGCCCTGGACTTTCTAACGGACTCTTGTGTATTATTCCATGTCCAGTCCTCCCCCTGGTCCCCCTCCCTCCCTCCGCTGTTGGTCAGTTTTGGCGCGAGGTCGCGCCTTCCGGGAGGGGGAGCTACTGTAACGGTTATGTCATTCTCCTCCCGTGTGTCCCTCCTGTGTTCCCGTAGCCACCCATGTTATCAATGTCAGCTGTGTCTTGTTAAGCCTTGCCTTTTTATACCGTCATGTTTACCATTGTCTTTGTCTCTTGTTAACGTTTCTGGTGTATAGAGTGTGGATGCCCTGTTCCTGAGTTCGCACCCCCGTGTGCCCTTTTGTTTATGATTAAAGTGTTTTTTGATTGCATCTCCGTGTTCTCCGTCGTTTCTCTCGCATCGCACGCCAGCTCTAGTGTGACAGTATAAGGCTATGCTACAGTTATTTATCATCATTGTAGAAAATATTTTACTACATAATTCTGTAGTATTGATGAGTCAAAATCAAGTATTCCTGAGAACCATGCAATAAAAGTGATGTGTTTTTTTGGGTGGTAAGTAAAGCAATAGGTGCCTTCATGCTGTCGTAATTACCATGAAAATTTGACTTATAAAAAGTGTTAACGTCCTCGTCGAGCTCATAATTACAATTTGTAAACTGAAGAAGAAGAAATGTTACATTTATATAGCGCTTTTCCAGAGCTCAAAGCGCTTCACATAGTAGGGGGGAATCTCCTCAACCACCACCAATTGAATATTTTCCAGAGAGCTCTTTCTTCTACCACCTGACCGCTGCAGATTAATTTAGGCTATGATAGTGTTGCCAGAGAAACACATAATTCCCAGTCCGAATATGTGAACAGCTGTGAGTAGAACGTCACATGTTGTCATCTCGAAATTATGGTAGTTACAACATGGAGTGAACAAAGGAAAAAGGATGACACGCACATGTTCTGGTGAACCGTTTTGATGGCTTTAGCTGCGTAACCCATGTTCTTCAGAACCTCTGTGTTTGTGGTGGCGTTCTCAAGGGCCTCCCGCTGGAACTCAATAGTGGACAGGGTCCCGTCGATCTGCGTCAGCTGCTGCTCGAAACGTTTCTTCCTCTTAAGAGCCTGAAGTGCAGCTGAAGAAAAGCATTTGTTATTGTGGTCATAATCAAACATTTCACTGAAGAAGTAAAATATTTTATTTAAATAATCATATCTGAAATATTATTAATGTATATATACTGTTAATCATACTGAACTTGATCAATTTCACTTTATTTTACATGCTAGCATTTTAAATACTGCGTGCTTCTGTTTAAGCTGTATTGGAAGACATATTTGTTTAACCTATTGTTTCGAACGAGAGAAGGGAAACTAAAGAAACTGAATTTCTTGTAAACAACAAAAGTCAGGAATTATTTGGAAAGAATGGATACAATTTTAGACACAAGTTGGCTTAGAAGTTGAGACAAAGACAAGTGAAGAAAGATTGACTACAAATGATCAGGAACTTAAATTTGATTAATTTTTTGGTCTTTAAAATGAACGCTGAACCCTTGAAGCCTATAGGTGTAAACACCATGGCCATGTTAATGCTCAGAGGGACAACAGTAAATGAGGTGTGTCTGGGTGATCCGCATGTTTTAGGTGCAACAGCTGGGCGTCACACCACATACACAAAAGACATGTTTCTACTTACATGTTTCAGTGGGGTGTTGTTACTCTTTCAAATTTTACATTACACAACCAACAGTTTGCTCTTAATCGTTTTGTTTATATTATAAAATAATCAAACAAAATGTATTTTTAAATTATTTTAATAATCATTATTGCACTTGTTAAGTGCATTACTGTGTATAATTTTTATCTTAAATAAACCATGAAACTTCATCATAGAAATAGGAATTGCATGTTTAAAACTTTAATATACAAATGAAGAGTGGAAGAAACTATCGAGTATGTTTGTATTCATTTCTGGGGTGTCATTTCTACCACAACAAACTGCTTTTTTCCCTATTTTATCAAAAGTTTGTGTACTTGTTTACGGAAATTTAAAAAAATATTAAAATCAGGAAAATAATACTAACTTATACACCAAAAATATTAACCAAAATATTAAGATACTTTCAGGGGTACAAAAAGATACAAATGACTGAATTATCTTATAATGTAAAGTCCACATAGCCCAAAGTGCTTGTGGAAGCAGAAAGACCCCGTCTACACACCTCTCTTGTTTTTGGTTCCGTTCTTCTTGGCAATGAGGATCTCTTGCTCAATTCTGCTCTCCAAGTATTCCTGTTTTTTAGTTAACATGGCCTCTGTCTCTCTCAGTTTGTTGATGGCCTCCTGCGGTGATGGACTAGACCGAGACCGGTGCTTGGATCTAGAACTGGATCCAGAACTAGAACTGGGTCTGGAGCTAGATGAGCTTGATGAGCTCACTTTAAACATCTTTGAAATTTTACTCATTTCTTTCTTAAAGGTATTGCTTGTATTCCTAGTTAAAGATCCAACGTGCTGAATGTTTACGCAGATAGGATCGCGAGAGAAAGTGGCAGTTCTGGACAGTCTGCTCTTCAGATTCAATTCAAAACACCAACACAGGTCAACGTTACTCTTCCTGAAATTCAACACCTGTGTGCACGTCAATTGCCCCACAAGACACGCCTATTGAAAAAGGTTTAGCCGACAGAGTGTAGTCACTCAGTGGGCAGGGCAATGTAGTCTCTGTTTCAGGTATAAATAATAATTCCTTTATTTTGAGTATTTCCTCAATGGTGAGTCATTTCTAGTTAAAACAAACAACTGTGTTGAGTCATTTTTCTAATACTCTTTCTTCTTTATTCGATTAATCAAACAAAGTCACCAATATCATAGCCATTTAACATAACAATTTTTTTAATAAAACAAAAAGACGTTTTCAGGTTGTCGTCCAAGGTTTGAGGTTGTCACATTTAATTAGACAAAAATGAATGTCTATGAAAATGTAACATTTTAAATAACATGGTAATATTTAAGTTCCACTGTGAAGTTATTAACCATTAAATTTTACCATTAAACCATTAAACTTTAAAGTATTTCAGATGTTATTTTCCAACGATTCCCATCTTCTTCAAAATGTTGCTAGAATGTTTATAGTTTGTATCTCCTATGAAAATAGAAAAAGAGTAGCCTTCAAGTTACCTTGATCTCAGTGGTTTTCTCTCACCTTGTTACATTTTTCTTTTTCTTTTCTTTTAACTTTTTATTGAGACAGAAACAAGCTATGTTGGAAACATAGATAAGTGATCAGTTGTCTTGCTACGAACAACTGTCTTCATTCAGAAACATTTGACTGTGCTGAATGCCGCAAATTACCAGATAGAAGTTTTCCAGAGAAAAGGGATATAATATACAATGATTCACAAGCCCATATAATCTTTAAGCTATTGAGGTTAAAGGTATTTGGCATGCTGTCCACAATGGAGAGACTTGAGGAAGCATCTTCAACAAAGCTTAGATGGGTTCACTCCTCCCAAAATTAAGTTTAAGAACTTCTGATGATCAGGATACAGCTGGACTCTTAGTGTCAGTAACAACTCTGTTCCTCTCAGACAGAAGGAGGTTTTTATTCACTGTGCTTGAATCCAGAGAGAGCAAATTGGAATCTGATAAAGAAAAATACTTATTAAAGTAAGTACTTATAAAATAATGTAGTTTCTTCGGTTTCATATAAAAACATGCTTTTCCAAGGGCTAAATATGTTCATTCAAGGGTTATATGCTAGTTATATACATATTTATATACATTTATAATCATGGTTAGTGTTTATATAGCCTAGAGATATAACAAATAGTTTGGTTAACAAATCATGGTGTGATCACTGATCTTTTTATAGTTGAAATCATTTTAGTCACTTTTTGTTTGTTTCATAGTGTCTTACATTGTAGGAACTGATCTTGATGCTTGATTTTCAGTTGTTTGAGGGGAGTCATTACTATGAACACAAACAGACATGATTATTGTAATTCCCATGCAAAACATAAATCTCTTCCATGTTGTTTTTAATATTTTGAGATTCATGACATGATGGAAAATTGCTGTAAGAGTAAATGAATGTCGGGTATTGACCTCTGTTAGATATCTTTTCAATCTCGTCATTGCAGAAATCTTCCAGTATCTCTATCAGTTTTGAAAAATATTTTTCCACATGATCAAAAAAGAGGATGGTGGGTTCATCTCTAAATACAGAAGGGTCAGAGAACGACTGTAATCTCTGCAGGAGAAAAATGCACAACAGATTAAATATGCGATATTCCCCCGCTAAACTGAGATTAAAGACATAAATTATATTTGTGTAAACATATTTGATCATTGCATGTTTGCACAATATTTATAGTTTCTATTTGGCTGTTTGATTCATTTTGAGGACCACTGAATTTGTTTTGTGCAAGGGAAATTGGTAAATGCATGCTCACATTTAGTTTAGAACTATAATAACCATCATGCTCACATATAGCGCACACAAAGCCTCAACATGGGGACAGGATTTCACAATTTCTCTCAACATGGGGACAGGATCATGGGGGCATCAGTCAATATTTATTTGAAAAAATAAATGAGATATTTTGTATTCTACTACTAGCTTGTATTAAAATTTTGTAACCCACACAACTTGTAACCCCTCGTTTGTACTTCATTCTCTCTAATATTGTAAATCTTCATGCATGCAGTTAATAAAAAAGAAAGAAAGAACATTGTCTGGACACATTAAGCACACAAATATGCACACACATTGTGATGTCTGTCAGATCAATGTTACCTGCAAGAAATGGATGTGATTGTGTGTGTGTGTGTGTGTGTGTAATCTGCTCCAGCTCAGTGTTTCTCCTCCTAAGATCATCAATCACCTGCTCCAGTCACTTCATGAGTCTTTCTCAGCTTGACTCAATGCCACCTTTTCCTGATCTCCGATCGGCTGTGTGACCTCAGAGCGGCTTCTCTCAATGGAGCAGATCAGCTCAGTAAAAATCCACTCATTGGTCTCCTTCGCTGCCTGTGCAGAGCACTATTAGGACACACAACACAGGTCATACTGCTGCTTACACTGTGAATGTAAGTCTGAAACAGCCGTCTCTGTTCTGTGCTGTTGTTCTGCTCAAACTCACCTTATTAGAGTCCAAAGCCTGTCTCAGCACCTAAATGTAATCACAAATGTATGCCTATATAATAAACCTGATATAACTAATTAATGAAACCAGTTCAATCACTTCAATATTCCTTTATTACATTATATCTCTGTTACCGTTTCTCTTTCCTCTCTATTAGTATTGCTACAGTTTCATGGTTTTTGTGTTCTTCTATTGTTCACAGATAGCAAATGTATTGCTGGTCAGTTCTGCAGTATATTGTTAGCTGTTCATCACGTTTCATGCAGATCATCTCTTGAAGGCTGCCAGTGGCATCAATCAAATTGTGTTTCTTATTTCTAAAGAACTTCTCATGTTGTTGCAGGTGACTTAGACACTAAGAGTTCAGACACACGAGACAGGACTTGATGGCTTTGCATTTTCTCCCAGTACAGACGTCATACTCCACATCTCCAGATCCAGCATAATAATCAGCAGTTTGGAGTCTTTTCTTCTTCAGTTTTTTCAGCCCTGAACTGGTGATTTCTCCAAAAGTGAACAATTTCAAATAGTTTCCTTCAGTTTTTGAGAGACATGTGTAAAACAGGTATGTCTGGAGGGACTTTAACCTGCTTTAAGTATTTAAGATAATTGTGGCTATAAAATTCAAAGCATAACTGAGCTTTGCACAACTTGATACTGAATATGGCCAGCACTACCAGCACTACATCAGTTAACCAGTATAAACCAGCCTAAACCAGCCTGGACTGACTGAAAAATTCATGCTAGTTTATGTTGTATTTTCCAGCATTTTTAGCTCTGATATTCAGTGCACTGCTTTATACTTATTTTACTACAAACACATTTATGCACTGGAGCGTTTACTAAATTTGTTTCACCATTATATTATTACAGTATAACTGAGAGAGCTCTTGCTTGCGTTTGAGGGTGCTTAGCATCCCTATATAGGTGATTACTTTGGAAGTGTTATTTCCCTCATTCATGTTGGCGCAGGAACAGACACTATAAATTATGCACATGTGAAGCACACAAGCCAGTTCAGAGTGTCAGAGTAGCTCTTCATCGGCGGAGGATGCATGAAAAACATGCATCTCTCAAAGCAATCAAATTGTGGACAAAATTGGCCTATGAATCACATGGTTTGCAATGCCCCATCGGAGTGTGAACTTAATCTATGAGCAGTATGGTATGGGTTAATGGCGTGTCATTATAGGACATTTATTGTGCCATTGAACAAGGTTTTACAGCCTGGATGTGTCATCTCTTGCCTCTCAGATTCTCAATGTTTAGGAGAATTGACCATATGCACAGTTACTTCCTGGTTTTTCACAAGCTAGCTTGGACATTTCCAGCAAGCTGTTTGTTCTTTTAGTAAAATTTATATTTTAATGCAGTTATCAGACTTACCTAGTTTGTCAATACTGATTGCAAAAAAGATGAAGCTAATGCGAGCGTTAGAAAAAAACACAGTGTCTATAATTGGAAACACGCACACATCATTTTATCGGCACTTCAAATGTTATTTCTATTAATTTAAAATGTTATTTAGTCATTCCACTTTTAACAAGAACAAAAATTGTTTTTATTTTTTATTTTATGTAGTTCTTGAGAATATTCCATGCAAATGGTCAATTGAAAGAAATTGAAGAAATGGATTCTTCCCACTCTGTCAGTACAGTGTCTGATTGTAGATGCTGTATTTAAACTTTCTCCAGGCACTGACCTTGAGAGGAAGTGCTTTTCCCACACACAGGACCGTATTGAGAGCATTTTCATTCTCTGTCCAGCAACTGTGTTATTATTTATTACATGGCTTTCCAGTTCAAACAGTTGAGTGTGGCGCTTGCAACAACAATGTCATGGGTTCAATTCCCAGGGAAAGCAAGAACTGATTAGATTGTCAATGTGTATCTTGAATGCAATAAATGTAAATGTATTAACAAAATGTCTTATTCCCCATATCTCAGATAGCCTGGACATTCTTCAGAATTTCTCCTTTTGTAAAAAAAGGTAAATGATGAAAGATTTAAACCTGTATGAAGTTTTGAACTTTAGATTAAATATTAATTAAACCGCATTTACAGGAATCGCATAGGAGAGACATGGAATTAAATGGGACCATTAGCAAACTTTTTTAAAGAGACTTTTATACTGAAATTATTCTGTGACGTCATTTAAACATGGCTGAACTAGACGTTGGAAAACATTGTGAAATTAAATCCTGCAAACAAAAAGGTATGCTTTTTTTAATTTCAGAAAATCATTCATTCCGTCTCCGTGGTCGTTATACAAAACAGCCATTGTAAACATATGTGAAGTTTACTGTGATGTGAGTCAGCTCTCATATTATTTATGTTAATATAATCAGGACTGTCATAAAAGTATTTTATGTTTCAATGCAGATTTTCTACCCTTCGTTTGTAGCAGCTGTTCTGGAGTGTTTTGGTAAGGTTTTGTGAAGTTGAGTTTCTCACAATGACTATATAATAAGTTAATCTCAGATTTATATAAATTAAATTGTGCATATCTGATTAATAATTATGACAAGAAAATGACTGAACAGAAAAAAGAAAGAAAGTTCTATGGTCCTACCATTATTGGTCTCGAACAAGACATTGCATTTGAGACACTTCAATCTATTGACTGCATACATCTTTTTTTTTTCATGTAACATCTGATCTCCACTGGCTAAAGTTTGGATCACAGAAGCCGGGACTCCCATTCTTGTCCAGAAGTGAGTGAAAAATGTCAGGTGGTGATTTATTAAAACAGTTTTACTAAAGACAGTACAATAAAATCATGAAAACTAATATCCATCTATATATATATATATATAAACATTGCTTAACAACTTTATCAAACTTTATCAGCTTGCGTTCTTGCTGGCAATGTTTTTGTGCACAATACTGTTCCTCAGTCTCTGTTGTTTTTGACTTCCAAATAGCTTCTAGTTCTTTGATTTGCTTTTGATGAACCATTTGTGTGATCTGTATTTGAACCCACTAAATCCCAAATGTAACCCACACATACGATTCAATTCCGGACTTTGCCATAGCAAACTGTGACTAAAAAGCTTACACAAACTGATGGATGAACTATTAAAATGATCACCAATACTTTTAGTTTATAGCACAAACCTAACATTGGGTGGTGGTCTAATAAATTGGTTAAGCATCACTGAGTGACTGTGTTGATGATTTTCAGGTTACGGTGACGAGAGAGATCTCCGTGAATGAGGGAAGCACATCATATCCGTGCAGCTTTGAGAACTGCAAAGGGAAAGAGCTGCTGCCTGTCATCTGTCCACACTGTGAAAAACACTTCTGCCTCATGTACATAACCTCTTAGAAACATAATTTTAATAACCCTACATTTTTTTTACTTTAAACTGACTGACGCCATTTAATTCTCACCCTATTGGATGAACGACTTTAGTTAATAATAAATACCATTGTTTTAGTACTAGGTGGTGTGTCCTGATCTAATCTGTAAATAATGCAGTGCTCTTTACATATCTGACTGTATTCCTCTGGTCTCAGACATCGGCATCAGGATGACCATAAGTGTGAGAAGCTGGAGATCCCGAAGCCTCGCATGGCTGCAACACAGGAGCTGGTGCAGAAGATAGTAGGTCAGTTTTTTTTAAACTTGCAAACTTACATTAAGGTCTGCTAAAACACTGTTTTACATTGGTTTTAAATAATTTAGATTGCAAATGTTGTACTTGCAGTTCTTGTCCATGTGAGGGCAGTAGAGTCTCATTTTGATGAGCTTGTGATGGCAACAAATTCTTAAAACCCCCAAATTAATCTCAATGTTATTTCCAACAGAGTCAAAGAAGAACGCACCACCAAGTAAAGGTAGAAAAGGAGCAAAAAACGCCGCCACTGCTGCAAAAGTTGCCCTGATGAAGCTTAAAATGCATGCATCCGGAGATAAAGGCCTGCCACAGGTATCACAGCAAAACTGACATTATAATGTACCTTTCATTGCATTCATTTATAAGCAAATATCACATCAGAAATTCCTCTTCTGATCTCCTCTGAAGACAGAACGAACATATCTCCAGGTGTTTCTTCCCAAAGAGGGTAAAGACTCTAGTGTGCCCATGTTCTTCTGCTCTAAGTGGAGTGTCGGCAAAGTAGTGGACTTTGCCGCATCTCATGCCAGTCTGAAGAACAACAACAATGTGCTCACATCTAAGGTCAGCCGTATAGCACTGCATCAAACTTTGTTCTGTTGGATTAGAACTGTTACATAGATTTATTCATTTATTATTTGGCGAATTTCCATTAACATAACTATATGCTCTGCACAGAAATTGCGTTTGTGTCACCCTGAGACGGGTGAAGCCTTCAAGATGGACGCTAGCCTCCAATCGCTGCTTTCCCACGCAGACTGTCCCCTGCACAACGGAGGCAACGTTATTCTGGAGTATCTGGATAACGAGAGCTCTGGAGTAGATGATGTCACAGCCTATATTCCATCCTCCTGATAGAAAACCCAAAACCATTCAAAGAGGTTTATAGGAGTTTGAGGAAAGCAGGAGATTTTAGAGGATTGCTGTATCCTAGACTGTCCTGTCTATCTACTTATTTTTAATAAATGGGACAATGACATGATGCTTATTTTTTTGTCCTATTTATTAAAGTATTTAAAAATACACGTTTCATGTATGAAATGACTTGAATACTCATCTTCTGTGATGAACATGAAAAAAAAAATAATATTTAAAATGGGGTCATAAAGGTAAAAAAAACTGTCTTGAGTGCTAATAACAAATTACTTGATAGTTACACCGTTAGTAATCATAATATTATTCTTGTATGTAATTATACAATAATTAATTATAATTAGAATTAAATAGTTATACATAATCATATGATATATGATCTCAATAGCCTTATGATCACACTTATGACTTCTAAATATTCTAATAAGTTGTTTTGTAAACAAATATCAAACTAAGCTCCCAATTTAGTTGGACATGCAAGGTTTCAGAGTAGCTATGTAAATGCAAAGGTGCTTGGTTCTAGAAATGAATTTCCACATTTAAGCCATGAGAAAAATGGTGCATTGCTGTCAGGAGGAAATGAAGTACTTATGTATCCTTATCTCACAATTTAAAGCCATTAAGCAGACTGTGACACATTGATGTGTCCCCTAATTGCCTCAAATGTCTCAAGGCAGCCGGAGACAGATGGTTTCCTTCTGTACTTTTCATTGTCGAAAACAAAGGTTTAGTTCACACGCTATAGACTGCATTCTGCTATACAATGCGTTCTGAATGTTGATTATGATTAAATAACATGATAAAGATCTGTTTTTAATCAAATCCCTTGACTGAGAACATCAGAAACTTGCATCAGATTATTTGACGTTTTCGATTTTCTCTGGACCTCGCAGATTTTGTGATAACACTACAAATTTAACTTTCCAAGTTTTAGATTATTATATTAGATACAGTTCAGAATTATATTGTAAAGTTTTGTACAAATTGTTTCGTAAAGAACTGCTTGTTATTCTCCTTTGTTTGCTAAATGAATATTTATATAAATGTCAGAAAGCAACACAGTTATGTTTTTGTATAGAAGAGTCATACTTGAAGTGATAAAATTAGATAAAAAATGATGAACATGGCTGTTGCTAAGGAAAAGAACACAGGCACAAATTCGTACAGTTGGTTTAAGAGAGGCATTTACAATATGTCTATGATTATGCAAAAGTATGTCTCTTGTGGAGGCATTAAATAGAAAGCACATTACAGTGTGACTTTTTGGGGGCATTATCAAAATATGGTGACAAACCAGTCCCTTGACTTTTCAGTCATAAAATAGTCAAGAAACTCCATATGAAAAGTGTAATTTTTATGACAAGAGTTGAATAAATTGTGAAACAGCTTTACTCTTTTTTTTTTGTGTACATAAAAAAAATCTTCTGTTTTCCCGCCTCCTCCCCAGCACCACTTGTAGAAGATATGCACATATATATATGTATGTAAAGATATATATATATATATATATATATATATATATATATATATATATATATATATATATATATGTATATGTATATGAATGTAAAGATATATATATATATATGTAAAGATTTGTACAAAACTTTACAATATCATTCTGAAATGTGTCTAATATAGTAGATAATCTAAAAACGAAAACTTGGAAAGTTAAATTTGTAGTGTTAGCACATAATATGCGAAGTCCAAAGAAAATCGAAAACGTCAAATAATCTCATGTAAGTTTCCGATGTTCTGTTGCTCAGTCAAGGGATTTGATTAAAAACAGATCTTTATCGTCATGTTATTTAATCAGAATCAACATTCAGAATATCATTATCGATAGCAGAATGCAGTCTATAGTATTTCAGCGTGTGAACTAAACATTTGTTTCAGAAGGGTTTAATTTATGTGCCCCTTATTTTAACTAAGCTGAACAAACTATTTTTTCTCAGCATTTTCTCAGTATTTGCTCAGCAGAGTAGCAATCACGTCCATCAAAATCAAGCCTACATACAATCAATGCCCTATGCCAATAAATACTTGTTAAATACTTCATGCAGAGTTGTTAAGAATGAATTAGATTAATTTTAAACGTTTGTGCAAACAATTCTGCAATTATTAATATCAATTAATGTGAAAATGCTCGTCCTGATGAGCCTCTTCTGAACTATTGGCATTTAAGCAATTGGCATTCAAGTTACATATGCTGGACATTTACTTGTGCAGTGACTATTAATATTGCACCAATCCTGCTGCTGTGTCCACATTAATCAAGACAGAAGATGGAGTCAGAATAAAAATAGCTGCCTTTTCAAAGATTGTGTTTAAGTTATCAAATGACAAATCGGGTCTGTGTGTTTAAGATGCACCGCTGAACTGCACATAACGCAGTAATTGTCTCTGAAAGTCATGCCTGCTCACACACACATACACACCCACACTGTTTAGACGTGCATAATAGCTCATGGAACAGTTTGTTAGGATGGTTGCTCGTCTAGACTTTACTGCAGAGAAAACTACAGTTGATCAATGGTTGCATCAACCCACTCTCTGTGTAGGCTAAGATTTACACCCCAAATGTCCCTAAAAAAGCACGGGGTGAATGGGAATGATTGAAGTTGCTGTCTCTTTGGGGTGAAACATCTTAATAAATCTGTCAAACACAGTCTCAATGAAATCCACAAAGCTACATTAGAAAAAGTCCATTCACTTTTTTTTTTTTTTTAAGCTTAGTTTAGTAATAAGATATAGACAATCTAATAGAGAGGGTTTGTTTGGAGATTGGCATGTTTCAATGGTTAAAAATGTGAATTGTATGAAAACAAACCCATACTTTTTCAATTATCAAATTTAAAACTAGATATATTAATGAAATTCTAAAACTTATAGATTATTCTTGCGACATTTTACAATCAGCTCTCGAGGGTTAATATTATTATCTAATATTCATTATCTAACATGAAGTAGAAATGAACAATATATTTTCATGGTGTGTAATATGGTTACCAGATGAAGAGTTCAAAAGGCTTTCTACAAACAAAAGGATTTTTTAATGAAAATAAATCAGGTAATCCAAACACCGGCAACAACAACCAACCAAGTGAATTTGGAGAACACATGGCGTTAAATACACATGGTGATGAACAGAAACTGTGATGATGATGTGAGTGTCCATGGCAACTGATGAGTGCTGGGAAACGTTGTGAAAAGATTGCAGGTATTAATATAATTATGTGGGTCTTGAAATCAACAATAATCAGCCATTCACGAGTACTGAATATTCAAACTTGAGTGGCTGTTTTAGGACCTGTTAGCACAAAAGAAAAAGCACAGCATGATCAGATAGGAGCATGTGTGTCCTCAGAATACAATTGTTTACAACATTGTATATATACACAATATTGAGCATGGCTGGCCACTGTAAATCTCAATAATGTAACATGCAACTTACAATGTTGCAGTAAAATCTACAACTAGAATTAACTGTGAATACCCCCTAAACCTTTATAACATAATCAGATTAAATTTATTCTGATTTGACACACAGCTTTAAAGCACGCTGGGTAATAAGTACTGTCACAAAGCTAAAAACAAATCTGGGAAAAAAGAAACAAAAAACATTAGGGCTCCAGCACATTCAGTGCTTGATCTCAAAATGACAGATTATTGGAACAGAAGCTCATCTCTAGCCTGCTCTAGAAGAGAGGATTTCTATGTGGTGAATCTGTTTGGATTGGTGGCATCTAATATTTGTTCTATCATTATGGTAATAAATGCTAATTTGCTTAGGCCTTATTTGCTGCATGTGTTGTAGTTTGGTTATTCTCTCAGAACTACACACACTCAAAATCAACAACTATTTTATTTTTAATACTTTTTTAAAATTTACTTTTAATTTGAATTTTACACAAAAACAACTTGCAGAAAGATCAAACATTACATGCAATGAATTACATTACATTACATTACAATGAATATATTAAAATAAATATACAGTAAGCCAAAACATTATGACCTCCTGTCTATTATGCTGTTAGTCTTTCCTGTGTTTCATGAACTCTCCAAGAGCCCTGGGGCCTCATTCATCAAATGTTGCATAGAAACTGTTCTGTATTTGATCTTATGATCATTTCTCAAATGTGTATACATGTAATTCAGAGAATGAACATGCACACAAAATATGTGCGTCCGCCTCTTTTCCAGATGGGAAATCTATAAATCTCAAATGATCTTAAAATTGTGTACAGATGAATGATTTCAGATTTATATCTTAAAAAAGCCTCAGACAACATAAAAATCTCCTTTACTTGAGAATGACGAGCGGCAAGAATTGTTTGGATATAGTTCTTCTTCCACTAAGGATACACGCAAGCTAATAATTTTTCCACATCAAAGACTGCTTTTATAAAAAGCCCATGAAAGGGGTCCTGTGGTATCTGACAACAAGACATTAGCAGCAGATCCTTCAATTTCTGTAGGTTGTGAAGTGAAGACGCTGTGAACTTCTTGGTTCAGCACATCCCACATGGGTTGAGGTCTGGAGACTTTGGAGGCAGCAGGCAACACATCTTCATCATGTTCCTCAAACCATTTTTAAAAAACATGTGCAGTGTGGCAGGGTGCGTTATCCTGCTTAAAGATACCACTTCCAACAGCATTGTCATGAAGGAGTGTGCCTGGACTGTTTTTTTTTTAGATGGTCAGACCCAGGGTTTCCCAGCAGAACATTGACCAAAGCATCACATTCCCTGTACCCGACTTCTTGTTGTCCTGCAGAGCATCCTGGTGTCATTGGTTCCCCTAGTAAATGACAAAATTACATGACCATCCATATGATTTAAAAGAAAACGGGACTCATCGGACCATGACTTACGGTCAGTTTTATGTTCTCTTAATGCACAGTTATAAAATGCATTGAACTAAACCTGAACTAAACGGGACTCATCGGATCATGCTTGCTTAGAGTGGTGGACAGAGGTCATCATAAGTACATTGCTCTGCGTCTACACAGTCCCATTTGTAGCAGAGTGCAATGCACTGTGTGTTGTGACAGGTTCCTTTCATAACCATCTTTACATTTGTATGTGCCACAGTAGACCTTCTGTTGACCTTCAGTGCCCTCGTACAATTAATGAGCCTTAAGTGCCCATCTACTGTCCCCAGTTTGTGGTTTGTCCCTCCTTGGACCACTGTTGGTGAATTCTCAGCACTGCTGACTGAAAGCGACCCACAAGCTTAGCCGTTACAGATATACTCGCCTTGCCATAACAATTTGGCCCTTGTCAAAGTTGCTCAAATATTTATTTCTGCCCATTTCTCCAACATGTTGATTATGAGAACTGCTTATACTATAATCTACCCAGAACTCAATATGTGGCCTTGATAGGAGATGAACAGTATTCACTTCACCTGTTCATAATGTTCAAAGTGTATATGAAAATGTTTTAATCAAATATGAACTATTACTAGCTCTCAAATTCAAAATCTCAGTCAACCTATGGCATTTGATGTGTTAAAAAAAGAGAAGTTAATGTTGTGTGTGTGTGTCAGAGATCTGCTGATGTAGTGCGTCACAACGTGTCTGATTCACAAATGGACGAGTTCTCTCATCGCTCTTTCACTGTGATGGTTCCATGTCAAGAGATCAAAGCAGTGGTGATGCTGAGGAGGAGGAGGAGGAGGTGAGATAGGGAGGAAGTGGGAGGTGTGTATTTGTAAAGAGGGATGCCTTAAAGATTGACGTGATCTATTCCGACTCCTTACGATATATAAGCACGGCATCTTCACATTCCTGAATTACTTGGACTCTGACCCCAGAACACAGGTGTTACGGAAGAGAAATCGTCCAAAGACACATGTAAGTCCAATCTCTTTCAAATTTCAGAGGTAGATATTAAACAAAAGCCTTTTGTTGATTTCTAAAGTTAATTTCTCAGCAGAAAATAGTGAATTAATTAAATTAAAGATGTAGGCCTATATATAGGTAAAAAAAAAAAGTTTCTACCTGATCTGACCATTAAAATGACTTTAGGCGGTCAGTCACAAAATATCTGTTGCTTAGGTGAATAGTAATGTACATACTGTGCAGATGATTGAATGGAGTACACGTATGGTGTTTTCTGTCGTGCAGTGCCCTGTCTGAGACTCAGCATGCTGCCCGCCGCCTTCACTCGGCCCGTGAGGAACTGTCTGATTGGCTCGCGTTTGGGGACCGTCGCGCTCCTGCTGCTGCTCGTCCTGTCCGCCACCGACAGCTCTGCGCACGGCACCACAGTCGAGCACGACCTCCACATCGTTCACAACGTCGATAACAGAAGTAAGTTTTTATCGAACAGGTTTTTTTCTTGACTTAAGGCTTTACTTAACATTGGGTGGAAGATAGAACACAATGTCAGAGGAGAAGTTTTTAGACTGCGTTAAAAAAATTATCCATAATACATTATCGAAATATTCTTTAAAGTATTCGTGTAATCACGTATATCTTTTAACAAATAATCATAATTTCTGTCACAATACATTAACATGTAACTTTTATACAGTGTAAAATACTATCTTGTTACAATTACTAGTAAAGAAAATGAATGAACATTTTTTTTGCGCCTGAAATATGATATAGTTCATGACGTTTTATTCTACTTACCGTGTTAATATGCCAACCTGCGCGAATTGCTTAAATCTGCTTTGTAGCTTGAAATATGCAAATACAAATAATGATTAATAATGTAATGTAAAATAAATGGCCAATGCTTAGTCAAAAATTGTCTTAGTACCAACATAATCATGTTGCTTACAAAATATTTTACTTTAAAATATACATTTTGACTGTAAATGACAGCTTATAGTCATATCTGTACAGTGTTTTACAGTCAAATTAAAAGTCCACTTTCTTTTATGTATATGGCAGATAATCAAATTGTTCGCTGTATGTAATTGATTTTTACTGTAGAATTTGTGCTATCTTAAGGAAAGAATTGAACTTTATTCAACTCTTAATTATTTTTATTGGTTTAACCTCATGTATTCAGGTTGATTAAGTCATTTTAAGAGATGTTTTTGACTGAAATAAAACCAGTTAATTTACATGTAGCCACAAAAAAAAATCAGAAAAAAAACACATTTTAACACAACATGAAATTTGGTGTCCCATTATTTCTATTTTAATGCATTTTATAACTGTGCATTAAGAGAACATAAAACTGACCGTAAGACTGTATGTATACTAAGATATTTCTGGTTGTTAACTATTTGAATAGCAAAACTGGAATCAGATTGATCATTGACAACAGATAGACAAACACAATTTGTAATATGCATGCAAATGCACTTTAATAGTGACATTTGTCTTAACCTGTCCCAATCAGGTCCAGAGATCGACCCGTTCTGGTATGTGGGTCGCGGTGTGAGACCCATCGGGCGGTTTGGGAAGAGACAGAGCGGAGGTGGTCTACAGCCGGTGGTCAAATCTCTGGAGCTCCTGTTGAACACTCTCAGGAATAAGGAGAGCTTGCAGAACGCACTGGCACAAGAGGAGTCGGACTGGTTACCGTGAGACCTACTATCTACAGCGACCTGTTGTCTAATATTTGAATGTGTTTTAGTGTGTATAAGTAATCACAGTTTTATCATTCTCTCCATGGCTGTGTGCATCTAAATATTCACAGGTGAAAATATCTGTACATATTACAAATGCAATCTATATTAATAAATAAATGTACAAATGTATGTATACCTTTTCCTCTTATTAGTAGTTTATTGTAATAGATTTTGCTCCACAATTACATTAAAACAAAATTAAAATATGGCCTACCAAAGAAAAACAAACATCTCAGAATCTCTTCAGGAATGCAAACTTTATTAATATTTATTTGAACACTGCTTGTGTCAGAACAAATTTGGCACATGAGAATTCATTGGCTTTTTTCTTTTCGCTACAGTATATTTTCTTTTCAACCCATTAACACTTTATGGTTAAACTACACTGAGGACTCTCTGATAAGAGGCAAACTAATGCCCTTTCAGTCATGACAAACCCAAAATACACTTGAAAAGCCTACAGTATTTCATATCTTTTCTTTTCATACCTCTTTCAAATGTAAATATGCATTCGATTTTTCAAATAGAAAAATACATGACACTGTAGGACATTTTCAATTTCTTGACTGTGCTTTTCATGGGATATTTTACATCTATTAGAAACGTGATACATGCTTTTATACACTAGCATTGCCATAGACAACAACAAGGAGCAGGACCTGTTTAAGAGCATGAATGCTGAATAGCTCCTCTGTAGAGAGAGTGGAATGGACAAGACAGAGTTTGGGATGATGGTGCAAATTGTATATTGCATGCTAGTTTATTCTCTATTGGCAAAAGAACTAACAAAAAAAAAAAAAAACAGTTCTGTGGAACATTTCAATGTAACTAAAGGTAACATCATGCTTCTGGGATTTCTCTGAGGTAAAAGGTCCAATTTGTGTGACTGAACACACATCACACAGCACAGGCGTCATCTTAGTCACTCACTAAGACAATATGATGTATTTGATGTCACAGCTGTCATTCTGCATAAAGAGGTGAAAATCCCTGCTTTATAAAATTCAAAAAAAGATGAATAGCTCAACTGTTCCTGTCAGGTTTATAATGTGTACCAAACTAGCTTACCTTGCTCCAATGACAAATAATTTAAACTCATGTGATTTGTATTGTGATTGTGCAGCGTAACACTATGGTATTGTAGCATTTTACTAATGGTTATTTTTACTCTTCCTATGGATTAATAAGTGCAAACCAATTAGCAGTATGTACATGCTTTTCTATGTTGTTGTAATGCTAAAGCAGTGCTCTGAGAATAACAACTGGGTTTTTCAGATTAATAAATGAATAAGAAGTCAACAGGGCCACAACCCAACCTATTGGAGTGCTTCTTAGGGAGATGGCAGTGATTTGATGTTCATACTCAAGACATCAGTCTCTGAGTTTGATTCAAATACGAATATGAGAATACACAGGGGGTTTACGAACACACTCAAAAACTCATTCTATGGCAAGGTGGTCGAGTGCTGACCCTTATTAGTTAGAAAATAAAATAGATTAAATGAATCAGTTCACAGTTGTTTTAGATGCTGAATACAGTTTTTATACAGCGTCTTAAAGAAACAACTCCAAAAATGACCGTTGGAAAAAGAAACCTGAGATATTTGCACCACGTATGAGAAGAACAGAAACATGACAATGGAAATCAAACAGGTCCTGCAGGTATTTTGTGTTTACTTTCACATAGACATTTCACACATTTAAAACATTTACCAAATGTGCTCCAGCTTTTTTGCCAAACTAAATAATAATAATAATAATAACATAAAAACAAAATAAAGGTCACATTGGTCATCCCGAGAGGTTTTTTTCCAGTCACATTGCCAACATACAGATTTCAAACATGTACAACACTCAGAAACGTTAGAAAAAGAGAAGGAGGTGATGTCCCAGATTGTTAACATTTATCATTGTTCATGGTTACACATACAGTAATTACATGAGTTTAAATCTTCAATTACAACCCTCTGTGATGGTTCATTGTAGGAGTTTGGTCTCCATTAAGGCAGAGAGAGAAAGAGAGATAGAGAGAGAGAGATAGAATCAGGTTCCCTGGTAACCAGAGGTGTTGAACTCCAGGGTTTGGTAGAGTTCTTGGGGTCAGAAGTGATATCAACCCTACATAGGTTGTGATCAGGCCTGGGGTCGACAAATAGCATCTGTACTGATCAAATTGGAGGACCAGAAGTTGGATCAAGGCACTGGTGTGGAACAGCCTGATGGTCCTAGCAGTCACAAGTGGTGTGATATTCAGCCATATATCTGTGAATCACAGAGGTCACATGTCCTCTTGTCATGGCCTCATAGACCTCACCTGTGGATCAGATTTGACTTCCTTTTCTGTGTAGAAGGAATTCAAAACAACTTCTTAGAAAACACATTTTTTATGGAAATGCATTTTCACAATGATATATATTGGCTTAATGTGCAAATGCGTTTAAAACTGAGGTATCTTAGCCCTGAACAAAAATTAGCTTTCACATAATCTAATTACATGAATCTTGAATAAGCTGTTCCTGTTAATGTCATAGCCAATGGTAGGAAATTTAAAAGGATAGTTCATGCTAAAATTAAAATCTGTACATCATCGGAAACACTTCTTCAACCATGCTCCTGGAGAGCTACTTTCCTGCAGATTTCAGTTCTGCCCTGTCCCAAAATGCACTCTAAACTGTTGTGGTCTTTTTATGAGTCTGCGATTTCGCTTTGACTGTCAGCTAGGAGTCTGCTGGGAAGCTCGTTTCAGTGTAGATACATTTTCTACCTCATTAAAAAAAAAAAAATCTTCTCAATCTGGTAACCATGCACACACACTCTCCCTGCACTACAAAAAAATGCTGATGATCTGACAAACCCGACGAATATGATGCCATACTAAACCTGCGATAGAATCTTCACTGTGACGAACTGTATTAAATCCAAACCTAACTCTTGACCATAGTGATATGTAAAATGACCATTATTACATTAGCATTATCCCTTTCGATAATGACACAATTGTGTGTGTGTGTGTGTGTGTATATATATATATATATATATATATATATATATATATATATATATATATATATATATATATATATATATATACTCACACAGCATTTACTGCATTTACTGCAATCAAATAAATGCAACCTATGTGAGCATGAGAAACATTTTAACATTTAAAACATTTAACACATTTTAACATTTAAAAATTACATGTTAATTAATGAATTGACATGAAAAATATGCATAATATATTATGCATATATAATATGTATATATATTAAAATTGCAATTCATAGAAACAACCCTAGTAAGTGGACCTTTTACATGATGAGCGCTTTTAATTTCAGAAATAAAGTTAATTTATTCAGATAATTTTTTTATGGGCCCTAATGAAGAAAAAAAGCCTCATTATGAAATGAAATTATTGTAATTAATAATGAAAATGATCTAGAACACTTAGTTTAGTATAATCTACTATTATTATTATTACAAAACTGCTTCTAATTGCTTCTAATTCTAAACTGTTTACTAATATTTGAATCTTCTAATAATAAGCTTGTCCGCCAAATCAAAGTCATGTGGTGTGACCAGCATGCAGAAATAAAACATTAAACTGGAAATTACATCATAGTGGGGAGACCAACATTACTCTGTGTCAAGATCTAGAAGTCTCATGAAATATCAGATAATTTAACCTTTGTCAAGGTTTATATATGTTGTGAAATGCAATTTGCTGGGACTCCTCTTTTATTAATTAATAACTCATGGCATTTATAGAGTTCCTTTGTTCTTTAAAAATACTTTTAATTTTTAAGGGCAGCATGAACATTTGGCAAAACCTCATCTTTTGTGTTCCACAGTCGGAAGACATATTGGTTATAAATGTGAGTTTACAACAAAAAGAACGTTCTGTTTTTGGGGTAAACTTTAATGTCAACATACAACACGCCGTCCAGCTTTCTGATGTGTTGACATGGATTGTGCAGCACTACAACATGCAACACTGACTAAAGAACCACTTCAGGCTTTGTACAAGCTGTTACCCGGTAGGTTT
Source organism: Rhodeus uyekii (assembly GCA_037043235.1). Taxonomy (NCBI): domain Eukaryota; kingdom Metazoa; phylum Chordata; class Actinopteri; order Cypriniformes; family Acheilognathidae; genus Rhodeus; species Rhodeus uyekii. Next base: position 2,223,753 of record JAWRVZ010000078.1, read on the forward strand.
GTGTGACTAACAGCTGAACTGGAATAGTAAGCTTGTCCTTAGAAGCCGCAGCTAATGTGAAATAAAGAAATCAAGATGAATCATGTCATATCAATAGCCAACGCTAAACAGCAACCCTGTTAATTAGTATGAAGATTAAGCAGAAGACAAGAGAGGAAAAAATATAATACTGCTGGCTGAGTCTCTGTTTCTTCTCTAATGGATCCTCTTTTCTTCTCCCAGTGTCTCTACATGGTGCATTAAGTTTTGCACCTTTTCACTGGTTGCTCATTCCACCTTTCTTTTCAAATAAAAGTGTGTAATGTCACTAGGTGTGAAAAGAGATATTTCCCCCTTTCCTCAACGTCAGTGGAAGAAAAAGCTGCTCTTTTTTTTAAGCACATGACACGTTGCCTGTGGGGTTTTAGCAGGTTCATACGATGCGATCACACATACAGCACACAGAGTATTTCATCCATTAAACACATAAGATTTATGCATTATTTTGTTTCTGAAAAACTTAACTGGGTATTATAAGGGTATTACAGCCTCTTTAGAAATGAAAAAGACTGTGAGAAGAGTCGTTTTGATTTTTTAACACCTTGATTCCTCTATGAGAGTTTGAGACTAATGCTTTGAATTCAGACTATATAACATATACAATAAAACATTTATTGTAAATGAATCCCGTAAATCCCATTTGGCAGATGCTAGATAATTTCTTATATATACTGAAAAACGAAATGTAACAAATGTAGAATTGAACATGCTAAATAATGTCAGTTACTATTGAAAAAGAAAAGATGAGCAGAGGTTTTTATACATAGTCTCATATTTGATGAAGCATCATTAATTCTGGTACTTGCCTGTGTAACATTGTAAAGCTACTTTGAACAATTTCAATTATATAAAGCACTATAAAAATAAAGGTGACTCAACCTAGTGCTTGAAAAGGAATGATAAGACATAACTCCAAATAGAATTTAATGTCTGTCATTCATAAAAGTAATTAGTCCCTTATCGACTTTTGTATGTTTTTTTTAATTAATTGAAAAGAACTGACTTTGCTCTAGGCAAACTTAACTTAATGTGCTATATCGATCTGATGAAATATTAGAGCAGATTTAAAGTAGAACATAACTAGAACATAAAATTGGGGTAATGATAGATTTGTTTTAAATTATGCTATTTTTTTTTTCAAAATGTTTGTTTATTTTGTTTAACCTGAATACAGTTTTTCGTGGTCTGTTTCTTACACACTGCTATCATAAGGCATGATTTTAGTGCACAAATAGTATGGACCATTAATTATAAATTATTTATTTATGATACTTTTATTCCTTTTCTATTTGGAGTCACAATTGGACATTCTGCACCATATTTATAGTTGTGCTCCATGTAGATAGTAAATCTTAACATGAAACATGAAAGTGGGATCCCTTCTTGAGTAAATGAACCCTTTCCAAGTGTAGTAGTTTTTGTTTGTACCTGATGACAGACTTCTGAGAGGAGGAGCAGGCAGCTTTCTCCTCTGATGACGTGAAGAGTCCAGTGTCTGGGACTGATGCAGGAAAAACATTACATCACTAATATGCTTAAAGTCTAAAATCATGAATCAAAAACATTACAGTTCTAACCAAAAAGTTCAAAGTTTAATCTGAAGTGTAATATTAAGGCGGAGAAGAAACTCACCATGGGTTTAGTTTTGTACTTGGAAAACCGTGTGCATGCAGATACATTCAGACCTGCAGTTTTGAGGGCTGATATTCTTGCCTCAATATCTGAGATCTGCAGATAACAGATACACTTATACATGTATACTTGAAGAGTCTACTACTGTATCAATAACACAGAGCAAGCACACACCTGGAGCTCGGACTGCTGCACCTGGGCGGCGGCGGTAGCCACCTGGTCTTCCAGGAAGGCCAGTTCAGTCTCTGTGGTGGAGCTGCTGATGCTGCGTGCACAATCTTCTAAGTCACTCAGCGCTCCCTCTAGGCTGTACACAGCACCTGCAGCCAAATACACCTGCATAGTGCATACAGATCACAGCATCAAAAACAGATCACAGAAACCATCAGCATTTCATAGACGAATGCTGTTGTTAGGCTGCATAATTTAGGTCAGCCGGAACCGGGAACATTCCCATAACATCTGATGTACTCGATACATCAGAAGAAGAATGGCATCTACGCTGATATTATTCTCTGTTTATTCCGAGGTTACCGTGGTCAGCTGGATCCGGGCCGTATCCAGATCAGATGAAGGACCTGCACCTGGACACGAGCACAGCACTGCCCTGAAGTGTCTGCAGAGACCGTGACTCTACTAACCCTCCCCGGTGTAGATCATGAACCCATCTCTAACCGGACCAAATTAGACTTAATATTAGACTTGAATTATCAATATAATAATCAAACTATCAATCAATCAAATCAATCAATAATCAAAACTTAACACTTAATATTCATCAATTGTATTAATTCGACTGCTCTTTTAAGGCTGCCGTTCAGCCAAACAAACTTTGTTTATAATGTTTTCATGTGACCACTGTAAAGCTGCTTTGAAACAATCTGTATTGTAAAAAGCGCTATATAAGTAAAGGTGACTTGACTTGACTTGACGAATCTGAGAGCTAAATTTTGAGGAAATACTAAGCCAGGGTTTTTCAAAGTGGGTTCCAGTGGTGTGGGTGTGATGGTGTTCTGTTAAATATTACAGATTTTTGAGTGCAAATTAATGTTATTATTACTGTTTTCTTAACAGTAAGAAATTAAAACATAAGTGAGTCTCCATATACCTTATATTAAAATCACAACAACTAGTAGTTTTGGCATGTTAATGAATATGCCAATGTTAATGAATTGTCTTGGCAAATTAGATCTGCTACTATGCATTTGCTATTGCCAGTGGATTTAAAGAAACTCTGCTGTAAGCATGTAAGATATACTGCTGCTGCATAAATAGACATACATAAATCCTGTAACAGATTTAGGCAGGTCGAGGATTTTAGAGGAACTGATGTGATGCAGGACTGCATGATGGTGACTACAGCAAACCTGTAATTTCACTAAAACCTTTTCTCAATATTAATCAATATGACAATGTTAATGTATTTGGGCTTGGCGGACTAGATCTGCTACGCATGCTACATAGAAGTTCATGTAAGTTCAGGGGACCTGGGCTCCGGGTAGTGTCTGGCGTGCTCTTGCTCTGGGCTGAGATAGGCCTGCTCGGGCTTGGGGCAGAGGTGGCTGAGCTTGGGTTCTGGATAGAGTTTGTGGGGCTCTGGGCAGAAGTCTATGCACTGGGGCTTGGGAGCAGCAACTTGGTCTCGGGGCTCGGGACCAACCAACTTGATGGTTCCATCGCCTAAAGGAGCGTGGCAGGTGGCATAGACGAATTCCAAGGCAAACTGCCCCTTCTGGGCAATAAATAGTAGCTGCTGTTCCCACTCAATTACACTGCAGAAGTCTTATGGGGTGACAAACGAGGTCGGTTGTTCTGTTACAATATTCCCCCGGGGAATGTGTGCGATGTGTAGAAACATGGAGAGGAAGTTTCCAAACTCAAGCACTCTTTATTTAAAAAATAAATAAATAAAAGACTTTAAATATAAACTGAAAAGGCACACATGTGCAAGAAGCCTGAGACCTTGGAACGAGGAGACTGGCATCCACACACATGGAGTCATAAACAGGACGACACAACACAAGTTCAACAACCGAGAAGGACAGGAGAACACAGGGTAGTGCACAGGTGGCGAAACAAACAAGACTAAAGGTAACAGCGTCAACCAATATCTCACTAGCTCAACACCCTCTGTCTCTGCCAACCACAGTAACCATGCCCCCCAAACAAATTACAGAAGTATGTGCCAAAATTTGTTGCAAGATGTGTCCTTGTCTAGTGTATTGAATTAATCCAATTTATTTCTAGTTTTGTAATTTACATTCAGTTCTGTGGTTTCACTGGTCACAATTATGGTTTGTTTAAAAAAAAAAAAACTTCTTTAAAGAACTTAGAAGAATTTCTCTTCCCCCTCCACACACACACAAATCATATTAGACATTTTCTAGTGGTAAATCTTACATTTTCCTCCATCTTAGTGAGGTGTTGGTCCAGCTTCCTGCTTCCCGGGCCTGAGGACATGGGTGTGCTAGCCGGAGAAGGTTCATGAACTTTGCCTTCTGCCTCTCCAAGCAATTCCTCTGTAGCATTTAGGACCTTTAGAACCTCTGTGGTGATGCTGCATAAAGACGCGGCAGAGTACTTCTACTCCACACACAAGAGAGTGCACATAAAACAGAGGAGAAAACCACTGATAAACAGATATGCAAAACAGAAGAAACTCGAATGCATTAGCTCTTGACATTTTCATTAGTTTCCATTCAAAGGCATTAAACCATTTATAAAATAAAATAATAAATATAAAGACGGAATATTCATTTTTGAGTGAACTTTTTCTTTTAGAGATACCAGGTCATAGCACAAAATGTCCTAGAACGTGATAGATAAACTCTCAAACTAACATCAGAATGCACGTAATCGCGAAACGAGGAAAAGACAGGTATGAGAAGTACATTAGTTCTTGTCAATACGTTTTTCAAAGTGCATCATCTTGAGTACTAAGCCATCAATATAAGATGTACATGTTGATGTGCGTGCATGTCTTTATAAGTAAGACAGTAAGCACACATGAGAGAGGGTAATGTGAAGAGATAAAATGACTTTTCAAGAGGAGAAAGTGAGAATGAAAGAGGTGGGAAGAAAGAGAGGAGCAGTGTGATTCAGTAATGAATACTTGAGTAATCAATTAATGGTTGGGTTGTTGTATGCTTTGATCATAGAAATAATTGATCCAAACTCAGTCCTCAGTGCATGTGTGGCTCTGAAAGGGGCTGTGTTTTTGTGTAAAAACGGATATAGTGAGGGATATTATGTACAAAACAGGTAGGCGTGCAGCACTGAAGGTAAAAAGTACTCACGAACCACATTCACACTATACTGAATATATAATATGCACATAAATATTAAAATTAAAATAAAAAGCGTACATTTACAAAGTTTATGCATGCCCAAAAGGTAACAAATTGTTTGCAAGGACTGTCTATTAATAGGGAATTTGATATTTTCATATGCTAATTTGTATATGATCATTATTTTAGAAAAATCTTGTCTATAGCATTTTTTTGCAGAATTTTAATAAATAAATAAAATATTTATAAATTTATTTAATATATATTTTAACATATCCATATCATATTTCAACCCTGTGACTATTTAAAATATTATGTTTATCTGTTCAAACACCCCTGTCGAGTACCAGCTTATTTAGACTAAATTGCAATCCTGTTACCCAATTCTGCCATGTATTATTTATTACCCAGAACTCTTACCCAATATTTAATAACGTTTATTTAAATATCACATTTATGGCTAGAAAATCATATGAATCATAGTTCAAAACAGGATTCAGAAATAATTGGGTAACATGGTTGCAAACAAATATGCAAATATAATGTACCATTCAAAACATTAAGCTATAAAGTATGTATTCAATTGGTCAACATTGACAGGAACAATTTACAATGTAATAATATTGTTATATATAATATTATATAATATATTTTAAAGTATAATAAAAACAATAATTTACATAATAATAGAAAATTCACAATTTTGCTGTTTTACTGTATTTTTTTATCAAATAAATGCAGCCTTGATGAGCCTAAGAGACTTGATTAAAAACATTTAAACTAATCTTACAGGCCCCTAACTTTTAAAAAGTTTAGGCTAATGAAAAGATAAATAAACATTGCCAATAAACATTTTTTTTCAACAGACTGAAAAGAGAGCAGCTCAAAACCAGAGTGAATGACTGTTTCACTGCTCTCAGTATCACCACCAGAACTGTGAAATCTAAAGATTTCCCTACTGTGGATCTGGTTCTAACATACTCTTTTGCGAACTTTTTTAATCTTTTTTTCTTCTTTTTTTTCAAATCAAGGTACCGTTAGCAAAATACGAGGCTAAAGGCACATTTGACTTTATTATCCTTTAAACCACTAGATGGAACAAAAATAGGCTGATCCTTAACATGATGGCAACGCAAAGTTAATTCTGCACTACTTTGATCTAGCTATATTATAGGAATTATAATATATTTACATAATTAGGATTTTAAACCTTAGGTTTGCTGCATGTTTAATAAATATTTTTTTTTTGCTATTGATGGAAAAATAAAACAGATGTTGTGTATCATTTTACATGTTGTGTAAATTAAACATTGCTGTGCATCACATTTTATTACATTCAGAAATAATACTGGTAAAGTAAAATGTTATAAATGTACTAAACATATTAAAAAAGACTATAAACTGCAATAGCAATAGGGTATTTTAATTCCCATCAATCCACAACAAAACCTTCAAATATGACGCATTCTGAACCGAATAAGAATTATAAAAAAGGCTATAAGTAGCTATAAAAAATACAAAAACAATTCATTTAAAGCTAAACTGAAAGTAACCGGCATTGGGCTCCCGTAACTCATTTGGCCCTAATCTAAAAGTTTCCAGATTTGACAGAAAAAAATCATGCACTTCCAATGTGCAAAAAAATGTGCTTGGCAACATCAATCGAAATTGAAAAATGGTTATTTACATTCTGCAGAATTTATATACTCTATGCACAGTTACTTTATATACAGTTTTGGTAATCTTTTAATTAAGATAAATATATTTTGTGTATTTATTCCTTTCAGACATAGACTATGATTTTATGATTTTTATTTTGCTATTTTTATTTTATTTTTAAAGCAACTTACATATTTACATTTTCCTTAAATTGTACTGGAGACCCATTTTTTAAGTCTTGCAACTCAGAATTTGAACACCTGTGCTCTATAGTATTCTGTTCTGATGTAAGGAATAATGGACTACACATTTGATTCAGGAGGAATCACTACAGCTCTACTGCATCTTCTCATTATGATGTATCTCACCTGCTGTAAGAGAGAGGAGAGTAACTGAAGCCTCTGCTGTAGGGCACGATCACTCAGAACCTCCTGAACCATCAACAGAGACACACACAGAGAGAGAGCGAGAGAGAGAGAGAGAAAGAGACAAATGAGAGAAAAAGACAGAGACAGAAATAAATGTGAGTGGAAAGAAAAACAAAAGAGATGAAAGACACAAAAGGAATAGTTCACACCAAAATGAAAATTCTGTCATCATTTATTCAACCTCATGCCATTCAGAAGCCCAGAGGATTGTACTGGTTCTGTGCATTCAAAAGGATGACTTCTGCGACTATATTCAAAGTCATATGTTGTTTAGATAGATAGCTCACATGAGCTATATGAGAGCAATCTCCCTGCCACCATCTCCCACTCTTCCCTGACCTTCTCTGTTTTTTAAGTTCAGAGGCTGTTAGATCTCATTGTGGCAGCTGCCATCTTCATTCCACTAGGCCTATTGCACATTAGACCATTTCCATTCTTGCTCAAAAGCAGGTGATGCAGGGTTGTAAGGGTTACATGACATGCTCTATTACTCTGGAAGGGCCCACGGTTTCTAAACAAAGGCCAGGCTTTAGGGGAGTGTTGCCATCGCAAAACTGTAATGATGGATGCCTCCCAAATGGGATGGGGTGCAGTTCTCGACGGTTAACCAGCCAGGAAGCTGTGGGGGGGATCTGAAACTTTACTGGCACATAAAATGTTTAGAAATTAAGGTAGTGTTTCTAGCTCTGAAACACATACTCCTACTCTTGAGTGGCTATTATGTGTTGTTCCATGCAGACAACGCAATGGTAATCTCCAACATTAATCACCAGGGTGGTCTTCCCTTTGTAGGCAGGCTCGGTAGATACTGCTCTGTGCAGGGGAGAAATTCCTGAGCAAAGTCGTGAGCAGCTTAAATTCTGGGACATGCAAACTGGGGGGCACACATCCTGTTGAGACAAAAGCCCAGGGAATGGTAACTCCATCCACAGGTAGTGGAGTCCATATGGTAATATGACAGGCACGGCCTAGAGGACCTGTTCGCCTCCAGGGAAACAACTCATTGTCCCTTCTGGTTCACCCCCACTCCTCCAGCTCCTTGGGCTGAGGAAGCATCTGTATGCCTATCCTCTGATAGCTCTGCTCCTGGTGGTTTTATCGATGGCTCCCCAGGACTGAGTCCACCTTCTAGTGGCTCCATTCTGGCTGGCCCGAGTATCATTATAACCTTGATGGTATTCCATGGGAGATTCCGGTTCAGACAGATCTTCTCAAGTGCAGGGGGTGATCTACCACCCCAAGCTGGAGATCTGTAAACTTTGAGTTTGGTCCCACAAGTTCATAGATTCTGGTCTCTAATCTGAGATGACATTTCTAAGATTCAGAGCCCATTCTATTAGGAAGCTATAAGTCCTGAAACATTGAATCTTTGTACCATGGAGCGAAAAGCGCAGCCTGAACCCAGTGAACTGTTTGTTCCCTTTCAAGGGAACTCGAGCTGCGTCATCGCTATGGGAACGCCCCCGCGTCATCAACTCTTGAAGCACAATAGAAAACACCTGTGAGAATGACGCGGATGACGTCATGAGCCAGGAAACAAAAGGCACGCCGAAACCGGCACCGACAGCTTTTTCGTCTTCAACAAGCACTAGAAAGTCTGTGTAGGATGAAAACTCTCTACTGCGGCAGTCCAGTTTCGAGGAGCTAGTATTGTCGATATTAGAAAAAGAAGAAAGAAAGCGCTGTGTGTCTCCATGCCGGTGTACCCACGCGAGCAGGAGGCACACAGTCTTTCATCGTATTGTGCTCAGTCAGTGTTTATTTCGCAGTCAGCGTTCGGGCGCTGGCTGCGGATATTATGAGCGCGGTTTCGATCTCGCTGCTGCTGAGGCTCAGCGACGATCATTGACTGGCGGATTATTGCGATTTAGATAAAATTTGATTATGCACCTATGGTGGTACAGTGGACACTGTGATTGCCTTTCATGCAATAGACCCGGGTTCGAGACCCACTCTAATGCACTTTTCCAGCTCTGAGGAGTTGGATTCTGTTAGCATCTTCTAGACAGATGTGACTTATTTATCTGTTCTGAGGAACAGATAAAATTTTCTGCAGGTCCCTGATTGGTCATCAGTCGGTGCGCGCAGATATGGCAAACTTACCAACTGCACCTTCACTAATGCTTGGGCACTGCGCCTTCAAGTTATCATGCTCTGAGCCTCATCAACGGTTTGTTGATCCTTGGCTCAGTTGTGGCAGTTAGCAGTTCGACATTGAGGTGTCATTCTCGCTCACTGGAAGGTGCGGGGGAGGGCTATTCTTGCTGGTTTGCCCAATCCCGTCTGACAGTCTTTGAGGAGGCTCTTCAGGCTCGCGGTTTCGGTCCTGTTGCAGCTGAGGCTCAGCAGCGATCGCTATCACGTGCATTACTTAAGGCCTGGAAGCACGCCTCGTGCGGTTTCTTCCGACTTGAAGTCATGCATGGTCCGCGCTCGAGGGCGCCGACGGTGTAGTTTGCAATCCCGTCTGACAGTCTTTGAGGAGACTCTTCAGGCTCGCCTTAAGGAGGGTGCCTTTAACCAGACTATTTCGAGAGTGCCTCAAGTCAGGTTCGACTCTCGCTATGTACAGATCTGGTACCGGGCAGCACTGTGGTGCTTAAGTCCCCGTTGGGTTTCGGTTTACCTCGCCTACGCCTTGTTACCTTCGGGTCTTGGCGCGCCCTGGGTGTCAGGAAGCAGGCAGTATATGACGCTATTTCAGAAAGATATGGGGTCCTCCTGAGGGGGGACCGCCTCTCCTCGCATCTACAGGTAGTGCCTCAGTGGCACGGTGCCCCGCACTTAATTTGTCCTGTACTGCTCTTCCTCACCATTCTATGAAAGGGGGGTGTTGTCAGTGTTAGCCTGGAAGACCCCAGGCTATTCGATATTCCCATGTTGCTGCCTTACTCTCCCTGTAGGTGCCTCCGGCCCCAGGTCATTAGCAGCTGAGCTTGGGCGGTCAGTTGCCCCTCTTCAAGCTCTCCTCCCGGCATATGGTCCTGATAGCCAGCAAGTTGTGACGCGTGTACTAGGGTGCCTGGATCCCCTTCAGGGGGGGCCATCTCCCTAGGCGTCGCTGGGGTGTTGTCAGTGTTAACCCGGGGGGTCTCGGGCACTTAGACGTTCCCCTAGTGCTGATATGTCCGATATATTCCTCATGGTCCTGTCAGCCAGCAAGTTGTGACGCGTTCACTAGGGTGCCTGGATCCCCTTCGGGGGGCCATTCCCCTAGGCGTCTCCAGGGTGTTGTCGGGGTTAGCCTGGGAGGCCCCGGGCGCACCGATATTCCCCTGTTGCTGGACGTACCCACCTTCTGAGGAAGGTTCTACGCGTCACTGGGTTGTGGCCTGTTTTCTCTAGAAACCACTTCCTGGTGCGTGGTAGTAGCTCCAGCCGCGGCTTAAGCTTAGGCTCCGCGGTTGTCGCAGCCCGGTGCGTGATGGACCTCCTTGGCGATACAGTGACCCCTAGGCAAGTGCCTCAAACCAGACTATTTCGAGAGTGCCTCAAGTCAGGTTCAACTCTCGCTTTACAGCTCTGGGCTGGGCAGCACAGCAGTGCTTAAGTCCCCATGCATTTTTAGGGTTCATCTCGCCTCCGCCTTGTTACCTTCGGGTTTATTTTGGCGGTCTTGTGGCTGGGTGGCTGCTCCATGGCTGGCGCTGGCGACACGCTTGAGGTGTGGTTGTCCCTCCCCGGAGGGCCTCCATCTTGGGCGTCCGGGGGTGTTTGGTAAGTGCACTTCCCGGGCTCGCCTTGCTGGGCCGGGGGCGGCTACCGTAGCCGCGGAGTTTCGGCTCACAACTGAGGTTGTGAGTCCGGTCTCCACGCTGAGGGTCTCCTGCAGTATTTATGGGGTCTTTTTTCTCCCTGGCTGAGGCTAGAGGAGGGCTAGGCCACTTTGCGGTTCCGCTTACTGCGGGGGTTCCCCTCTCGTCATGGGTCAGGAGGTCTGCAGCTCAGTGCGAGCATTGGGTATGGCTCTCCCGGGGCTGAGGCCTGACGAGCCATGCAGATCACTCAGTGAGGCAAGTTTTTAGCTGAGGCTATCTTGCCGTGAGAAACTGGTCTTCCCGAGGGTGCCAGAACATCTCCACTGGAGCACTTTGGGGCATGCTCCTCCGCTAGGGTGGCGTTGGTATAGCGTTCCCATAGCGATGACGCAGCTCGAGTTCCCTTGAAAGGGAACGTCTCAGGTTACGTATGTAACCATAGTTCCCTGAGAGGGAACGAGACGCTGCGTCATCAGCATCAGCCCTAGCTCTCCCGCATGCCGTGCTTGTTTCAGACGTTCGCAAGCTGTCGGTGCCGGTTTCGGCGTGCCTTTTGTTTCCTGGCTCATGACGTCATCCGCGTCATTCTCACAGGTGTTTTCTATTGTGCTTCAAGAGTTGATGACGCGGGGGCGTTCCCATAGCGATGACGCAGCGTCTCGTTCCCTCTCAGGGAACTATGGTTACATACGTAACCTGAGACGTTCCTTCAAGATCACTTGTCAGACGGGCTGACCTATCTACACTATGTATCCGTCATCCAGGGTTGTAGCCATAATTTTTTTTTGAGGGGACCGAGCTTAAAATGAGGGGGCCAAACTGCGCGATTGCGTTGCGATCGTCTTGTGCGGCGGCGATATGTACTTTCCCTTTCGTTTTCACAGTCGCCATGTTAACCAATTGAAAATCTGAGGGGGGCGGACATGTAAATGAGGCATCTGCCGTCATCACAGCATCCCAGTCTTTGGTTTTGCAGGACTTCTTTCCTGAGATTTAAAAGCAAAAAAGTCGTAGGCCAATGGTAACTCATCTCAGCTTCTGGTATGCTTTGGTGGAAATAGAGAGAATGCGGTCACACATTGGATCACTAACGTCCCCTCTCTCTCCTAAAAGGCGCACAGAATGCCTTCACATCTAGGAGAGGAGTTGGAGCCCACTCCACTAGGAGTGTCCCGTCTCCTTGCTAGGGTTGTATCTTTGCAAGATTTCTGTGCTGTGGCTGGATGGTCATCTCTGCACACATTCATCAGGTTTTCTAGCCTGGACACGGCTTCAACCACAGAGTCTCAAGTCCTTCAGTGTTGATCTGGTCTCAGACTGCGCTCACAACTGTCTTTGCAGAAACACAGCCTTGTGGGCAGCGTTGCCATAGAAGAACCGTTTTGGGATTAATGTGAAGTACAAATTAATCATTTGAAGAATCTTTTTCCACTCTAAACAATCATTTGTGAAATAGAAAGGTTCTATAGGTATTAAAAGTTTTACATGGAACCAGAGATGCCAATAAAGAACTTTTATTTTTAAGAGTGTGGAAAAGAGCATGGAAAACAGTCCTGAAAATGTAAAGTCAAGTCAAACAAATTGTTTCAAAGCAGCTTTATGCATTTTATGCATTTCATGCATTTCATCGGTTGTTCACTTGATGTCAGTTCAGTGTTGATTCTAGTTCCATTGTAATTAAATTATTTCATTTCCTCTATAAAGCATTTGCAAAAAAATAATGTCATCGTCCAGCTCAGTTCAGTTCTCATACAACAGCATCAGTAAAGTCAGATCAATAATATTATTGAATTTAAGTTTTACAACAACACAAGGGTGAGTAAATGATGAAATACTTGTCATTTTTTGTTATAACTATTCCTTTAATAGACAAGAATCAGGCTGAAAATGAAAGGACAGGATCAGATGCAAGGTGAAGAGAAAGATTGTACCTCCCTTATGGTGGGCATTCCCCTCACAACATCTGGTTCTATAATAATTTTGCAAGCTGGTTCATGCATCGCACAATGCCTCATGCACGACACAAGTCTTAAGTAGCAACACATATTGGGCTTACACCAGACATGCTTTTCTGTGTATACTTAATCATGGCTTCTCTTCAACAATGAGAGTGAAGACTTTCATTCTGAGCGTGATCAGCAACATAGATGTACATTTGAGAGTTTCAGAGAGAGCTGGAAGGTTCTAGAGGAGCAGGCATCTTCTGAAAGAGTCTCTTACAAGGCACCTCCTAATTTACACAGCAAGGACATCAACAACCTTTGATGTACTTGGAACCAATTTCAACCAATCGCTAGCCTCAGGTTTTATGTGTAGGGCTATGATTGGTTGACAAGAATGTTGATTTAGCATCAAAAAAGAATGTTGATCCAAAAACTCATCCTATTTTTGTAATCACAACATCTTCGTGCTGTTTCTTTATCAGACTGGATAAAGGAAAGATGCATGCATAAAATCACTTTATATTGACCAATTCACATCAAAGAGTAAATTGGGATTCAATTCCAAACATTTTTGGGTGCATTATATATCACTCTGCATGAGTTTTTTTCTGTTCTTTATGATCACTGTTACAATTCATGGACAGATGATAAAATCGAAATGTATTAAACAAATACTAAGTAAAAACAGAAAAATATGACATCAGTATCTGTAAAATAAGTAAATTACCCAGGGGTTGCAAAAATTAGTACACCTAGGTCTAATTTATAGGTTATTAATAGTAATATGCTATACAGCTGTACTTATACAGCTGTACTTCACTGAACATTGCACTACAATTTCATATCATTATATAACACATTCCATACTATTTATACTGTTTTACTATTTCGCTTTTACTACTTCCTTTTTGTTTTTTCAGTAATTTAACATTTTAATTTCACCAGCCATGGCATATCATACAATTGTCTGTCTTGGAGTATATTTGTATTCTCTTATTGCTATAATTTTGCATTTGCATTGCATAATGGTCATTTATTAGTACTTAAATAAGCATATATATTTTGATTTTTACAGCGATTTAAAGTGAATATGTGTTCTGAAGCACACACAAAAAATTACAGGGTTGTACAATGAAAAATATTGATGCTCGTTTCATGTACATTGAATTATATTATATTAAAGAGTATAATTTAAGCCAAATCTATGTTTGACAAGCATACATTTTAAGTGAAAGTATCAAGACTAAGTAGTTGATGACAAAACATTTTGCAATTCTACCTAAATCATAAACCGCTGAAATTGTTTGAGAAATGTAAATACATTGTGATTTTTATTCAGAAAACCATAGCTCTGCCATTTAATAGTATTGTTTAGGATAGTCTTGCCCGGTCCAATATGGCGCCATATCACAGCAATGTCCAATAAGGCATCTATGTATTAACGTCTATGGATATTTTCCTCAACTGCATACTCCTTTAAATAAACTTTATGAGCTTTATTTAGGCCTGAAACTACATTATGCATTCTTGCGTCCAAAATGTGTTGCATTACATTCTTACCAGTGCTGCAAGAGACACTATAGTGAGCATCATAATTTTCACTTTCAGGTTAGCTACTGTCAAGGTGGAGCAACAGTTTGAAGAGAAGTTGGTTTAAGTGTCAACAGGTCTACCTGAATAACAGCTTGAGATTTTGGAGTCTAGTTAGGCAGCTCACTACGGTTTAGAAAGAAGCCTGGGTGATGTAGGAAAGGAACTTTTATTGGAACAGACTGGAACCAGTGCTTACCTCTGATGGAGACAGTGGCTCCTCCAGAACACAGGGGATGCTGTCTGGAGATGTAGTTAAAGATATTGTTGTCTTTGTCTCAAGTTGTTCATGTTTTTCTGACCCTGTTGACCCATGTGTTTCTGAGTTGCTTCTCTGTGGTGACATTCTTTTCACTTTTTCCTTCTGCGTTTCATTGTTGTCTTCCTCTAAACTGTTATTTTGCTTCATTACGCTACCTGATGCTTCCTCAGTTGCACAGGCTACTTCCTGTTTATCATCTTCTTTGGATTTGACACTCAATTTAGTCTCTAATTTCTCCTTTTCCATGCGTATGCTTTTCCTCTTCCTTTGTATCTCTTGTTCGATCTCTGATTGTCTCTCTTGTTCTTGTTTCAGTTGTTTCTCCATTTCGCTCTTTCTTTCCTGTTTCTTCACAACCTGCTCCTCGATCTCTCGTTGTTTTTCTCTGTCCCTCACAATTTGTTTCTCCAGCTCTCTTTGTCTTTCTCGCTCTCTTTCTACTTGTCTTTCGATTTCTTTCTGTCGCTCCCTCTCTCTCTTCAATTCTCTCTCTATATTGATCTGTCTCACTGCATCACTTGTGTCCATCTCTTTAACTGTTTGTTTTTCATTCAGCTTCTCGATTTCCCTCGATTTCCCTTCCTTCTTGTCTCGTTTGCTCTCGCGCCTCTCCTTTGGTCTCAGTTTCTCAGTTTCTTTTTCCTGTATCTGATCCATTTGCTTGTCGCCCACTTCCCCGATTGGCTCACAATTAGACGGCATTACATCTCTCTCACTGACTTGGCAAACCAGCTCACCAAGTTTGGATCTTAGTTCCTGTTCCAGGGTTTCATTTACAGAGGAACCCCTGAGCAAAGGGCCCTGAAGGTTGTACCTTGGTCTGCTGTCCCCTGATTGGCTCCGCATGAGCGAGCTGGCAGCACTGGAGTTGTGAGAGACTGTGTTCTGATAGTTAGGCTCAGGGGTCATGGGGTCAGAGGTCAAAAAGTCAGGAGGGGTCACAGTGTCTGGAGTCTGGTAATTCAGCGGAACTGGGTTGTCCTGGCTCTGTTGGCGTCGTATCATCATGGCGTTGAGAAGGACCGCACTGCTCTCCTGAGATGTGTTAAAGAAAGGGAAAGTTGAGCAGCGGACAGAGAGATAAAAAGATAAGAGTATAAAATTGTCTTTATAATGGAGATAAACTTGCTGAAGGATATTCAGAACATTTATCCCAATAAAAGCACAACCCCTGCCTTGCAGTGCCATCTACTGGAGACAAACCATGTTCAAATTCACAACAGTTCCAAAAAAGATTTCTACTTTTCTCCCATTTTGCTTTTAATAATTTTATTCTTTATTTTTCTGGTGCTGACATTTTTCTGTGCTAAAATTGTAATTCAGTATCCAAAATCATTGACAAACTATGAGTAACACATTTCAGTCATATTCTACAAAGTATTTTTGTTGTTTTTGTAGAATAACTGTAATTAAATGAATGTATGTATGTAATTGTATACTTATAAGAAAGAAAAAACAGTCTCTCAATTTGTTGAATATCTTATGTAAATTTGTTTGTCAGATAAATCTGTCTTGTTTTAAGAACGCTTAAATATTTTCTCTGAAAAAGAAAAAATACGATTCAGGAAAAATATATGCATCAATTAATCAAATATGAAATTGCAAAAATGAAATAAAATAATAATGTCTTATATTACATGTAAACAATCCAAATGACTGCAGACTTCCTCAGTATGATATACTTAATGTAAATGTAATGCAAATGGATTGTAAAATAAAAATGTTTCACTTCATTTTTTTTTTATTAAATGTTTGTGAACAGAGGAGATTTCTCTAGATGGAAAAAGAAGAGCATTAATAGTATTAAAAGGAATGAAAAATACTGTATATTACCACTATATTCTAATATTTGAGTTGATAATATACTAATATGATAACATTATTATAATAATGTATTATTGTACATTATTAATATAATAATAAGAACATTATTATTATTAATACAAATTATAATAATACTAATTTTTAAGTTAATAAGAATCAAGGTTAAGTTACAATGATGTATTAATCAAGTGAATGAGGTTAAAATAGTATGCAAGGAAAGTGAGACCATAGCAATAACTAATGTGGTTATTGGTGAAAAGTTGATTAAACTGAGGTATCCATTGCTAGTTAGTTTCTGCACACCTGAACTAATATGTGTTTTCAGGCTTGATATCTATATGTGCTAAAATAGTCTCATTATGATTTTTATCAATCCTATAATAAACCAGAAGGCTGTTATTTCTCTTACCACTGTGGCTGAGCTGTACAGTGCATTTTGTGTTCGACTGTGCTCTGATGTCTCGCGTTTGCTCTTTCTGCGCCTCCTTGACCTTTTGACCTGCTCGCTCCGCTCCTCCCCTTCACTGCTGTCTGCTCCCAGTCGGGGGTTAAAGTTCACATCAAGAACTTCTGGCCTTAGTAGATTTGACGGTACACTGCTTATGGGATGTCTGTAGGGAGGACACGGGTGTGCTTCAGGCAGCCCTTTTTTCCTCTGGGGCGTATTGTGGGTTGGTCTGCTTGCTCGAGAGGACGGGGCAGGAGACGTCTCCGAGTCTGAGTTGAGGGTCTCAGTGTTGGTGTACTGACCCGAGGAGGGTGAGGTAACAGGTGGGTGTTGGGTGTACGTCCATTCTGGGTCATGTTGAGAGTCAGTGTAATACGTTTCATCAGAGAGACGTCTGCGAAACTGTAACAGGGCAGCCCCCCACCCTCCCTGGTCCTCGGGGTCTGAATCAGAGCCCATTCCGTCATACGCAGACACAACGCCTGATTCTTTCTCCAGCACACTGAAAACAAGGCTCTTGCGCTTGGTCAGCAGACTGGGCCGGGAATGCTGGGAGCTCTGCAGGGCGATCCAGTTACCATCAGGGGACTGCAGGACTGAAGATGCACCTGTGGAGAGAGACACAAACACCTGGACAGACAAATATAGAGGATGTGTGCGTGTGTGTGCACCACATACACAAACAGAAAATGAGAAAACGTCAAAATAATAAAAAAGGTGGTAATTTTCATGTACATTTGTACAATTTTAACCAGAAGTGAAATTACTTTGCAATTATGATTTGAAACTCGACACAGTTAAACAGTTTGCTTTTGTATACTTATTTTGCACCCAGTCAAAATACATCCAAGTCAATTTGTTTTAAAGGGATTGTTCACCCAAAATCTTTAATTCTTTACTTCACTCACCTGACTTTCTTGTGTAGACCACATAAGATATTTAGCACAATTTTTTATTTGTCCAAACAATGAAAATCACTGGGGTCAAATATTTTTGTTTTGGAACCGCATTGACTTTCATTGTATGGACAAAAACATCTTTGCGTTACAAAAAAATAAAATAAGTCAGATTTGGAACATGATCAGGGAGAGTAAATGTCTAAAGAATTTTCTTTTTTGAATGAAATATACCTTTACATTTTTCAATCATCTAAAGGTTTGTTCTGGTACACTAGACCAACGATAAACAGTGTGTGTTTTGTATATATTCTTACTAGTGTTGTCCAGGCGGTCAACACTCTTCCAACCAGGAAGTGATGATGCTCTGGACTCCCTCCTAAGTGAAGAGTAGTTCTGGATATCTGTCTCTACCTCTGCACTCTCTGGGACCCCTGGGGCAAATTCCACCTCAGGGTCCTTCTCTGGAGAATCGTCACTTGTCAAAGAGAATGCTGATCTTGACTTCTAAACACACCCACCAATCCACATGCACAACAATTGTTAGTTGAAATGACCGAAACAGCAAATGTGAACCAGTTTAGCTTTATATTTAAATGTATTAATAACATGAATTAAAACATAAATATAATATATATATATATATATGTATATATATATATATATGCAAAGTAAATTGTTCTTTTCATCTTGCAGTTAGAAACACTTTAGTCAAATGTCTTTGTGTAAGCTGTTACTTAGTTTACAGTGGTGTATATACTGAGTTACTCAAAAACAGTAATTACATTAATTGCCGGTATGAGAATGGTAATAAATGTTATGTAGTAATCTATAAATGTCTGACAGTATTCTAATAATGATAATGCACAGTATTTTAATAATGATAATGTTACTTGCATAAACTGAGCTTCACCAATTGGGGGAGCTAAAGACGTGCATTTTAGCTTACTCACTTACTGTTGCAAAAATTGCTGTACTACAGCAGTACTGAATAACTGTGTGATTACTGATGAATAAGCGTTTAAGGGATTTTTGAGCTTTTTTTTTGCATTTCTTTGCCTAGATTCCAACATTCCATCATAATGTTTTAACACTGTGTAGTTTTTGTTTGCTGCAGCAGAAGAGATAGTGTGTATGTTTTACAGTTGAGGTCAAGAATATTGAATAAGCACTGTAAAACATATAGGTAGCTTTCACATGCTCTTACCCACAGTGGATAGGAGCTGATGTCGTCGGTCTGGGCTACTGCGCCGTGCTGACAGGTGGTGTGTGAATGCTGTGTGGTGTGTGTGTGTTCTGTTGAGGTAGGAGATGGTAGCTCACTACTCTGGTTCTGAGGCCAAACAAAGTCATACTCAGCCTGAATCTCAGACCGTTTTCCCCTCTGAATGATCTACAGAGAGCGAGAGAGACATGGAAAAAGAGGAAAAACAGACAGAAGTTATTGGGCTAATTTTGATTTTAATCCGTTATGATGGGACAACGTTGACATGTCAAAGAACGTGAGGTCCAAACTGTTGTATGAATTCAAATGTGAATGAAGTTATGAAATATAGGTAATAAACTTAGTTAGATGGCTAAGAAAAAGGGTCTATGTTATCAAGGATTTTCTGATGTGGCCAAATACTGTCTCATATTTTCTCACTACATCCTGTCAAGATGAGTTCATATTTTCCATAAATCAAAAGAAAGAAATTTTATATTTTACTAACAGTAAATTATATCTAGTTTTACGGGTTTACATTATTTTTATGACAACTAAGCGCATTTCCCCCAATTCTCATTACCATAATGACAAATCTCATTCTTATGATATAAAACAATGATATATTATTGAAAATGTAATGACTAAAAAATTAATTATAAAATTATCTATAATATCTAATAGAATTTTTGTAATTTCTTATGTCTGAATAATTCTTGATAAATCATGTTTAGATGCATCTTTCAAAAGTTTGGAATTAGTAAGATCCTAATATTTAAAAAACAAAATCCCAATATTTTAAAATGTCCATTTTATTGTAATACTTTGAATATTGTGAATTATTATAATACATTTAAAGCAACTGTTTTCTATGTGAATATATAGTAAAGTGTAATTTATTCCTGTGATCAAATCTGTATTTTCTAATATGATGATTTGCTTAATGCCTAATTATTATAAATATCGAAAACAGTTGCTTGCAGTGCTGCTAAATATTTTTTGTGCAAAAAAACACAAAACAGTGTAGATTTTCAGGAATCTTTAATAAAAAGAAAATTCTAAAGAACAGCATTCATTTGAAGTAGAAATCTTTTGTAAGGTTATGAATGTCTGTCTGTATATGCGTTTTGAACAATTTAATTTGTTCTTGTTGAATTATAGTATCTAATTTTTTTTAAATAATAATCTTTCTCATCCCAAACTTTTAAACAGATTCTGATTGACATGTTCATCTATTACAGTAGAACCTGGTTATGTCGACGGCCTTGGGGGTTGCAAAAAAGCATGGAGATAACCGATGATCGAGATAACCAACAGCCAATATGGCGATTTGTTTGATGAAGTGATTAGCATGCTATAAAAATGTGCATACACTGTATATGTTTGCTAACAACAAAAGGCAAATGTGCACCAACTAACAGCAGAGATTGTAATGGCTACTTTTTGTTTATGTTGGGAATATACCTTTAAGACGGCTTATATTGTTGTGTGCGCTGATCTTGTGTGAGCGCGCATGGGGAGGAGAGTGTTTTTGAGCGAGGAGAGAGATGGCCACTCTACTGCTGACTGTTACATAGCATAATCTACTGTTTCTATTTGCCTTCTTTTATTTGTGATGTTTGTCAGAGTATTTTCTTTTTCCTGGTTTGAACTCGTGCTCTTTACATGTTTAAGAAGTGCGTGCTGGTATGAAACCCATCTATAAAGGCTCGTGTGACCAGTTTAATCACCTCAAATTTTCTTTTGTTTTCATTTAACGTCTAGGCAGTCGTCAACCACTCTGACAGCTGTTACAACCAGTTACATACCAGTATATGATAAAAACCACCTTCGATTCTCGACCTTTAATTATATTCTCCAACACTGCAAACACAATTTCGCTCACAGCGTAAACACAGACACAACACACATAAACACATTCAATCATAACACAGTCATTTTGCTCTGACACAGTTCTGAATAGTATTGCACACACGGTTACTATGTTTTTTTTACAAAGTCTAAAATGCTTTGTTGCTTTTTGCCTTTAACGGTCTGCTTGAAAACAAATGCTTCTATCAGTAATGACATCTTTGTCGATGTCAATGTTATTTGGGAGTTCCTGGACAGTGATGGCAAACTCTTGTGCCTTCTCTTCCAAGATAGCATCTGTAAGGCTTGAATTTTCTGTGAGTTCTTCTGCGGCTGCGCGGCTCTATGCCGCAAAAGTGAGTGAACCGTCACTGGAGTGAGCGACCATACGGACTGATGCATGTGCCACGCGAACTCAGCGCATGCACAGTGAACTCGGTACTATCATTAGTCACGGGGATCGAGATAAATGATGTTAAGTGGCGACTTTGTCCCTCTTTTGTGCTTGAGATATCAGAAAAGAAGAAGAAGAAATATTACATTTATATAGCACTTTTCCAGAGCTCAAAGCGCTTCACATAGTAGGGGGGAATCTCCTCAACCACCACCAATGTGCAGCATCCACCTGGATGATGCGACGGCAGCCATATTGCGCCAGAACGCTCACCACACATCAGCTTATTGGTGGAGAGGAGACAGAGCAATGAAGCCAATTAGAGTATGGGGGGAGATTAGGAGGCCGTGTTGGACCAAGGCCAATGGGCAAATTTGGCCAGGATCCCGGGGTTAAACCCCTACTCTTGCGAAAGACATCCTGGGATTTTTAATGACCACAGAGAGTCAGGACCTCGGTTTAACGTCTCATCAGAAAGACGGTGCTTGTTGCAGTACAGTGTCCCCAACACTATACTGGGGCGTTAGGACCCACACACACCGCAGGGTGAGCACCCCCTGCTGGCCTCCTAACACCACTTCCAGCAGCAACCTAGTTTTTCCCAGGAGGTCTCCCATCCAGGTACTAACCAGGCTCAACCCTGCTTAGCTTCAGTGGGCAACCAGTCTTAGGCTACAGGGTGATATGGCTGCTGTTGAAAACAGCAGCCATATCAGGGTTAGGCAACATAAAAGAATCGACATAACCGATAAGAAAATGCTAAGACAAATTGGGAGTTTGGCAGTTCCACTTCAAAAACGTAGACATAACAGGGTTGGCGAGTTAACCGAGCTCAAGATAAGTGGGTTCCACTGTATTATTTTTCTATGCTGAACTTGTTATGAGCGTGTTATATAATTTTTTACATATTTATTAAAATGAGATCAATTTTGCATACAGTTAGTTAATTAAAACTACAATATATTCACTCAATCATAGAACACCTCTTACTTTTTGAACAATTGTCGTGGCAAGTTCCTCTATGAGCTCTTCCTTGTGGTCATGCAAATAACGAGCCTCATTCTGTTTCTCCTGTCATATAAGAGAGAAAGAGAGGCAGCCTTGAGAGAGAAAAGTGCAGTATTTTCCTATCTGCAGTTGGAAACATGAGTAATGGTCAAAACTGAGAGATGGATGAGTCAACAACATTTGAACACCACAAAACAAAATGATATTTGCATACAGGACTATGTACACTTGACACTAGTGAATGTACACTTGAGTGTCTTATCTATGAGTAAATATTTGGATGGCTGGATAAAGGATGATTTGGTTTAGATGAATGATTTAGATGGATGACATATAAACAGGAGTCTCTAACCAGGCTGTCTTTGTAGCTCTCTGCTTTAGTGATGGCTTCCTCTATCGCCTCCTCTGCCACACGTAGAGCGACAGTAAGAGTGTCTGCCATGCTGTGACCTGTATCCACATATATACACACATATCATATTATCGATTTAATGTCTTTAATGAAACTGAATGCACAATGCAAGCTGATTGCTTACTCTGTGTATAGGTGTGTATTATGTGTTGTGTATGTCAAGTGTTAATCTTCATAGAAATTCACAGACCATTCGAGTGCCACGGTGATTACAGCAATTGACGTACACTCATAGTCAAGAGCCCTTGTTCCTCATGCAATATATCACAACATAACACAACATAACACAGAATTTATTCCCAAATTTCTTGGGTTCCATATACAGTAGATTAATTACATAGAAACTGTTAACATTTCACAATAAAGTTTCATTATTAGTTATTAACATGAACTAATAATGAACCACACACTTTTATAATATTTCCTAATCTCTGTTAATGTTAATTTAAACATTTACTAACACATTATTAAAATCAAAGGTTGCATTTGTTAAGATTAGTTAATGCACGTTGAATTAAGATGAACAAACAATGAACAGATGTATTTTAATTAACTAGCATTAACAAAGATTTATAAATACTGTAACAAATGTATTGCTCATAGTTAGTTCATGTTATTTAAAACATTAATGTTAACAAATTAAACCTTATTGTAAAGTGTTACCAATAAATTAATACTTTTATTCAGCAAGGATGCGTTAAATTGTTTAAAAGGGTCAACAAAGACATTTGTAATATTACAAAAGATTGCATTTTAAATAAATGCTGATCTTTTGAGCTTTCTAATTCATCAAAAGATCCTGAAACAAAATGTATTACAATTATACAGGTATTACAATGTTTGCAACATTGGTGATAATAAATGTTTCTTATCGAAGTGTGTGTGTGTGTGTGTGTGTGTAATTTCGTTCTGTGATTCTTATGGAAGATATATATATCTTCTATATCTTCTATTTTAATATATGTATATATATTTTTTTTTTTTTTAAATGTGATTGGCAGATTTCAAGTATCTTTATGGGACTGAAATTTGAAAACGTGTACTGAGCTGAAGCATATTGATTGTTCATGTTACCTTCACTCTGTCTATAGAGCGTTGAGTCACTGCCATCACAAACACTGCCATTATCATTACTGCCTTCGTGAGCGCTGACCTCTAACAAAACAAGAGAAAAAGAGAGACATAAATCACAGGAAAACAAAACATTACAACGGCATTACATTACACAGACCTGATCTGTAAACAATGTACACAGACATCTCTTTTCAGAAAAGTTCCCACCTTTGCCTGTGTTTGCCAAATAGAATAATGGGCTACTATTTAAAATGCAAACAGCATCTGGTTGAACTAGAATGTGTTGAAATACAAAATGCAAAAGTTCTATCACTATTTGGCGAATTCACCCTTGAGGGTTTGAAATGGCCTTCCCTCCATCTCCTCTTTAAATGTCATAGACTTTTGTTTTTGTCCATGGAATGTCCACGTTTGATGCTCTATTTTATCTGGTAAAGCTGTCAGAGATTTAGAGCAAAAACATTTATGGGATGTAATGACCTTTTATATCTGCAAGGTTGTAAATGAAAAAGAAAAGACATTTGCCAAAACATTACAGTTTCCATTTGCATAGTTGAGGATGCTTGTCAGATTAAGAGGACTTTTAAAGACAATTTTGTTCCCAATTTATAGATAAGAATTCCACAGAGTCATTTAACTGTAAACAGACTCACTAAACAAAATATAATAAAACAAATTACAAAAAAAGTTTACAAAATAAAATTTCAAACTGGTGTCACGGCATGTGATCTTTTATACATGCACACACTCAAAAACACTTATACCAGGTTTGTACATGCAAATATATATGTATACAGTTCCTATCCATATTGTGCACTAACTCTCAGGTCTCTGTGACTAAATACAATGTATAACATTAGTTGGAGGTCAAAACTAAAATGTTAGCGTGAGAAAAAAGGAAAGATAATATCGTGAAATGGATATACACGTCATTCCGTCTACCTGACCAGGCGGTTACCTTTACACTTTCTTCTTTCAGCTGACCCTGAGAGAGTACTCGCTCAATATCACCATGACAACAGCACCGAGAAAAAGACCTCCACACATCCTGCCAGTATCACTAATGCAAAACACAGTCATGTATATATTGTCATGTTTACTGAATGATTGGAAATCCAGTGTCATGAGAATCATCAGGCATGGCTGTTTTGAGTAAATATTGTGTAAAAATAAATAACCATAATAAAATATATAGTAAATAATGAAAATAAAATAAAAAACGATTAAATAAATTTGATTAAATACCATGCAAAGATAACAGTTCTAGTTTTAACTACTACAATATTAAAAATAAAAATTAGCCCCTTCTGATATTTATAATATTTTTATTAAAATAAATAAATAAATACATGTATAAATTTTAAATATTTTTTTAAATAATAAATAAATAAATAGAATAAATATTTTTTTTCTCCAAAAATGCATACTTTTGGACTCTGTGTAAATAAATATAAATAAAATAAATATAAATAAATAGCAGAAAACGTGACTGAATTCATACGAGTGTATTCTATTCAAAATATAAAAATATTACAGATGGAATATTACACTGGAACTGTATTCAGCAGCTGAAATGGAGCTGTGTATGGCTCAGACACACATAAATGCTAAAGTGGTTATGGAAAGTTCTTCACTCTCTGAACTGAGTGCTGGAATTTCCCTCTCGAGAGAATTTCCCTACACTCACTGTAATTGATTCTGACATTTCGCTCACTGGAACAGACTCAGGAATTTCTCTCACAAGAACAGAATCGGGAATTTCAGTTTCTGGAATAGCCTCTTGTGATACACAGTGGAATGGACTCTGGAGCTGAGGTCTAAATGGTAAAAAATGTGGAGGGCTTACACACAGGCTTGAGATGAGCTGAAGTAGACAAATGTTTTCGAGATGGGAATGGATGATAATTGGTCCATCAAGTCCTCATTCACCTTAACAACAAAATCAGATCCATTCAGCCAAAGGACATGAATAATGAAATCAACAAAGAGTATTTACCAATCACCAGGAGATAGGAATTGAAAATATATAATCCAGTCCCATCCGAAAGCATGCACTGAGCATCGCTCCAGCTCACCAGATGGGAGTACAATTCCTCAATATATAGTTCCAGAGGCAGTCAGCTCTGACAGAGGGAAAAAAATTTGATGATCCTAAGCCCGTTCTTTTCACTTTGCCAGATCTATCTTTGAGTCTTGTTTTGGTCCTGGATTATGTCATGGTTGGCTGTAGTAAATAGCCCATGAAGACAAGGAATCCATGACACAGATTTTAGTATGAAACTTAACAGGAATACACTGGAGACTAAAACACAATCAACTAAGAAAGGATGTTTAGCACTCAACTCAGAAAAAGAACCTAACTGAAACTGAGGGATGAAATAGACAGGGCAAACAAAAGGAGAACCTAACTAGACACTGAACTGGGGACTCAAATCAAATCAAATCAGTATCCATGGAAACAAACAGGAAAGGGACACAAAAACTGAACTAATTAACAAACTGGAAAACTGAAAGGATACAGAAACAGAATACAATAAAAAAACTGGAACAAAACAGAACATTCAAGTGATTATAATATAATATAATATAACCAACATCAGAAGTGGCTGCTTTTAAGTTTTGAGTGAATATTGTGTAAAATTAAATTAAATATAATTTGCTTTTATTAATTTGTTTTAATGTATAAATCACCAATATAAGTGCTTTCTAGAAATCCGTATTTGGTATTTGTCATCCAAGATCCTATATGGTTTGCAATTGCAATCTCATAAAACATTCATACAGTTGAAGCTCCTGGTATCCACAGCGAAGCAGAAGTGCGGTCTGAACACAGTAAATGTCTACATTGTGTGAAATCATATCACCTTGTGAGTTCATTACAGTCCAATTCCCACCTTGACGGAGTCATTTAAACTGAGTCTGGCTCATAGCTTAGGGATCACACACACAGCAGGCCAATGAGATAGCATTCAATTTAGAAACGCAGAGAATTCAAATGAGTTAATTTAGATAACGTCAGTTCATTTGCGTGTACTCACAAACTGATATAGACTAGCGTACACACTCACTGACAGACCATCAGTCCTAAAAATAGCCCTTCATTTGGTTGAAAACAAGCTGAAAATGTAAAAATAATATATACATGTGCGTCTGACAAATGGATAATGGCAAAGTTGTACACCATGACTGCAGTATAATATGCGATCTGTGCCACACCCAAATACATAAACATGTGGTTACCATGCAAGGCATTTTTCATTATATACAGCACACAAAACACATTTTTGTATTACTCTCTCTTATTTATAAGAACTCATACATAGATCTTTAGAGTATGGATGAGTCATATTCCCAACAACTTAAAGACATAAATCAAGGACAGCTTAAACACACATACCCATACACATACACACACAAACTCAGCTGAAAGGTTCATCTTCATCTCCATTTGCCACACCATGTCTTAACAGTAATGACGGTTAAATGACATTAAAGCGACGTTATGAGGTTGAAATTGTTTTTGTCTTAGCAACAATATACAGTGGTACCTCGAGATACGAAATTAATCCGTTCCGAGGCGGCCTTCGTATAATGAGTTTTTCGTATCTTGGAACATGTAAAATGGCTAATCCGTTCCAAGCCCTCCAAAAACACCCCATTAAATTTCATAATAAAGCTAAATTGACCTATAAACAATGAAATAACGTAAAATGTCGAAGCTTACCTTTCGAGTGAGGCTATCTCCGAAAGTGGCGGCAGAGGAGGAGGACAAACGGCAGATAACGTACGTACGTACACTTAACTTTACGAAAACGCATAAAAAAAATTAAAGTTTCGGGTGCGGTGTGGCTGAGCTAAAGCACGCCAGCACGTACGTATAGAAGATGCATGATGGGAGGGATGCTGTCCAATTAGAGAGAAGGATCTCATGGCTTGGCTAGCATCAGGAACCAATGGGAGAGCAGGAGGATGGTGGCGAGTCTACTATAACTAAGATGGCGGCGTGCGGCGCGAGTTTCAAAATTGTTATGGGGCGAAAAAATTGTTATACAGAAACCTTTCGTATCTTGAAAACTTTTCGTATGTAGAGCAGTAAAAATTTTCGTCTTTGCTTTCGTAACTTGGATTTTTCGTAAGATGAGCCTTTCGTATCTTGAGGTACTACTGTAGTTATAAATATTTAGAAACCTAATAAATGATTTGTTGTAAAAAAAAAGTTTATTGCAAATTGTTCAATATATTTGCTAATGCAGATGATTGTAAATTGTTCTTAAAATAATTTAATAAAATTATAAAAAGTGTTAAAGGATAAAATATAATAATTAGTATACAGTAATAAATAAAGTACTATCATTTGCACAAACAAAAATATATATTATAGTTCATTCATAGTTACAGTTTGTCAAAATTGCTTACATTTTCTGAAAGTATGGCTCCATTTCTCAAAACTCACAAACCGTCACATATCTCTTGCTTAAGCAAACACTTACTTCAAAACTATTTTACCTCTTCTAAAAATTGTGGTTTCCCATAGTAACTGTACATGTAAACTTCAAATGATTCGCCAAACTAGACACGCATGTGAAAAACGTATAAGACAAATCTGTGTCTTTTGCTTATTCAGTGTGCAGGGGTTTGGCTTTGCACTTACACGAACATGTATGTGCACAAATACGCTGTACATACAGTATGTATAGCCGTAGAATTGACTGAGGTAGCATATGTCCATAACCCTGTTGACAGGAAGGGCCAGTGACTGTGGTACATTAGTCTGTGTTCAAGCTCCTTTTTCCACTTCATTTGAGGAGTTCCACCAGGAGTTGGTCAAGCTATTCGAATGGTCTACTCGGGGTGAGGAGGCGGTGGCTCAGTACTGATGGCTCATGGTTACTTACTCTGTGACAGGGTTCACCATTGAATTCAAGATGTTAGCAGACTCCTGTGGCTGGAACACGGGGTCATGCAGAGCTATTTTCTGTGCTGGATTGAATGAGTAGATTAAGATGAGATTGCCACCCACAATCTCCCATACGGCTTCAACAGACTTATTGACTGGGCTTTGCGTGTGGAGAGTCGCCTCCGCCTCCAGCACCAGCAGAAACATTTATTCATTTATTCATTTAGCAGAGCAAGATTACTCTCACCTTTACTCAAATTGCCCTCAGCCAAGGAGCCTACTCAAGTGGTGGTAGATCACGTCTTCAGTATTCATGGCATTCTGGTAGATATTGATTTAGTTAGCTTTTGTTGGCAGATTCGGTCCTCTATGAGCTCTTGGAGTCAATAGTTATTCTGGATTGAGTACGCCCAAAACTCCTTGCCGATTGCCGCCACAGAAATGTCCCCATTTCAATGTTCCATTTGGTTTTTACCGCCTTTGTTTCCTGCACAGAAGCCTGATATCGCTGTTCGGTCTGCCTTAGCCTAAGTTCCCAGGTGTTGTTGCACCTGAAGAGGGCTGAGGATGCCTTGGCCCAGGTTTCCAGATGAATCAAGATGGTGGCTGACTATCAGCCAAACTCCTGCTCCCGGCTACATATGTGGCCAGAAGGTATGGCTGTCGACCAAGGACCTACCTCTCCAGGTGACCTCTTGCAAGTTAGTCCCCAGATTAATTTGGCCTTAAAAGATCCTGTAGTTTTGGAGTGGGCAGGGTTGAGTACTATCATGTCCCTGGGCTGATCTGTCGTTCTCTTTCCTTGTCTTTGTCTTGTTTTTGTTGGAGCACATTGTCTTGAAATAAAAGTTCACCATGAACTTCGCTGTCATTGTGGTGTCTTGGTCCGCCCCCTTGCTATTCCATTTATTACCTTGTTATTGATTCACTCCTTTCAACTGTTCAATGTCAATTAAAGCTTGTATTTATTCCTCTTGATTGTGCTGTAAAAGCGATTGCTCCAGCATATTTGTATCTTTTAGTTATTTTTTTACTCGTCAACCCTCCTGTTTTCCCCAGGTATTTCCCTGATGCATCCAGCCCTGGTCTTGCTTCTGATATCCGATTGTAGATTGCCATGGTCTCAGTCCTGCTTCACTTGTCGCCGGAACACTGCCGTGTCTGATCTGAAAAGCTGAATTTCAGCTTTGTCTTCAGTGTCAAGTGACCCTTCAGAAATCATTTTAATATGCTGATTTGGTGCTTAAAAAACAAAATTCATATTAATATTTTTGTGGAACCCTTGGAACTTTTTTTCAGGATTCTTTGAGTAAAGTCTAAATGTATTATTTGAAATGTATTTCTTATTTTAAGTGTTTCTACAGTCAATTTTTATCAATTTAATTTAACCTTGCAGAATAAAAGTATTAAAAAATATTTTTCAAAACATCAAATAAATTCTTTCAGAACCCAAACATTTGAATGTGTATAAATATATTTTATTTTTTTTATCTTTATTTCTATAATAATAATAAAAAAATATTTCTATAATAATTTAAGTCTGAATATTCCTTTCTTGTTTTGTGATAAGTTATTCTTGCGTCGTGCACCTAAAGAAATGTAAGTATAAAGCACATTAATACAACATATTTTGAAATGGGCATCCTGAAATCACACTTACTTGCATGTTAAGCAGGGATTAAAAAAAAAAGTAGACTTTAAAATGTGTGTACGAACTTGTTTAATATAGCACTAAGCAGCATATGCATGCACTAACAAATCTATGACAACAAATCAACAAATCATGCACTAAAATCTATGAAATAAATATTGCTTCATTATCTGGTCTGTTCTGTTTCTTTTCCTCACACACTCTCTCTCTCTCTGGGTGCAGTAAAAGTGTAGTGATATATATAGCGATTTAACATTTAACAGTTGAAGCCATGACCTACTGTGTGATCACTTTAATGTTTCACTTCAATGCTTCTTATTTAATTTGATCTGTGTGTTTTTCAAGGACAGAGAGAAACAGTCAAGCAAGCTTGAAAACACACAAACACAAATTAATTTTCTTACAGGCTAACTATAGCTGACCCACATAAGCTGTGACTATATGAATACTCACTCTCTTACACAGATTAACCTGTACAAGGACATGAACCCTCATGACAGACAAGTACACAGAAACATGAGGAAACACAGAACACAGAAACCCACAAGCAAACATAAACATGAGGACTAGAGTGCAAATGAAACTATAAAGCCATGACAGGTCATTTATGTGGAGGAGGAAATAACTCAATCATTACGTCACTGTCCACACACACACATTCAATGTGCTCACTGACTCATGTTGGATAATCCGTATTTCTCATTTCAAATGAAAGCCTGGCAGCTGTAATCCTATTTCTTCTGATAGCGAGAGATAGAGAGAGATGAAAGGTATATGTGGGCGTACTGGTCTGATGGTAAGGGGATTATTTCATTTTACACTTTACTACACATGAAACAATTTTGGTGGTGAGCAACTACTATCTACTACTGTTACCATTTTTCTCACATGGACTGATAACAAAACTATAGTATAGGTCAGTAATTCTAGTATAGCATTGGTAGTATAGTGAAATTAACACTCCTGCCTTGCTCTTAATTTAGCATTAGCATATATCATTTGCTAATTCGTAGCCTACTCATTAATTTTGGATGTACCTAAACTCCAAACGTCTCATTGAAAAAACGTGCCTTCCTTTTCCCAAAACTCATACAATTCACTGCAGTTTCCAGCTGAAATGAGCACTAGATACAGTAAAACACCTACCAAACTTTGTTCACACAAATAATGATCACTAGGGCAAATTATTAATTAATAAAGACTTATCTTTGAGTGACTCTTTATATAATACTATTTTATAACCTCAAAACACTTTTACCATATGTGCATGATTTGTAAAGTTATATATTTTAATGCTTGCATTACATTATCCATATGTCCATGTGTACTTCTGTACTTCTTTATAACAGAGTCAACTTGCTCTGTAACTCATATGGTACAACACTTGTGATGCAAAAAATAAGTGTTAGCGTAAAAATAATTCCAGTCAGGATTTAGACCATAATATTGTATTGAGACAGCAAACAAATTACTCTTATCATCCGATCGTGGGTGTATCTCTCTGTTAGTGTTAATTGATCTTAGTCCTGCATTTGATGCTATCGACCACAAAATTATTTTCAATAGATTCAAAACTTCTGTTAGCATTAGTGGAATTGCGTTTACATGGTTCTAACCACACATATATGGCCATTATCAATTTGTAGCAGTAAATTAAGAGATGTAATATTGATCACAAGTTCAGTAAAATGATTGTTAGGCTGCCTAATTTAGGGCAGTCGGAACTAGGAACACTTCCCATAACATGTCCTGATGTACTTGTTATCAGGTACAAATGTTATAAGAAGAATGGCATCTATGCTGATATCAGACTATTTGTTGAGGTTGAGGTTGACTGTAGTCAGTCGGATCCAGGATCCGTGTCCAGATCAAATTAAAGACCTGCACCTGAACACGAGCACAACATAGACCTAAAGTGTCAGCAGAGACCTTGACTCTACTAGACCCTCTCCTGTATAGGCCTCATCAACAGCCATCGGCACAGATCGTCAACAAAACCCGTCTCCATAATGGCGTGCTGATTTCAAACTTCAACTAGAAGATCGCCACCTATTTTGAATGTTCCGATCTTAATCTGACTTCTGACCTGCAATGCTGTCTATATAACATTCATGCTCTATTTGTTTATTGGCCAGAGGAGGACTGGTCCCCTGACTAAGCCTTTTTCTCTTCAATCTGTCACCTGATGGAGTTTGGGTTCCTTGCCATTATCGCCCCTGGCTTGTTTAGTCTGGGACACTTATTATTTGGCCTGTTCTAGAGCGCAGTACAGCCAAAACAAACTTTGTTGCATTATCTTCCTGTTATCTCTGTAATGCTGCTTTGAATCAATCTGTATTGTAAAAAGAGCTATATAAACAAAGGTGAATTGACTTAACTTGACGAATCATGTGATAAAATGATTTGTAACGTATAGTATTAAAATTACACACAACATTGCATTCTGGATGTATTTGTGCATTTCGTACCTGGTAACTCAGATAATGCTCCTCTTTCGATGATATGTTTCCTGTAGAGGGTCTTCAGCACTTTAGCGCTGCCAAATCTTCTAAACCGACTCTTCACATTATTGTAGTACCATTCTAGAGACTGTGTCCTCAAGAGCCTACACACAAAAGACAGTGGGTGGATGTTAAATTTAACAAAATAAACTCAGATTAATTCCACTATACAAATAGGCACAAAGATGAAAGGATGAAAGGCTATTCTTATTATGGCTGTAGGATATTATAACTAAAATGCTGAGATTCTGTTACGTGTAACCAGTGTCGATGTTATAAATACTATGAAGCAACTGCTGTATTTAATTTATAATAGATTACTACTTTAAAAATCAATTGTGCACGCATTGCCAAAATAGAACTAATGTCTTTTCTCTGCACTATTACATAGAGTAAAAATACTTTGTAATTAGTGTGTAGTCATTGCTCACTGACAACTATTAGGGTGACATTGCTTTATTACAGACATTGTGCAGGCATAGCTCTATTTTAATGATTGTGCTGTCACTGCTCTATTATAACTATTTAAGATCAATGACCCATTGCAATTAAATTTTAAAAATGTCTTTATTAATATAAATACTATCTATCACTGACCTTTGAATTGCTTTATTGCATTAATTCTGGAGTCACTGTTCTTCAACAACTATTGTGCTGTCACTACTCCAGTTAGGGCCGAACACGGCTTCAATATAAAATTCTCAAGTAATCACTATGGCAACTATGGGTTTTATGACAAAATAAGTAGATCAGTGGTTTATTGTGTTGTGCAATTTAGTCCTATGACAAAAATATAACACAGTTTGCCCACTTTTAATTTGCACATTAACTTTCTCCATAGGAATTCCTCCCCAAAAAAGTGAGCTATATATATATATATATATATATATATATATATATATTTGAGAGAATATTTTAACCTAAATGAGATCTGAATCAAGTCTGTGAAGGGAATTAAAATGCTCATCTGTGAGTCTGCCTAGCTCCCTGACACTTCCCATGGCAAAAGAGAACATTACCATAATTGGCTTTCTGAAGCTTTAATGAATAGAGCTTGTGTCCACTGGGCAACATGAGCAGACGAGGACAGAGATGGATGTCAAGAGTGAATCGGGCACAAGGTGTTGGGGTTTGTAGTAAATTAAATCCCAAATTAATGTTTTTCTTTTTCTGTGTATTATATAGATGGCTACAAAAAGTACTTAATAATCACTATGAATTGTGCTTAATTTACTAGTATTACGTTAAAATTTTCTCTATTTAAAGTCATAACATACTTCAGTAGAAAAAAAGCACATTGAATTATTTAGACCAGTGTTTTTCAACCTATTTTGAGCCAAAGTACATTTTTTCATTGAAAAAAAATAAAAATTTTCACAAGGCACACCAACCAAAATGTAACAAAATTAAACACTGTAGCCCAGGGGTGCTCACACTTTTTCAGCATGGGAGCTACTTTTGAAATGACCAAGTCAAAATGATCTACCCATTATATTTATTGAGAAATATATTGAGGATTCTTACAACTTATGTTGATGTATAACCACATATGTTGCACAACACAACATAATTATGTAAATTTTTTGTACATCCCATCACCTGGGATTTTAGATCCTTCACCTTTGTCTTTCTCAGCTCGCTTTTCGGTGGGAATTCAGTGTCGTATTTTCCATGAAGAGTCCGAAAATGCCGCTCCACATTTCCCTTCTTTGGTATTGCGACAGTAGACTGGCAGACGAGACAAAAGCATTTTGAAAATGTTATCGTGAAAAAAAGTCCTCCTCCCATTCCGTATGAAAGTGATACGTTTTTTTCTTATTACTTGGTCCAGCTCGCCCACTCCTTTTTATACCCTATCTTACGTTTAAGAGGAAAAAACCGAGCGAAAAATTAGGATGTAACTAACAATTAGCTTGTTAGCTTTTCAGCACTCAGGGGCGTTGTTTGTTTGAGCAGCACAAATTACCTAATTGTACGGAAAAAAATCAGATGCATCTGACTGGTTGTCCTGTGTATCAATCAAGTGACGGGATACGTTGACGTCTAGTTTTTATTCGAAACAACTCAACTTTATTTGTATAGCGTCAGTTCATGACAATGTCACCTCACCTTGTCATGCGATTTACCAATAGTACCTTGGAGATCGATTGGTAGATCGCGATCGACGTATTGAGCACCCCTGCTGTAGCCTAAATATTAATAAACAATATACAGTCATTCTTACCAAGTTTCTTGCATGGGAATCAAATAAACACAAAGAAAAAGAAAATTGTATGTATTAAATTAGTTTTCAAAAAATGTTTTTAGACCAATTAGGTGAAATTGAATAATTTTCCACGGCACACCCGATGATCTCTCACGACACACTATTGTACCGCGGCACAGTGGTTGAAAATTAAAACACTAATTGAAAACACTAATTTAGACAAACCAAAATTAGTTCATCAGGAGTATAGCAGCCAATGGGGATGAAGGGACACATACATGCACCCTGGTTTTCACAGTGGATTGTGGGACATTTTAATGATCAAATTTTCAGTGCACAGGTATGATTTTACCTTTAAAATGGCAGACTCCCAGATCAATGCCCAAGAAATAGGGTTCTGTTTGAGACATGGCCTTTGGCTGCATTCAAAACCACATACTTCCCTTCTATAGAGTAGGCCAAAAGCAGCAGGAGAATGATTACTATGTCCGAATCGTCAGTATTTAAAAACAGAAGGTGAGAAATACTGGGTGATGTATTATTTCTTGTAAGACTCAAACTTGCGTATTCCAATGTCTGAATATGCCTACTTGCCTACTATCTAGTAGGAGAAAACAGTATATAAAAATAGTACTGTATGTCCGAATCCACGGTATTCATTGGCAAGCGCCA
The DNA here is from genome assembly GCA_037043235.1 of Rhodeus uyekii. Classification (NCBI taxonomy): domain Eukaryota; kingdom Metazoa; phylum Chordata; class Actinopteri; order Cypriniformes; family Acheilognathidae; genus Rhodeus; species Rhodeus uyekii. The sequence continues at coordinate 2,259,389 of JAWRVZ010000078.1, forward strand.
GTGGCGCTGAAGCTGTGGTGGAGAGTAGGCGTCTGTCGCAAACCCCTCTACACCCCCCTTATGGCATTAATTCCATGCTATAAAGGAACGAGCGCAAAACTGATGTTTGCGCGCACGTAAATTACATCCTAGAGCGGAAAACAAAGCTACACGTAAATACGGGTACCCGCGAGCTCATTTTAATCTCTCGCACGCGCGCGAACATTCGCCCGTTCTCAACTGCCGTTTTTGCTCGCGCGAGCACTTTTATTTTTGTCAGTCGTGGGGCGGGGCTTGCTCTTGTAATAGTGACATCAAACGTCATTGGTTAGTTCCCTTTTTTCCAGAGGTCAGTTGTGATTGGACGCCTGTGATTGTCAATCTAGAGCTGAGGCAAATATAAGATTCAGTCACATTGCATATTCTGTTTTTTCTGTCGATTAAATTGTATTAATATTGTTTTGTTGTAATTTCACATGTCCCAGTTGAGTGATTTAAGACCAAACAATACTTTATACAGGTTTTCTAGGATTTCTTATAAGTAAATGCACAGGTACGACCTTCACCCCGGCCCCTCTGTCAATTTTAAGAAACCAATGTGGCCCGCGAAACAAAGAGTTTGCCCATCCCTGCGCTAGATCGTAGAGTATATTTGTGATTTACTGTAAAAACACGTTTTATTATTTCTAGATAAAAGGGGAGCTCCAGACAGTAAAGGCCCAGTCACACAGTGAAAACGCATGAAGAACGCACGAATTCGTCGGTGGAATGAACGAGGACCGTCAGTGATTGTAAGTGGATGTGCGTTGAAGGTGGTTTGTGCGTGATTTTGAGTTTTGAACGGTTCAAAAATTTTCTGACGCACAGATGTGCGTCGGTGTGCGTTATTTATGAGTCGGCGTGCGTAGTTTATGCGTTGAGTATGCGTGACATGCGCGGGACACGCATCGGCCGTCAGTGCTTATGCGTCAGAACTGGTTCGAAAGCGCGCACGTCCACTGACGCCCCACCTTCATATCACTCATGAACCGCGCACCGCGGCGGACGTATCACGTTCATTCCACTGACAATGTGGATTCTGAAAGAGCTTGTTCGTGGAACGTTCGCGAAGCGCGCATGTTTGGACGCGCTCCGGCAGTGATTCATGCGTCGGATGTTCGTGGAATACTCGTGAACCCAATCTATGCGTGATTTGTGAGTAATTCGTGCGCGATCGGCTGTGTGACTGGCCCTTAAGCAAACACACATCTCTTAAATGGATTTAGACAAATTCTAAAACCATGGACATCTTAAAGATGCTTGCTGAATGACTATTTAACATCCGACAGGAAAATATTTGATGATTATTTTAGATAAGCACATCTCATTATGAAATAGACATCTGAGTGATGTGTGCTATTATGTAGAATTCATTGTTGTCAACACTGCTTACATTAGATTAAATTAAGTATTGTACATAAACAAATGTACATAAAGTAACCAAATATAAGTTACCCATTTTATTTGTCCATTAGTATTGTTATTAAATTTGTGTTGGATAAAAAGCGAGTTAACACAGCAATTACCTCAACATGATACGTGATTTGAAATCAACAAGAAAATGCATGAAGAAAATGCATGAGCAGCACACGGCTAATGAAAACACAACCACGTGCTCACAACACTACACACAGATCCGAGAGAACCCTCACCCTCAAGCAGAGTTTGAACCGGGCCCACTCACAAAACATATAGACCGCATGAGAACGAGGAAACACTCGGCTCGCGCGCTCATGACAAGGACGAACACACGGGTCATGACTGTTCGAATCCCAACACAAACCGAAACCAGACAAGACCAGTCTCATAACCCGCAAAAAAGACCTTACACAGACAAACGTGCGCGCAGCTCGAATCTTCGAAGCTGTGCGCACACACATCAAACATGAGAGATTACGGTAGTGCCAGAGCTCTGCCGCAAAACTAAGAAATTACTAGACCGAATGAGGCAGAACCCTGACACTTTTCTGATTCTTGATAGCTATGGATTTGCTACAGGAGCAGGGCCTGGAAATGTGTTCTGGAAAAAGGAAATTTGACAGCGCCACTTATGGAGGGAAAAAAAGGAAAACCTGAAACAAAAATATAAAGTAAGATAATTTTGTTACTTCTAATAAAATAAAACAAATAACACTGTGCTATTAAAATTAATCCTTTTCATTTGTATTTTTGTAGGATCTGAAATGTCTGCAGACCACTGAGAATTAACTGACCACTAAGTTGCGCTCGATTTTTTGCTGTTGGTCGTATGATAAAATCAACATGCTACATGCACTCATGCTATATAGTACATATTCTTTTAGTACTCACTAAGTAAGTGCTTAAATTAAATACCAACTTAGAGTATGCAGATTTAAACGCAGACTTTGTCTCCCTTATTTGACACAGATGAGGGAAATGTGGAAAACATGAGGAATATGTCCTCCAGGTTTGAAAACCCCTGGTCTGATAAATACACACAAATGTGTGAATCCAGAAAACTGCCCTTCTGTATACAGGATGTTGAGAAAGCGTGTCAAAGTGAAAAGGATCCTGAGAAATCACTCGATAGCATGCAGGAAAACAAGGGATGCTTTAGCAAGTGGATGTGAACCTGGTGTGCTGAACTGAGATCTTTTTTGTGGAATATTGCGTTCAAACAGTCAAATACAAACACAGACAAAAATGCTAGTCTGGGTGAGTATGCAGGTAAACTAATCTAATGTGCATCAGTATATTTGATCACTGCATGCATGCAGCACCATAGTAAACGTATATACTGTATATACGTATATACGTATATACTGTATATGCTTATTGGACATTCATTGAAATACGACAATGTATATATATATATATATATATATATATATATATATCTGTTGCCAAAGGCAGATTTACCAGTGAATGTACTTAATTTGTTTGAGCCTTGATGGTCACACTGGCTGACAGCTGTGTAACTGCATTGACTACGTTGACATCAGTATCATTAATTTGCCTGGAATCAGTATTGGTTAGAATTATAATGCATTAGTTATAAAAACTGGTTTAGACCAAAGACTGATTTAGGACAAAGGTAATTGATGAGATGTCCTTTAACAAAAACTAATGACCATATTTGTAACCACTTACATTTTATAGTAAAATAGATATTATTGGCTGTTACAAAAAATGGCATGTAGCTTTTAGCTCTCCACTCATAAACCTACAAATGCATATACAATAAGGTCAACCACAAAAATAACTGTGTCCATACAGTCACAGTCATGTCTCGTGTCTCTTCAGTTTGCTCCTGTGTGAGCCTTCTGTGTTTCCGTCAACTGTCACATCAGCCACTCCCCCTTGTTAGTCGTGTTAGGTGCTCCTTGTTTCCCTGTCTATTTAAACCCTCATGTTCTCCCGTCTTTGATGATTGTTGAACTGTGTTCGTTGGTTCTCCGTGTGTGGATGTCTCCTGTGTTCCCTGTTCCAAAACTGTCATGCTTGTAAAAAGCCATATAATTTGAGCTGACCTGCGTTTTAAGATCTCCAAGAGTCTGAAGTGGATGTTGGTCAACAAAAAGAGATAAGGAAATAACATAAACGATTCACAACTTATTAAAAAAATGACACTGATTGGATTTAAAGATTTAAAGACATAAAGCTTTATTTCCAATAAGCATTTATACTGTCGCCCCTATTTTGTGTTAATTCAGTTACTCGTATCGGCAGTGTACAGTAGACAAACCTGTCATAAAGATTTACACACAGCGCTTATCCTGCCTAAAAAGACTATACACATTATAGACAATGTTCAAAGAATCAATTAATGTTCATGCATATATCTTAAAACCTATTCATGTGCGACTCATATACTACAAACTGATTTGTAATTTGTGAAGTCAATGATGTCCTTCGTCTGAAGGGAATCATAATATGGCAGCTCGAGCACTTCCGGTAGCTTTACTGCCTACTGGGAATTTTGAGCTCAATGAGCAATCCAGTCATTTATATAGATCTGTGAGTGTTGCGCAACTTCATGACCTACTTTTAGAAAGAGGATGCAGACTTCAGATTCATTAACCACAATGGCAATGATTGTTGCTGTAAATTACATTATAATATCTGACGTAATGTAATGAAGCCATGGCCTACAGCAGAGAGCATTCCCACAATGCATTTCTGTTCAAATGTTCATTTCTGTTACAAAGAAGCCGTCTCGCACTGATAAACTCTTTTATGTTCTTTCCTCTGAAGTTGACCCAGCATCAAAACGAATTTCACAAATAGACTGTGTGAAACAGACCGTGTTAATATTTAAATTACATTTATGATGGCACACTTTGCACATACTGATCTGTCCACATAGAAGATGGTGAGGTGGGAACATAAAAAAATTCTCAAGTTAAATGGACAGCATCTTTCACTGCCCTTGAGATGTGATCAGCATCACATCACCTTCATGATGGGAATGTTGGGTTTTTTCATGATTTTTTAAATGGTTTTTCATGATTTTACCACAAGCTATTTTAAGAGATTATTATCATTAATTTAAAAAAAGCATTAAAAACCTAACATGTTTTTTTGGGTAGTACTGTATGCATGGCATGAGCCAAGGCAGTAGTTTGCCCACATGCATAATGCACATATATATAATGCACATAACACAGAGAGGTTCAACTGGCCAAATAGAGAGCCCAGAACTTAATTTCCACATGCTCAGACTCAAAACAGAATAAAGAGAAACACACAAACATTATAGTACATATGCAGATGCACATGTACACAAAAATATAGCTTTGCTGTAGATTAATCAGTAGAGCATTGGTGATTACTATGCCAAGGTCATGGGTTCAATCCCAGGGAAAGCAAGAACTGATTCAATGTGTTTCTGGAATGCAATGTAAGTTGCTTTGGATACAAGTGTCTGCCAAATGCATAAATGTAAATATAAAGTATTTAAAACAGTGTCTGAGATTGCTTGTCCAAAACTACTGGGGCATGCACATGTATATTACCTGTACAAATCAAAAATGCAGAAAAGTGGTTCTGTGTGTGTGACCTTCAGTGAGTATACACATGAACAGGAACTAAATTTTCATGTTTCATGCTCTATACCAGGGGTGTCAAACTCATTTTGGTCGGGGGGCCGCATAGTGCTTAATCTGATGTCAAGGGGGCCAGACCACTAAACTCATAGCAAAAATATATAGAACTAACAATAAGTCCGCTTTTTTGTGGACTATATTATATTAGTGCATTATATTATAAATGATATTAAGTTATAAAAATCTTTAAATTAAATGAATTGTCCTTTTACAAAATATATTATGAACAACCTACATAGTATGTGCAATTTTAAAAACACCATTACTCAGTTTAACATTTATTTAAGTGCATTATGCATAAAAAAGTGTCTGTTATTTTACAATGATGCAAAGCATTTAGTCACAGTTTTGTGGAACTTAAAAACACTGTCCTACATGTTAACAAAAATCAAATATCAATTTTTTAAAATTCATTTTCCGACTCTGGGAAGCAATTCTGAACATGAATTTACTTCACACACTAATATCATAAAATAATGATAAGAACTAGGCAAAACATTAAAAAAAGATTAGTATAATAGTTTTTATAACACTTTAAAATAAGGAAATGATTGTTATTGGGTGTCTGTGTATTGAGTGGTCATCTTTGCACTCCTCGGGGGTGCAAACTATTGGAATTACAGCTCTCCCTTGACACACAAATATATATTCACACACCTCAAGCCTCACTCCACAACTGAAAGAAAAGCACTCTTCGATTCACCCTTAGGGCCCTGAGATTGATGAGAAACTTGTCTACATGCTGACAACACACACACACACACACACACACACACACACACACACACACACACACACACACACACACACACACACACACACACACACACACACACACACACACACACACACACACACACACACACACACACACACACACACACACACACACACACACACACACACACACACACACACACACACACACACAGGTAATAATGTAAATTGTATTTTCATCTTCAAAGCATGAAGCATGACTCTACCATCTCTCTTGATAGATGTGTGTCCACCCATCTTTAAACATCTGCCAAATGAAAAACATGCAGAACCTGTGGAATAAGGTGCTGATATTATTCTCATCAGAGACTGAGATATAGCAGCTTTCCCATAAGGAAAATGGGATGTTTAAAAGCCCCAAATATTCCTTACTACAATATCTGATCTCATAGAATCAGAGACAATACAATATACAATACCTTTATACAGATCGAAATGATCAAAAAGCAAAATGGGCCTTTTGTCGCTTTAATTCCATCTTAAAATGCCCATTTACTGACTGACAAGTAGCAAATCATAAAGTTTAGTAAAACATAAAACCTACTTGCTATAAATGGGCCCTTCAGTTTATATTATACAAACTTTCTGTTTCAATAGTAAATCAATATTTAGAAATCAACGGATTTCATTATACTGTAACGTCTAGGTTACTATTGTAACCCCCGTTTTCTGAAGGAGGGAACGGAGACGTTACGTTGGACTGACGTCATGGGGTCTCGCTTGGGAGCCCAATCACCTCCCAGTATAACTAAACGCACCAATGAACATTGGCTAGTGAAATTTGCATGCCGAGTCCCGCCCCGCCCGGCTTCCGGGTATAAATAGGACCGGCATCCCTCACTTCATTCATATTTTGCTGAGGAGCCGAGAGTGTATCCCGGTCTCAGCGGTGGCTCAGGCCTGTGGCCCGGGGACGTAATGTCTCCGTTCCCTCCTTCAGGGAACGGGAGTTACAATAGTAACCTAGACGTTCCCTATCAGTCAGTCACGTTGGATGTTACGTCGGACTGACGTCATGTGGTCCCTATGGAAAGCGCCACAGGCACTGGCCGTGTTACGAGAATCGGAGATGCAGATGTTGGCAAGCAGTGGCGTGCCAAGGACAACTGCCTCCGCGGACGTAACCTACCCAGCGCCCCGCGAAAGCCGACTTAGGCCTCCACGCCAATCGGGATGGAGGGGAAGGCTAACGTGAGGAAGGACTAAGCTGCTGTTCCTGCGTGAGCCTCACGGGGAAGAGAGCTTCGGTATCTCAATCCCACAAATCAGCTTGATCCGCTTAGTTGTCTACGCTGGGGGAGCGCACAGACGCTACGGAGACCACACCCTGCCCAAGGGGGAGGTGATGTGCGGTATGACACATATGGACTGACCCGAGGGACTGTACGACATATGTAAAGTCCCCATGGTAGGTCCTACCCCAGGGAGGAGCGCATACCAAAGAGACTGGCAAAGCAGAACTGCCAAGGGAAAGACACGGGTTTACCAAGAGGGAAACCGTACCGTGGAGCGTACACATATGGGATTACCAAGAGGGAATCTCATCATATGAGCATCTAGTCCAGTACAAGGGCTGACCACTGGGGCATGCACACGAGTACTGGGCCTGGTGTCAAACGCCTCCGCTGCGTCCGCCACCAAAGGATGCAGGAGAAACTCGAATCAGGGTTCGCCAGACGGGGAACTCACCTGAGGAGTAGATAAGCGCTCGTATCCCCTTATTAAGGGGTATGGCGCTGCAAGCAGGACAGCCTTGCAGATGTCTGTCAGAGAGGTGCCATGTGCCAACGCCCAGGAGGAAGCAACACCCCGTGTGGAGTGCGCCCTCACCCCCAGGGGGCATGGCTCGCCCTGAGCCTGATATGCCAGGGCGATGGCATCCACTATCCAGTGGGCCAACCTCTGTTTGGAGACAGCCTTTCCCTTCTGCTGTCCCCCAAACAGACAAAGAGCTGCTCGGAGCTTCTAAAGCTCTGCGTGCGGTCCACATAGACACGTAGTGCACGGACGGGACACAACAACGCGAGGGCTGGGTCTGCCTCCTCCGGGGGCAGTGCATGCAGGTTCACCACCTGATCCCGAAAGGGAGTGGTGGGAACCTTGGGCACATATCCAAGCCGGGGCCTCAGGACAACGTGAGACAAGGCTGGCCCGAATTCAAGGCACGTTTCACTGACCGAACGTCCTGGTTTAACGTCCTGGCCCCTCTCAGGAACCTGATGACCAGGTTGTGCTTTCCAAGAGACCTGCCATTGACGGGAACATGGTGAGCTGCAATGGCGGCGACATACACCTTCAAGGTAGAGGGGGACAGCCGCAGCTCCAACCCACCTTGAAGGAAGGAAAGCACAGAGCTGATCGGGCAAGTCCGGGGATCTTCCCGCTAGGAAGAACACCACTCAGAGAATAGACTCCACTTCAAGGCATACGCCAGCCTCGTAGAGGGGGCTCTAGCCGAAGTGATAGTGTCTACCACTGCCGGTAGGACGCGGGACGCCAAATGGTGCCCTGTCCCTGACAAAGCAGGTCCATCCTCAAGGGAATGCACCAGGGAGGGGCTGTCGCAAGGAGTGAGAGTTCTGGAAACCAGGTCCGGTTGGGCCAGTACGGCGCAACTAGCAGGTACTCCTCGTCCTCCCTGACCTTGCACAGGGTCTGTGCAAGAAGGCTCACTGGGGGGAACGCATATTTGCGTAGGCCCCGGGCCAGCTGTGTGCCAGTGCATCCGAGCCGAGGGTCCCGTCGGTCAGGGAAAAAAACAACTGACAGTGGGAGGATTCCCGGAAAGCGAACAGGTCTACCTGTAGATCAGCTGGACCGCCTGGGGGTGGAGTCTCCACACTCCCGGGAACGTGAGCTGTCGTGAGAGCGCGTCGGCTGCACGATTGAGCTCACCCGGAATGTAGATGGCACGCAGCGACCTGAGCCGCTGCTGACTCCAGAGGAGGAGGTGGCGGGCAAGTTGCGACATGCGACGGGAGCATAGACCACCCTGATGGTTGATGTACGCCACGGTCGATGTGTTGTCCATGCGGACCAGTACATGCTTGCCCTGCAGCAACGGTCGGAACCGGCGCAGTGCAAGGTGTACCGCTAGCAACTCGAGGCAGTTGATATGCCACTGCCGCCGGGGTCCTGTCCAGGAGCCCAAGGCAGCATGCCCGATGCACACGGCACCCCAGCCCGTGGTGGAGGCATCTGTTGTAACAACAACATGCCTGGACATTTGCCCTAGGGGAACTCCAGCCCGTAGAAAAGCAAGGTCCGACCAAGGGCCGAGCGTCTGGCGACAAGCCGGTGTGGTTGCCACACGGAATGTGCCCTGGTGCCAAGCCCACCTCGGGACTCGGTCCCGTAACCAGTGTTGAAGTGGTCTCATATGCATCAACCTGAGCGGCATTACAGCGGATGCGGATGACATATGCCCCAGGAGCCTCTGAAACTGTTTCAGTGGGACCACTGTTTTCCGCCTGACCACTTTCAGGCAGTTCAACACTGACTGTGCACGTTCGTTGGTGAGACGTGCTGACATGGAGACCGAGTCCAACTCCAACCCGAGAAAAGAGATGCTCTGCGCAGGGGAGAGCTTGCTCTTCTCCCAGTTGACCCGAAGCCCCAAATGGTTGAGGTGTCTGAGCACCAAGTCCCTATGCTCGCACACCCGATCCCGCGACTGTGCCAAAATGAGCCAGTCGTCGAGATAATTCAGAATGCGGACTCCCACTTCCCTGAGGGGGGAAAGGGCAGCCTCCACGACCTTGGTGAAGACGCGGGGAGACAGGGACAACCCAAAGGGGAGGACCTTGTACTGGTATGCCCGACCCTCGAACATGAAAGTACGCGTCCTTCAGATCGATTGCTGCAAACCAGTCCTGGAAGCGGACGCACGTGAGGATGCGTCTCTGCGTTAACATTTTGAACGGAAGCCTGTGTAGGGTCCGATTCAAGACACGCAGGTCAAGGATAGGCCGTAACCCCCTGCCTTTCTTGGGAACGATGAAGTACGGGCTGTATAACCCTTTGGTTGTATAACAACCCAACTCCATCTTGGCTGGAGGGACAGGCTCGATCGCGTCCTTCGCCAAGAGGACAACGATCTCCTCCCGAAGTACAGGGGCGTCCTTGCCTGCCACTGAGGTAGTCAGAACGCCGCTGAACCTGGGGGGGGGGCCGCCTGGCGAACTGAATCGCATAGCCGAGTCTGATTGTCCGAATGAGCCAACGAGACGGAGTGGGAAGCGCTAACCAAGCCCCAACCCCGTTCGAGAGGCACCAAAGGGATGACCGACGAACCCGCGGGGGGCAGCAGGGAGCTCTGAGGCCCAACCCAAGAGGCATGGCGTCCCGGAGTCGAGGCGGTGAGTGTGGTGCACTTACCTGGCTCCATAGTCCCCATGAGGGGTCTGGAAGGGAGGGGCAAGGAAGCAGCGCGTCCTGGGGCTGCCCGCTCCCCATCCGTGGCGAAAGAGAGGTCAGCTGAGAGGGGGGAAGCGATGCGTCACCCACTGTCCGCTTTATCCGAGTATGACCCAGAGATGGAGGAAACTGCTCTTTTATTGAAAATGTGGGGGAACAGAAAGAAACAAAAGATTCTCCACCCGGCCCTCCTCCGGGGGAAGGAGTGGTGCCCTCACCAGCTCCTGGAAATGAGCAGCTCCTGCCACCTCTGGGTCGCCCGTCACAGGACCGCTTAGATTTTCTCTTGGAGGGTTTAGCGGTCTGGACGGGTTGTGTCGCCTTCCTGCGAGGGGGAGGGGCCGGACGGGAGGCTTCCGGTCAGGCCGGACCCTTTGCAGCCGCAGGGGGACGCCCTCGGCGAGGAGCAGACTGAGGGCCAGCCCGTGACAGTTTGGCAGAGGTCAGAAAACGACCGCATCCAGAAACACACGGACGAAAAGACATCTTGAAAAAGATGCTGATCGTCAGCGATTTGCTCTTTTAGAGGAAAAACTGCTCTTTTTCCGACCGAGGCACAGGGGGGTGACACGACAGCTGGGACACGCGCACCACCGCTGAAGCACCGTATCTTCCAGTCGAATAAAGACGTTCTGTTTGGCAGGTGATCAGAAAGGAGCGGCTGATTACAACCGCTCGGCTCCAAAGCAAAAGTATGAATGAAGTGAGCGATGCCGGTCCTATTTATACCCGGAAGCCGGGCGGGGCGGGATTCGGCATGCAAATCTCACTAGCCAATGTTCATTGGCGCGTTTAGTTATACTGGGAGGTGATTGGGCTCCCAAGCGAGACCCCATGACGTCAGTCCGATGTAACGTCGAACGTGACTGACTGATAGGGAACAATAAATTATGAATTCAGAATGAATAATTCCACTCAATGAATTACATATTTTAATGAATACATATATTTATTATAATTTCATACATTACAAAACATCACTATTATTCAATTAAAAACAAACAAATGCCAGTTGGGTTTACGATAGTCACTGTCAGATTTATTATCCGTACTAATCTAAATCAAACTAACTTGTGTATTAAAGCAGTGGTCCCCAACCCCCGGTCCGTCGATGAAATGGTACCGGGCCGCGGAGCGCATTCGCGGACCGGTCCGTGAGCTGTTGCAAGCGGCTGTGGCGCTGTGACTAGGGATGTGTGTGAACAGTCTCGCGGCAAAATTATCACACGTTTACCAATCCGCGGCACAAAAAAGGTTGGGGACCACTGTATTAAAGCATGCCAATTGATAATTGCTCTCTAAATTTGTAGTTTTAGAGGATGTCATCAGATAATAGATTGGGCTAAGGTAGGCTATTGAAGTTAGTAACACACAACAAACCACAAACAGCCTTTTAATTGTAAAACCCATTCTATTAATGCAGTTTTATCTACCGTTGTGTAATTAGAGGAAAAGGCTTCTAAATGGGGGTTAAATATGCACTTGTGTAGTGATAATGGTGGGTGGAGGTGGTGAATGAGAATATCCATTTCATTCCTTATTAAATGTGCAATAAAAAAAAATCCTTATTTTAGAATGCATATTTGTGTAAGCAAAAAAAAAACCAAAACACAACAACAACAACATATGACTGGAGTTGTTTGGGCATTGCGATTCTGTTCAATGTAAAAATTATTTTTTCAGTGTAAGAATCAGTGCAATAACTCTCACCCTCAGACAACTTCTTGAATTTTGCAAGCCTTTCCTTGCTCCTTATTTTTAGTAAACAAACTTTTCAGAGTTGTTCATTGTGAAAGTGCAGATAAACCCAAGTTAGATTAGTGTGCAATTTAGCACAGTCTTTAGTTCTGTTTAGATTGCTCCTGCTGACTTGAGCATATTTTCTCCTCTCCGTGTCAGTGGGGAAACTTAACTATAAATTCACACTTCTTTCTCCGAGTAACTGGATCATCCTCATGCATACTAAAAGAATAACATGGAGGAAATGCTTGACATGCAGTTTATTAGAAATGTATAAATCCATTTCATAGAAGTCCCTCAAGGAAACATAGGCAGGACAATTGTTGCAATGCCTCCACAAACCTTTCCTTCATTGCATGATTCAATATATCATTGATAGCATTATCAATGCCATCATCTCTCCATCGTTTCGCAATGTTTGAAAGCTGTGTGTGGAAGAGCTTCTGTGCTCATATTGGTAAACCAGTACAGCATGCCAGAGGAGGACCAGAAAAAATTAAACATACAGTACTAGTCTTTCTGTCATGACATTGTGAAGCATCACAAGCACAGTTGTTGACTTCATCTTGAGTTAAATGTTTTACAGCTTTGCTATGGCTAATTAAACATCTGTTTGGAGGTTAACGGAAGGAATCATACTAACCAAAACAAAAACTGTCAACATCTGGGCTGCCGAACCCTAGATAGATGCACGGTTCACTTTAGTGCCAATACATAATGGACGGATACCATTTAACCCTAGGATGTAATCAGTAAAATGGTCAATTAAGGGGATAACAACAGCACATTCTGGGAAAACACACATAAATTATATGCTTACCATGTATAAAACAACATTATGCTCAAACATAATCTTATATTGTCTTTTTTATCGACCTCTCTTTGCCTCTTCTCCTGTTTTCTGTCTTTAAGCGTTCCATTGACAGCTTAAATGTTCTCTATACTGCTGTGCTCTGCTTGACTACAAGCTATTATAAATCACGAAAACCTCCACAAATATCCTTTTATTTCAAACATCTGTCAGTACATTTAATGAGCTTGATGAATTTATTCATTTTACCACACTAACCCCAGCATAGACTATTGCCCAAACTTAGCAGCATCACATCTGTTTCACCACTGACATTAGCTGACCTAACACACTTGACTTGGCCTCTGTACTCACGAAGAAGAGAGTATTAACAGCCTCGGTGAGACTTGTCCTCTGGATGTGTTGTAACACTCAAACTGAAGATCATTTGAAAAGCATCTGTGTTCCAAATCAAAATCACACTTTACAGACGACTCTTCAAATGCCTCTCTGGCAGGGTGAAATCTCACAAACATTTAATGAACAATCCCTTCTGTCTCTCGAACTGCAATCACAGTTTCCATCACAGCAAATTCTTCTCTCACTCGGTCCAACAAACAGCTCATGCCTGTCCCCAAATTTTCAGGATATGAATTGTTCATGAAACTTTTACATGAGGATTTTTTAAGTTAAGACAAGCTCAAATGCAGACTTTTAACTACTACTCCAGTCTCATTGTATGTTTAAAATGTTATTACATTAAATTCTTTTAAATCTGTTTTATGTGTTCTGATTCACAGACCCCCAAACATTCAAGTAGTTTTCTGAATTTTTATTTGTCATGGTCCCCTATGGTTTTTCAGACATGTTTGTTGTAATTCAAAGCCCTTGGTCAAAGAATTTTAAATATATCAGTCATTTGATTTTTTACAGTGTGTTTTTTGTTCCAACACATGAACGTAGTCATGCTCTTGACCTTGTGTTATCTTTTTCAATTAATAGTGTGAAAATTGAAGACACTGTCTTCTCTGAACATAAGAATGTTATTTTTAGCTCGATTTTTCCATGCAGTGTTCAGGGTAAGAATGTTTCTGCCTCGGTTGTTTCTCATATACTCACTCCATGAACTGCTAATACATTTTCAGCAGCCATTGAGGTTTCTTCTTTAATTACATTGCTTGAGTTTCTTTCTCCTTGTATTTCAACTGAGGGGTCAATCAGTTTAACTCTTTATGTTCAGATATTGTTGCTCTTTTTGGTCCTTTGAAGTCTGGAAGAAAAGGGCAAGCCACAGCCCTATTTGAACAGCAATACCCATGCTCTCAGGCTTAAGAGAGTTGAATAGTACTTTTATTCTACATTAAATGCTGTGTTCTATTTCGTAAACTTTTTTTACAGATAAGACTACTCAGATTTCATCCATTACTAATGATCTTATCATTTCCTTTGACCATTCAAATCCTTTGACTTATTTTTTACTTTGTTCTCTCTTCCACAGCTCAAAGAAATATTATTTTGCACATGAAGCCTACCAAATCATCCTGTGATGTGATTCATTCTCCTGTATTTAAAGAGGTGGTTGATACTATTGGTACAAACATTTTAACCATTATGAATAGCAGGTTGACAGTTAGCAGTGTTTTCTGGCTAGTGTTAAACATGCAGTTCCCTGTCAAGGGAACTCGCACTGCGTCGAGACGCGATTGGGAACCCTTCAGTGTATATGTCTCTTGAAGCACAATAAAACCAACGTGCGGGCGTGTACGTCGCCGAGATGACGTCATCACGTCATGACCAAGGAGTATAAAGGCACGTCACGACCCGGAAGCGGGTTAGCTTTCAGTGTCTTCACAGCGCTCTAAGCTCAACGTGTGTGTGTGTGTGTGTATGTATTTGCTGGTACGCGTGCCCCGAGTCTAGTTTAAAAGAAAAGGGATTTCACGTGTGATTGAGAAAAGTGCGCAGATATGGCAAACTTACCAACTTACCAACTGCACCTTCACTAAGGCTTGGGCACTGCGCCTTCAAGATATCCATGTTCTGAGCCTCATCATGGCTCAGTCATGACAGTTAGCAGTTCGGCATCGAGGTGTCGTTCTCGCTCACTGGAAGGTGCGGGGGAGGGCTAATCTTACATGGTCCGCGCTCGAGGGCGTCGACTGTGGAGGTTGCCATTCCTGTCTGACAGTCTTCGAGGAGACTGTTCAGACTCGCGGTTTAGGTCCTGCTGCAGCTGAGGCTCAGCGGCGATCCCTATCGCGGGGACTTCTCAAGGTCCGGAAGCACACCCTGTGCGGTTTCTTCCGACTTGAACAACAACAACCCGGCTCTGAGGAGTTGGGTGTTGTATTTACTTTGTGCCATCAGTATGCTAATAACTGCTGTGGTACAGTGGTTATTGTGTTTGCCTATCATGCTGGAAACCAGGGTTCGAGACCCGGTTGAACGCACTTTTTCCAGCACCGAGGTAAATGGGTGAGGAGCATGCATGATCAGCGCTCGAGGGTACTGATTGTGCAGATTGTTTTGCAAATGAGTTTGCGAACGCTCTGATCCCGCCTGGCGGTTTTCAAGGAAACCGCCCAGGCTAGCGTTCCTCGTGGTTCCGGTCCCGCTGCGGCTGAGGCCCAGCGGCGGCTGCGATCATGGGGGTCGCAGATGGACTTGTCAGAGGGGTCGGAGACGGGCTTGGCCTTTTCTCCACCCTTACCTGGCAGGTCTGGCCTCATTCAGGAACCGGAAGCACGCCCTGTGGCGGTTTCTTCCGACCCTGACGAGGTGATACTGCAGCTATCCAGCTCCGAGGAACTGGACGTTGTTAGTATCGGCCGCTGATGAGGAGGTCCTACGTGCATGGCGATCCCGCCTGGCGTCTTTTGAGGAAGTCGCTCAGGCTCGCGGTCCCCGTGGTTCCGGTCCCGCTGTTGCTGAGGCTCAGCGGCTGTCTCGACCATGAGGATCGCAATTGGATCTGTCAGCCTAAGGGGATACTGCAGCTATCCAGTTCTGAGGAACTGGATGTTGTAAGTGTCACATTGATGAGGGTCTTCCTCACCAGCGATTGGTGCATGCGTAGCCGGTGCGTGAGCGCACTGTGCTCGCTGTCGCTCCACTCTCACCTGGCAGTCTCCTAGGGGACTGCCTGGGCAAGTACCCTTTAACGATTAACTGCGTGCCTGGTGTCCCGAGGGAACCAGGTCATGCACGTTTTAGGAATGGCCGGTCACTCACTGAGCAGCTGAGGCTGCTGGGCGTCAAGGCAGAGTTTCCAGTGCTATGCACTCAGTCACCTGTACTTGTGTTCCCTTCACTAGTGGCTCGGAACCGTTCCCATGGGGAGGTCTTGTTGGACACTGTGCTGTGTTGGTATCCCGAGGGAGCCAGGCACTCAGGTCCGAGGCGGGACTCTCTAGTCGCCACCCATACTTCTGGTGGCGCTTGGGAGGTCGCCCCCTCTGAGGAGGGTCTAAGAGCGCTCACTCCAGGTTTCCCCCTGCAAGCAGGGCCCTGGAGCGGATGTTCGAGAAATACCAGAGGCCAGCCTCGAGAGGCTGGTTACCTTATTGGAGTACGGTTTTGTCCCAATGGGTCCTGCAATAATATCCAGGGTGCCTGCCCGAGTGGTAGCCCCCAAGCAGGCTCTGGTTATGCAACAGAAGTGAACGCTCAGCTGGAGTTCCCAGCCAGAGTTTACGGGCTTCGGTCTGGTTCTTCTGTTCAGTCTAGCTTTTACCCGGCACCTTCAAGGTTTCTGATTTCATCAATGTTTGGTTGATCCTGGTAGCAGTTTGGCATCGAGATGTCATTCTTGCTCACTGGAAGGAGCTGGGGCTCAGACTGTACGCAAGTAGGAAGGTGTTGTATCCTCATTTGGGAGCCACCTTCCGAAGCGTTGTTGGGATTCTGTGTCGTTGCCAGCACGGCTTTCACCCGTGCTCATCGACATCATCCCACCAGCAGTCAATAGCAAAAGCTAGACCAATCACTCACTGAGCAGTCGAGACTGCTGGGCATCATGGTAACAGCTTCCAGTGCGGTCCACTCGGTCGTCTGTACATGTGGCCCCTTCAGTGGTGGTTCAGAACCAGAAGGTTTTCCCAGAGGAAACTGCTTCCACACTATCAAGGTCACGAGGCAATGCCTACGCACCTCAGGTATGTGGGAGCAATTCTGGTTCTCGTCCCATAAAAGGCCCACACTGAGAACACTCTGTCACTGCGTATGCCGTCGACAGATACTTCTCTCATGGGTTTTGGGCGGTCCTGAGGGATCGCTCAGTATAAGGTCTGTTGGACTTTTCTCCCAGACAATAGGGACGTCAGGCTGTTGTCAGCTTCACTAGCTTCCCTAGCTCCACGATTTTGGGCTGTGTCTCATCAACGATCTGTTGATCCCTTTCTCAGTCATGGCAGGTAGCAGTCTGGCATCGAGATGTCACTCTCGCTTACATAGCATGCGGACGGCTCTTCCTCGTGCGCATTGCTACTGTTTTGCCCACAGTCCAGAATATCAAGCCAGGCCAGCTAGTCACTGTACAGACACTTCGAGAGAGAGTTGGGTCTCATGGCGGCAGCGTCCAGTGTTATCCCACTCGGCCTGCTCCACATGAGACCCTTGCAGTGGTGGCTCAAAACCAGAGGGTTTTCCCCGAGGGGCAACCCCTTCCGTCTGATCAGGGTTTCAAGGCGATGCCTTCGAGCCTTGCATCCGTGGAAGGAGAACTGGTTTCTTTCCCAGAAGCTCGCACTGGGGCCCATCTGTCACCGCACATGCTGTCAACAGATGCGTCCCGCTCGGGCTGGGGGGCGGACCTGAGGTACCGCTCGGCCCAAGGTCCATGGGACAGGCACATCTCTCCTGGCATATCAACGCCTTGGAAATGATGGCTGCCTGGATGGCGCTATGGGCGTTCTTCCCCGACCTCAGAGGCCATCATGTAGTAGTCCGGACCGACAATACGTCGGTGGTCTCCTACTTGAACCACCAGGGGGTTTCCGTTCTCGTTGACTTTCCAAGTTGGCGATCAGGATCCTCCTCTGGGCCCAAAGGGAACTGCTCTCTCTTCGAGCGATATATCCTGGGGGCCCAGAACCTGGGGGCAGACTTCCTGTCGAGACAGGGGCCGAGGCCCGGGGAATGGCGACTCCACACTCAGGTGGTGGAGCAGATTTGGGAGAGATTCGGCCAGGCTCAAGTGGATCTGTTTGCGTCTCGAGAGACGACTCACTGCCCTCTCTGGTTCTCCCTTTATCTTCCAGCGCCTCTCGGCCTGGACGCCATGAGGCAAGGGTGGCCAAATCTACCCCTGTATGCCTTTCCCCCCGTAGCTCTGCTCCCAGGGGTTCTGGAGAAGGTTCGCCTGGAAAAGGTCCGTCTCACTCTAGTTGCCCCGCGCTGGCCGGGCAGGGTGTGGTTTTCGGACCTGGTGTCCCTCCTAGACGGCACTCCGTGGGAGATTCCGGTCAGGAGGGACCTCCTGTCCCAGGCTCAGGGAAGGATTTGCCATCCTCACCCAGAACTGTGGAAACTGTGGGTCTGGCCCCTGAGGGGGCCCAGCTCATAGAGTCTGGTCTCTCAGCCGAGGTTGTAGAGACCATTCTCCACTCCAGAGCCCCGTCCACGAGGAAACTGTATGCTCAGAAGTGGAAGATTTTCACTTCTTGGTGTTGCGAAAAGCAGCTGAACCCAGTTACCTGCCAGGTTGGCACCGTGCTGGAGTTCCTGCAAGAAAGGTTC
Organism: Rhodeus uyekii; assembly: GCA_037043235.1. Classification (NCBI taxonomy): domain Eukaryota; kingdom Metazoa; phylum Chordata; class Actinopteri; order Cypriniformes; family Acheilognathidae; genus Rhodeus; species Rhodeus uyekii. Next base: position 2,277,932 of record JAWRVZ010000078.1, read on the forward strand.
GCAGCAGGGCTGTCCCCCTCCACACTAAAGGTTTACGTGGCTGCCATAGCTGCTTACCACGTACCTTTGAGTGGTGCCTCTTTGGGCAGGGACCCCCTCATAGTTCGTTTCCTACGTGGCACTCAGAGGCTGAGGCCTGTAGTACGTTCAAGGGTGCCTCCTTGGGACCTGTCCCTGGTGCTCCAGGCCTTGTCCCAGGCTCCCTTTGAACCGCTGGACGAGATTTCAGATAAGCACATTACTCTTAAAACTCTCTTTCTTCTCGCCATTTCTTCCCTCAAGAGGATTGGTGACATGCAGGCCCTCTCTGTGGCCCCTTCATGTTTAGAGTTTGCGCCCGGCTTGGCTAAAATTTTTCTCTATCCCAGGCCGGGTTATGTACCTAAAGTGCTTTCTAGTCCTATGCGCCACATAGTACTACAGGCTCTCTGTCCTCCTCCATTTACTGATCATGACCAGGAGTTAAAGAACAAGGTTTGTCCAGTGCGAGCACTGGACGCCTACGTTCACAGAACTGCCACGTGGCGTAGGTCAGACCAAATCTTTGTCTGTTTTGGGGCCCAGAGGCTCCCAGAGGCTCCCCTGCTTCTAAGCCTACTATGAGCAGATGGATTTCAGAGTCTATTTCTTTAGCTTATGAGCTGGCAGGACAGCAGTGTCCACTGTCTGTCCGAGCTCATTCTACTCGGAGCATGGCTGCCTCGAAAACCTTTTTCGCAGGGGCTTCCCTCGCGGACATTTGTGATGCGGCTGGCTGGTCCTCACCGCATACCTTTATTAGGTTCTACCAGTTAGACCTAAACCCCGCCTTGGGATCATTGGCGTTATCGTAGTGAGCTACGTTTCGCTTGGCATACCCCGTACGCTGAGGCGGCGTGGGTATTCCTCGTTCCCAATCGAGTCTCGACGCAATGCGAGTTCCCTTGACAGGGAACGTCTCAGGTTACGTACGTAACCATAGTTCCCTAAGAGGGAACGAGACACTGCGTCTTGCAGCCTCAGCTCCTAGGCATGCCGGCCTGTTCAGACACTGTTCAAGCTAACCCGCTTCCGGGTCGTGACGTGCCTTTATACTCCTTGGTCATGACGTGATGACGTCATCTCGGCGACGTACACGCCCGCACGTTGGTTTTATTGTGCTTCAAGAGACATATACACTGAAGGGTTCCCAATCGCGTCTCGACGCAGTGTCTCGTTCCCTCTTAGGGAACTATGGTTACGTACGTAACCTGAGACGTTATCCAGCCTCTTCTTAAAAAAAGCCAGCTTAGACTCCACTTATATTAATAGTCTATATTTCAAAATTGCCTTTTATATCAAAATTATCGGAGAAGATTGTCAGCTTAATATTTTTTTGATGAAGAAGAACCTTTTGAATAAATTCCAGTCAGCTCTTTTGAGGGTTACTAATGATATTCTACGTGATGCTGATTCTGGAAGTTCTGTTACTGTTAAATCTTACCGTGGCATTTGACACAGTTGATCATAAGAATCTCATTTATCATCTTAGAAACCAAATTGACATTCAGGGTTTTCCTAATATTTAAAATATAAGACTTTTTAGTCAGTCTAGGGAACTACTATTTATCTATTGCCCTATTGCTATTGGCTCAATTTTGGGACCAGTTTTGTTCTCGTTTTATGTGCTCCCTTTAGGATTGATCTTATGGCAATATGAAAATATGGCATTCATTTTCAGTTGTATGCTGATGACTCAAATTTATTCACCACTGAAGCGTAGGGATCGAATATCCATTCCATCTCTGCTTCATTGTTAAGTGCTAAGTTTTAGTGTTGGTTGGCTAACAATTTTCATCAACTGAATGAAAATAAATTTCAGTTTGTTTTATTTGGTAAAAAGTGATGTATACTTTACGGACAAAATCATTCTAGTGTAAAAAACCTTTTTCCACTACCATCTTATATCTATATCTAAATCTAAAGTTTATCCTTTCTTTTAAGGACATGGTGAAAGTTGTGCATGCGTTTGTGTCATCTCGTCTGGATTATTGTAGTGCATTGTATCTGGATTTGAGTCAGGCTTCTCTTTCGCCTGCAGTTTGTTCAGAATTCATCTGCAATGCTTCTAACAGGTATTAAGAAGAGAGAGCGCATTACTCCTGTGCTTATCAAGTTGCACTGGCTACCTGTACAATACAGGATTCATTAGAAAGTGCTATTAATTGTTTTTAAATCTTTACATAGTTAAGCACCAAAGTATAATTTTGATCAGTCCACATCAACAGGTCTCTGCTTTCAAATGATCAGTTAAATCTGATGGTTCCTCGATCTCGCTTAAAATACAAAGATGAATGGTCTTTTTCTGTTGCAGCTCTAAGGCTTTGGACTGACTTTCCTCTGTCTATTAAAACTTCTCCTACAATTTGTTTATTTCAAAATACACTAAAAACTAATTTGTTCTCATTAGCATTTGATCTTATTTTAGACAAACAAGTTTTCATTTTAGCCAAATATCTCAGACGAAAAACAGTAAATGATGATACAATTTGAATTTTGGGGGAACTATTCCTTTAGAGTGTCTTAAAAAAGCTCTATTTTTTATCTCTGTAAACTCAACCTTGATTTTAAATGAAAAATCTAAAGGTGATTACTACAGCAATAGAAAAATGATCTGTGTGAAGTAAAAGGTTGCAAGTTCACCAAAAAGCACAAGCATGAACAGTCAGTAATATCATGACGACATTTATATATAAACATCCTGCCTGCGAGATGAGCACTTTATCCAAGGTCACTGTTCCTGCACTCTTTGTACTATATTCTGTGGGGGGAAAAGCATATAGGCTAAAAATGGAACATCAGAGGGGACAACAACAAAACAAACGTTGTCACTATTATTACACAAGAAAGGACTGAATCATCCATAGAAACACATACTCCACTCATAGATCACCCAGACCTCTGAACCATTCTTAAGACACGGACAAAAAAGCTAATCCTGCTGAAATCTGATGGTTGCATACCCAAGATTACTTATTCTAAACGGGTCTCAAAAGCTCTGTGACTAACAGAGAGGATACAGAGCTGTGTACCTCATGGAGTACAGCACATATACTTTCAAGTTTCCGAAGAGTGAATATTGTCAGAAGTTGATTTCGATAGCACTCAAGTCCAAAACAATGGCTGTGTTCGAAATGGCACACCAAATTACTACTTTCAGCTTACTGCCCAGAACACAGTGCCTTCTGCCTGATATGTTTTTTAGGATTAGTGTGTGAAACAGTATGCAAAATGCAACAAATACTCTTTCAGAGTGGTATGCTACAGTGTTGTCATATGACAAACATTGGATATTAAATCAGCACATCTGTACAGGTTGTTTCCTGACAAATAAATGTGCTAAACATTCTTTATTATGTCCAAACCTGAGTGAAAATTTCCTATCTTTTAACAATCATGTTTGTTGGTGTAAAATAAAGTTGATTCTGTGAAATTTAATTTTCATAAAAATAAGAAATTAAATATTTATTTTGCCTGACAAAAAAACGTGCAATGAAAAAAGGGACATATAAATGTGTTTAATGCGGTAATATACATTAACTGGTTTGACTCAATCCAAAAATATAAACTCAACTCAACCCGACCAGCATCGAAATTATAGTATGAAATCTTAGATAAAGCAGGTATGTTAGTGCACTTTTACTATAACAGATTAGTCATCATTAAGAGATTTGTAATAGTTGTGGGAATGCATCATTAGAGCATTCTGGGCCAACGTTCAAGCCAATATCAGAGCAACTTAAAACTTATGGCCATGAGCGCATCACACTGCAAATTAACTACTGATATACTTGACGCGTAGATCATAAACCATTACTGTTGTTTATTTTAGGATAATTTTGTCTCTGGTTTTCATCTCGGGATGAAAACACAAATAGGTTTTAATTTTGAACTCAATAATCTAAATAACCTAGGTGGTCTTTCATTATTTACAAAGGGTTCGTTCAACTAAACAATGAACCTTTATAGGAACTAAGGAGAGATGCTGCTGTAAAATGTCAGCAGTTTAGTAGTGTGGAACTAACACTATTAATTAATGTGTTTGTATTGGACTCTTGATTCAGCCTAATTAACTAGAATTGCATTTCCTAAAGGAAATATCAGTGATTACAGAGCAGCACTAGAATAGTGTTGTAATTTCAGGTTTTAGGCTTTGGTTTTATTGAAATCTTGTTTGCTGTCGGCTACATACAAAAATCAAAAGATAACCTAGTCACTATTGTTAAAATGCAGTTACGTAAAAAAAAAACTGTAAATATATGCAGGTAAGATATGCCGAACCACAATATAGGATGCAAATATCAAATCAAATAATATTATCCCAGCCCAGGCTCAATGGAACAACGTTGCTGTGGTGATGTTTCTACTAAGTAATATTGTATTGCTTCTTGGATGTTTTGGAGCACTATCAAAGTGAAATGCTAACAGAGTTACGCTAAAAGCGTATTCATTCAGTTTTTATTTGAAACAGTCAATGTAATGTTAAATAATAGTTAATGTTATGTTAAATAAATGTTTATTTGAAACAGTTAATATGAAAACTTTAACAGTGGAATTATTATATTAATTGTATAGATCTCTGAAATTCCATAAATTGTGAGTACTAAAAGGTTGTTCGTTCTAATTGAGTTTTAAAATAATGTGCATCCTAGCAGTGGTTCCAGGCTGCACATTTAGTTAGGGCATATTCTAGGTGTTTTATATATATTTATTTATTTTATAAGCTTTATACTAAACCACTGAACATATCAGACACACTTTTATCAGAATTCTAATGTCCTTGCGTTACTCAATGTTACTCTGAGGTTGATGCTCTAATGACGATTGACAGGCTTTAGAACACATGAGAAATGGAAAGAATCTCATCTTAGAATTGCCTTAATGTAGTATTTCACGAGTTCACACTTACCAATGACTCAGGAGTATTAAAGGTATGCGTATTTGGCGTGCTGTCCGAGGAGAGGGCTCCGAGCTCTGTATTTAGCCCGAACCTGGAGCACTCCCCCCGTATTCCTGACTTTGATAGGAACAATTAAGTGTGAGGAGCCGGGGTGGTGGAGGGATGCCGTAAACTGTCGAGGGATGTAGGTGAGTCGAACATGGCTACATATACACGCTTCCTCTCATGCTGATAGGATGAGGTGTAATTGCTGATGATGAGTTGATTGCTTTCATCCTTGAACGTGTTCCTCCCGAACTTTGTTAATAAAACATCATTTCACGAGTTCACACTTACCAATGACTCAGGAGTATTAAAGGTATGCGTATTTGGTGTGCTGTCCGAGGAGAGGGCTCCGAGCTCTGTATTTAGCCCGAACCTGGAGCACTCCCCCAAAAATTGCAACCCAGTCGGACAGCCGCTGAAAGATGTTGATGACCCCCAAAAATTGCGAGGTGGTAGCTGAGGGGGTTAGTCGCGAGTTCGGGAGGGCTTCTTGTCTCGTCGGTAGGGAAGTTTGGTGTTCATATTTCCAGAAAGATGACCATCACTGTTGGGTGGCTGTAGAAGGCCTGAGGCATAGAGGAGATGATATTGCTTTAGCGTTGGAGATGTGCTTGTTCAAATGTTGCAAGAAGGCGAATTCGGTGAAACTTGGTTCCTGGGAGTATATAGGTGTACCTCGGGAACCCTTCCCCCCGGGCTGTCATAAAAGCAGGGAGGCACGTCGCCACCGCTGTGGTGGTGGAGTAATTTCCCCATAGGCTGACTCCTGCGGGAGTGTGGGGGAACATCATTGCTGCGGCAATGGAAGTTCGGAACTGGCTCCTGCGGGAGCGTCACTGCTGCGGCAATGGAAAGCAGTGGCCATGAAGTTGTAAGTGGGGAGGAGCTGATGCTTGACTGATGAGAGTTTGAAGAGCTTGTTTGATGTGTTTGATGTGCTGCGGCAGTGGAGTAATTTCCCCTTAGGCTGACTCCTGCGGGAGTGTGGGGGAACATCATTGCTGCGGCAATGGAAGCAAGTTCTGAACTGAGCTCCTGCGGGAGCCTCACTGCTGCGGCAGTGGAGTAATTTCCCCTTGGCTGACTCCTGCGGGAGTGTGGGGGAACATCATTGCTGCGGCAATGGAAGTTCGGAACTGAGCTCCTGCGGGAGCCTCACTGCTGCGGCAGTGGAGTAATTTCCCCTTGGCTGACTCCTGCGGGAGTATGGGGGAACATCATTGCTGCGGCAATGGAAGCAAGTTCAGAACTGAGCTCCTGCGGGAGCCTCACTGCTGCGGCAGTGGAGTAATTTCCCCTTAGCCTGACTCCTGCGGGAGTGTGGGGGAACATCATTGCTGCGGCAATTGAAGCAAGTTCTGAACTGAGCTCCTGCGGGAGCCTCACTGCTGCGGCAGTGGAGTAATTTCCCCTTGGCTGACTCCTGCGGGAGTGTGGGGGAACATCATTGCTGCGGCAATGGAAGTTCGGAACTGGCTCCTGCGGGAGCGTCACTGCTGCGGCAGTGGATAATTGAGAGATCTGGCTCCTGCGGGAGCATCACTGCTGCGGCAATGGAAAGAAGTTCAGAACAGAGCTCCTGTGGGAGCCTCACTGCTGCGGCAGTGGAGTAATTTCCCCATAGGCTGACTCCTGCGGGAGTGTGGGGGAACATCATTGCTGCGGCAATGGAGGGGTTCCTTCTGGAGCATCACTACTGCGGAAGTGGAAAGCTGTGGCCGTGAAGATAGTATGTGGAAAGGAGCAGATATTAACTGATGAGAGTTTGTTGGGCTTGTTTGATGTTCGATGTTTGATCTGTCTGATCGGATGTAGCTCTTGGGCTTCTGAAGACCAGCGACCCAGTGCTTGTATCTGCTGTTGGGAAGCCAGTATGGCGTAGCGTAGCTTTAAGGTGAATCTGGAACCAAAAACATGAGATTGGGTGGTTGGAATCATCTTTGAAGACTGGGTCAGATGGTAGTTTTGACCTGTGAGTTTCTGAAATGGAGGTAGGCTGAGAGGGTTTGATATGGCTGGATTGGTGATGGAAGATTGAAGATGTAGATGAAGTGGCCTTTTTCTTGTTAGGTTGGTCTTGTTTTGATTGATGAAAATAAGAGATGGTTTCGTCATCCAGTACTGACAACTTAGGAATTGTGGGATGTACTTACCCTACGTCGGTAGGGAAGTTTGGTGTTCATATTTCCAGAAAGATGACCATCACTGTTGGGTGGCTGTAGAAGGCCTGAGGCATAGAGGAGATGATATTGCTTTAGCGTTGGAGATGTGCTTGTTCAAATGTTGCAAGAAGGCGAATTCGGTGAAACTTGGTTCCTGGGAGTATATAGGTGTACCTCGGGAACCCTTCCCCCCGGGCTGTCATAAAAGCAGGGAGGCACGTCGCCACCGCGGCGGTGGACACCCCCGTGGTCGCTGCAGGAGCAGGATGTACATCACTGCTGTGATAGCGGAAACCCCTCTGGGCTGCTGTGGGAGCAGGAGGCACGTCGCTGCCTCGACAGTGGAAACCCCTCTGGGCCGCTGCGGGAACAGGAGGCACGTCGCTGCCATGACAGTGGAAACCCCTCTGGGCCGCTGCGGGAGCAGGAGGCACATCACTACCGTAGCAGTGGAAACCCCTCTGGGCCCCCGCAGCAGCAGGAGGCACGTCACAGTCACGGCAGTGGAAACCCCTCTGGGTCCCCACGGCAGCAGGAGGCACGTCACCGTCGTTGCAGTGGAAACCCCTCTGGGCGCCCGTAGCAGCAGGAGGCACGTCGCTACCGTGGCAGTGGAAACCCCTCTGGGCCGCTGCAGGACCGAAGAGGTACATCGCCGCTGCGGTGGTGGAAACCGATTTTGAAGAGATTGGGCTCCCTTGGGAGTATGGAGGCATATCACTCCTGTGGCGGGGCTCTGGTGGGAACATTGTTGCTGCGGTAGTGGAAAATTCAAGAGACCTTGTTCCTTCGGGAATGTCAATGCTGCGGTAGTGGAGGATTTGGTGAACCTGGCTCCTGCGAGAACGTCACTGCTGTGGTGGTGGAGTAATTTCCCCATAGGCTGACTCCTGCGGGAGTGTGGGGGAACATCATTGCTGCGGCAATGGAAGTTCGGAACTGGCTCCTGCGGGAGCGTCACTGCTGCGGCAATGGAAAGCAGTGGCCATGAAGTTGTAAGTGGGGAGGAGCTGATGCTTGACTGATGAGAGTTTGAAGAGCTTGTTTGATGTGTTTGATGTGCTGCGGCAGTGGAGTAATTTCCCCTTAGGCTGACTCCTGCGGGAGTGTGGGGGAACATCATTGCTGCGGCAATGGAAGCAAGTTCAGAACTGAGCTCCTGCGGGAGCCTCACTGCTGCGGCAGTGGAGTAATTTCCCCTTAGCCTGACTCCTGCGGGAGTGTGGGGGAACATCATTGCTGCGGCAATGGAAGCAAGTTCTGAACTGAGCTCCTGCGGGAGCCTCACTGCTGCGGCAGTGGAGTAATTTCCCCTTGGCTGACTCCTGCGGGAGTGTGGGGGAACATCATTGCTGCGGCAATGGAAGTTCGGAACTGGCTCCTGCGGGAGCGTCACTGCTGCGGCAGTGGATAATTGAGAGATCTGGCTCCTGCGGGAGCATCACTGCTGCGGCAATGGAAAGAAGTTCAGAACAGAGCTCCTGTGGGAGCCTCACTGCTGCGGCAGTGGAGTAATTTCCCCATAGGCTGACTCCTGCGGGAGTGTGGGGGAACATCATTGCTGCGGCAATGGAGGGGTTCCTTCTGGAGCATCACTACTGCGGAAGTGGAAAGCTGTGGCCGTGAAGATAGTATGTGGAAAGGAGCAGATATTAACTGATGAGAGTTTGTTGGGCTTGTTTGATGTTTGATGTTTGATCTGTCTGATCAGATGTAGCTCTTGGGCTTCTGAAGACCAGCGACCCAGTGCTTGTATCTGCTGTTGGGAAGCCAGTATGGCGTAGCGTAGCTTTAAGGTGAATCTGGAACCAAAAACATGAGATTGGGTGGTTGGAATCATCTTTGAAGACTGGGTCAGATGGTAGTTTTGACCTGTGAGTTTCTGAAATGGAGGTAGGCTGAGAGGGTTTGATATGGCTGGATTGGTGATGGAAGATTGAAGATGTAGATGAAGTGGCCTTTTTCTTGTTAGGTTGGTCTTGTTTTGATTGATGAAAATAAGAGATGGTTTCGTCATCCAGTACTGACAACTCAGAAATTGTGGGATGTACTTTTGAGTTAAAGCTGGATGTGACTGTGAGTTTTGAGCATCTGAGGAATCCGAAAGGCCGTGATGAACATAGCATCACTTCTGCGTCAGTGGGATAATTTCCCCTTGGCTGACTCCTGCGGGAGTGTCACTTCTGCGGCAGTGGATAATTAGAGCAAACTGGCTGAGCATTGCTGCTGTGGCAGTGGAGGATTGAGAGACCTGGCTCCTACGGGAGCGTCACAGCTGCGGCAATGGAAAGCAGTGGCCATGGAGTTGTAAGTGGGGAGGAGCTGATGCTTAACAGAGTTTGAAGAGCTTGATGATGTGCGATCTGTTTGATCTGACGTGGCTCTTGAAAGCTTCTGAAGACCAGGAGCGCAATGCTTGCATTTGCTGTTGGGAAAGGCCTTTGTGCAACCGTGGTTACTGCGCCTATGCGAAATGAATGGCTGGATAAATGGTCTGTTGGGATTCCGGTTTGGAGTAGCGTAGCTTTAAGATTTTTGGAACCGAAACGTGTAATGGGGTTGGAATCGTCTATGGAGAGTGGGTCGGATGGAAGTTTAGCCTGCGAGTTTCTGAAGTGGAAGTAGGCTAGGAGGATTTGATATGGTTGGATTGATGATGGAAGATTGGAGAAGTAAGTGAAATGGCGTTTCTTCGTTTGATGAAGTAAGAAATGGTTTCGTCGTCCAGTACTGACAAGTCAGAATTTGTAGGATGTAGTTTTGGGTTAAAGCTGGATGTGATGGTGAGTTATGAGCTGAGGAAACCGAAAGCCAGTATGAAGATAGCTTTGCTGCTGCGGCAGTGGAATAATTTCCCCTTGGCTAACTCCTGCAGGAGTGTCGGGGAACATCATTGCTGCAGCAATGGAGGTGACAGTGGAATAATTTCCATTTGAACTGAGCTCATGCGGGAGTGGAGGTGCATCGCTGCTGCGGTAGTGGAGAACTTCCTCTGGAAACATATTACATGTTGGATGATGGAGATTGTCTCTTTCCTCATCTTCTCTTGTCTCTGTGGCAGTAAAAGCCATTTCTGGAGAGACTGATTTGATCGAATGTAACTCTTGGCTTCCGATGACCTGCGGCCCAGTGCTTGGATCTGCTAGTTTTAGAACGAAACATGTGATTGGGTGATTGAAGTCGTCTGTGATGAGTGGGTCGGATATGAGTTTGGCCTGATCTCTTAAATGAAGGTAGGAGGGATTGTTGTTCTCTGTGGAAGTTAAAGGTCTTTATGGTTTGGTCTACCTTACTTTCGTCATGCAGCGCTGATGGGTCAGAATATGGATGGATTTGGATTAAGGTTGGATATGATGGAATCTGAGGAAACTGAAGCCAATATGGCTCGATCATTGTGTTGACTGGTTGGACAACATTTGGATGGAATCTTTGGCGGAGAGTAGGGGTACGGATTTCCAACGTAATTGGTTGTCTGGTGTTTGAGCTGGTGGGTTAAGTTCTTGAGATACCTCTGATGAGCAGAGGATTACATTTCAGCAGAGGGAAGTAGATTTCACCTAGGTAACCCATCGTTAAGCTGTCTTGGAGGTTCTTGGTGTTATTGAAAAGCAATATGAATCGGTGGTGGTGGATAGAGACAATGTGAAGCAGACTATATGTGGAGTGGAAAGTCTTGAACTCTTCCACTCCACATGTAATCTTCCAAAATTAGTGGTTTGAAGAGAAAGGCTTGAAGAATGGAAATTTAGAGGCGTTGAGTAATATCAACTCTGAATATTGATATACTGGTTGGGAATGGGTCCACCTCTGGTGGCAGCAGCCTTAACTTCAGTGAAGATTTGTGTTCTACTGTTGTTGGCAACAGGGGTGGTTCTGAGCAGGAGTGTTTGTGGAATGGCATGAGCATTGCAGAGAACAGGATGAAAGGAGATTTAGCATGGTGGAGAGAATTAGGGGGAAAAAAGGCCAGGGCCGAAGCCACTTGCGGAGGCAACCTCACGCTTGGGTTGACGCTTGGAGATTGGAGAGAGACAGAAGGAGTAGAAAGGGAAGATAAAGGAGAGTGTCTGGGCCTGCACCGCTAGCGGAGGCAGCCTCACGCTAGAACCGGATTTTTAGGGCTGCAGGCCAAACATAAGGGAAAGGTTAGGTACGTGCTTCCGTGCTGAGTCTGCACCGCTGGCGGAGGCAAGCTCACGCTTGGGGGGCGGCGTGACTCACTAAAGGCTGGCATGTGAGGTGCAGTGCTGGAAACCTGCAGTGTGCTGCTGCTGCGACTTAACGCTTGAAGATCTAGTCTTGCGAGGGAGAGAGATGAAGATTTAGGGAGCGAAGGTTTGAGGCATTTTTGAAGGTAGAGTGAATTTGGAGATGGTACAGCTGAGACTTGTATTCTAGTTAGTTATGCTTTGGTCGTTTTCCTTTCACTATTGATGCAAGTGCTGAGGTGTCGTAGGAAGTTGAGTAAGAAGATGGCGGATGTCTTGATGGAGGAGGTGAGTGTAAGCCTTGGCGGCATAGGGTGCGATGACAGCGTGGTGATGTTGGAAGCTCGGTTGCAGTGTTTGTTGAGCTTGGGAGCTCCTTTCATCAGTGGGATACGGCGAAGGAACTTGAGAGAGGAAGTTTTCATCATCAAACAGGTACATCTCAATCTTGGACATTGTGGCGGAAAGGCGGGGCATCACATGATCGCCTGCTAAATTCCAACACGTTGGCTGGTGCTGAGCCAGAGAAAGCGCTCAACACTTGTTGCTATTCAGTGTTTTCAATCTCTTGAAGATTATTTACAGACATCTAAATATACACAAGTAATAACAAAACTCCACTATGGTTTTTAAAATACGCTGATTTCCATAAAGTATATAACCTTTTAATTATAAAATTGACAGGGAGTTTAATTTATATCAAGTGCATGTTGCATATTTAATGACTAAACACACTTACTTACCTGCTGGAATTCGGAATATCAAAATTGATGAAAGTTAAAAAACTTATTGGCTTTAAATAGATATTTATCATAGATTTAAATAGATCATTCAAATATCATAGACTTAAGAATTGAAGCCAGTGAATTACTTTGAAATATGAAGTGCATTTGGTTTCTTTTCCAGAGAGTCCACTTAATAGGTGATTAAGTTGAATCATCCAGGCAGCGTTGGCAATGAGTTCTTGATTCTTGTGTGGGCGGCTGAGCGCGCGATCTGGAAGCAGCGCGCGTGATCGGACTTTGGTGCGCGCTACTGCTTGAGCTGCGAGGGGGTACGTTAGTTTAAAACAGCGTTAGTTTAAAACAGTCACATTTCAGACGTGGATTCCCCGAAACAGTAGCATCGAGATGGCACAAACTGCTTGTGATTTAGCATTTGCTGAAATCAAAGCGCTGGGAGGATTACAGCTGCTCTTGTTTGTGTGAGCTGACGGAGAGAGAGAGTGTGAGCTGAAACTGCAGCGCGGTTTGCCGAGGGCCCGCGGCGGCGGCGGCAGCGGCAGCGGCGGCCTGGCGCTGGTGGAAAGCTTGTTCCTTGCGGGAAGAGGGCGGCATTGCTTGAGACTCAAGCTTGACAACGAGCTTTATGAATGCGGATGTTTCGCTTGCGGTGGCGAGAACAGGCCTCGCGTCTCACTGTGCGTTTGGTTGTTTGTTGCTTGGGATCCGTTTGTTTGGTCTGGCACCCGTGATGAAATGCCAAGGGTGATATAATATAGTCAGCGTGGTGCTAGGCGGATGAGAATCGCTCCAGATTCCGGAGGTTTTTGTAGAAAATCCATCTGACGTGTAGAGCTCGATTCCGGCTGTATCGTGACCGGAAGGTGGAGCCGTATGCCGTAAACTGTCCAGCTGCCGTAAACTGTCGAGGGATGTAGGTGAGTCGAACATGGCTATATATACACGCTTCCTCTCATGCTGATAGGATGAGGTGTAATTGCTTATGATGAGTTGATTGCTTTCATCCTTGAACGTGTTCCTCCCGAACTTTGTTAATAAAACATCATTTATTGAATCTGAAAGTTGTTTTAGAATATTGCAAGTTGTGTAGAATTTCCAGCGAGGAACAAAAGTCATGTCTATTCTCAGAACAAACATAAAGCAAACACAAGAGTATTAAACTACTGTATTTAAAGGCTATTCACATGAGCATGTATAAACTAAAAGGTTTATGCTTTCATTTTCATCACTACTCCACATAGAAAGAACAGACATGTAAACTAGTTTCTGACTTGAAGCGGACTGATAGCATCTTGGTCTGGAGAGAGGTGCAGCCTGAAATCTGCCCCAATGGCTCTCAATTAGAGCTTGCAGCCGTTCAATTTTTCACCACAGACTTAAAATTGTTTTAAATTTGGAAATTTGTGGGGCACTATAGAACTAGGGATAGAACTACGATCCCGCTTAGTATCATAATACACAACTGTTAGCCAAGGAGGAGGTTTGGATGTTAGCCATGTTTGGATTTATATTTTTGTAGGGGTCTGTCCTACCTGCCCATACAGACAATTTTTTTTTCATGAATAATTACTATTGGCCACCATTTACATCTGTCTATATCTGGGTTTAGCAAATAGTTGACCAATAACAAGTATTGAAAATAGCTTTTGAGTAATCCTTGTAACTCTACTAAATCCTCAAACTGTCTTTAGAACTGTCTTAAAACCTTATAACTGCACCCCAACTGCACCCCACCTCCACCCACAGGTATATGGAAAGCCGGATGGCTGGTCTTGCAGAAACTGATGCCACTGGACAGTTAACTGGGTGCAAACTGTGCACTCTGCACCATGAAGTGAATTCTCTCCATTTCTTCATGAAAGGAACTCTAGAATTCAGAATATACTCTACCACAGTGGCAGAGAGACCTGTATTTAGGAACTGATCCCCTCAGAAGCCGGACTGTGATAGACTGTGATCTGTGATAGAAGGTACCTCCAGACTGGAATATCCCAAGGAAGATCTACCAGAAGAGTTGACAGGTCCGAAAACCAAACTCAGGCTGGCCAGAACTGGGCTACCAGAAGACAAGGAACTCTGTCTGGGCGTAGCTACTGTTTCAAAAACACCTAGGAGAAGAGCAATCATCATCTCTTGAGATGCAAACAAATCCATGTCCTCATGCCAGAGTTTCCTCCAAATGAACTCCACTGTATCGGGGTGGAGTCTCCCTTCCCTGGGCCTCGGTCCCTGCCTAGACAGTACCTCTGCTCCCAAATTCAGGGGCCCAGTAATGAACAGTGCTCTGAGAGATATCAATTTTCCCTGGGACCAAAAGAGGATCTAATGCATCAGTTTCCACAGGGGGTGCAATCTCAGATCCTCCTGATGGTTGTTATTAGAGACCACCTAACTTTTTGTCCATACTTGCCAGAACATGGCTCTGAATTCTAGAGGATATTGAAACTGTTATTTCTACAGGCCTCCCTTGGAGGATGAACCCCCAATGACCTTAGTTGAAAATCAATGTGCCCCAAAAGCATGATTTAATGAGTTTATTTCCTGTGCCTCCTGTGTATTATGTCAGGACCTCTTTCCCAAAGCTTTTTGGGTGAGAAGAACATTCCTCATATAGGTCTTCATTTTAAGCTTCAGGTGAGAAGGCTGCTTAGACCCCCAGACACAACACTCTCTTTTTGTTGCTGTCTCTACAAAGAGCCCAACATACATGGCTGGGGCTACCGTGTGACCCTTGATGGTGAGGTAGGAAATTCTGGAACCTGTTTCTTTGCTTCATGAAACTTCTTGATGACACTGCTCACAGCATTTGCTGAAGAGGTCAGGGGGTGACAGCTGGGCATTGAGGCGGAAAGACTTCTCCTTGATACCCGGAGGATTCTTTCCATTGCCACATTAGCTGTCATAGAGCAGTCCATGTTGTGGGCCATCTCATTTCTAGCATAGAGAGAGAAATCAGTGGCTTGACACATCAATGTCCCTAAGCAGGTCAGCCTGGTAAGCTTTTAAAAAAGCCATAGTGTGAAGACAAGCACCAGCCTGACGTGCCATGTATGCCTTGCCCACCAGCAAAGAAGTAGTACTTTGTCGGGGCTTTAAGGGATGACGCATTGTCAAGGGAACCAGGGCATCTTCTCATACCCATTCTCCTTAAGCCCCACAATTAAAGAATCATGATGTACTGTAGGACTAGATATGCGGGAGGATAATGTCTTTTTCCACAATCTCGACACATGACGTTTAATTAACAAAGTTCGGAAGGAGCACATTCAAAGGATTAATGCAATCTACTCGTCATCAGCAAAAAAAAAAAAATACCAGGCTCGGGCTCTGGTAATCATTAAAATGTTCTGACTCAAAAGAATAAATGTTCATGCATCAGAAATCAGACACTGCTACTCAAGAACACGCAAAATACAGCAAACGCAGATGTCAAGATTATCAATATATAACAACTTAAATGTGCTATGTTTCTCATTCAGAGCTATCGTGTTGCTTCAGATAATTTTGGAACATTGTTTGAACCACTTCTATGGTGTTCAAATAGGTTTGAAACAACATAAAGTAATTTAATTTTAGGTGAACTATTGATTTAAGACCCTGTGATACTGTTTTGTGATATAAATATAAGCAGCATGTAAACTTTGCATCCACCAATTTTCATACTTCTCCAGACAAACAAGAAGACAAATTGCATCCAGTCATCAATCAACTTTTAACAATTTACTGTTTGTCGTCTCGTCACCACACTGCAGAGTAATTTTTCAAATTTGCAATGACGGATAATCATATAGATGCGATGGCTTCTGTCAGATTTGTCCCTTCAGTGACTCAGCTTTCTGCTGGGGTGTTATTCATCAGGTAGTGCTTGAGCCCAAACAGTCAATCAGACCTAGACAGTAAAAGCAGATAATCTCGGAATATTTACATGTTATTGCCCTTTATGTATATGAAGGAACACATGTTTTATACATTAAAGTATAATAATATCAGTAAATAGGGCTGTCGATTTATTGCATTGATTTAATAAGTTGGGAAAAATAATGCATTAAAATTAACGCATTTAACACATCTACCTAGCCCCAGACCTATGTAGTTCATCTTACATTTCATAAAGTTGATTGGTGTCAAACAAGTCCTCAAAACAGTAAAATGAATTCAAATCATCAGCCATTTGTTGTTTCTCCCCACAATCTGTGGTGAATCAACAAATGGCTGATGGTCTGAAGGCATTCTACTCCAGGCTTGAGAACCCCAGACTCATTTTTAAAGACTGATGATGGCTTACCTGAAAAGACCCCTCTGCAAAGCTAATAAAGTTTGCAGATGACACAAAACACTGAAAAGATTTCTTATAGACTGGATGTTGAATAGCTGGCTGTCTGGCCCAGTCACAACAACCTGGAGTGTAACACGCTCAAAACAGTGGAGATGTTTGACTTTTAGAAGAAACACCCTTGGACTCTCCCCTCTCACTATCATGAACAGGACTGTGGAAGCAGTGGAGTCATTCAGGTTACATTGACTCCATAGTGAAAAAGGCCCAGCAGACGCTGTACTAACTTCGTCAGCTGAGGATCAGGATCTGGGTTCAACAGGATCTGCTGAAACAGTTTTACTTGTCCATCAAGTCTGTCTTGTGTTCATCCATAAATGTCTGGTTCGATTCAGTCACCAAATCAGACATCAGGAAACTACAATGGACAGTTGGGACGGCTGAGAAGATTATTGGTTCTCCCACTGCCCACCCTCCAAGATCTTTACTCTTCCTGAGTGAGAAAAATGGCAAAGAAAATCAATTTGGACCCCACGCATCCAGCACAATCTCTCTTTGAACCATTGCCCTCTGGCCAGTGATACAGAAAACTGAACACCAGAACAGCTAGACAGAAGAACAGTCTGGTTTCCAAAACCATATTCAGCCTGAACAATTTAACACTCAAAACTGCACACATTTTACCACACCTGTCCATTTATACATAAATAAGAAAATGTATGTCTGTACTTTCTTCTGCACTGGAAGCTCCTGTCACTAAGACAAATTCCAAATTCCATATCAGTGCAAATAAAGCTCATTGTGATTCTTACATGAAACAGGGCAACAATCCACTACAGGAATAAAAGTGAAAAAAATTGCGCATCAAGACCTGCAGTCATAAAAATGCGGTCATAAAGACATGTCTGAAATTGTAAGACACCTAAGTCAGTGATACTAATTAGATAATAATGATATTTTGTTCAAAACTGCTTACACTTTTAATGGAGACATGGATTGTTCGTTCATATGGAACACATCTGCAGCTGTACTTGAGATAGATGTGCATGACACCCGTGTCATACTGCGATTTGAGAATAATGAGAGAGCTACTGCAGAGACACAAATTCAATGCCTGTTTCCCCTGGAGCCACACACACAAAAGATTCAGTCTCACACTGCAGGCATACACACAGCATCGGCTTTGATGAGGCTCCAAGCACACACAAAATGTACTAGCATATGCACAGTACCCCAGGTCACATTTGCATCTGGGCATTGTCTGTGGAATACAAACAAAATTGTTATTCTCAAGTTTTTTTGCTCGCTGCCCTTTTTTCTTTGCAGTCTCCAACAAATTCCTTAAATGTATGCAAGTCTAATAGTGTTACATTCACTTCTCTATTTTATCCATCTATTTCTATCCGTCCATCTATCCATTTGTTTATCCGTCAGTCAATGTCCATCCAAACATCTATCATTCATCCCTCCATCTGTGTGTCTACCATTACAGTACAATTGAAACAATCTCTATAATCTTTGTACAAACATACACACACATACGTACATAAGCCACGAAAATATTTAAACACGTATTACGCAATTGTATTTAGAAAATGTAATTATGAACATGAATATTCTTTATAAAACACATATACAAACAATGAACATTTAAACTCATTACACAATTGTATTTAGAAAATGTAATTATGAACATGAATATTTAAACAATATTTACACAATGTGAAAAAAAATCTTCATTTACCATTGCAAATCAAAAACAAACATACATGACTCAGACAAAAATTATACAAACAATTGACTGTTGATTGCTGTGAATGATTTTGTGAAAATCTAATATATTTCTGTCTGTTGCAGTTTTCCCGAAATCTTGTGAACTTATGTTATACACACTGATGTTATGATATTCGCTGCAAAAATACATTAAGTCAGGTTGTGCTGATACTTACGGTTAAAATGTCTCAGGTTACATACGTAACCTGAAGGGGAACGAGACGCTGCGTCAAAACACTAGGGGCTGAGTTTTACAGATAAAAATTAAATGTCACTGTTTACGGAATTATAAAAAGAGTGTATATGCAATCATGTTCCACTAACTCTAACATCTCATCACATAGTATGACATGGTGTTGATAATCTAAAACAAATGGACATTATTGCTTACCATTTAAAATTTATATGTGGGGCAAATTTAACTTGCCTTCAATGACTTGAAAATATTTTCCGTTGTTCCTAGAATCCAGGAATAACAAAGAAGGTTCATTATGTGAAACGTGGAGTTAGATTTGAGGTGTGGTATTATTTACATTACTGTATTTTTAGTACCACAACAAAATATATTATCAGTGCAAAATACAAATCTGTTGCATTTAATAACATACAGTATATTATTTGAATAATGATAGCTAGTTGGAGGAAAAACTTGCCTAGAATTATATTTGAAAGACTGTATTTGCTTGTGTTGATGGAATGAGAAACCAGGTTCTCTGGTCTGGGATAAACACAAGTTCTCTGGGCTGGGATAAACACAACCAAAAGTTGATCACAGCAAATTTCACACACATCACATGAAGAGATCAGAAGCAAGAGATATTCAAACTGCTCAAACATTTTTACAAAGTGAATGTGTAGTGAACAATGAGGAAATAAACTGTGAAATACTGGATCTGTTCTCATTTCTCATGAATGTATAGAACTATGAATTTATGTAAATATCATTTTATGCATTTTGTATGAAATACAGGAGAGAAAAACATGGTCCCCTTGGCGTGTCACGCAGCGCAACACATTAGCATGCGCGCATTACCATTAACTCTCAACTTAACACAAAAGTGGATGAAAGCACACATACGTTGCATGAAGAGACCTTAAATGAAATAGACATAGGTTCAGAGTTGATAGGTTAACACACTCTCATTTCATCATCACGAATACCAAATTTGACTTAACTAACAGAATAAAAAAAAAAAAAAAAAACTGTGCTTTTAACCAATATATACTCAATTTTTAATACGTATTGATGCGAATTACCATCAGATGAGATATAAAAAGCCATTGGCGTAGCTTCGCCCATCAATATTAGCTGCGTAATCTAACAGCCAATGGCGTTTCTCAAGTTACGTATCAATTTAAACATAATATTTGAACGTTCTCTTTAGGTTTCAAAATTAACCCCAAAAACTAACCTGCAGGGAACGTACCGGGAACATTCTCTGTAAGTTTCAAAATTAACCTAAAAAATAACCTGCAGGAAAGCTCTCTATAGGTTTCAAAATTAAGCCAAAAAATAACCTGCAGGGAACGTTCCCAGAACGTTCTTATTTGAAACCCCAAAATGTTAGAGGAACGTTCAGAGTTCACTGGGATACTGCAAATAACAGAAAACTTCTGAACTGTTTCAAAACAAGGTAAAACACTGCTGAACGCCTGATATTACAGCAGTGGTTTCCAAACTGGGCTGCAAAAGAGTGCAGTGGAAACGTTTAGAGGAAAAAGTGTCTAACAACAACAACAACAACAACAACAACAATAAACAAAATGTACATTTGTTTTAAATAATATTTGAATAAAATAAAAATAATATAATTTTGATTTAAATAAATATTCTAAAAGTACATTACTAAAAAATGCAGTAGAAAAATGTAAAAAACACATAAAATAATAAATATTCTCTTATTAATATTATAAACATATTTATAATAAAACAGTAAAAACTGGGTTTATACATTTGAAAATAAATAGCTGCCATTTAAGTTTATGGATGGGGTCCCTTACTCAAGGATGACCAATCTTATTTGGGGCTCTGTAGCATCAAAAAAAATATATAAAAAAATAAAAAAACAGCCCTAAACCTAGCGAGCAAAACTTTTTGTTTACCCAGGGCTTGTGTTCTGCCCTTTTGTATTAGCCTAATCAGACAATGGACCCTAAGCCTTGACAACAGATCCAGTTCAAACTGGCCGGGAACACTGAAAAAGGATTTGAAACCGTGTTACCAGACAAAATTGAGTCTGTGAGATTGTGTGTGACTCACTAAACTGAATCAAAAAGGGTTACCACAGCACAGGAAAACTCACTTGAAACATCAATGAAGTACAGCGAATCATATCAATGAAAACATCTCAGAAGAGTTTCTTCTCTTTCAAAATTTTACCTGAAGATGAAAAGAGAGCCATGTTTTTTTTTCCCACAGGAAAAAAAAAAGAGCACAACTCTGTTAAAGCACCAGGGGGCCTTTCCACTGCGCAATCATTGACATGCAGAAAGTGTGTGCGTTCGAGTTAGAATGAAAGAACAGAAACATCAATTAGAACTGCCTTTGAACAAGTGCACAGTAGGGACAAAGGAAAATGCACATTAGCATATCCTTTAATTGTTATGCATACACTTGGCCTCCTTCAAGGAACCAAACAATGTACTGCACTAAATATGTGCACATCCAACATATTGATTTGTCTTTTTTTTTGCAAGAGATCTCCAAAGAGAGAGTGAAAAGCAAAAAGGCAGTGTTCAGTAATACCAGCAATCATATAATACATTGTGACGAGTTCAAAGAAAACTGAGTGTTAATAAAAGCAAATGTGAGATAAAAACACTTGAGTGCCATTTAGGTTTGCTACAAGACTTTGAACTCTGTTATCGTGCATTGTGACTTGTGTTTCATAGGACCCGCGGTGCAGTGCTGTACCAGGTGAGCTACTGAACAAAGAGCTGGTTATGTTATGCAAATGTCAAAATCTATTTGTTTATAGAAGTTTTGCACTACAATAAAAGTGTTTTGAGCTCATAAGATAGCGTTGTGCAAGGAACCATGCAGAAATGTGTCTTTATTAATCGATAATCTGCACCTGTAGTCATCATTTGTGTGAAAAGGAATAAAAGTTGCTTGTGTTTTACTGCTAGTAGTGTTCATTTCAACTGGAAACTGCAGTGAAAATCTATGAGTAGGTAAGTTATTGGACCTCTACAATATTTCTACTGAGCCTATGTTGTGATTATCACTATTTGTGTGATGCATGGAATTTCTGCTTATGTACAATGTTTCAAATGAATGAACAAAGAGATCCATTTCAGTGTGACTTTTGAAAGAGTGCGTAAAGAGAGAAAATAAGGACAATGAGAAACTTCTGGCACTGTGACAATGAAGGATTTCAGCAATTAAGAAAATGTTTGCACAGAGTCTTAGTTCCCCTCCTTTTCTACCATAGGCCCTTCTCATCCCTTGCTTGCCCTTAGTACCACTCTCTCTCAGCCCTCTCATCTTCAAACGCTACTCTTGAGGCATGCAGTTTGCCTTGTGAATATGAAACTGCTGTGATGTCAATATCTGAATTCACTTCATTGTACAGTCAGACAGCAGGAGAGAGAAGGAAGGAGAGTGCAAATGTAAAGGAAAAGAAAGAATGATAGTGTATTAATAAAATGCATAATTGTGGCCCCTACATAGAATTCTGGTATCATAAACACTATTACCCATCTTATTTTGCTCTCTAAACCATGCACACCAGACACAAGCCATATGTAAGTGAAGGTGAGAGATTACAAAATAGAGCACATTATCTATAAGAAAGGAAGACTCAACATCCAGTTTAATAAATCTTTAGTTTACAGACATAAACATTCATGCAAGCATTTAACAGAAAAAAAATCTTGATTTTACTTCAAGCTACATAAACTTGATTTTGCATATTATCAGACTGGAATTCATTAAGCAAATGCATAATGCAAATCTTGCAGTGTTTTTCTGAATTTGGCTGCGTTGTGAATATTTTCAGCACGGTGTGTCAAACTGTTGAAGATATTTTCTTAATGTGGAAATGAAGGTCAGTCAAGTTTACATTATACATTACTTAGCAAACTGATTTCCACTTTAATAAAAATATAACATGATTTTTCAATAGCTCTTGGAGCAAGGGTGGTGCCATCTCACATTACTTCAGCATGTGACATCACAGGGGTTGTTTGATCTATTGGTCAGTGAAGTAATATAAGCATTTCTTAAATTTTTGAACACATACTTGAGGAAGATGAACTTGAAAGGACTGTTGAGCCCTTAATTCCAACTGTTTATATATGTGAGCCGATATGGTCAGGGGACTCAGCAGTATGAAAACAATGTTTGGGATACCACAATCAAAACTTTGTGATGTTGAATCTATAGTGAAAACCAAAAACATTTCTTTACTTTCTAGTAGTTTAAAAAGGAAATAATAAAAGAGCCATACTAAACAAAAGTAGACACCCATATAACATCAGATTTACAATATCATTCAATATATCAGTATGCACATCACCTGTGTTCAAAAAATATTTTATTCCAAATCTAATAAATCCTTGAACAACTTTTAAATTGTCTCTGTCTTTAACTTTCCCTGTCATTCATCTATTATATCTATTTACCTCAGTCAACATGACTGGGATTCTACTCTAACTTAAGTCTAGGTAACAATATTGTTAAGGTAACACTAAGGTAACAATAAGGCTACCTTTATCCCAGCCATTGCTACTAACTCTGCTCTTAATATCCTAGGTTTGACTGAGATATGGATTCGTCCAGAGGACTCAGCAACCCCCGCTGCTCTCTCTAATAATTTCTCTTTCTCCCACACCCCTCGCCAATCTGGGAGGGGTGGGGGCACAGGTCTCCTCATTTCTAGCAACTGGACATACTCTACTCGCTCCTCTTTATGCGTGTACAATTCGTTTGAATTTCACTCCATTACAGTTTCATCTCCTGCAGTAATCCACTTTGTTGTAATCTATCGACCTCCAGGTCAGCTGGGTACCTTTTGTTGAGGAGATGGATATGCTGCTCTCCTCATTTCCTGAGGATGGCACTCCACTGGTCGTCTTTGGTGAATTCAACATACATTTGGAGAAGCCTTGCGCTACAGACTTCCTCTCTCTCCTAGCCTCATTTGACCTCAACCGACTCATCATCACAGGTACAAACAAGTTGGGCAATCAACTCGACTTGATCTACACACGCAACTGCACCACAGACAACACTCTGGTTAAACCACTGCATGTTTCTGACCATTCTTTCAGTACATTTCATATGCATCTTACTAATTCTGCAACACCAACCCCTCTTCCAGTCACTTTCAGGCGTAACCTGTGCTCTCTCTCTCCTTCTCATTTTTCCTCTATCGTCTCATCCTCTCTTACCTCTCACAAACAGTTCTCAACTCTGGATGTGAATACTGCAACGGATACCTTATGTTCTACTCTAACCTCTTGCCTAGATAATATCTGTCCGCTCTCTTCTAGGTCATCACGTGCTACTCCCTCTAGCCCCTGGCTAACTGATATTCTTCGTGAACCCTGGGCCAAGCTAAGCGTAGCTGAGAGAAAATGGCGCAAGTCTAAGGACCCATCTGACCTGAGTTTGTATAAATCTCTTCTCTCTACCTTTTCTACTGATGTCCATACTGCTAAATCTTTACACTTCCACACCAAGATCAACAGCACTTCCAACATGCATGCACTTTTCCACTTTTCTTACAATCTTACCAGCACTCACTCACATCATCAACACCTCCCTTCACACGGGATCCTTCCCCAGAGCATTCAAGCATGCTCGGGTAACCCCACTGCTCAAAAAACCCACATTAATCGCATCAATCGTTGATAATTACAGACCTCTCTCTCTCCTTCCATTCATATCTAAAAATCTTGAACGTGTTGTTTTTAACCAAGTATCTTCTTTTCTGTCTCAGAATGTCCAGTTGGACATCAACCAGTCTGGTTTCAAGAAGGGCCATTCAACCGAGACGGCATTGCTATCTGTCATGGAAGCTCTAAGGAGTGCTGAAGCTGATTCAAAATCATCAGTTCTCATTCTTTTAGATCTTTCTGCTGCCTTTGACACTGTTAATCACCAAATCCTTTTATCTACCCTCTCGTCAGTAGGCATCACTGGAACTCCCCTTCAGTGGTTTGAATCCTATCTCACGGATAGGTCCTTCAGGGTGGCATGGTGCGGGGAGGTCTCCAAAGAATGTCAACAGATAACCGGTGTTCCACAGGGCTCAGTTCTTGACCCCTTCTCTTCACATTGTACACCATATCACTGGGTCCCATTATGGAGGCACACGGCTTCTCCTATCACTGCTACGCAGATGACACTCAGCTCTACATATCATTTCAACCAGATGATCCAACAGTGGCTGCGAGAATCACATGCTGCCGAGCGGACTCCCTCTGGCTCCCTCTCTCAGCACGCATCAAATTCAAAGCACTGATTCTTGCATATAGAACTTACACAAACTCAGCACCTTCATACTTACATTCATTCATTGGTACAACTCTACACACCTACCAGAAACCTTCGATCGATCAACGAGCGATGACTCGTGGTTCCATCACAGAGAGGAAAAAGAACGATCACAAGAACATTTTCATTCACCACCCCCGGCTGGTGGAACACCCTACCTGCCCTCATCCGGAATGCAGATTCCCTGTCGAAGTTTAAAAGACTACTCAAAATGTAATTTTGTAAATGTAAACTTGTAGAGTACACACAGATACATACAGGCGGCTCTCACAACACTACAAGAGTTCAAGAGTTTTACAATATATACTCACCTAAATAATTATTAGTATCACCATACTAACACTGTGTTTGACCCCATTTCGCCTTCAGAACTGCCTTAATTCAAAGTGGCATTGATTCAACAAGGTGCTGAAAGCATTCTTTAGAAATATTGGCTCATATTGATAGGATAGCATCTTGCAGTTGATGGAGATTTGTGGGATGCACATCCAGGGCATGCAGCTCCCATTCCACCACATCCCAAAGATGCTCTATTGGGTTGAGATCTGGTGACTGTGGGGGCCATTTTAGTACAGTGTTGTGTTCTTCTCATGCTCAAGAAACCTATTTGAAATCATTCCAGCATTGTGACATGGTGCATTGTCCTACTGGGAGTAGCCATCAGTGGATGGGTACATGGTCATAAAGGGATGGACATGGTCAGAAACAATGCTCAGGTAGGCCGTGGCCTTTAAACGATGCCCAATTGGCACTAAGGGGCCTAAAGTGAAAACATCCCCCACACCATTACACCACCACCACCAGCTTGCACAGTGGTAACAAGACATAATGGATCCATGTTCTCATTCTGTTTATGCCAAATTCTGACTCTACCATCTGAATGTCTCAACAGAAATCGAGACTCATCACATCAGGCAACATTTTTTCCAGTCTTCAATTGTCCAATTTTGGTGAGATTGTGCAAATTGTAGCCTCTTTTTCCTATTTGTAGTGTGGTCTTCTGCTGTTGCAGCCCATCCACCTCAAGGTTGTGCATGTTGTGGCTTCACAAATGCTTTGCTGCAAACCTCAGTTGTAGCAAGTGGTTATTTCAGTCAAAGTTGATCTTCTATCAGCTTGAATCAGTCGGCATTCTCCTCTGACCTCTAGCATCAACAAGGCATTTTCACCCACAGGACTGCCACATCCTGAATGTTTTTCCCTTTTCACGCCATTCTTTGTAAACCCTAGAAATAGTTGTGCGTGAAAATCCCAGTAACTGAGCAGATTGTGAAATACTCAGACCGGCCCGTCTGGCACCAACAACCATGCCATGCTCAAAATTGCTTTCCCATTCTGACATTCAGTTTGGAGTTCAGGAGATTGTCTTGACCAGGATCACACCCCTAAATACATTGAAGCAACTGCCATGTGATTGGTTGATTAGATAATTGCATTAATGAGAAATTGAAGAGGTGTTCCTAATAATCCTTTAGGTGAGTGTAACACACAAGTTTCTTTAAATCTATTAACCGTGTGGCTCTTTTTATGATGAATACAGATTTTAATAGCATGGACAATGAAAAACCTTTCGAAACAGAGCTCAGTGATCACTAGTCACATACACATTCACACAAATGCAGAGCATGTTTCTACTTGGGTTGTAGCCAAGAGGTTGAAACAATGCAACAGAGACACAGCATATGACTCTGATAGAATGAGGTTGGTGAACTGAATCAATGTAACAGAATAAAGCATCATGACACAACAGCAGGTGCTCAGGAAACAGGTTCCTGATGTATTGGGATGGAACCGCAGGGATGCGTGTAGGTGATGTTTCTCAAGCGGCCCAGCAACTGGGATTTAGTGAAACACATTGGGCAACTGAGATTACTTTAATGTGCAAAGAATTATTTTTGGTCTTGCGCTGACAGAAAATCCACCAGAAAAATAATTCATACTGCTTTGGCTTTCAAGCCAGTAAAACCCCACCTAGAACTGATCTGAACAGAAGGAGAGGGAGACCTAGAGAGGGGGCATTGCTTCAAAAGGATGAGAAAAACAAATACATTTTTCATAACGTACATGAGGCTGTGAATGTTTATTAGGCTTAATTAACAGTTAAGCACACATCCATACTCTATTCATTTAGGAACAGGAACCTGTGCTATAGATAAAAGCAGAACCTGTTAGGAAGTCACAGAACAGTCACAGAACAGGTGTGCATGACCAGTTCCTTTGTGAAATGTGATGAGTGAAGATAAGCAGCGCTAAATTGGATTTACTGCTCTGTTAAACAGATTCACTGTTTACTTGTTGGTCCACCTGCTGCACACCTCTGTTGCACTGACTTTTCATGAGGCTTCAAAGCACAGAAATCATGTGCTGACTATGGCATTTAAACATTTACATTTGCATTTAATCATTTAGCAGACGCTTTTATCCAAAGTGACATACAATTTGAGGAGTACAGAAAGTGATTTGTCCCGAAGACACAGAGTACTTAAAAAGAGTGCTTACAATACAAAGTTTCAAACATTCCATACGCAAGTAAAACAAGCATGGGGGGGGGGGGGGGGGGGGTAAGAGGGGGTTTTGTGTGTATGTGTGTGTGTGTATGTGTGTGTGTGTGTGTGTGTGTGAGAGAGAGAGAGAGAGAGAGAGAGAGAGAGAGTGTGTCATGTTAGGTGATCATGGAAGAGATGTGTTTTCTGTAGTCTTTTAAAGCTTGAAACATTTATGCTTTAGATTTGGTAATTTTTAAACTATTTACTTTTTTTGGCTAATCCATACCTAGTTCAAATTCAAAACAAAGCTGTTGATCTTGGCCAACATCATTCACCTGTGTGTTGTGGCAAATGTTAACGCAGTGGAAGAGAATCAGGTTAATGTTCATTAAATATGAGTGGAATGCTCCTCGGTGCCTGACAAAATTAAATACAGCAGCTTTGCAGCTAACCCAGACTGACAGCTTAAGCTCATTTGGAGTAGTCTGAGGGAGGAAAAAAAAAGTTCACTAAATTAGCAATTTCTTGGCTTTAGCCCAGTCAATATTTTTTCCAAGAAATACACATTCTTGTGTAAAATTTAAATCTGGTGGTGTACCAAAATGCTTTGTTTCCCTTCAATTTAATGGGGTCATATAA
Organism: Rhodeus uyekii; assembly: GCA_037043235.1. Taxonomy (NCBI): domain Eukaryota; kingdom Metazoa; phylum Chordata; class Actinopteri; order Cypriniformes; family Acheilognathidae; genus Rhodeus; species Rhodeus uyekii. The sequence continues at coordinate 2,305,681 of JAWRVZ010000078.1, forward strand.
TAAAAAAAATAAAATAAAAAAAATCTCCATGACCTTGATGAATAAGTTATTGGTTGATATATTGTTAACCAGTTGTAAATCAGTGAAATATTTGTCAGAGTTGTTTTAGGATCATTATCTTAATAAACAAAGTGAACCAATGATGGAAATATCAATAGAAAATGGTCAGTAATTAATGTATTGAAATTGTAAGCTAGTCTGTGCTCAAAACCACAAACACTCAAGTATTGCTAAAGCTGTCAGGGTTCAGTCCCTTCAGTCTAGTCTACTCTTGGCTTTGTGACAGAGTCCTGACGCTACTGTGTAAACATGACTATGCAAGAGCCTTGCACTCTTGTACACGTGACCTGTATTGTGTGCGTGTTGTTCAAATCCTGACACTTTGGTCAGTTTCGTTTTTGTGTCGGATTCAGACATTCATGCTGCGTGTGTCTGTTTTCTGTTGTAATAGCAAGAGATGAGTTTTTGCTTGTTCTCATGCGCGCTGTCTTGCGTGAGCATGCAGTTTCGAGTTTTGTTCGGTTTATTCTGTGTAGCAAGCATTTAGTTTTTACTTCGGTCGAGTGCTTTCATGTCATGTTTGGTCTTGTGCTGTGTAGCATGCTGCTTTTGTTTGAGTGAACACATGGCTTATGAGTGTTTTCATTGGCTGCATGTTCATGTCTCGTTTTGTTTGAGCACATGGCTTGTGTTTGTATTTGCTAGCTCTTCTGTCCATTGTTTTTGGATAATTTGCCCCACCTCCCTCATTACCTGCCTTGTTTGCTCCCTTTGCTCTTTGTGTTTACTGTCCAGGGCTAGATCGTTGTTTTATGTTTGTGGTTATATTTTCCTTGTTGTTTCAAGTCAAGTCAGTTTTTCCTGACAACGCGGTTTTGTTTGTAAGGCAAAAACTAAATTAGACCTGATAGCAGGCACTAATGAGTTAGCATTATCATGCATTTCATATAAATGTTATCTCATTACAACAGATGACATTTAAATAGAAATCTTCAGGGTAAAGAAGCCAAAAATTGCTGACAAAAACTGGGCAGAGAGAGGCTAAAAGATAGTGCCATAAACCTGACATTATAAGTGGACATCAGGGGGAAAATAAAATGAAGAAAAGACATTTAACAAGAGTTTCTGTTGAAGGGCACTTTCATATGCCAACAAGCTTTTAGAGACGTTAGGTATAGAATTCACTCAACCCTCTTTCTTTCAGCTGCAGTGGCTGACCCACGACTAAAAATATTCTTCCACTGAAAATGAACAAAAGGAAAAGAGAGGGACCCATTCGTTTTTATTTCTCCTGGGCCATTCTCTAACATCCTTTTAACTGAGACCAGAGAAAAGAGAGACTAAACAGGCAAGCTGTTGGTGACACTTTAATTTATGGGCTGCTTCAAGCTATAACTCAACGTTTACGACAGCGTCGCAATCACAGAAATACACACATGCACAACTAAAAAGGCAAAACCAATCAGGCAGATGGAATACCAGTGCCTTAGATCTTCAAATAAAACAATTGCTGGAAGTGTGTCTAATCTAGATCAGAGAAGGCCATTAGATCATATAGTAACGCCTCTAATAAAACCGTGCCCTTGGGTAAAGGACTCAGCCATGCATTAGCACCGGATATACTTGGCAGAGCGGATCATATCTAATGTGTGTTCTGTTTATTATATAACCATGCCTGCTGGATGACTGTAATATTATTATGGGCAGCAGAATAATGAACTTCTGTATTCATATGCACTGACACATCAGATTTATGCATTTGGCAGATGTTTCTATCCAAAGCAACTTAGCATTTAAGATACATACATTTTATCAGTTTGTGGGAAAAACCCTTTGAGCTTCAAGAACAAAAAAAAAAAAAAAAAACTATAGGAAGCGTGTTTATTACTAATACATATGCACACACTGGAAGAGTCAGAGAGTGATGGAAGAAAAAAGTAATTAATAGAGAGAGTCATTATCAGGTGTTTCTTATGTCTTTTAATAGCACAAAGAGGATCCTTATCCATTAAGATGTCAGATATACCCTAATGTATCCATTACCGCAAACCGTTAATGTACACATTAAAGCATTACCACAAATGTGCCATTAATGCTAATGATAATGAAGGAAATGCCATTGTTAGTGTTTCATGAGAGAATCTACGTGAGAGATTTTTAGATACTACATAAGATGATATACACCTTACATGCTGAAGATAGCACATTAGTTCATGGCTGGTAATGAAATGCACACTGACAAATAACAGTTCACCACAAATCATACAGTTACAGCCTATCTACACAATATGACAATTGCACATGATATTCCCTTTTAAGACTGTAAAGATTACTTCAGAAGTGTTTCATGCAATGTCATATTTAAGCCAAAAAAAAATTCTGGTGACTGTGCAGCCCATGGTTCACTTTCATGTCCATCAAATATGTATATTTCAAGTCTTGCTGTGTGTATTGGTGAATTACCATTAGCATTAGGTGCACATGGTCCTCCAGAATGGTTCAGTAGTTCTTGGCAGTGACGTGCATATCAAGCAAAGTAGATGCCATAATATTGCAACAGTCCTGAGGTTAAGCCTCTTTGGGGCTTCTCCACACTGTAACCCCCATGGATATGGGAAGGACAGTGAAGGTGGACAAGATTTGCACTGATGGCACTGAAATGTGGCATTGGCAAGAGTGACCACAGGTTTTGCTTTAGCAGCTTGACCAAGAACAGTCTGGGTGGAAGATTAATTAATCAGTAACCATAGAAACTGAAGATGAACCACACAGACATGACAGGAAAATCCCTCCAAAGTCGAACTATTGGCTTGAGTGTCCGGGGCGATGACGGACAGACTGAGGACGATGGAGAAGCCAAGGGAAAGAGAAACCCAGTGGAGCCAAAGGGGTGGAGGGTCGAGGTGCAGTTGTGGACCTGGAAGTTTCTGGTGGAAGCTGAGCGATGATTGACTGAGACTGATCTGGAGGGATGAGGGAGCCCAGAGGAGTCCTAGAGCTGGTGGACCATGATGGAGTCGAGGGAGCTGATGGGCTGACAGGCCAAGCTGAAGACATAAGCTTGGAGGCCCGATGTGCTGCCAGGGACTCATTCTCATGCCAAGTTGGTGGAGGGGAAGCCCGAGGTAGAGTTGATAAGCCGCACAGGGGTAGCGACAGGGGCACAGCTGAGGAAGTAGATGATGCCAGTGGTGCCGACGAATCCAGGGGATTGGCAATAACCAGTAGAAGAAATGGTTAATAAGGCAGGAACATCAGTGGAAGAAAAACAACTTCACACAGGACCGGTGAAGAAGACAAGGATTTAAAGGTAAGGACTTGGGTGGGTTTAGGTTCACTCCTGTCTCTGAGATGGGCTGATGGTATCCGATTGTGTTCCCAGTGCACCATTGGTGGCTGTTTTGGGTTAGCAGGTTATGAGGGAAAGGCTTTGCCCCGGAGTAACCAGCCCAAATACACCAGCAAATGTAAAAAGAGTGGATGATTGTTCAGTGAGGAGGAGAAATGCTGGTAAGTCCACACTGATTTTATTTTTACTCATTTTTGAGTGATCCATGAGAAAACCAAGACATTTTTTCAGGATTATTTAATGAACAGCATTTATTTGAAACAAATGTTTTGTAATAAAATTAATGTCTTGACTGTCACGTTTGAACAAGTAAACACATTCTTGCTGAATAAAAGTATATTTTACTTAGATTTATTTCCACACAACAACGTTGAGAGTTTATGTGAGGTAAAAGCCTTCAGGACAGGGTCAAGTAAGGAGACGGAGCCGTCTTTCCAGACGGCTTCCTCTCTGTCAACTCAGATTATGGAATATTTAAAAGCTGCTCTTCTCTCTTCAATTACTGTTATTCTCATCCATGTGATGTTTTATGGCTACGCCATCTCCTTGAGTGTATGAATGCACACTAAAAGCATCTGAAAATCTGTATTCCAGTAATAGTGTTCGGGTAATGTTCTGAAGATGAATTATTCTGATACTTATACTTTAAACTAGATTTCTTAATATAATGTGAGTGAGTGGTTCCCCAACAATGTGTTCTAGTTGGTTCTAGATTCTTACTGGCCAAAGTCATAGCCCACCATCAAGTCTATGTGGTATTAAGGTCTGATGTTTCCATCTCAATATTTTCAGAAAAATGTTCGCATGAATGTTTCAGGAAATATTATTGTCCATCAAGCAAAATTATTAGTCTGATCACTTAAATCCTATTCATGTCTGCTGCACCAATGAGGCAGGACGAGCTACAAGCTAAAAGGTAATTCCCTAAACCTCACATTTCAAAATATAAAACATACTACCATTTTAAACTTTAAACAACAACAACAAAACCTTATTCATTTTTTAATCAGCAAAGATACTGTCACATTCTCGTCATGTTGTTCACATCCGGGTCCCTTCTGTGTATCTTTCCATGCCCTTCCTGCAACTGTTCTTGTCAATCACTTACCTTGTTAAGTCACGTCAGGTGTTGCCAATCTCCTCTTGTTATGTATACCCTCCTTTGTTCCCATGTCTTGGTCGATCGTTGACGTTGTGATGTGTTTGATGTTCCTCCAAGAATCTTCTTCCTCTGTGTTTTGCACTAAGAGTGCTGTTTTGTTTATATTTAAAGTCTCTTGTTCTTTCATGTTTTGAAATAAAGAGAGTTTGCTGAAGCCTGCTCTGCCTTGTACACCACTCCGAAAGTGTGACAGATACATTAAATTGATAAAAATTTAACAATTAAAAACATTAATACTGTTACAAAACAATTATCCCACGGGTTCACAGACTTTTTTTGTCTCAAGATGCACAGCAGTAATATTGTTTTCAAAGGCAAATTTGTAAAAGCTACTTAAGTTTCCTAATTGAACTCAGGCCTAATCCTAGCTTAATCTAAGACCTGTCTATGAAACCAGTCCTATAGTTCAGATAAATTCTGAATTCCTAATCCTAAAACAAATCCTGGAAAAAGTATCAAGGTTTCTTCGAAAGAACGGAATAAATTAAAGTTTTAAAATGTATTAAAATCGATTTTTACTATGAAGGTTATACTATTAATGGTTTTACTATATTAGATCAGATAAATGCAGTATATATATATATTTTAAATCATACTGACCCCAAACTTTTGAACAGTCAAGTTAATATATATGGTATATAAACTGCTAGAAATGTGGCACGCACGCACACACACAAACACATAAACATTTCAAAGGTTCAATATGACATTAAATTCAAATGGGAAATCTGGTGGTTTAATTTCACAGATGGATGACGGTTATACTGAGAGAGACTTTTCATTACATGAAGTTTTCTAGAGGTTTCTTCGTCGGCTCTGGCTTTACACAGCTTTCTTATACACCCACCCACAGAGTGGATGATTGGAGCAGACCTCAACCTATTACGCCTGTCAGGCCCCATCTGCACATGCACACAACATTATTTCACCATCTGTGTGTTGCACCATCCAAACGAACACGTCTGTGTTGCTGTCTGAAGCTTTCAAGATACAGTGATACTTAGTGACAGTGCAAAGAGACCAATCTCACTTCAACTTCAAAATGGCACAAACATATACACACAAACACGAAAACACATTTTCACATGCACTTTTATGATGTGTTACTGAACATGTTAATGCACTAATTGTAAGTGTGAGTGAGTGGAGATGTGTGACTGTAACATTTGAGTCAGCATCTCTCTCTCTCTCTCTCTCTCTCTCTCTCTCTCTCTCTCTCTCTCTCTCTCTCTCTCTCTCTCTCTCACACACACACACACACACACACACGGTGCATGTAATTAAAGTAATGTTCTGGATTAATAAAATATGACAAAAAAATGGCATCTGTAACAGATAATATATTAATTTGGACTTTTAGCACCCAGTTTGTACAAACTAAATAAAAGTGTGTGTCTATGACATGACGCAAGGAATTGCCACAGACAATAAGTTTTAAAACACTATTCAAAATAATTTTAAACTCCTGGTATAACCTGGTAACTTTCACATTATATGAGGAAGGACACCAGAAAAAAGTAACTGTTTGCAAAGCACAGTTTACATGGAGAATATTCCATCCACTGGAATTCCATCTGTAACATAAAAAACGTAGTCCCAAAGTACCAGAATAAATTTGGCTATATAGATCTTAAAAGCAGATGTTTTTTTTTACATAGAAAAATGTATATAATCACTACAAAGAATTATGTGTAATGTATTGCACCATAGACATCAATTTAATAATGCTACTGCAAACACTTTTTGGCATGTTTAAAATATATTATCTGTGGAAATGTCATGTCACGGATATTGTTGACAGAAATGAACCTGTCTTGAACCTGAAGAATTTCTTTAATTACAAATCCAATAAAAATACTATTATAGGCTTTTTACAAAAGCAACTCAAATGCTTTCCTTATCACACGTAGATGATCATTCCAGCAAAGAAAAAAAAAGAAGAAAAAATTAGATGGTGATATTCATCCCTCTCAAACGGCCATCTGACTACATAACCAGATTAATTGTATGGTGTAATTTCATTCCGTCCTGGCGTAATCAGTTTTGTGAGTGGAAAGCCAGGGTAACATCTCTTAAAATATTGCTAACCAAGAGACAAGGGAAACCATTATTTGCTGATACCATGAAATGCATATTGATATCTGGTAATTTGAAATCTGTGTCTCATTTTTCATACAGTGAACATTTCATGGAGGGAACATGAAAGGAAACTCGCAGAGAATTAATCCTGGTGGAGAATCCATGCCTCGGGCTTGGAGTGAGTGCACGTGAGAGAAAGATATGAGGAGAGAGGAGGAAAGCAAATAAGACAGTAAGAGACAGTGTGAGCAAGAAACAGCTAAGGATGATGGGAAGTATTTTTCTGATTGACCACTGATTTACAACCATTTACATTTTTAAAGGTACAGTAACCCAAATTTATAGTAATTATTATTATTTACACACTCTTGGATTGTTCTAAACTTGTGTGCTATTATATTTGCTACAATAAAAAGGAGAAACTTTAAGAATCTTCAAGCTGCTCTTTTCCATACAGTTCATAGTCATCACAACCGTCAATGTCTGTCACACATTCAATGTATGCGTGTGTAGAATGTACAATGTTAAGGATTTTCTTTTTTGTGTTCCTCCTGAAATTTAATAGCATACAAGTTTGAAATGACATGAGGGTGAGTAAAATATGAGAGAAGTTTCCTTTTGGGGTGTGAATTATGCCTTTAACGCAAACACTATCAGATCATTTAACCCACACAAACTATAAAACATTAGCATATGCTGCAGATATTCTTACCATAAGGCTCGCTACTGCAGCCTCTCCTTATTTATCCCACTCTCTCCTATCTTTCCAATCTCGCTTTCTGAAAGATGCTCACACACAGTCTTACACACACTGTCAAAACTCCAGTGGGCACATATTCAGCAGTCATAAAGCCAGCATTTAGGAATTCAAACAGCTGAAAGCTGAAAATGAGCCTATGCAAAAATTCTAAAAGAACATTTAGCTTTACAAGAAATATTGAGACAACTCCTCAAGATGTTCCCCAGTGCTTATAAGCCTATTTTCTCTTAAGTACCCTCATTGATACACTAAATACACAAAACCAGTGCCCTAAGAACTCACAAAACCATTTAGTGTAACATTTTAAATGAATCACTTAAAAATAGTCAAGCAATACTGTGTAAAATAGTACACATTCTACAATAGAATCACATTACATAAATTTGTAGTTTTATTTGCGTATTTCCATGTAACACTTACAGCATGCTTGAACTATGTGTGTGTCATCGGTTACTAGCAGGTGTGGTGTCTCCCTGTCCAGATGTAATTGCATAACACATGCATTTTTTTTAGCATGTCCTTTTCCCAGGAAGTACAGACGTGACCCCTCTATCATTCAGTGTTCACATTTATACAGATGCATGTGTTTACGTGCGGCTAAGGACACTTACCTGCTCTTTTGGCAGGCGTCACAGATGTAGCCCCTCTCACTCTGGCTGTAGGTGCGGCAGGATTTGCAGACGTTGTAGTGGCAGTCCAGACATGGGCGCTTGGGGTTGAGCAGGAAGGTGAAGGGAGAGCAGCAGCGGATACAGCAATGCTCGTTGAACTTGTGCTGCTTGGACAGAAGCAAACAACGACTGCCCTCCTCCTCCAGCTCCTGCTTCATTTCACTACAGAGAGCGACAGGGGGGATTGGAGGGGAGGGGTTGGTGGAAAGCGAATGAGAGAGGGAGTGGGAGGGGATAAAGAGAGAGGAGGGGGATGTGAACGAGGGGATGGAGAGAGAGAGAGAGAGAGAGAGAGAGAGAGAGAGAGAGGAGGAGAAAGGTGAGCAAGTGCATCTGAAGGAGAGGTTGAAGGCGCACAGTCATGCAGAATAATTGGAGATGCTGTGAGGAATGAAAAATTAAACGGGGGAATAATTCTGGAGAACAATTATGCTATTCCTTTTGCCTTACTGTCTCTATTTAGACACACACATACACAAATACAGTATGAGGATGAGGGCTGGACAAGGACTGGAAAACAGCAGATTCCCACCTCTAAGATGCAGTTCACACAGAACTCATTTATTTTTGCATTCTACTGCACTGCTCATTCATTATTTTTCAACTTAAACATGCTAGTCTGACTAGTGTTTGACATTCGGCATCTTTTACAGAATCTCACGATTGGCATCAAGTTAAAACTTTTAGTCTCTATCGCTTGCATTTTTCCATTCACTGCTCTGCAGTTAAATGCAACAACACATGTAAATTCACTGTGTAAATGGCTCATAATTCTGCATCACGGACTGCCATATGTTACTTATTTTGACAACAGCTCTCCTGAGCACTTCGCAGACTTGCCTGCCAATTGATTTTAGTTGAGTTTGACATTAGCATGTTGCTAATCTAAAAGCAGAACATTCTAATAAGCACAAGAACAAAGAATGTACAAATAGTCTCACAATTGGTTGTAGAAGGATCAAGGATCAAATTATATAATAATTCCTACTGAATATAATCCAAATAAGGCAGTAAAATAAAAGACAACCACAATATAGATGAGAACAAATGAACACTGAATTGCTGCATCTTAAATAGTAAGGTAATTGATGACATACAGCAGAAACTAACAGTTAATCATAACCCATATCCATAGTGATGAGAAAATAGAACAAAGGAAACATATGACTGACGATAAACAAACTAAAAGTCCAAACATAACAGAACTGTGACAAACATTGGTTAAAACCATACAATTTTCAATGATAAACATACTCTAACAATAATTGTTTGCTTAATAATAACCCTCTGTCAACCCGACTGTCATACAGAAACACAAAAGAAGTATCTGTATTTTCGCGAAAGCCCTGGAGCTGTCAAAAGTTAACAACAATGTATTTCTACATTGACAAATAAAAGGGATTTCTCGGTCCAGATGACAGAGAAAAGGGTAGACGTTGATAATTTGCATATGCCAGCGACATTGCAACAATATAAGTCGTGTTGAAAATCGGCAAACTTACAACTTGAATATTAATTTGAATATTAATTTGAATTTCTTATCAACATTTCTCACATTCTTCTAATTTTCGCTGGTCTAGGCAGAAATAATTTGTTCACACTGTTCACACATATCACATTTTTGCATTCCATTGTACTGCTTTTCAAATGGTTTTCTAATCAAACATTCTAGACAGATGCGTTTCAGCATTATTGTGTCTGTTGCAGCTTCACAATGGCACAGTGTTTAAACAGTTTTTTTCTATTCCACTCAGCTGGGTTTTGCAGAAATTAGTTTTGTGTGAATGGCCTGTAAGTCAACATCCTAACCATCATGCAGTGTCATACATACATATTACATATTTCATACTACATACATTATATACTTGCACAGCATTTGATTCACAATTGGATTCAGTTGAGTGTGACATTATCATTTTGCTAAGCCTACAGCATGACATTTTAACAAGCATAAAAACAAAGAACATGTATTCGGTAACAAAGAAAGAATATTGGGTAAAATAGCCTAATTTAACTTGCGTTATTTTCCATTCCACTGCACTGGCCAAACACATCAGTCTACATATTTCCACAAAAAAAAGAAACATTTGAAAAGCAGCAATTATAGCATGACCTTATTTTTTAAAAGTTGATCTTGTTTAAATTTGACACTGCATTTTAAAAACGTGGCACACAACACTGAAAAAGCAGCGAGACATTGAGCAACTGCCAACGATGAAATGAATCAACTCTAAGAATCTGACTAAAACTATGTAGGCAGCTGTATAATTAAGTTGCCTACCTGGAACAGCCATTGCGTAGGGAGCAAGTCTGTGATCCCATTGAAATGCTGCCTCCGTAGGCAGCTCACAGGTCAACCAGCTCATCTGGAAAAGTTCTGATGCCCTGACTCACATGCTATACGTTTCACTAGGCAAATGAGCAATATATTTAGTCAGCCCATCGGCCATTGTTCCATCAGCAAGAACAAATGATCATTCCATTAAATTCTTCCACTCTACCTGCCCTCCAACTCTAAAACATTGCTTTTATTTTCAGACATCCAATATTTTGAACTAGATGCATTGCTTTGATACCCAGACAACAGGACGCCTACACACAAAGCAAGCTGTTACGTTCCAGAGAAACATGCCAGACCAGTATCAAGAGGAGGGGTTGTTACAGAAGAGGGGTTAGAAATGATATTTACTACAGTGGGGTTTAATTTATCCTAATTAATTGTGGAAAGCTTATGCGGCAAACACTTTAAAGCCTGGTGGATGAGAAAAGATTTTGAGGGTTTAGGAAACACATGGATGCATTTGAGTGAAGACATGTAATGTGCGCAATATTCCAGAACTTCAAAAGTATAAATTCAGACTTGCTTAGAGATGTCTCATTGGACATGCATGCTCACATCCCCTATTTTTTACATTTAATTACCTTTGCTGGCATCATCTAATGCTCACTTAAAGTTGACCTTTAAAAAAACAAATAAGTTAATAGTTAAAAGTAATCTTTAGAAAAGATTCAAATAAATATTTAATAAATAAAAAACATTTCATATTGAACATTACAATGTAATGCCAATGTTCACTTGAAGCATTTAAAATGATTAGTTTTTAATTCTTATATTTTGTGTATTTTTGATGAAGATACACTCTGCAATCAGACTGCTGAAACAGCTAAAAATACTGCACATACAAATTAAAACATGAATAAATGATTTAGTAGTATGGATTATGCTCTTCTTTGATATGTCACATTACACCACTGTATAAGCCCTTGATGTATTGCTGACCTTTTTTAATATTTGTAAGGGGAAATCAAATGTTTTGAGCACAGGCTGTGTTAAATAAAAAATGTATTTTACAGAATTTAAAAAAACATTTTTGAAACAGATACAAATCTAAATCAATCAAACAGAAATAACATATTTAAACCTGCACTGGTACAACAGTGGTCAAATTGCTATGCGGCCTGCTGCGAATTCTCCCGATTCACCACTGCAGGCCTGGTTGGGACACTGGTATATCTAGCATTGTCAATGACTTATTTTAGATGCTCACCATTTGCCATGATTCATCTGGGTGGCATTGGGCTGTAGGAGAGTGTTTATGTGAGTTCAGATGGCAAAATAGAGGACAGCATTCCTCATAATCAACTGTGTGCAGATTTACGAGATACTGTTGGACATTTGGTCATTTTGAACTATGGATCCAACAGTTGTAGAAGCACACATCTATGAAATACCCCTTGCAAAAATGCTGGTGCTGTCCATGGTCCTGGAAAAAACTATTCAGTTATCTATAACAATAACTAAAACACACTTCCACCATTTCTTGCATCTTCATATCGTCTGGAGGTTATTAAGGCTAAAGAAGAATGTGCAAAGCCATTCTACAATCTACTGTATAGTTTCTATCATTTTGCCTCATGAGTATACATAAATGTACTGCTTAAGTCTGCTTAATACTTGTGTCATTATATAAAATACTACCATTATGCAATACTGTCACATCATCAAGGTGAACATGTAGCCAAACTGATATTTAGTCCTGTTAATGTATATAGTTTATTTTAAATAATACCATATAAATATGTGAAACACTGATGTTTCCAAATAAATTATGCCATTTTCTCTTCTCTGTTGCTATCTGAACTATATCCCTCAGGGAAAATATAAGTAAAAAACAATGCTATCAGCAAATATTTCTAAAACCTCTTCCTTGTCTTTCCACCTGGAAAATTGGACCACCCAGGTGAAAGTGTAGGTGATATAAGACCATTCACTGAATCAGCGATTGAGAGAAAAGCACAAGAGGCATGATACACAAGAGTTCTAGAAAACACAACTTGAATATACAGTACAGTATATTCACAATGTAAATCTTTGATTGTACAAGAGAGTTAAATTGTTTATGTATATAACACACAGCTTGTTCCTTTTCGGGTCATCATTTTAGCTGGAGGCAGATGGCAGATGGAGTGAAACGATGACAGAGAGAATTTGTAACTACTGTAAGTTAATTTTGAATATATTTGAAACGGTAGACAAGGAGAATTTCTTCTTGATTATTCTTTGCATCTGGATCTGCATGAGACAAATTCTGGAATTAATCATATCCATATTTTTTTATTGCATTTTCTCCACTCTTCCAAACATACACATACACACTCACTTATATCAGAGTTAGAAGAGTGTGTATATTAATAATGAAAAACTGTCAGTTCCATTTTAGCAAGGTTATTCCTCACCAATAACTAAATCAAGTAATATAAAAGAGCTTATGTGAAAGGATAGATAAATTAGATAAATGAGGAAGAAGCAGCAAACGATGAATGAATGAGTAAACATAATTTAGTCTAGCTTAAGACTTGTGAGCCAAAGCAGACAAGCATTTAATTAAAATCAGCCATTGTCAAGACAAATTATGAGCAAAACAGAATATTCAACCTCACCAAGCGGGGTAAATGAAAAATTATTTGGGTCATGTAGGCCAAGAAATCATATTTAGATCTACAGATACAGTTCTTTATGTAAAGAATAATTGACGATGGACCGTTAAAGGATAATGGTCATTATTAACGTTTCATTACTAAAGGATAATGCTCACTAGAAGTGGTAATACAGACATAATGCGAAACGTGTGCATTATTTTCAAATAATTAAATGGACGAGAGGCAACAATCTCATGACATTGTTCAAATCTTTCATTTCAATACCTTTGTTAGGTTTTTGTTCTTAAAACGCTTTTGTATGTAGTAATTTAATTGTAGTAGTAACTAACACATCTTACACATCTTCAGTTATTAGGGAGATATCTCTCAACAGTGTTCGGCAGCAGCGTCTATACTGAAAGCGAAATCTATACTGAAACGTTAATCTGCTTCAAGAACAGCACCGCTATTATCTTGCTAGTTAGAATGATCATACAGCTTTTAAGTTGCTAAACTATTTCACTGATAAAATCACCAGAACAGCCCTGACAACACATTTATTTGTGTGTGTGTGTGTGTCACATAATCGTGTGTGTGAATGGATGAAGATGAGTGTACTTCAAATAACAATCCTTTTATTGGAACAGAACAGAACAGGATACACACGACTAAACATGGACGTACCACAGGTGAGAACGGACCAAGACTGAGGGAAAACACTGGGTACATATACACAGAGGATGATTAGGGGATAGGACACAGCTGACAAGACTAACAAGGTGATTGATGACGAGACAATAAGAGAGCACATGGGGAACCAGGAAGTAACCAAAGATGACAACAGGTAGAGCAGTTCTCTGACAATGTATGTGTTACTACATAGGCGGGAAAGCGTGCGATGCAGAGAAAACACGGAGAAGACTCGGAGATGAAACCAAAACACTTTAATAGGAACAAAACCAAAACGGCACTCAACAGTGCAAAAACGGAGAGGGCATCCACACACATAGAACCATGACGGCAATGTTAACAATCAACAAGGACAATGGAGCACATGACGGTATAAGTAGCTGGGGTAAACACGGAACTCCTGGCAACAAACAAGGGGGAGTGGTGAATGACAAACTACGGCAACACAGGATAGACACACAGGAGGAGCGTGACATGACTGTGACAGTATGTGTGTTTGAAATAATTTGGCAAAAGTGACATGGACATCATGTCAACATCTACACTACACTAGCTGTGCATTTCCCCCATTCATTTCATTCATTGAATCAGATTCAAGCATACAGCACTATACAACATACAACAGCCCTATAATATAAAGTTAATATGTGTATAATCTAATCTACATCATTTTTTTAGGTTATGATTGTCATCTCTCAATAATGAACAGGACCAAAATAAGGGTCCAAAATACTACATAAGGGCATTGAGCCTTCTTCACTTAATTTAGAATCAGCTTCACTGAATCACTAAGATTAGCTTGCTTTACCAAAATTTACCAATACCAATTTACTTTAACTGCAATAATCTCAGTAAAACCTGATCTGAGACTACCTGCTGTAAGGGGAAAAAAAAGCTATAGCAACACATTTTATTTCTGTTGCTATTCAGCAAAGCTCCCGTATTGGAATTCACTAGACTCTTCAAAGAAAGATCTACATTCGAGATTAGAGAGTAGTTAGAGATATTGATCTGCTTTTACTAGGGCACTGGAGTATAACACACAAGCTTATTCGCTGAATGCATTTCAGATGAATTAGAATAAAAGTGCTATTTTGATAAGGAATGTAACTGACAAAAACATTTATAATACAACATTAGAAACACTTATGTGTGAATAATTGAAATAATTCAAAATAATTTTAACAAATGAAAATAATACAAAGAACTATTTTTTATTATTACATTGATTGTAATGGACAGAGCACAATACCAGACATGCATCACTTACACTCTTATAATTCACTTCCTCTTTAACTGGTGATAATAATGGACCTATTAACATTACATTCCACTGATTGTATTGCAGAAATTGATCACTTCACCCACCCAGCATAGTCACAAAAGACACAGCTCTTCTCTCTTAGCCTCTCTCCATTCTTCTCTATACAGTAAGTATAGCGCCATAAAAAGCGCCATTTGCAGTTAAAAAGACATGTACATACCATGAACCAAGAGGAGTATTGATTCATTTATTTGTTTTCTGACCATTGTGTAAAACATTAAAGAAAATTGTAAACTGGCATTAAATAAATGAAATGTATAGTTTTATTGATTCATTTAAATATGATGTAAATATGTACAAACATCATATATAAAACCTAATTAATTAAACTAAATAAATGAAACAGAATTATTTTTCCTCTCATAACAATGAGACCTAAATTGGTTCTAAAAACTGCTTTTTTTGTGTGATTATTTTAATTTCAGTGTGAAATATGACCAGGACAAGTTCTTGGCAAGTTTCATGAGATTCACCCTGCTCTACTCGGTTACACCATGTCCATAAATTTAGCTCTGTACGCCTCTCTTCTAAAACGATGAGTCACAGCACTCATAATTCCAGTCTACACAGCCCTTTTGGGACCAGGGTCGTGCAGAGAATGTGCAGGCAGTTCAACTCATTTATACTAATGAAAAAGCAGCTGTTTGGCCGTGCGGTGTGGTCTACATACTCAAAGAGAGAAAAATGAACCTGTTAATAATTTCAGCATTAAAAAAAAAATGTATTTAGCAGGTAGCTCAAGGTCTGAAATATTGAATAAAGGAGAGTATGTCTGGATGCCCCTGCTGAAAAGTCAGAAATTATACAGCATAACTGAACACTTCTTGCTCATTAATCAAGCATAATCAGGCCCGTCTCAGGTCTTTAAGGACGGAAGACAGACTGATGCACAGCATGTGAACTCATATCTGCACACACACACCACAACATCAGTTCTGATGACAGCAGGGAAATACCAGAGGCTGTATATCAAAGCTACTAGGTGCAAAATTTACAGCAGCTGTCCTTACTGTCTCGTAGAATTCTTGCACATTCACTGATACCGACCACAGGAGCTCGAGCTCCACCAAGCTCTGTTTTCATTAACAGTGGAAGCAAAAAAGGCTGGACACACAGTACAAGTTCAGAGGGGATGTATGACTTGTGTGATGTCCTACATGACTAGAAGAGGACACCATAAAGTGTTTAACACAACATCCCTGCTACAAACACAGACGCACAGACCTAGGTGTGGTTGTTTTCATACTGTACAAATTGTATATTACATCCCCTAATCTTACCCTAAAACTATCTATCACAGATAGATATGATATCTATCGCAGACAGATATAATAAAACATGTTTTAATGTATTTTAAACCATTTTAATTAAGATGAACTCAGGATATGTCCTCATAAACAATTTTTACGTTGTAATACCAGTGTTAAATCCATGTAATTACACAAAAGTTTGTCCTTATAAATCATATATGCACAAATATGATTTATGATTTATAACAGGAAAAAGAATATATAAATATATTCTTTTTCCTGTTGAAATATTATCTTAAATATTGTGCAAAAAAATTGATACCATTGCCATGTTTTTTGGACAAATGTTTTTTGAATAATTTTGGTCATTCCATGTTTTATGCTATATTGTTTTTGTACATTATTTAATATAGCACCATGTTTTATGGGCATGTACCTTTGAAATACTATGTTTTTTTGGACAGGTACCATGAGAAAAACATGTTTTGGGGACATTTAAGGTAGAGTGCATTTTTTGACTTGCACCATGGTAAAATACCATGGGGTTAGATGGCATTTTTTGAGAAATACCATGGGAATAATATGTTTGGTGACAGGTGCCAAGGTAAAATATAGATATTGTAATCATTTAGTACCATATATCAGAGCATTATTTTGTAGGGTCCCAACTTGGGACTGTAAATAGTTCTGATTGGTTGTTCATCCTGCAAACCATAATGGGAATATGTTGTTTTCATGTCACCTTCTTGTAGAAGAGAAGTGTATGTTACGCCAAACTCATTCTGTTGTATATCTTACAAATCTTCCTTTTTTTGTCCACCCCATAACATTACAATATAATTTAACGAATAATGTTTTATAACCATTTTTAACCAATGGTTTCATCTTCAGCATTCTGTCTATAGGAGACAGTCTGTGTAAATGTGTAGCTTTGAGAGCAAAACACATAGGAGCAGAAATATGAATATGACATTATCAATAATGCATTTATGGTCTGACAAGCCCTTGTTTGCAGCTCTCTCTCTCTCTCTCTCTCTCTCTCTCTCTCTCTCTCTCTCTGTCAGTCTCTCTCTCTCTCTGTGTGTGTGTGAGAGCGGTCTCGCAGTGATCTCATTAGTCTGTCCTTTGGAATGCTATACATAATTCATTCATCAATTCATTAATCTAATTATAGAAGAAATGCCAGGATGTTTACCTTGTGTGTATGCAGTATGGGTGAGTGTGAACGTGTTTAAAAGACTAGATTTTCAGCCATTAACTGCTATACAAGTAGAATATGTCAGTAAAGGAACCTCAAATGGTTTTCTAGTCTTTCACAACAGCCACATCAGAACGAGAATAGAACATCAGGATAAGTAGCTCAAACACTCCTGACACTGAGTTCAAAAGACTTGGTGACATGGTGCTGACAGGAACCGCATGTTTCTGGTTTGTTATTTTTGAAAAATGGCATACAACAAACATGAGACCACAGGCAGTGGTGAGGTTTGATGTCTTTAACAAGGACAAAACTCCTCACACACAAGACCTTCATAACAGAGGACTGTGTTTTTATAATAAAGTGTATTGGCAGTCATTTATGTATTTGCCATTTTAAAACACACTGCAAACCTCCAGTTCTCTTAAAAAAAAAGACTATAATAAGAGCATTTCATAAAAAAATATCTCTTCAGCAACATGAAACATGAACATGAAAGATAAACCAAAGAGAGTATGCCAGTAATGAGACAAAATATATTTATTGGCATTTTTTGGAACTGAATGAATAATAAACACGTTACAGGACATCTAGAACAAAACTAAAACAACACAAAAAATAAACTTGATACAACACAGTTCATAACCTTTAATTATGTTATTTAACTTTTTGCTACTTTACCTTTATCTACCTTTACTTTTAGTTAGTAGTTGATTGGCTGGAATACAAGAATTGCATTATACACTGCATGTGTCCAATACAAAAGAGGTGGGTATAGTTCAATTATCCCATGTTGTGTGAAAATGAATTCCAAGATTGTACATTTTTCTTTTAGTCTCCGTTCAACTACATATGTCAGTTTTTACAAGCTTGCTGGTTATTTCTTCAAACCACTGATAAGAAGAGGGTCCTTGGTTCTCCTTCCATTTTAAAGCAATAGCACAATTGGCCTGAAGCGTAAAATCAGTTTGTTTGTGCTTTCTTACTTTCACCTCCAAATATACCAGATGTATATATAATAGACCAAATCTGGCCGCAAGAGGGACATTTTCTTCAGTTAGTTTCCAAATCATGAGAACAATCTCCCTCCAAAATCCATAAATCTCTTCACACTGCCCTTTACAATGATAAAGGGTACCATTTTCTTGTGTATGTCAACAGAAGCCATTTATACTGCAGCAATTTACACTTTGTATTAATACTGTCATTTTGGGCAAATAAACAAGATTCCATTCATTCTTCTTTAGAAATGTCTTCCCAAAGATAAGATTTTCCATGCTGTTAAATAAGATGACAAACTCTCTTTTGATCCTTTTAAAAGTATATTATAAATATTATAAAAATAGAATATAAAGTTTTAATGTTATAATGTGATTTTCTATAGTTGGCAAAGGGAGTTCTGAATACATTTTAATTTCAGAATACAGTAGAACCCCGACTTATGAAACGCTCTACGTAAGAAAAGTTCGACATACGATAAAAGATTTCGGGGTTTTTTCCGCTCGAGTTACGACAAAATGATCGAGATGCGGAAAACGAAATCTCGGCGAGGCGACGATTTCCGAGTTTTGTTTTGATATTCGTGCTGATTTTGGTTCGGGTTGGATGAAGACTACAGTTTGTCCGGTCAGAACAATGATGTCTCACTCAGGGAATGATCCAAAACTGGTATTTATTAAAGGTGCATAGATCGATAAAACCTCAACGATGGCACTAATTCCCTGTATTTCACTCAATGAACTATATACAATCTTCAGCCTCTTTTACCTTAATCATCCATCAACTCTCTTCTGTCACGACACTTCCAGTGTTGCCAGATTGGACTGACGATTTCCAGCCCAACTAGAGCAAAAAACCCGCCCATCTACAAAAATTCCCGCCCAAGACCAAAATTGTTGACGGGGTGGGGGGGGTGTGTGGAGAAGACCCGCACGCGATTGTTGACGGGGGGGGGGGGGGGGGGGAACAATCGCGTGGGAATCTCCACGCGATTGTTTTAGTGGAATTTATATGCATTTGTAGGCTTGTTTTAATGGAATTTATATGCATTTATATAGGAAATTTGGGCGGGTTTAACATCAAAGCCCAATTTTTATCGACCAGCCCAATGCATTTTTTTCCGGTCGGACGCGACCAAAAGAAGCCCAATTGGGGCTAACACCACCCAATATGGCAACACTGCACACTTCCTGAACTCCGAGGGAAAGTTTGGAATAGTCCATTTCGCACTGAATGAAAGGGATGGCTGGAATAGTCCATGTAAGAAGGGGAACACTTTTTACAATCCTGCTCTCCTATTGGTCAGCATCGCTCCCACCAGCCTCTTCTGTTAGCATAAACTTTCTTCTAATCAGTAACCATGGATGTGAAGATTGTTGCTGAAGTCAAAGGGAAGAAGAGGGTGCTTTTTATTGACTCGAAAAGGGAGATTATTGCGAAGTATGAAGCTGGGATGCGCTTCATCCCATGCTGAATATGGTGTTTTTGTAGGGCTTGGAACGGATTAGGCAATTAACATGAAAAAGCCTGACCGACATACGAAAAGTTCGACATACGAAACCAACCTCGGAACGGATTAATTTCGTAAGTCTGGGTTCTACTGTATATGAAAACATATCTGTAAATATTATTATTTTTAAATTCTAAGGATATCCTATTTTATCATCAACTAATCTTTCATTTATTAATCAATAAATCTTTGACTTGACTTATTCTCTTATACATCCAATTTTTAAATGCCTTCTCATTTCTCCCAGGCACAAACTTTTTATTACCCCAGATTGGAGACAAGCCTGACAATGTAATTACTTCATCATTTGCATATTTTTGAGCATTTTAATTGAAGAAGAGTAAATATACATCTTTAATGGATGTAGCTATATATATATATATATATATCAAAGGAGGGTCTGTATCTAGGAAGTAGTACATAGTAAAAGGTTTTTGTTAATTTAAGCCCTCCCCACTCAAATGGTAGGTAGTAAGGACAGACGTAACAGAGGACGTTTGCTATTCCATTCACATCTTGTGAATGTTTTCTTGAATATAGCAAAGAAGGCAGCTAGGAGGGGAAATGGAATTGATTGGAAAAGGTATACAAATTTAGGTAGAATCAACATTTTTATAATACTTATGTATTCAGTAACAGAAATTTGCAATGCATTCCATCTCTGAAGTGAATCAATGACTTTCTATAGTAGTGGGCAGTAATTAATTATTATACATTATTTTATATTTGGGATTATCTTAATTCTTAAATATATAAAACCTTTAGGAGGGCTGGTAAATTGCCTACAGGTGAGAAAGTTTCCCATTCAGAAATAGCAATAGCACTTTTATTATTATTAACTATGTAACCTAAAAATTCTCCAAATACTGTTATAATATTATATATTATTAAGTGCTTGAATAGAAGTTTCTAATTTTTTTTAGAAATGCCACAATATCATCTGCAAACAAAGATAAGTGATGTTCCCGCTCACCTTTTGTTATGCCTTTTACTTCAGGACTAATTTGGATTGCAATTGCAAGGGTTTTCCAATGCAAATAATTTTTTTTTTTTGAAATTTGGCTATATGTTATTATTTCTGGCTGTGGATCATTATAAAGTAACCCAATCCATTTAACGTATCCATCACCAAACCCAAACCTCTTAAGTGCAAAACAAACATGTAAAAAATGTATCCCCATTCTATCCCGTCGAAGGTTTTTTCCGCGTCCAATGACAGGACTGCACGGTCCGTGGACTCTACTTATGTAATGAAGGGCTTGTCTTACAAACAAAAACCCATTCTGATCATTTACAATAATGTTTGGGTTTCAATTTTCTTAGCTAGGGCTTAACAAAGAATTTTAGTATCAAAATACATAAAAGATATGGGCCTATATCCCTGGACCCTTGCTGGATCCTCTCCAATTTGCCTACAGAGCAAACATGGGACTGCATTATATCCTGCAACATCTCGACAGACCTGGGACTTATGCAAGGATCTTATTTGTGGACTTCAGCTCGGCCTTCAACACCATCATGCCTGATCTTCTTACAGCTAAACTGACCCAGCTCTCCTTGCCATCCTCAATCTGTCAGTGGATCACCAGCTTCCTGACAGACCGGCAACAGCGAGTGAGACTGGGGAAACTCACATCCAGGTCTCTCACTACCAGCATTGGCGCCCCCCAGGGGTGTGTTCTCTCCCCACTGCTCTTCTCCCTGTACACCAATGACTGCACTTCTAAAGACCCTTCTGTGAAACTCCTGAAATTTGCAGACGACACCACCATCATCGGCCTCATCCGAAACGGTGACGAGTCTGCTTACAGACTGGAGGTTGAACAACTGGCTGTCTGGTGCAGTTATAACAACCTTGAGCTCAACACGCTCAAAACGGTGGAGATGATAGTGGACTTCAGGAGGAACAGCCCTGCTCTACCTCCACTCACCATCATGAACAGCACAGTGGCAGCAGTGGAGTCATTCAGGTTCCTGGGCACCACCATCTCTCAGGACCTGAAGTGGAACAATCACATTGACTCCATTGTAAAAAAGGCCCAGCAGAGACTGTACTTCCTTCGTCAGCTGAGGAAGCTCAACCTCCCAAAGGAGCTGCTGATACAGTTCTACTCAGCCGTCATTGAGTCTGTTTTGTGCACCTCCATCACTGTCTGGTTTGGTTCAGCTACCAAATCTGACATTGGGAGACTACATCGCACAATCCGGACTGCAGAGAGGATTATTGGTGCTTCCCTGCCAGCCCTCCAGGACCTGTACTCTTCCAGAGTGAAAAAGAGAGCAGGTAAAATCATCACAGACTTTGCTCACCCTGGAAACACCCTGTTTGAACTGTTACCGTCAGGACGGCGACTCCGATCACTGGCCACTAGAACATCTCGGCACAGGAACAGTTTCTTTCCACAGGCTATTTCACTCTTGAACAGTTGAATTAATAAGAGATTAAATGCTGGGCAGAGCGCAGGGAAAGAAAAACAATGCAGACGGATGTTATGGCTGACATTCTGTCCCTCTCCCACTCCATACAAAAAATCCCAGCATGTGACCACATGTACTGTTTATGTTATGTATTGTTATTGTTGTTTGCTATGTAAACTCATGTTGTGTTGTATATGTGCACTGGAAGCTTCAACACCAAGACAAATTTCTTGTGTGTGCAAGCACACTTGGCAATAAAGCTCTTTCTGATTCTTTCTGATTCTGATTCTGATTCTGATTAGATGATTTTTCATTGGTGGGCTTTAATATAAGAATAATTAGTGCTGATCTCAACGAAGGAGGTTGTATTCCCTTTTCAAATTATCCATTAAACATTTTATGTAAGTGTGGTAAAAGTTTCCCTGCAAATGTTTTATAAATTTCCATTGGGAGGTCATTAGTCCCAGGGGCTTTTCCACTACTCATGCCCTGTGGTGCCTCTGAGAGCTCTTCTATGCTTTAAATTCCCTCTAAATTATTTCTTGTCATCTTCGAAAAATGATGCCTATCAGGAAGCCTATCTCTTCTAAATTGTTGGTGTAATCAGATTTGTATATACACTCATCTAAAGGATTATTAGGAAAACCAGACTAATACTGTGTTTGACCCCCTTTTGCCTTCAGAACTGCCTTAATTCTACGTGGCATTGATTCAACAAGGTGTATTTAGAAATGTTGGCCGATATTGATAGGATAGCATCTTGCAGTTGATGGAGATTTGTGGGATGCTTATCCAGGGCATGAAGTTCACATCCCAAAGATGCTCTATTGGGTTGAGATCTGGTGATTGTGGGGGCCATTTCAGTACAGTGAACTCATTGTCATGGTCAAGAAACAAATTTGAAATGATTTGAGCTTTGTGACATGGTGCATTATCCTGCTGGAAGTAGCCATCAGAGGATGGGTACATGGTGGTCATAAAGGGATGGACCTGGTCAGAAACAATGCTCAGATAGGCCGTGGCATTTAAACGATGACCAGTTGGCACTAAGGGGCCTAAAGTGTGCCAAGAAAACATCCCCCACACCATTACACCACCACCACCAGCTTGCACAGTGGTAACAAGGCATGATGGATCCATGTTCTCATTCTGTTTACGCCAAATTCTGACTCTACCATCTGAATGTCTCAACAGAAATCGAGACTCATCAGACCAGGCAACATTTTTCCAGTCTTCAACTGTCAAATTTTGGTGAGCTTGTGCAAATTGTAGCCTCTTTTTCCTATTTGTAGTGGAAATTAGTGGTACCCAGTGGGGTCTTCTGCTGTTGTAGCCCATCCACCTCAAGGTTGTGTGTGTTGTGGCTTCACAAATGCTTTGCTGCAAACCTCGGTTGTAACGAGTTGAATCAGCTTGAATCAGTCAGCCCATTCTCCTCTGAGAAGGCATGTTCGCCCACAGGATTGCCACATATTGGATGTTTTTCCCTTTTCACACCGTTCTTTGTAAACCCTAGAAATGATTGTGTTCAAATTCAAGTTCAAGTTTTATTTGTCACATACAAATTATACACAGTACAACATGTAGTGAAATGCTTTGATGCCTGACCAAGAGTTTGTTTTAAGGGAGGGGAAGGGAGAGCGATGGAGAGATTGTATTGAGGGAGGGAGGGAGAAATGTACAGGTTGCGTGAAATGTGCGTGAAAATCCCAGTAATTGAGCAGTTTGTGAAATAGGCAGGCAGGCCTGTCTGGCACCAACAACCATGCCACGCTCAAAATTGCTCAAATCACCTTTCTTTTCAGTTCAGGAGATTGTCTTGACCAGGAACACACCCTTAAATGCATTAAAGCAACTGCCATGTGATTGGTTGATTAGATAATTGCATTAATGAGAAATTGAACAGGGATTCCTAATAATCCTTCTGTCACAACTCTACTCACCTAGGACACTTAGTTTGCCTTTGTCACCTGCCTGTTTCCATGGACACTTACCCTCCCAGCTGTTTGTTGTTTGCTAATCACTGTTCTTGTATACAGTCATCTCTGTTCCCTCCTCTTTTGTCAGTTCTTGAGTTTGTGTCTACACGTGTTATGTGTGCACGACTGTTATGATCTCCTTTGTTGTCATTAAAGTTCTGTTGTATCATGCTTCCTCATCCGCGTCCTTGCCTTGCCCTGCATTCCCGTAACATCTTTAGATGAGTGTATTTCCATAATACAATTTAAAAATATTATTTATTTCCAATGGACCAAAAATCTACAATCATATTTAATTATTAACTATTTAATTAATTCACTTGATAGTTAATTTAGCTTTTTAGGTTCGTTGCTGCTAAAGGTGCTGCTCTAATACTTTAATTTGTTTTTCCAGATTGCATTAAGACATTATATACAGCGGTGTGAAAAAGAGTTTGCCCCCTTACTGATTTCTTATATTTTTGCAAGTTTGTCACACTCAATTGTTTCAGATCATTAAACAAATTTAAATATTACTCAAAAATAACACAAGTAAACACAAAATGCAGTTTTTAGGGTTGTTATTATTAAGGGAAAACAAAGTCTAAACCTACATGGCCCTGTGTGAAAGAATGCTTGCACCTAATAACCGGTCAAGCCCCTTGATTGCACCAACTGCACAACAACTGGAATCAAACATTTGCGACAACTTGCAATGAGTCTTTTACAGCTGTGGGGGAATTTTGGCCTACTCATCTTTGCAGAATTGTTGTAATTCAGACACATTGGAGGATTTTCAGGTTTTAAGGTCATGCCACAGTATCTCAATAGGATTCAAGTCAGAACTTTCACTAGGCCACTCCAAAGTCTTCATTTGGCTTTTCTGCAGCCATTCAGAGGTGAACTTGTTGGTGTGTTTTGGATCATTGTCCTGCTGCAGAACCCAAGCTCGATTCAGCTTGAGGTCACAAACAGATGGCCGGACATTCTCCTTCAAGATTTTTTTGGTAGACAGCAGAATACATGGTTCCTTTTATCACAGTAAGTCTTCCAGGTTCTGAAACAACAAAACTGCCCCAGATCATCACACTACCACCACCATATTTTACTGTTGGTATGATGTTCGTTTTATGAAATCCAGGGACTGAGGGAAGCACTTTTTCACACAGGGCCATGTGGGTTTGGATTTTGTTTTCCCTTAATAATGACAACCTTAATTTAAAAACTTCATTTTGTGTTTACTTGTGTTATCTTTGACTAACATTTACATTTTTTGGATGATCTAAAACATTTAAGTGTGCCAAACATGCAACAAATATAAGAAAAGGCAAACTCGTTTTCACACCACTGTACTTTATAATATTTTTTAAAACTGTTTATGGATATTATATATTCATGAAGAGCGATTATACACTGGGTTTAGTAAACAATTAAAATCTCTTCCAACTACATAATGTCCAGGATACGATGATATTGTGAGAAAGAATTTCTGATAAATGGAAGGGTAATAATAAAATTGGACTGATTACTGCACCAGCTGGACACCATCACATGCGCTATAAAAGATTCACATGCATGCACACACATCGCGAGGTCTTGATTTACTACGGTTATCATTCTGAGCGTTTACATCCCTGTCTGGTTTCCTATTGCTGATTTTTGCTGTTACCCATTTTTTGATTCTGATCTGCCAGCCCTGACCTGTGCCTGGATTATCACTCTTGAATGTTATCTGCCTGTCTTGACTTCCCCACCTGGATTACCGTTTACGTATGCTCTCTGTTTGTCCTGACCATCTGCCTGTACGACTACTCTTAATAAAGACATGCACTTGGATCTTTGCCTGTGAGTCCCCGTCTGTCACAGTACCTCCCTAACAGTTCTTTATGTTTGTGCTTTAACTGAAATCATGATTCTTCTAACTTGAAAGGTGAAAGAGGCATTAAAAAACAGCCCTGGCTATCTCTTGCTGGTATCTTCTTTAAGTAAATGAATCTTCTGAAGAAAAATTATGCTTGATCCCATTTGTTCCATTTGTTTCAGTCACTGTAATACTTGCTTAAGTGGTGCCCGCAGAATAACATAGGGTTCATAGACAATTGGAAAAGTTTTTGGGGCAGACCTGACCTGTTGAAAAGAGATGGTATTTAAGGGTAAAAATTTAATTGATTTACAAACAACTAAGAACGGTTATAACACAAATGAACAAATGATAAAGCTTGGGTTGCTGAATATACGATCCCTTTCCTCAAAAGCACTTATTGTAAATGATATAATTACAGATCATAAACTAGATATGCTGTGTTTGACAGAAACTTGGCTAAAACCAGACGATTACATTACTTTAAATGAGTCCACCCCTCAAGATTACTATTATAAACATGAGCCTCGTCTGAAAGGTAAAGGAGGAGGTGTTGCTGTAATTTATAGTAACACGATCAGTACTGCTCAAAGGTCTAATTTGAAATATAATTCTTTTGAAGCGATGGTCCTTAATGTAAAATTATCTAGTGCAAGTAATAATTCCTGTTTAACTTTTGTGCTGGCTATTCTATACAGGCCACCAGGGCACCATACAGACTTTATCAAAGAATTTGCTACTCTCAGGATTAGTAATGTCTGCAGATAAAGTCATAATCGTCTGTGATTTTAACATCCATGTAGATAATGAAAAAGACGCATTGGGATTGGCATTTAGAGACATCTTAAACTCTATTGGAGTTACACAACATGTATCAGGACCCACTCATTCTCATAATCATACTTTAGATCTAATATTGTCGCATGGGATCAATGTTGATACTGTTCAAATTCTACAGCAGAGCGATGACATCTCAGATCATTACTTAGTTGCGTGTAGACTACCTTTAGCCAAAGTCGAAAAACTAACTCCCTGTTATAAATATAGTAGAACTATCACTCCTAACACAAAAGATAGCTTTATAAATAATCTTCCTGATCAGTTTGATCTACTTAACATCCCAGATAGCCTAGAAGAACTTGATGTTGCAACAGAAACTATTAACTCTCTCTTTTCCAGCACTTTAGACACTGTTGCTCCGTTGCGCTTAAAGAAGATTAAAGAAAATAGTCCAACACCGTGGTACAACGAGCACACCCGGGCCCTCAAGAGAGCAGCCAGAAAAATGGAGCGGAGCTGGAAAAAAACTAAGCTAGAGGTTTTTCGCATTTCATGGAAAGACAGCTCTATTGCATTCAGAAAAGCCTTAAAATCAGCTAGATCTGCTTACTTTTCTACGCTCTTAGAAGAAAACAAATACAACCCTAGGTATTTATTTGAGACAGTGACTAAATTAACAAGAAATAAAGCCTCAACCCCAGATGCTTTAAAACAGCACAGCAGTAATGACTTCATGGACTTCTTTACTTGCAAAATTCATAATATTAGAGAGAAAATTATAACCATGCAACCGTCTACTACAATATCACAAAATACAGTAAATTTTAGTGTCCCCGAAGAAAAATTCCACTCCTTCATTGCTATTGGGGAGGAAGAATTGTCTAAACTCGTTAAATCATCAAAATCAACAACATGTATGCTAGACCCAATACCAACTAAGCTACTGAAAGAGTTGCTTCCAGAGATCATAGATCCTCTCCTTAATATTATTAATTCATCTTTGCCATTAGGATACGTACCAAAAACCTTTAAGCTGGCCGTAATTAAACCGCTTATTAAAAAACCACAACTTGATCCTACAGAATTAGTTAATTACAGGCCGATATCGAATCTACCTTTTTTGTCAAAGATTCTAGAAAAGGCAATATCTTCACAACTATGTTCCTTTCTAGAAAGAAACAGCATCTACGAGGATTTCCAGTCAGGATTTAGACCATATCATAGTACTGAGACTGCTCTTATTAGAGTTACTAATGATTTGCTCTTATCATCCGATCGTGGTTGTATCTCTCTGTTAGTGTTACTGGACCTTAGTGCTGCATTTGATACAATTGACCACAAAATCCTTCTGAATAGACTTGAAAATTATGTTGGCATTAGTGGAGTTGCATTAGCCTGGTTCAAATCATACTTATCTGACCGTTATCAGTTTGTAGCAGTAAATGAGGAGATGTCTTATCGGTCACAAGTTCAGTATGGAGTTCCTCAAGGTTCAGTGTTAGGACCATTGCTTTTCACCCTGTACATGCTTCCTTTGGGTGCAGTTATTAGGAAGCATGGCATTAGCTTTCATTGTTACGCTGATGATACTCAGCTCTATATTTCTTCTCATCCGGATGAAACAAACAAATTCACTAAATTAACAGAATGCATAACCGATATAAAAAATTGGATGACTAATAACTTTCTACTGCTTAATTCTGAAAAAACAGAGATTCTAATTATTAGACCAAAAAGTTCAGCGCGTAATAATCTAGACTACCGCCTAACACTCAATGGCTGTTCTGTCAAGTCTTCGTCGTCAGTTAGAAACCTGGGTGTGCTCTTTGATACCAATCTTTCATTTGAAAGCCATGTTTCTAGCATCTGTAAAACGGCATTCTTCCATCTTAAAAATATATCTAAATTACGACATATGCTCTCTAAGACAAATGCGGAAAAGTTAGTTCATGCGTTCATGAGTTCAAGGCTAGATTATTGTAATGCTCTACTAGGTGGTTGCCCTGCACGCTTAATAAACAAATTCCAGCTGGTCCAAAATGCAGCAGCTCGAGTTCTTACTAGAACCAGGAAATATGAGCATATTAGCCCAGTTCTGTCAAACCTGCACTGGCTTCCTATTAATCACCGAATACATTTTAAAATCTTGCTAATTACTTACAAAGCATTAAATGGTTTAGCTCCCCAGTACTTGAGCGATCTCTTAACACATTATAGTCCTTCACGTCTATTGCGATCCCAAAATACTGACCAGCTTATAATACCTAGAATATCAAAGTCAACTGCTGGCGGTCGATCCTTTTCCTATTTAGCTCCTAAACTCTGGAACAGTCTTCCTAATACAGTTCGGGAAGCAGACACACTCTGTCAGTTTAAATCTAGACTAAAAACACATCTTTTCAACCTGGCATACACATAACACATTATACATACATTTTAATCCAAATCATGTAAAATGATTGTTAGGCTGCATAATTTAGATAAGCCGGAACCGAGAACATTCCCATAACACCTGATGTACTCGATACATCAGAAGAAGAATGGCATCTACGCTGATATTGTTCTCTGTTTATTCCGAGGTTACCGTGGTCAGCCGGATCCGGGCCGTATCCAGATCAGATGAAGGACCTGGACACGAGCACAGCACTACCCTGAAGTGTCTGCGGAGACCGTGACTCTACTAGACCCTCCCCTGTGACGATCATGAACCCATCTCTAACCGGACCAAATTGGACTTCATATTGGACTTGAATTGTTGTCAATATAATAATCATGTACTGTTTGGCTTTGGCCAGAGGAGAACTGGTCCCCCGACTGAGCCTGGTTTCTCCCAAGGTTTTTTCTCCATTCTATTCTTCATTCGTTACGTCACCTGCCGGAGTTTTGGTTCCTTGCCGCTGTCGCCTATGGCTTGCTCAGTTGGGGAAACTTAACACTTAAAATTCATCAATTGTATTGATTCGCCTGCTCTTTTGGGGCTTCTGTTCAGCCAAACAAACTTTGTTTATATTGTTTTTCCTGTAAAGCTGCTTTGAAACAATCTACATTGTAAAAAGCGCTATATAAATAAAGGTGACTTGACTTGACTTGACTTAAGCTTTATCAAGTTATTTAGTCCTCTTACATTGCAGCTACGGATATTTATCCATGAATTACTAATCATTTACCATCTTGTATGGCCATGTAGATATAGATGTGATCAAACATACCATAGAGAGAGAAGAAGGGGAAAAAAAAGACGGGAAAAATGGGAAAAAGTGATTCCTTAACAACCTCTAAGTTGGGCCTTCACTCTATCAAACTGTCATTAGCGCTGATGTGCTCGTTCGATGAAAGATATGGAACTGAGTGTGTCATTCAGAACTCTAGGGAGCAGCTATCTTCAATAAAAGTGCACATATTAGATCCTTCTGTTTTCTCAAGCAGGCCAACAAGTCAGAGGTTAGAACATCTTCCGCAGTCCTCCACGTCTTGTACATCTGTTGTTTCTGTTGAAATTCTGTAGCGTCAGGTTTTCCTCCTCCATCTGAACAGACTGCTTTGAATGCTGTCCAGATTTAATTGTTTTGCATGGTATTTGGTCCCACAAAACATTTAAGTGGTTTTCAAACACTTCTTTACGATGTAGCATATTGCACTGGATCAAAGGAGATGATCCTCAGGGTATCCCCTTTGATATTCTACACTTCATGAAGACTTAAGAGCCGGCACCACTGAGGCTGTGTTCAATTGCCCCTAGTGTCTTGTTATTTGCCCAACAGACAATAAGCAGGAGACGTCCTAAGCACAAAGTATTTAAATGTTCCTCTGTTTATAGTTTAAATGATGATGTATGTTATGTTACGCTGAAATGCATCACATTTCTCTATTGCCTTTTTAAGACAAAGTCTGTTCCAAATCTGACACCATCATAAAAGTTTGCACTCCTGTGATTGGTCATCCAGCCAAGAGTGGGTGTGCTCAGGTGACTTCAAACACCAGGAATCTTTGTTCTGGATTTTAGCGCTTGCTTCTTGTCCTGCACAGAGTGAATTTGGGTATTCTTCACTCTTCACTTGTTCTCCACGCTTCCCGCTCCTTCGACCCAGTCTGCCATACAAGCATTCTGCTCATCTCTCCTCTTTTCAGCAAACCTTACCTTCAGAGTTAACTCAATTTGAACTTCCCACAGACCAAACAAAGACCAAATTATCAGCAAATGTCCCGAGCATCAAAAAAACTCTTCAAACACACGCATCCGCAGCTCAGCAGCCACAAATACCAAATGCAAGCATCAGTTATCGATCTTTATATGCGTTTTAAGCTTATATGCCCCTGTTAAGGTGATTTGCATTCCATGTCTGTAAATTGCTCCTTCTTTATCTTTAATAATCTGTGTGTGTATTCTACATTTACATTTTTAATTTATGCATTTAGCAGACACTTTTATCCAAAACAACTTAGATTGCATTCAAGGAACAGATTGACATTATAATCAGTTCTTGTTTCCCTGGGAAACAAACCCATGACCTTGGTGTTGCAAGCGCCACATTCTACTGTTTGAGCTACAGGAAAGAGTTGTTTGTATTCATAGTGTTGTGTGTTAAAGGCCATGTTATCTACACTTGATTGTCTCTGTAGTGCTCATGAATAAGTCACTTCAATGTCTGAGTTTTGGTGCATGCTTTTGATATTTCTATACAATAAAACAGGTAAACGTTTTTTTTTTCTTTTTCTTTTCTGAAACCGGCAAACTGGCCTGTATCTTTGAACTTAAATCTAAACCTAAGTCTAATTCTGCAAGTCAAATCAAGCCATATATATCTGTTATAATTAATCATCGATATACTGTACATATATCCCTTAATATCAGATTTAATATCAGATTTTTTTTCTGAAGCGAGCCCAATATGTGTGACTCATAACTGGAAGTGTAACACGTGTTCCTTTCTGGGTCTTCTTTGTCACTTCCTGTCAGTCTTGTTATTGTTTCACTTCCTGTCTATTGTGTCATCGTTTCACTCCCTACACCTGTCGTGTAATCACTGTCATTAGTATCACCAGCTGTCCCTCATCTCGTGTCTCCGTTTATATTCCCACCTGTGTTCCTTCGTGTTTGTCGGTTGTTGAAGTTGTAAAATGGATATTGTGTGTGGATGTCCTGTCTGTCTCCCGAGTTCTCCTTAGTCTTGTTTTTGTTCAGTTTATGCACGTGTGCTTCTTTTGGTTTATAGTTAAAGTCTTTTGTTTCATTTATTATCATTAAAAGTGGATGTTGAGTTATATCCGGCTGCTTCCTCGTTTCTCCTTGAGCCGCATCGCACATCAGCATCCAGAGCGTGACAGGAAGATTATATAAAATTAATGTTAAATTATTTCACTGAATTGAATGACAATTTGCATATTAACTTAAGCTTTACTGATGTTGCTATGGGGTTGCTACCAAAGGAATGTATTTGATTGTAGACAATAAATACACGTATGAATTCACACGAAAAACGAAAAGACACCTTTGGCCTACTATTTAAAAAAAAGTGTAATACTGTTTTCATTCATCGATTGATTAAACATTTGCTGGTAAGTGTTGCATGTAATAATCTATGGTTTGAAAATTGCTCCTCTAAGACATTTCACAGCTATGAATATGAAATGAAGTAATTACTTTATTGTGGGTTCTCCCAGGAAGCCATAGTACTGGACCAGCAGCAATCCATTAGTTCTATGAATGGAAAACCTGATAAAGATGCTGCAGTCAATGAAGACTTCCTGGAAAGACATTTGCAACACACTACTCATGTTTTTAGTTTCATCTCCTTCAGAACCTGCTTTTACTCTCTTGGGCCGACTGGATTGGTTTTGACAGGCATGACAAGCCGAGCACTGAATCCCAGGCTGAATATCCTCAACAAAGCGCAATCATAAATCTTCCTTTCTGTTGCTGGCTAGCTGCCTTGCCCTCAGGACTTCACAGAGGCAAACAGAGATTGTTAGTATAGCTCCATGACATTTGAATGGTAGTGACTGTATGGTATATGAATGCAATATGTCCAGAAACAGACCTTAGTCAGAAGTGCATGCTAGTAAAACAAAGATAAAAGTCTATCACAACTGAGCTTTTAGGCATTCACAAAACTCTTTAGTTGGATTTTCCCTTTTCTATTTTAAGCGTCTCTTGTTATTCTGTGTCTACTGCTAAATCTGTCATCTTTTAACCTGGGAATGCACTGAAGTTCACTAAAATATTCAGGAGCAAATTTTAATATTAATTTCCATGTTTGTTTTAAGAGTCTGAGCGCTGCGCCCGGGGTGCGTAATAATTGAAGGCTACATGGCAAGTGCTGAGTGGGAGGGAATGTTCCAGAGTTAACATTTCACCAAGCGGGATTATGGGATATGTGCACTTGATCCAGTATAGCTCTAAGGATATTAACTCTCTTTAATTAAGGTGCAAGGTCTGATTGCATGCATAAATACTTGAACTGGAACAAGGTTATCAATATTTAATGACAAAATAGGAATGTTAGCAAAAGCATGCATACAAATAAATCACATATAAACAAATAAATAAAAACAAATGACAAATATATTTAGTTTATTGAATTTACCCCCAGCTAAAGTAATTAAACTTCTGATGGGTCTTTTAAATTAAAATATTGTTTCCCTGTAAACTGCAGAGGTTTTTCAGGTGGGCCATAAAGTGTAAAGAATCTTGGTATAGAAACTTTGTATATAAGGATGTCTGAGGGGAATCTGTTATGCAATTTGCATTTTAAACTTTATGATTTTGGTGTGGCCAAGAACTGGGACAAATACTGGGGAAATATGAATATGTTCCAGCTCCATCTATATATGTCTTGTAGGACCACTGAGACAAAGAGAACTCACAGTCCTCTCCTTGACCTCATTTTGTGTTTTTCTTCCATTTGCCTTTTATATTCTACCTTTTCCATTAATTTAGTTTTCTCAACATTTCTCTCTCTTTCTCTCTCTCTCTCTCATTTAATTTTTTTAAATGCCTATTTTTGTTGAAAATTAATTCTTAAATGCTCTCAGATTTGCTGAATATTTTCTAGCTAGTGCATTTTTTTTAGCGAATCCATCCGCACCATTTACTTGTCCCCCAGTCCTATCCTATCTTTTCCATTAAAATGTCTGTGCTCACACTCTGCTTATCTCCTTATTGCTGATTTACTCTATAATACCCAACAGAGTAAATAAAAACAGATATAAAACAGTGGAAATTAATGTTTGACTGAGATAGTGTGTTTCAGTAATGAGGAAACGGACAATTGATGAATAAATTCTTCAAGGTAATATTAGTCATTGCTAGTACGGGTTGGACCCCATTTTGTGCTGGAAACATTCCTCAGAGATTTGGGTCCCTATGGAGAAAAAAGCATCATGCAGTTGCTGTAGATTTGTCATGGTGCTTTATTTAATTGAGATGTGACAGTGGAGGCTGTAGTAAAGTGAGTAAAGTGAACTCATTGCTCATGTTCAAAAAAGCAGTTTGAGATGATTTGAGCTTTGTGACATTGTGCACCTCCCTCTGGAAGTAGCCATCAGAAAACGTTTCCTCTGTGGTCAAAACGGACATGCTTAGTCACTTACTGGATATTTCCTCTTTTCTTAGACCATGCTATTGTAGCAAATCAAACTCAAATGGGCCGAGACTTATGCGTGCACTTAATCATAATGTGTTGAATCATAAACTGATTTATATGTGTTTTGTTATTATATACTTATAAAGTGTTACCTAAATCAGCAGTTTCTCAAATACTCAGACCAGCCCATCTGGAACCAACAACCATGCCACGTTCAAAGTCACTTAAATCACCTTTCTCAGTTTGAACTTCTGCATTGAGAAAGTCTGAAAATGAAATGGTGAAGCGAGATGGGAAAGGAAGAGAGACAGAGAACATGAGAGAAACAGAGCTCTGGGGAAAAGATAGATGGGTTGTTAAAAAACGTGTCATTTTTTTGGAGAGTATGAAGAGCAGATGAGTTCTCTGGAGGAGATGATGTGATGGTCTTGCACAGCAGGGTGCCACTCTACCCTGACCTGCTCTTCTCTGAGACACACAGTTAACATCCTGCCTAATATTTTATTTCTTATTTCTCTCTCTCTCTCTTTCAGCTTCCTGCCCTTTGGATAAAAGTGTTAAAGTTTGGGACTTCTGTGTTTAGTATAGACACATAGCTATGCTATAGTTCAAAAGAGTGTTATTTTGTTTCACCTCCTTAGATATTGAAAAAGAACAATGCCTTTTTAAACGTGTATTGATGATTAATTTTCTTGTGATTTACTAGTATGATTATTAACACACACACACACACACACACACACACACACACACACACACACACACACACACACCATTGATTGTTTTTTAAGGTAATATTGATTCATTGATGAAAATTCTAGGCATAATTTCTACTCATATTTTTCATGGTGTACAGAAAAGGGATTTCAAGATTGATGTGGATGCTAATATACTAGATATACAGTGGCATCTAAGAGTTATGTTATTTAAAACATGGTATTTAAAATCCAATTTACAGTAAACCAGGAATTAACCAAAAAGATGTAAGTTTTTGAGAAAAGCTGAAATAAATGTATTAACATATATACATTTATTAAATATATTAACAATTATAATATTAAAAATATCAACTGTACATTTACAAAGCACATAATTTATATATGTCTTCACATATCCCTCATTACATATTTTTTAGCTACAGTAATACCTCGAGATACGAGCGTCTCTACATACGAGTATTCCAAGATACGGGCAGGTGTTTTAAGAGTTCAGCAGTGGAGCGTGAACTGGAGAAAAACATTTCTACAAGTGAAATTAAGGAAGTGATGGCTAATTGGCAGAAGGTTTCTGATTTCATTGAAAAGAAACACCCTGATAAATCGTCTACTGGTCATGCTTTGGTGCTTTTTGACGACGCGTGCCTTACTCATTTTTAAAGGGAGACAGAAACAAATCTCCCTCGATAGGCATTTCGTTAAAAGGTCTGCGCCAAGTGAAAGTGAAGTTAGTCAGGCGAAAAAAGGGAAGAAAACAAATTGAAAAAAGCTAAACAATAATATAAAATAGCAAAGTTTTTAAATAAATAAGTAAACTAAGATCAGTTATGTTAATTTAAGTTTACGTAAGTTACATAGTGTTCGTGTAAGTTACGATACGGAATCAAGTGTCTGCGTACCAACCCCCTCCCTCCCTCCTCCGCACCTGCCATGTGTAAACACTTATAATTAAAACCATATTTTATTTGATATCACACGAATCCTTATACTGTATACATGTACTATAATTGTGTGTGTGTCTACGAAGTGTCTACGAAAATTACAAAGTGAATATCACAGCAAAAACATGAAAACATCTGCTTGCTCACAGTTCTGAAGACTGATGGAATATTAAAAAAGAATTTTGTTCCATAATTCAAATTATTATTAGTAGTGTGCATAAATATAAGATATCCATATGTGTATCTTAAGGTATTACTATCTATCTATCTATCTATCTATATATATATATATATATATATATATATATATATATATATACACCTTAAGATACGAGTGTCCCGGCATACGAGTATTTCAAGATAAGAGCAAGCCTTCGAGCATTTTTTTCCTTTGATCGGTGAGCATGGAAGGCCACTAGAACCTGTTGCAGTTGGTTAGTCGCCACAATTCCAGGATGACCTGAGCTTTGAAATTCATGGCCCAGTTGAATTACTCTCTTACGCAAGGTTCTAGGTACATAAGTGCGATCTGGAGGACACTCGGGTGGTGTTGGTTTCGAATTCTGAGCACTTGAGATTTCTGTCATTATGTCCCATTGTATGGGAGCTAGGATGAGTGCTGATGGTAGAATGGGTTCGTTAGTGGGTGGCAATTGGGGGGATTCATGTTGATGAGAGAGAGCATCCGCTTTGACATTCTTCGAACCGGGTCGATAGGATACAGTGAACTGAAATCTGGTAAAGAAGAGTGCCCATCTTGCCTGTCGAGGATTGAGTCTCTTGGCAGAACGCAGATATTCCAGATTCTGATGGTCAGTTAGAACCAGAAATGGTTGTCGACTTCCCTCCAGCCAGTGGCACCATTGTTCAAAAGCTGCCTTCATGGCCAGGAGCTCTCGGTCCCCAACATTATAATTCTGTTCGGTAGCGGTGAGTTTCCTTGAGTAATATGCACACGGAAAGAGCTTAGGCGAGGTGCCATGTCTCTGGGATAACACTGCTCCAATGCCCGTGTTGGAAGCGTCCACTTCAGCGACAAACTCCTTTCCAGGATCAGGATGATGCAGAATGGGAGCAGTGGTGAATTGTTCCTTTAAGTTTTGGAAGGCACGGTCGGCGGCGGCAGACCAGGGTAATCGACCCCCTCCCTTCTTGAGCATGGAAGTTAGCGGTAATGCAATGGTACTGAAATTCCTGATGAACCGTCTATAGAAGTTGGCAAACCCCAAGAATCGTTGTAACTCCTTGATGGATGATGGTTGAGGCCACTGTAGTACTGCCTGTACCTTAGTGTCGTCCACATGGCGACCCCCTCGGAGCTGATGATGTAACCCAAGAATGAGATGGATGTTTGATGGAACTCACATTTTTCTGCTTTAGCATAGAGCTGGTGATCTATAAGTCTTTTCAGAACGGTTCGGACGTGGGTGATGTGCTCCTCCAGGGTTGTGGAGTAAACGAGAATATCATCTATGTATACGATGACTCCATTGTTGAGCAGATCTCGGAAGATGTCGTTGACAAAGGCTTGAAAGACTGATGGACTGTTAGCCAATCCGAATGGCATGGCTCTGTATTCATAGTGCCCGGTAGTGGTGGAGAAGGCAGTCTTCCACTCGTCCCACTCTCGGATACGGATGAGATTGTAAGCACTTCTTAGGTCCAGTTTGGTGAAATTTTGCTGAGCGTAATTGTTCAAGAGCTGATGGTACTAAAGGCAGAGGGTACCGGAATTTCACTGTGATTTCATTCAGGCCCCGGTAGTCTATGCAAGGATTTAAACCGCCATCTTTCTTCTTCACAAAGAAGAATCCTGCGGAAGCCAGGGACGTGGATGGTTGGATAAATCCCTTGGATAATTCCTCCTCTATATAATTTTTCATGGCTTCAGACTCCGGTTGCGATAAGGGAAAAATTCTGCCTTTAGGAGGAGTTGTACCTGGGAGTAGGTCGATTGCACAGTCACTGGAACGATGAGGAGGTAATTGAGCGGCCCTGGACTTACTGAAAGCCTCATGGAGATCTTGGTATTCAGGTGGTATCAAGGTCTTGATGTTAACCGATGTGTGTGAAGAAGATGGAGTCTGTGATGAAGATGGAGCGGTTTTCTTGACTGTGGACAGTTGTTTTACATGACTCTGACCAATGCACAATTTGATTCTCTTCCCAGGAGATGTGTGGGTTATGCAAGCGAAGCCAGGGCAATCCGAGAATGATGGGATGTTGTGGTGTCTTCATGACAAAAAACTGGGTGGTTTCTGTGTGCAATGCTCCAATCTGCAGGGACACCTTCCTGGTACTGAAGTGAACCTTGCCGGTCCCTAGGGGGCGCCCGTCGAGCGCTGCCACTGTTAACACAGATTGACATGGAATCAGAGGAATGCTGTGTGCTTTCACAAAATCCGAATCAATGAAGTTGTCTGCTGCCCCAGAGTCTATCATGGCTTTGGATTCAAAACAGTTCTTGTTGAAAGACAGCATTACAGGAATAACAGTGCTGGAGGAAGAAGGACTTGGGACACTCACTAAAGACCAGGGTCTTTAGACGTGGGCCGAATTGGGCATTTTGCTCTCATATGACCTGGTTGGCCACAATACAAACATAATCTTTGTCGGACTCGTCGTTCTCTCTCCTCTGTGGGTAGATGAGTGTATCCAATCTGCATGGGCTCAGGCTCAGATGACGTTGAAACTGCGGTGAATGGGGTCCGGGTGTTTCGGTTCGGCCGTCTTGAGCGAATCAGTTGAGCAATCCTTCTCATCAACGCGGCAAGCGAGTTTAGATTGTAATTCGGTGTTCAATCCCTTTCGAAACTGTAGCTTAAGGGTGTCCTTTACCCACACAGTTTGGGCCGCGAGAGTGCGGAAGGAGAGAGAGCATAGTCAGCAGCGGTTTGACTTCCTTGAAGGAGTGCTAGTAATTGTTCTCCAGTATCCTTTCCGCACTTGGCATGCTCAAAAATCACCCGAAACCTCTTCAAGAAGCTACTAAATGTTGCAAATATCGGTTGTCCATCCTTCCAGACAGTGGTTGCCCATTCCAGAGCCCTTCCAGTCAGCAGGGAACAAACAAATGATATGCGACTCTCCTCAGTGGGGTAAAGGGTAGGCTGTTGAGACACGAATAAAGAGCACTGTAGCAGAAATCCCTTACACTTCGAGGGAGAGCCGTCATACTTCTCCGGGAAAGCGAGTCGCGGGCTTGCGGTGGACACTACTTGTTTAAGACTGGTGGAAGGTGGGGGAACTGGTGAGCTTGCTTCCACGCTGGCTGGCTAGAGACCGCGGACAGCCTTTACCAGTTCTTCCGTGATGGATGTTAGTCGCTCCAGCTGTTGTTGGTGGGTTGCCAGGACACCCGCTTGAGTCGAGAGACCTCGGAGGACAACTGATAGATAGCCGCTGGATCATGGTGTGGCGAAGTTTTCTGTAACACGGGGTTAGAGGCAGTGGGATCCATTTGCAGATTTTTATTAAGAACAAACGTAGTCAGACAGGCAGGGGTCAATCACCAGCAACAGAAGATCAGAGACAAGGCAGAGACAAAAACGATAAGGCAGGCAGAATTCAGGACAGGCAGCAATGGGTCGTAAACAAGATAAACAGTCCAAGGTAATACACAAGAATCAGCGGAATCACAGGATAACCGCTCAGCGCTGTCAGCCAAGGCAGAACAAAACTTCGCACTGAGGAGATGGGAGTGGGAGAATTTATAGTCCACAACAGTGTTATCAGGTGTACAGGTAATCAGAGCAGAGCATGGAATTATGGGAAATGGAGTCCTGGGGATCTAGTATTCGGGTGAGGGAGCCCTCTGGTGGTGATCGGAGGGGACCACAGAGACCGTATTTGTGACAATATCACAGGAATCCTAAAATACTATAATTTTTTTTGTGTGTGTATGTCTCTATAGTAATTAAAAACATGTTTTTTTTCCATCTTTATTAGCACTAATAAGGTTTTTTAGAGGGCCAGAAAAGATTATTTCTTATGAGAAAAATTATTTGAGATACGAGCTCAGTCCTGGAACAGATTATGCTCATATTTTAAGGTATACTGTATGTATACTGTATATATACTGTATGTGTACTCCAAACATTTTTTTTTTATAAAAAACTAATATTTTAACAAATTGAACTTCCATCTAATTATTGTATTTTAAAACTACAGGTTGTATGTAATATACATCAAGCACAACATCACTGGACAACCAGATGTGCCTAAATGATCTCAGTTTGTGCCTATAGTTGATGATTCATGAACATTTAATGAGTAAAGGAGTGTGAATCCTGGAGTGAACATGCATGGAGGGACCATTAACTCACTAAACTGTACCAGGACAGAAAGACAAATAAGAAAAGAGAAGAGCAAATTGAGTGTCATAGAGTGGCAGAGCATGTCTGAACAGCTAAAGGGACATAATGACATGAAAGAGGTCATACTGAAAGAAAGAAGAAAAATAGAAGAAGAGAAAGGGAGAGGAAGCAATTTATGATGGGGAAAAGCGTGAGGAGGAATGACTATGACGAAACAAGACAGACTCTGTTAGAAGAGCTATAATGAGAGCACAGAGAGGGTGATAAGAGAGAGAAGAAAAATAAAAAAAGGACAGAGACAGTGTCTACTGAAAAAAAAGCTGACATTTCAGCGATCAACCCAGGAGCTAAATTAGCAATGCTAAACATATAAACACACACAATTCATTTTTCAGAGTTGTCTTGTTTTTTTCTGTATTTGAATTTTGCCCTGAGTTGGTTTTTGCTCTGTATTCTGTTTCCTTTGTTCCTTGTCTCATTGTTTGATTAGTGTTCATACCTGGTATTTATTGCATTGATTGATTTGGTCTGTGTTTTTAAGTTCTGCGTTTCCTTCAGTTCATTGTCTGTCTATGTTAAACATTGTTGAATGCGTGTGTGTGTCTAGTGTGTGTGTACATTATCAATTACAGTGTAGCTTATAACAAACATTATGTATTTATGTATAACATTATTCAATGTGGTTAATTGCATTCATTTCCACCTAATCAATTAAACTAATTAGTGGATATATCTAAACCACATTTAAAAAATACTGTAAATATTTAATAATGAATTATACAGAACCCCCAAAAATAAGAAAAAGGCAAACTGAACTAACAATGTTAAATATTATAATATTCTAATATATTTACTTGGTTGTGATGCACATTGACAAAACCAGGCATGCTTCGGGTTTGTGAATTACTCAAAAAGTCCTATTGTACTAATATTATCAATACACCCTAATGTTTGCGAATATTGTCTATGGTTCCTCTCATCATAGATGCTGCCCATTAACGATCAGTACAGGCATTGGAACAGCCGTCGCCTTACAGCAGATCTTTGTTTGTGTGTGCAACAGAAAAATTCCTGGCACTGTTTTTATAATACCTTTTATAATCTCTTTGTGACTTCTTAGCTGATAAAAATGCCGTATGTAATGAGCGAATTTAGTTCAAACACAGCATTGTTTTGGATATTCGGCATGTTCCGCTGCACAAAATCATAACATCTGTTCAGTCAGGTTGTGACCTAATGCATTTTGTTTTTTATACTTAAGTTCAGTGTTAAAAATTGACAGTGTGAATTGTAAGTGAACCAGGACTAAATGTATAATTTTCTTTTATGGTCACGGCCAAAATAACCAAGATAACCGAAGTACAAGTGTGAACACACCCTTAGTTTGCTAAACTAATACAGAGAATACAGGTGAAGTGAGGTCACTTGCTGTTTATACACCCTCTGGTTGGAATTCATTCACAAATAACAAAACAAATACTAACATTCACA
Organism: Rhodeus uyekii; assembly: GCA_037043235.1. NCBI lineage: Eukaryota > Metazoa > Chordata > Actinopteri > Cypriniformes > Acheilognathidae > Rhodeus > Rhodeus uyekii. The sequence continues at coordinate 2,347,657 of JAWRVZ010000078.1, forward strand.
CACACATTCACAGATCTATTTTAAGGGACAGCATCAGTGAAGCTCCTGTCACACTTTGTCAAATCAGAAAACACTGAGGGACAACACAATGAAAGACGGCACACAAAGAAACACACTCACACACCCAAGAGGAAACGTTCACTGATGCATTCACAATAGCAGACAAAAAAGTTCAGTCTGTACATGAATATTTGAAATACAAGAACACCCAGCAGTCTATGAACCATGTGCCTTAATGGCACAATTCCACGAGGATGTACTTTGGGGATTTGCATGAGACAATTAAGCTGCTTTTGATTATACAATCCAAAGACAGATGGGACTGAATGAAATGGCATTTTTGGCTGCGGATGAATATGAGTATTTGGACTTGTCATTTTAATATTAATTTATCTTTATCCTAAGGTGAAATACTGAAATGTAGTGTGCATTAGGAAAATCAACATTTCCTTCATTTTGAAATGTGAGAATCAACATAAGACTTATCATTTAGATTTGTATGGATTAATCTAAGTAGATTTCTGAAACAACTGTTTACATTTTCCTGTTGTGTCTCTATGGACATTATTGCTGCCTCCGTATCAAAAGCTACCAATGTGCATGATGACCCTGATGTCAGAATACAATGTACTTGATGTTCTCCACAACAGTCACGGCACATGGAGGATGCACATGGATGGGAAAAAACATGAAATCAAAATGTCACCTATTCAATAATGCGTATTCCTAGTCTTGGTAAGCATTAGGCATTAGTGTACAGTAAAAAGAAGAAGTGTTCACAAAAAAAAAGGAAAAAAAAAGAAAGACTTGCTCTGCCCTAAGCTGTCTAAGACTTGCTTTAAAACAGATTTCTTTTTATTGTATTACTATAACATTTATTTATATTTATATACATTATACCTAATATATATATATATATATATATATATATATATATATATATATATATATATATATATAGTATATTAAATGTAAAATTATGTCCCTCTGACATTTAATTTTCCTGGTGGCCAAATACAATTTTATTTTGTATTTGTACATTAATGTTCTATTTATTTACATTCATTAATTCAATCAAGTTAGTGTTCTTACGCATTTTTACATAGGAGTAACAATTTAAACAATATATATTATTTGTGAACTAATGTTCAGCTTTTCTTTTTAATAGTCTACGTGTCAGCAGTCATCAACCTTGGTAAAAACAGGCTGTCACTGTATCTTTAATTTCTTCAAGCTAATTTCTCACTAAGAAAACCCACAATCAACATGTTTTCAGGCCATTTAAAAGTGTGATTTTGACATGACAAAGTGGTGATATCTAAGTGGCTGAGCTGTTACTTACTTTTTAATTAGTCTTCCCATTGTTTTCTTCATTCAGGCTTATCCGAGAACAAGCAAGAAAACATTTTCTTTGGAATTTATCGCATGAAGTGATCATATCAAATCATAGAATTACAGAGGCATTCCCTCCTCTCAAGTGACTTTTCCAAATTCATTCTCAATTCCCGGTTCTGTTTTAAGTAAACGGGATCAGAGGAGGTACCTGTGGATGTCACTGTTGGGTAGTGATACGTAATGACATGTTTTATTGTCAAATGAGGTAATATTTGCCTTGTTAATGTCCATCGTCTCATTTTGTAAACACTTGGTCAGGACCCCTTGCCGTCGCTTTTTAACCGGTTAGCAATATAACGTTTAGCATAATTTACATTTATCCAAAACTGACTTAAATTGCATTGTCTTGACATTGCAAGCTAAGCGCTCTGTTTGAGCTACAGGATTAATTTTACGTTGTTTTTATTTCTTAATCTCATCCCAAAGTCTTTTAAGTAGGTTCACATTGAGAACCTGCAAAATATGTGAAAGAGTCTAGAGATGCTACGTGCAACATCATCCACCATGATCGGTTTGGCAGCAGGCCAGTAATGCACAGTCGCAGAGATCTCCAAATGTTAACCAATGGTTCCCTTATTGTGTAGACAATGATGAAGGCATTGATGCCATTGACTCCCCTCAAGTTCCTCAGACCTAAATCCAATTGAGAACTTCTGGGCCATTATGTATTGGACCATCCGGAGCTTACAAAAGCACCACAGACTGTAAAGGAGTTCTCAGATCCCAGACTGACCCCAAGCTGAGAGGCAGAAGACAAACTTGTAGTACATTATAACATCTACAGACAGACTTCATGCGGTCAGTGTGAAACTAGGCTAACAGCAAAATCAACAGCTAGACAGACCTTGGTTTCAAACATTATAATCAGCAACTTAAACAACACTTTCACTCGTTTTAATATTAGAGAGAAAACTGGGTAGGGCTTTCTGGTTCTGGTTCAGGAAATAATTAGAAAGGAGGTATATCATTTGAACATAGGGTTCCATCCACGGGTTGTACCCCCCACAGCAAATGAAAAGTTGCTCTGACTTTTGCCACTGGCTAGTGAGGTGGACGCAAATCTGAAGAGCACAAAGTGAACACAGCAGGTGAAGTTATTCCTGCTCAGGTGTAGTGAACGCTTCAAGAACAACCGGATGCATGGTGTGAAAAAGTATACATTCCCTGTGGGCACAGCCCACACACCCACATATTTCACCACACACACTGATTTTATGTCCTCTCAGTTTGGTTGTCGGAAACCAGGTGCATACGCAGCCCTGATGGCCCATGGACAGTTTCACACAATACATTTCCCTGCTGCCGTTGTAAGCCGATCACACATAATACACCATATGTATGTTTATCTGCCATGCATGTTTTGGTGAAGTTGGACTGACTGGTAGCACTGGTAAAACTGATAGATAGAGCAGCATCCGCTTATGATGTCACTGCCACATTCAGGCACTGTGCTTGAGTTCCGGTGAAAACAATCGTGTTGTTTGTAGAGGGACTGACAAATGAGGAAAAAAGGTGTTTAATTGGGTTTAAATGAGTATTTGTGCTTTACCCAAGAAACTAACCCTCACACTGTCCAAAGCAGATCTCCAGGGGTCACTTTGTGACATTTTGTGACAGCGGTGGGATGGCTCTAGTGACATTGAGAGATAATGGATGGATCTTCTGAATCCAGCTGCTTCTAGATTTCTCCAGCAAGTCAAGCTCTAAGTCAGCCGAGGATAATGAGTGAACCGCCGAGGAAACGTGGCTTACAACAAGGGGAGGACCTTGAGAGTTATCTTTGATGCTTCGAACACCTGGCCAAGATTTGGGGATGCCCCAAGGAAGAGTAGAGCTATCATCTTGTTACACTCTCAACTGGGCAGGCTTTGGAAGCGTTCTTGGCTATGGGTGAGGAGCAAGCAGGAATGTATGCTGACCAGAAAGAGGCACCCTTGGAGAAATTCAACATCTGACCTAACGACTCAGATTTTGGGAGGCCACAGTTCCTGCCTGAGAGACCCCAATGGAGACTTACAACCATCTGAAAACCCTTTGCTGCCACTGGGTGAGACCTGATATTCACACTAAGGAGAAGATCAGGGAGTTCATCATCTTGGAGCAGCTGCTTCATGTGCTTTTGTATGCGTTCAAAAAACAAAATGTTCAGTGAACAAGAACAGCACACTGTTCCTACTGTAAACAGCATGTGCACAAAACATCTGTGTTTCCCACATGAAAGGCAAAGTTGAAAGTATTTTATTATGCCCCTAGGGAAGAGGACAAAGATAATGACTCCAGAGGGAGTCAAGTTTTGTGTGAGATGTAACTGTTTATGGACATTTTCTGAAAGCACTGTTGGACACTTGTAGTTCCCTGTCTTTCCTAAAGCCATGCTTTGCTTTAAATGTTGACTATGTAACCACCACAACATCCGACTCAGTGCATGTGAGACAGTATAGCTATGTGGAGGCAGTTGTGTGTGTATAAGAAAAGTTATTTCTGATGAATGTTGTTATAGTTGATGATATGCCAGCTGATACAATTTTAGGATGAGACTTACCCATTACTCTATGAACTGCTACAGGCCACTATGAACCCTGAGACTGCTGTTACCGCTGCCACTGTATATAAATCCTTTCATGGATTTAAAGGTTGTCGGATGAGAAAAGTTGCTCATCCGGTGTAGTGAACGCTTCAAGAACAACCGGATGCATGGTGTGAAAAAGTATACATTCCCTCTGGGCACACCCCACACACCCACATACTTCACCACACACACTGATTTTATGTCCTCTCAGTTTGGTTGTCGGCAACCAGGTGCATACGCCTAGCCTGCTCTAGCCTTGACCCTTTACCCAGGCTCAAGGCTAGAGCATGTCTGCAGCCACTGCCAGACTTGCCCAGTATTCTGCTGCAGGGCTTGACCAAGGGCTTCAGAAAAGCATGCTTACAAGTTATAGATGCTCACATCCACGCATGTAAACACAACATACTCAAGTCTTCAATTCCAGGTCAAGAAGCTGTCAATCAAAAATTCAGCAGCCGATGAGAACACATTCCCTTGAAAGAAATGTGCCAGAGAAAAACAGTTAGCAAAGCATACAGTTAGCAGTTATGAAACAGTTAGCAAAGCATTCATTTGTTAAAAATGAAATACAAGATTTTGCCTGAATCTTTTTCAGTTTCAAAGAAATTTTATTCAGTTTCAATTTAGATTTTTATTAGTTTCTTGAAATGTTAAGTTCAATACATTTAAGCACAAATCTAATCCGATACAGCTCTACCATGGTTTACTGAAACTGGAGGATTGATGACCCATGCACATAATATTATTATGTCTCTGTCAGTGCATGATGCAATAAAACTACATCTTGTTAATAGCAAAGTGTTTTTGGTTGATCCATTTCATACAATCGGCCTTCATGTAGCAAGTGTACTTTTGCACACACAAAAAAAAATTTTTTTGCACAGTTCTGAACATTGATATTTTATGTGCAACAAAAGCACACTCAGTGCTCATAAAAATTCATAAATAAATTTTTTCATACATGATTTTAAATGGTGATTATCTTTTCATCTCTGTAATAGTCTTTCCATATTGTTTTGGAAGTACATTTTAATCAGTGATACTCTACTACTCTACTCTAAGATGACTGTACTATGCTATTTATATGGCATTATATGACACTTCAAAGAATACCAAAACATTTCCATATTACCAAAAACTATAAAATACATATAGTCACAGATGTTTACAATCACCCCAGAAGATGACACACAGCCCAGTGAAGCTGGGCGACTATCAATAATACACCTATATCAATGATAAAATTATGGCATTTTTAAGTGGCAACCTTCTGCAGAAGCAAAGCAGTTCAGCACACATCTGCCTGCACAGAAAACCCCACAGACCTGGCTTTAAATTGCGTCAGTGAGCACTCCCCTGAGAACGTCTCAGAGAAACAACAAGCCACGTTCACAAAATGGCAGAAGAATAAACAGCAGGGCTCTTTAATATGCTCCCAGCTTTCTTCCAGTCCCACACAGTGAAATAAACTGTATTTCATCTTAATGCCTCCCAAAAGACACTGATACTCACTGGAGATTCAGTACTAGGCTTAAATATGTATTTTATACATGTTTTGTTTACACGTGTAAGTGTGAATCAAACAATGACAAGGCTTAACGGGTCATCTGGGCTCTCATCAGTCTTCTTATCAAAGGAACACAGCAAAGACACAGCCAATAACAGCACAGAAGCAGACAGCCAAAGGAACAGGACCCAGAGATGCTGAGGATGAGTCATTATTCTCTCTCTCTCTCTCTCTCTCTCACACACACACACACACACACACACACACACACACACACACACACACACACACACACACACACACACACGTTGATTTCGTGTTTCATGGGGACACGTGTTTCATAAATCCTGATTTTTATAGTGTACAAATGTTGTATTCTATCCCTAACCCTACCCCTACTTCTAAATCTAAAACATTTGCAACATTTTTACATTTTCAAAAAAACAGCACTTAGTATGATTTATAATCTATTTTCTTTTTGGGAACTAAAAAATGTCCCCACAAGGACAATAATTTCAGATATTGACCTTGACAAATTAACATGTCATGGTTTACCAGGACCATACACACACACACAACAAACATGTACAACCTTTCTGGTTACAGCATATAACCGTATCTGTATTTGCCAAGCTATTTAAACTACCAGATTGTTTTTTTACACATCAGAATGTACCCCTGATAATACAGGTGGTAAAATAGAAAGGCATATGATAAATAATTATAGCTCATCTTAAGTAACCCGCCGATTAAACTTTAACAATATACATACATAGACGATGCACAGGGTCATACGCACAAAAGCACAACACCATAAGGGCAACACAAGTGACACTAAAATAAACAAACATTAACTAAACAACAGCAAATGAAAATTTAAAAAATCCTAATGTACATTACTGATAACACAAACAATAAGAAACTAAATTATTTATACAAAATGTAATCATTGGTGGAATGTCACACAGGAATTTATGGGAATATCCTCTGACTTGTACCTTTTACGGTTAATCATACAGTAATTGAAAGTTTTTATTTCCAAAAACCATACATTTAACAGCATTTTACAGTAAAATTGCATTTAATGCTTTACCAGAGTGAGTGAGTGTGCGCATGTTAGTGTGTGCAAAGGAAAGACAAACAGTTGGTTCAGCGGATCCTAAAAGCATCAGCCTAATGGACTGAGAAAATCCAGCTGTAATTTTATTGCAAAGTGAGTCATACATTTATATTTTCACATAAGAATGACATTTCTATATGAAACTCCACATATATGCATGAAAACAGTCTGTAAGGGTGTGTGTTTGTGTTTGAGTGTACTGTATCACAATATTTATTGATTACAGCAATGAAACAGTAATCTGGTTAGATGATGGTCATGTATCCTTTCTTTCTATGTGTATGTTTTGGTATGTCTGGTAATACATTCTTTATGTGTCAGTTTTGAAACCTCAAGCCTGTTGACTTTGTAATGAACAGGTTGTCAGAGGTCCAACCTTTTAAGGCATTAGCTATTTTCAGACTAATATTTTCAGATTAAATGTTTCAACAGATTACAACGTTTTTAATTTTTTTTTGTATAAAATTAGCACAGAATTAACTTTGCAACTCTGCAATCATGTCAGGGGTCAGCCAAATTTCCATGTGCATCCTGAAAAGTGGATGTTTTGGAAAGTGTTGTGGCAAGTTTTTGTTCCATATAGTGGTCTGGAGGAAAGTAAAATCAAAGAAGCCTTTTATGTCGCGGAGCCCTTAGTCCCATTGTACATGAATAAATTACTAAAACTAAAATTTAAATAAATGAAAAAATAGATACAAATGGCAACAACACATACAAATTTTAAATGAAACAAAGCTCATTCAAAATATTAATAATTTCTATAAATAATTATATAAAATGAATTATTTAAAAATGTAAGTTCAAACATTTTCACAAAAATACGTTTATTAGGTTTTAAAGTGATTAGCAAAAATAGAATATAAAAAGTGCTGTAATTTGTTGTTTGAAGATAGCATATTGTTTCATCTTTTGTTTGTTAATACAATACAATTCGGAATTTAGACATTAAGTGAACCCTAAATATGTTTGGGAACTACTATGTGTACCTGCTACATGACAACTTTTATATTCACTGATACTTTTTATTTTAATTATGGTTCAGTTTTACAGTTATACACTCTATATTTAAAATTCTGCTTCATCTGAACATCTAAAATAACTGTCTGAATTGCAACTTGGCAATGAATACAAATGTTGATCTTTAGTCAAGATGGTGCCTGTAAGGAGTTTGGCATACCGTTGGTTGCTGTTTGTGTTCAAAGTTTTTTTCTGGACCAAATTATATTTGCTCTTCCTCAATGGACATCCAGCAAGGAGAAGCAAGGTGTAACCTCAAGCCATTTGCCCCGACCAGACTTCTGTGAAGACCACGCTGTCATGCTGATTGAGTTAGAATAACAGACTGGAAGATTTAAAAGGAGAGTGGCGCTTGAAATAATTGTTCTCTTTCGAAAAGGAACTCTATGCTGCGTCCCCTAGGGGTCGCTTTGGGGAATACCTCCGGTATGAAAGGTGTTTGAAGCAATGATACCATGACGTCACCACAGGTGCGACTGCAGGTATAAAAGAGGCACCTAACCAGAATGTCATCCTCTTTCAAATCTTCAGGGAGACAGCTTTGTTTGTGAGTGTGGTCCATCATGATGGCCTCTAATCAGAACAACTATCATTGCTGTGATCATGCGTGTCAGCGTTTCTTGACACCTGATGACACACACGATACGTGTGTTTTATGCCTTAGGGTTAAGTCCAGTCCTGCTGCAGCTGAGGCGAGCACGAGACTGCAGACTCCTGGGGTTCGCGGATGGAGCTTGACGATAGGCTGAAGAGAGTTAATATTTCCCTTTGACTTTCGACTTTGACTCACGCCACGGAGCGGCTCGATTTGCGTGGAAGAGCGAGTCATCTAATCGCCCTTGCGGGCGTTTGGATGAGCACTTTCTCCGTCAGTCACTTGCATCATCCTCAGGCGTCTCTTCCTTTTTTTGCCTGATCTTCACACTGAGCTGCGGCGATCACAGGGAAGACCGTACTCTGCGCATATCTTCTGTGCATATCATATCCTCTGCGAGGATGCCCTAAGTCGCTTGCAAACTCTCTCTTGGTGGGGTGGTATCCGCGTTAAAGGCGCCTTCGGGTCAAATGCAGCAGCGGGTCAAACTGGTGCAAGCCTGAACACCACGGCGGTGTTACAAGCTTATCAGGCTGACCTGCTTAAAGACCTGGAACAGGGCCAGGGACTCTCTCATGACGCGCTGGCTAAGCTGCGCAGCACTACAGACCTGGATCATCGTGCCACCGTGTAAACAGCTTTACTGATAAACAGCCCCAATTGGGGGCCCTCACCTAAGTCTGTGTTGTAAGAGGAGTGTTTTTGGACCATGGCCTTCACTCCTGAACTCAACCTGTGGAGTAGGGCTCTGTAAACCCTGATGGTGGGCCCCTCTGCTTTCCTGAGCTCCACTCAGTCAGCTAGGGGGCAGTGCTCTCTGAGAAAAGCCCCCTGTGGATGCTCCTGAGTGTTCGAGTCGTGTCAACTCCTAAGCTCATGAGGAGCCTAGTTGTAGAAAAGGGGGTATGGGTAGAGTGGCTGGCCCCTCTCTCGAAAGTTACACCTAGCCCAGGTAGAGCGCCCGCTCCCCTACGCTCCCCCAGGCGCTCGTTCTTGCAAGTCAATGGTTCGGACTAGCCTCTTCGTGGCTGCCTGGGGTCTGAGAGATTTTTTCCTACTGTTCGCTCTACGAGCTCTCTACGTCTAAGCCTCCTTGCTGTGGCGTAGTAGGCCTCCTCTCAATACGAGAGTTTTCTTTACTGAGGACTTTGCTCCATGGATCTCCACTCAGCGACCTTAGTGAGTGGTAGGCGAAGGAATAAGATTCTTACCTCCTCTTGTTGTCTGATGCGTAAGGGTGTCGCAGGCCTCTCTGAGGAGATCAGGACTCCACCCTGTGAGCCCCCGCTGCGCTCTTGAAGAGTTTCAGGCCCTCTCATCTTGAGAGTGTACCCTTTGGGAGGTTGGACCTACTTCTCTGAGCGAAGCGGTACTGCACCTCAGTTCTTGCTTGAACCCAAACAACTTGGGTCGGCGCGAGGGCAGTGAAGTCACCCTTGACTCCCGAACTGGACTTGGCTGTCCATTCTCTAGTAGCCCCGACCCGGGTTACTGCAGGTCTTCCCTTGGGGGGTCTTTGGCTGCTGGGTTTCGCCTATTAAGTGCAGTCATGCCCTTCAGTATGGCAGCGTTGGTATTCCGTTTCCCAAACCGACCCCTAGGGGACGCAGCGTAGAGTTCCCTTTCGAAAAGGAACATCTCAGGTTACTATTGTAACCATAGCTCCCTGAGATTGGGGAACGAGACACTGCGTCCCTTTGCCATGCTTCGGGCCTCCTGCAGGCGTCTCCTTCAGATTTGAAGTGGATGACGCTCTGTTAAGGTGCCTCTTTTATACCTGCAGTCGCACCTGTGGTGACATCATAAGGCCAATGCAGGCCAATGTCAAGTTCATTGCCATTGCTTCAAACACCTGTAATACCGGAGATATTCCCCAAATCGACCCCTAGGGGACGCAACGTCTCGTTCCCTAGTCCCCACTGTCCCCACTATGGTTACAATAGTAACCTGAGACGTTCTTCCTCTGTTAACCATGGTTACCTGCAAGGACACACTAAACCACTAAAGTCATCTTTGCTTTGCACAAAAAGGGATTCACAGGCAAGGATATTACAGCTAGTAAGACTGCACTTAAATCAACCAATTATCAGATCTTCAAGAACTCCAAGCAGAGAGGTTCAATTGTTGTGAAGAAGGGTGCCCAAGAAAGTCCGGTGAGCACAAGAACTGTCTACTAAAGATGATTCAGCTATGGGATTGGAAACTCCCTAGACCTTAATCCCATTGAGAAATTGTGGGCAATCCCCAAGAGGATGGTGGAAAAACAAAAATCCACAAATTATGACAAATTCCAACCATTGATAATGCTAGAATGGGCTTCCATCAGTAAGGATGTGGCCCAGAAGTTGATTGACAGCGCAAAATGCAGAAGCCTTGAAAAAGAAGTGTCAACACTGCAAATATTGAATCTTTGCATAAACTTAACGTAATGGTCAATAAAATCCTTTGACACTTATGAAACGCTTATAATTATACGTCAGTACACTATAGTAACATCTGAATTAAAGATCTAAAAACAATGAAGCAGCAAACTTTGTAAAAATGTATATTTGTGCCATTCTCAAAACTTTTGACCACAGCTGTACACTTATACAGACCTTACTGTAACAAAGACTTTATCTGGGAATTCTCTGAACTTTTATCATCCTTGATACCTTGCTGTGATAGCCTTGTCATCTTAAGGGATTTTGATATTTATATATATGTCCAGACAAGCCTCTAGTACAAGATTTCTTATCTTTCCTTAACCTCACTCAATCTGTTGTGGGGTCTATGCACAAACAGGGTCACACTCTGGATTTGGTACTGTCATAAAGACATTATTGGTCTCTCAGACAATAAATCTTTTAATTATTTTTTAATATGATTCTTGCTGGGCCTACTTGGTGGTGGTTGAGGAGATTCCCCCCTTCCATGTAAAGCACTTTCAGTGCCAGGAAAAGCGCTATATAAATGTAATGAATTATTAATTATTATTACTTCAAGGTCCTGAATCAGTTGATCAATGTGCCAGGCCCATTAATAATCTGGTGACATCTAAGTTTTCAGAGGGTTTTAACTCCCATATACAGTCACTAGCCATTGATCTATCACCAACTATTTATCACTATCTGTTTAGAAGACTTGGTGATCGATGTTAACACTGTGTGTAATCTTATTTTGGTCTGTATAACTCAATTTGAGAAGGTAAAAATCGTCTCGGGTTACGAATGTAACCCTGGTTCCCTGAGGGGAACGAGACGCTGCATCAAAGCACTAGGGGAAATAGCCTTGCGTCAGTCACGTGAAGATCTGTGCAAGCAATGAGAGACGAACGCGTGTGAATGCGTCACTGCCGGCACGTGCCGGTGACGTCATGAGGAAGAGCATAAAGCGCGCGTGAAACCCGGAAGCGCCAGCAAAAGAGTGTCTGAAGCGGGCCCGGAGGCGCAAGGAGCTGAGGCAAATACGCAGCGTCTCGTTCCCCTCAGGGAACCAGGGTTAAATTTAGGGAACTCGAGCTGCGTCAAAGCGCTAGGGGAACGCTATACCAACGCCAGCTCAGCGACGCCGGCATCCGGTTGTGTCCCAGCTCACTGAGAGAGCACCCTCGTTCCCGGGGCGGCATCGAGGTCCAATTGGTAAAACCTCATGAATGTGTGCGGCGAGGACCAGCCAGCCGCAGCACAAAAATCAGACAAGGAAGCTCCAGAGAGGAGAGCCTTGGATGCCGCCACGCTCCGAGTGGAGTGGGCCTGGACCCTCAACGGAGAAGCATGTCCGGCCGACTCATAAGCTAGACAGATAGCCTCGACTATCCACCTGCTTAATGTTTGCTTAGAAGCTGGAGCCCCCTTGGGTGCCCCAAAGCAAACGAACAGTTGGTCCGACTTACGCCAAGTGGCAGTCTTGAAAACGTAAGCGTCCAGTGCTCGCACTGGACAGACCATGTTCTTGTGCTCCTGCTCATGATCGTCAAATGGGGGAGGGCAAAAGGCCTGCAGCGTGATAGACCGAGCCACATTAATAGGAACCTTAGGGACATAGCCTGGCCTCGGGTGGAGAAAGGCTTTCGCCATCCCGGGCGCGAACTCGAGGCATGAGGGAGCCACCGAGAGGGCCTGAAGATCCCTGACCCTCTTAAGCGAGGTGATGGCCAGCAAAAGAAGGGTCTTAAGAGAGAGGAGCTTGATAGGGAGCTCCTCCAAAGGTTCAAAGGCTGCCTGGGACAGGCCTTGGAGTACCACAGACAAGTCCCAGGCAGGCACCCTAGTCTGCGCCGCAGGTCTCAGCCTTAATGTGCCACGGAGGAAACGAGTGACTAGGGGGTCCCTGCCCAAGGACACCCCACCCAGAGGTACATGGCAAGCTGATATGGCAGCCACATAAACCTTCAAGGTGGAGGGGGACAACCCTGCCGCAAATCTTTCTTGCAGGAACTCCAGCACTTTGCCGACTCGACAGGTTACTGGGTTCACCTGCCTTTCACTACACCAAGACGTGAAAAGTTTCCACTTTAAGGCGTAGAGTTTCCTCGTGGAGGGAGCTCTGGACTGAAGGATGGTCTCCACAACCTCGGCTGAGAGACCGGATTCTATGAGCTGGACCCCTTCAGGGGCCAGGCCCACAGCTTCATTAGCTCTGGTTGAGGGTAAAGAATGCAACCCTCCGCCTGGGACAGAAGGTCCCTCCTGACCGGAATCTCCCAGGGGACCCCGTCGAGGAGGGCCACAAGGTCCGCAAACCATATTCTGGAAGGCCAGTGGGGGGCCACTTGCGTGAGATGGACCTTGTCCCAGCGAATTTTGGCCAGAACTCCCGGGAGCAGAGCGATCGGGGGAAAGGCGTACAGGCGTAACCTCGGCCATGCATGTACCATGGCATCCCGCCCCAGAGGCGCTGGATGTGTTAGCGAAAACCACAGAGGGCAGTGGGTGTTCTCTACTGAGGCAAACAGGTCGACCTGTGCCTTGCCGTATCTCTCCCAATTCTGCTCCACCACTTCGGGGTGGAGCTGCCATTCCCCTGGACTTGGCCCCTGTCTCAATAGGGCGTCTGCTCCCACATTCTGGACCCCTGGGATGTAGGCCGCCCTGAGAGAGAGCAACTTCCCCTGGGCCCAGAGGAGGATCTGTCGCGCCATCTTGTACAATGGACGCGAACGTAGACCCCCCTGATGGTTGATATATGCGACTGCCGTCATACTGTTGGTGAAAACAATGACATGATGATCGCGAAGGTCCGGGAGGAATGCACAGAGTGCCCTGCAGACCACCAGTAACTCTAGCATGTTTATGTGCCAGGTCTGGTGCCGACTGCTCCACAAACCTTGTGAGGAGCGATCCTTCAGGACCACTCCCCAGCCCGAGAGGGAGGCATCTGTCGAGAGAGAGACTCTCCGACCCCAACACAGGGCCTTGAGACAGAAACCAAGAGTTCTTCCACATACTCAGGGTGCGTAGGCATCGCCCCGTGACCTTGATAGTGCGAAGCGGGTTTCCCTTTGGGGAGAACCCCTTGGTTTTTAGCCACCACTGCAGGGGTCTCATGAAAGGGGCCATCGAGCATGTACCCCTCACGGAAAGCAAGTCCGGTTTTTACAGCCGGTACTTCATAGTTCCAAAGAAGGATGGAGGGTTGCGGCCCATTCTGGATTTGCGTCTCCTAAATCGAGCAGTCAGGCGTCTAAAATTCAAGATGCTGACGCTCAAGCAGATCGAGCGTCAGGTCGAGTGCAGGTCAGATCAGGAGAGCAGGAGAGCGTCAGATCGAGTGCAGGTCAGATCCGAGGATTGGTTTGTCACAGTCGACCTCAAAGATGCATATTTCCAAGTCTCCATCCTTCCGCAACACAGGAAGTTCCTGAGGTTCGCCTTCGGGGGAAAGGCGTACCAGTATCAGGTGCTTCCTTTCGGTGCGTAGGCTGGATGCCGCTGCCATGAGTCCTAACACTCTCTGAAAGTGTTTGACCGTGAGTGGCTGGCCCAGCTTGTTGCTCTTGACATGAGCCGAGCAGACATGGCCACTGAGTCCCAAATGACTCCCAAGAAAGTGGTTCTCTGTGCAGGAGAAAGTACACTCTTCTTGGTGTTCAGCCTCAACCCCAGCTCCTTCATGTGTGCGAGCACAGCATCTCGATGTTGCGCTGCTAACTACGGCGACTGCGCCAGAATAAGCCAGTCGTCGATATAATTTAAGACACGAATGCCCTGTAACCATAGCGGAGCTAGAGCAGCGTCCACCACTTTTGTGAACGTGCGGGGCGAGAGCGCCAGACCGAAAGGAAGCACCTGATACTGGTACGCCTTTCCCCCGAAGGCGAACCTCAGGAACTTCCTGTGTTGCGGAAGGATGGAGACATGGAAATATGCATCTTTGAGGTCGACTGTGACAAACCAATCCTCGGATCTGACCTGCACTACGATCTGCTTGAGCGTCAGCATCTTGAATTTTAGACGCCTGACTGCTCGATTTAGGAGACACAAATCCAGAATGGGCCGCAACCCTCCATCCTTCTTTGGAACTATGAAGTACCGGCTGTAAAAACCGGACTTGCTTTCCACGAGGGGTACATGCTCGATGGCCCCTTTCGCCAGCAGAGTGTCTACTTCTTGTTCCATGACCAGAGCCTGCTGGGGGCCTACCACGGACTGTAGGACCCCCGAGAATCGGGGTGGTGAAACCCCGAACTGGATGGCATACCTGGAGGTTACCGTGCGCAGGACCCACTGAGAGATACCGGGTAGCCGTGACCACGCAGCCTGGAACTCTACTAGGGGAACCAGCCTCCCAGGGCTGGTCTCTGGTACTGCGAGCAAATTCACCACTGAGCCGGGGCTTCCGGAAACTCGGGTGGAATGCTCTAGGACCCTCCTTAGAGGGGGTGGTTCTCCCGAGGTGGGCTGACTCTGGAGCTGCACATGGGAGACACCACCTTGTTGCGGCTTGGCGTCAGGGCCACTAAGTCTTGGCCTTCTTGGTATTCAAGACAACCCTCAAATCACCTTTTTTACCAGAGGACTGGACTTGAACTTGTCGGCCCGACCTTCCGGGGTTTGCCGGAGGAAGGCGGGTAGCGACACTCTCTTTCTGAGCGGCCCTGTATGTGGAGCTCTGAGACCGCGCTTGACTGGCGGTCTCACATGGAGGGCGGCGGGGAAGAACTTTACTGAACGCCACCTGCTGTCGTGAAGCCTCCTGGAACTTGTCGACAACGCTTTTTACGGCATCGCCGAACAAGCCCGAAGGGGACAGAGGGGCATCCAGCAAAACAAATTTATCCTTGTCTTTCATGGCCGATAAATTGAGCTATAAGTGTCTCTCCGTGGCCACCAGAGCTGCCTTGGAGCGGCCGACAAAGTAGGCCGTCTCCCTAGTGGCCCGAAGAGACAAATCCACAGTCCGGCGCAGCTCTGCCACTGCCTCCGGACCGATTCCGCCGCCCTCGTTGAGGTCCCCTAGTAACTCTGCTTGATAGGCCTGCAGCAGTGCCGTAGTGTGCAGGCACGCAGCAGCCTGGCTCGAAGCAGAGTATGCTTTCCCCACCAAAGACGACGTGACGCGCATCGGCTTGGTGGGGAGCACCGGAGCTTTAATGGAGGATGCAGACTGGGGAACGAGGTACCCCACAAGAGCCTCGTCCACTTTCTGCATCCCCCCATAACCATGGTGTTGACCCCCGACAAGATTTGTATACATTGCACTATGTGGTGTATGGACTCTCTCGGAGGCTGGCCTTCTCCAAGATCTAGATACCTCGGCATGTAAATCAGAAAGAAAAGGCATAGCTCGGCGCGGGGGAATGACACGAGCTGGCAGGTAGCGCTCGTCCAAAATACTCTTTCTAGGACGAGCGCTCCTGGTCTCCGCCGGCCAATCGATATCCAGACGTGAGACCGCTCGCGCCACAACCTCAACTAACTCCTCAAAAGCCGACGAGGAGGGTGGCGAATCCTCCACGACCGGGTCGACACTAGCTAGATCCATCTCACTTTCTGAACTACATAAAGCTAGTGCCGGAGTCCCAGCACGATCGTCTCTCGGAGAGCGCTCATGACCGGGACCCACATGATCTCGTGAGGGCTGAGATAAGGGAGGACCCATCCCAGCTGCCTCAGCGAGATCCATTTGTGATCCCCAAGACTGAGAGCGCCCCAAAGCCTCGGCTGCTGCAGGTCCCGAACCGCGGGGAACACCAGCCTGAGCGGCCTCGTTACAGACCGGCAGGCGGGAGCAGAGCGTATGCAATTAGAACTTCTCTCAGTCCTCACAGCCGGTGCTCTCAAGTGCCGACCGCGCATGCTCCACTCCCAAACAGACCACACACATAACATGTGTATCCTTGTCCGTTATAAAACGCGGACAAGGATAAACACACGGTCTAAATGTCTGATCATTCGCCATTCTCACACTCAAATTCCTGATTTTTAAACTAACTTAGTTCCAAAATCACTCTCACACAGACACAGCACGCTGAAGACACTCAGAGCTGGCGCTTCCGGGTTTCACGCGCGCTTTATGCTCTTCCTCATGACATCACCGGCACGTGCCGGCGGTGACGCATTCACACGCGTTCGTCTCTCATTGGTTGCACAGATCTTCACGTGACTGACGCAAGGCTATTTCCCCTAGCGCTTTGACGCAGCTCGAGTTCCCTGAAAGGGAACTAAATTTGTGTCTTCGCCCTGGATAAAGAGTTGGTTAATTAGACAAAAATGGAAACGAGCGGAGAAGAAATGGAAAAAAAGACCAGCTCCATGTGTCGGATGAAATGCTCAGAGATCGTATTTCTTATATTTTATTTTACAGTTTATTAAATTGGCCAAGGTATATATTTCTTAGATCTAATCTCACAGAACCATGACAGTCCAAACATCTTATTCCATGTAATAAATACAGTATTTAATCGTGTATATCCAACTGTTGATTATGATTCTGGGAGGTTGTGATAACATTTTGAATTTTTTTATGAATAGACTACTATTACAGCTAGTATCTCTAATCCTGTCCTCGAGCCTTTCTGTCTTTTAGTCCCTTCTGACTCTCTAACTGTTGGCCAACAAGCAATGTTTGAGCCTGTTACATAATCTTATCTTTTAGAAAATATTCATCACCTAAAGCAAGCCTATTACTCTCTTGATGCTATTCTACCATGTCTGTTAACTCAGGTCTGGGATCTGGTAGGTTCCATGATCACATCTATAGTGAATCAGAGTATTTTAGAAGGGCTGCTCCAATCTTATTTTAGGTACACTTTGGTGCAGATTCTGTCAAACAAAAAACAAAAAACACATTTAATATAAAATAAGAAGGTGGTTCTTAATGAACTTTCAACAGTTTTAAATGAAAACAATGTATATTTTATAAATTCCAATCTTATTTTATGTCTCTACATGGCACCAAAACTGCCCTTCTGAAAGTAATACATTTCTTGTTTAATTACTGTTGTAGTGTTTCTCAATCTAACATTTGATACAGTGGATCATGGGATTCTCTTGCCTGCTTGAGTCAAGGGGGCTGCTCTAAAATGGTTCTCATCCTATTTACATGGAAGAACCTTTGCTGTGGAATCATTTTCATCTTATCAGGGGTTCCTCAAGGTTTTTGTCTTAGCCCTGTCTTGTTTTCTTTACATTGTCCATAGTGTGGAAAGGGATGAGGTGAGGAGTCAATTTGCAGAGGATGGGAACCTCATTAAACAGAAAACAAACAAAAACACAACAAAAACCACCCCGAGGGGGACAAACAAGACTAGACTGACTTGACTTGGAAACTAGACTAGAGACACGACACGAATAAGATAGAACAGAATCACCTTGATATGACAATGAACCAACACAACCGACAGCAAACATGAAGGGATTAAATAGGGCCCGAATGAGGAGGATAATGAGTGGGATCAGCTGGGGCAAATTAAACTAACAAGGGAACAAGACAGACGGGTTTACAAAACGGCGAGACATGAATACGTGGCCAATGTGAACACGCATAACTGCGTGTCCACGGGAAACAAGATAAGACAGCACACAGCTCGTACAACACAAACTGTGCGTCACACCAAACACAACATGAAAGTTTAAAGCTAAAACATTACATGCAGACACGAGAGAGCACGGCTCGAGCAAAGCCGAAACCGCGGCCACTCACATGACAAAGAGACAAGGATAACAAGAGCCATGAATGTCTGAATCCCGTCACAAGACCAAAGTATCGGGATCAGACAATCATAACCCGCACACATGACGCTACACAGACAAGAGAGCGTGCGACTCGAGACACTCAAAGCTGCGCGCTCCCACAAAACATGAGACATTATGGTAGTGTCAGAGCTCTGCCATAACACCAAGAAATGACTGGACCAAATGTGGCAGAACTCTGACATATAAATGCTCCCTCTGGGATTAAATCTGTTAAAAACACAATGTGGTGTCTCATTGTTTTTCAGATTAGAACCAGCTGTATCTACCTCTGAAATGTGATTACAACTCCAAACCTACATCTCGCATGATTGCCTGGATGTCATAAAGGTTAGGATGGCAATCAAATTTTCTGCAGCTTAATGAGTCAAAATCAGAAGTGGTGATCTTTGGTCCATCAAAGTTAGCTGAAAAGCTTGCACTTCCCTTTGGCCATTTAGCCAAATGAGGAACCTTGGGGTGATTTTTGATTCTAAGCTGAAATTTGATGAAAATGCTGTGAATGCTATTTGAAAAATAATGCTGTGGTTAAAGATAGTTTAAACTAAGTGGCATTGCCAAATTGAAGAGCTTCTTGATTTTTAAACATATGGAGACTGTGATTCATGCTTTTGTTTCATCCAGACTGAATTATTGCAATTCTCTATATCTGGGGATGTCTAAGAATTTTATTTTACAGTTACAATTGGTGCAAAATGCTGCGGTCAGCCTGCTGACTGACTTGCCCCAGGATATAGTTCAAGCCTGTTACAACATTACTGTGCTACAAAATCAAGGTTGAAAACTAAAGGAGATCATACCTTCTCTGTGGAAACGCCACGCCTTTGGATTTTATTTTTCTTCCTCTACATATTAGATACTATAACTAGTTGGAATGTTTTAAACCTTTGTTTAAAACACATCTCTACTCTGTTGCTTAAAATTGCCTTTGGGTGTTTGGAGTATAAATAGTGATCTGTATTGGGCGTTGTAACCACTGTGTTCCTAACACGCTTCCTCTGCGCGAGTGTGCGATGTGGAAAACTCGGAGACGAGGAGTACAAACAAAAAACTACTTTATTCAAACTACAACAGAAACGGCACGCAAGGGTGCAAAACTTGGAACATGAGAAACGCAGGGCATACATCCATACACTCACAACAAAGCACATCACATTCAAAGACCTGGAGCACATGAGGGTTTAAATACACTAGGAAATACTGAACAGGTGGCAAACTAAATGAATAATCAAAACTAAATAGACAGCTACGGCAACACAAGAGGGACAAACAAGAGGAACCTGACAGGACTGTGACAGGCGTATTGTCAATGTGCATTTGTCTTTGGTTAAGTTGAGAGTGTGAAGAACTTTTTAATTTTAATTTTTTCTTATTTATAAATGTGCTATAGTAATACATATGACATAGTAGGAATCATATGACTAATGAGAGTAAAAATTTGAAGTTATAAGCAAGGTTTATACCTTTCCTTTAAGTGGAGTTAAAGAGAAACACTTGACATCTGCATTCAATTCTCTCTCATGCCGTCTACACTGCATTCATTCATGTGTACAATTTATCAATGCCATTATCATTCAGTGATACACAACACTACAAATTATGTTGTGGTGCTTCATTTTGTAATTAAACTAATCTTTTCTTATTAGTTTTAATTAAAATAAAATTGTTTTCTTTTTATTTAGCATTTATTTAGAACCCTTCCCACCACATCTGATGTACTATGTAATATTTTGAATGTCCCAATCTCAGTCTGACTTCTGACCTGAAATGCCATCTACTTGATCATATACTGCTTGTTTGTTGGCCAAACCTATTGCCCGACTGAGCCTGGTTTCTCCCAAGGTTTCTTTCTATATTTAATCACCCGATTGATTTTTGGTTTCTTGCCACTGTCGCCTCTAGCTTGATTTAATATGAATTTAATATTCACTGAATATTCATCAACATTATTGATTGAACTGCTCTTCTAGAGCTGCTGTACACCCAAAACAAACTTTGTTGCATTATTTTACTATTATCTCTGTAAAGCTGCTTTGAAACAATCTGTATAGTAAAAAGCACTAAATAAAGGTGACTTGAATAAAGAAATGTATAAAATCATTCAAAATCTATCAAAGTTTAAAGCCCTGATCATGTGAAGACCTAAGAGCATAAAGACCAGCGAGTCCACCAAGCAAGGACACCGACAAGGCACTTGAGTATTGCTTTTTTCCCCCTTCTCATTTTCTACAGCTTTATCTCATTGTTTTTGTGACCTGTCTTCACTATGTGCCTCCAAATCTCTACTATTACTAACACTATTAACTTTAGAGGTAACGCAATCTGTGTACTTTTCCTAGATCCTTTTGTACATTAATTTATTTTCTTATTGATCTCTGGAATTCCCAGTCTAGCATAAACAAATCAGAATTCATTACATCTATTGCTAGTCATTTAGGTCTCAACCTCATGGCTCTAACTAAGACCTGGATCCAGAACTCTATGACCTGGAGGGACACTGCCTTATTTACAATATGACAATGAGTCGATTGGACTGACAGTCTGAATGAGGCTTAGGACACTTGAATGACTCGTTCGACCACACAACATAACCCTGATACTGGTTATTGAAGCTCTGAGTCTGGCAATGCAATAGCAGCTTCCAAATTAATGAATGAGGCATTTATATAGCGCTTTTCTATGTACTGCTGTACACCCAAAGCGCTTTACAATCATATCAGGTGGAACTCGAGGTGGAACAAGAGTACCTGAGGACTCCGCTGGTGTGACAGAGGACAGAGACGAAGCTGAAGGGAAGGAGAAACCCGCTGTAGCTGTAGGGGTGGAGGAATGGAGCGTAGCCGACAGTCCACAAGTCCACTTGGTCAGTCATCTTTTTACTTCTGGACATGGCAGAAGTAAAGTGATGACTGACCAAGGGGGAGCCAGTGGGATGAGGGTGGAAGGAGCCAGGTCAGAGTCAACAGGTCGACAGACCGAGGAGGAATGAAGAGATCCATGGGCCAGTACAGCAATTTGATGGTCTCATCATTCAAGAAGCAAATGATAGCAAGATGACAGAATCCAACAGTGAATTTGAAAGGATCGCAGCTATTCTGTACCACCACTGCAATTTGTCCAGCGAGTTCAAAACTTATTTTTTGAGGTCCAGTCTTATGTTAGCAAGAGACAGACAGACAGATGATGACAGGCGATGAGAATACAGTTCAATAGTACTTTACTTACAAATCCAACAGGGAATACAGACAAAAAAGATGCTAACACAATGTAGACCAGACAAATGATAACTGAAAACAAGTGCCATATATGCTGAAGGAAATGGTGGTGAAAACAGCTGAAACACATGATAAATCATTTTAGTGTCCAGTTTACATGTGACCGAACAAAAACAGAGTCTGTGTGGTGTGAGGGTGTGGCATTACATAACTAAATACAATGCTTGTCATGTAATTTGTAATTAGTAACAGACTACAATTTGTAAACTATCCAGCACTGAATAATGATATCTGAAGAATTGTATTACACCGAAGATTGAAATCAACTTGGCATCACAGGAATAAATTAAATTTTAAAATATATAAAATAGAAAATAGTTACTTTTAAATTATAATACTATTTCATAATATTAATACTTCATTTTGATCAAATAAATGCACCTTAGCAAGCATAGTGACTTCTTTCAAAAACATTTAAAAATCTTACCGATCTTTTTAAATCTTACCCAAATCTTTTGAATGGTAACATAAATAAATATTAAATGAAAATCCAGACAGTATGGTTTTTCTAAACTGTATTACATTACAGCAATAACAACCTAATGACAATCAATATTGATAATACTATTTATTAGAATAATGAGGTAGAAAATGTGCATAGTTGTCATTGTCATGATAAACAATCGGACACAGACGTGAGTGGTGATGATGTTTATTGAACAAAGCAAACTCAGAGCAAGTAGCTGGTGACTGAAGGTGTAGAGAAGAACTGGTAGCGGCAGAGAGGCTTATCTGATGGGAAGTGGACAATACTGGGCTGGAGATCACGGGAAGAATGCCTGAAGGTTCACGGAAGGAGATCCTGGACAATCGGGGTCGGTAATGACGGCGTCAACACGGGTTGTCGCTGGCATGAGAGTCTGGCAGTCAGTGACGAGACCGGACAGTGATTTGCAGGGTGAAGCTTGTATTTAAGGAATGCTGACTAGGCAGGTGCAGGTGTTCAGTATTCTGGTGATTGGGATCGTGAGTGAGAAGTGAATGAGTCTGGTGCGAGGGGTGTGGCTGGATCCGTGACAGTACCCCCTCCTCCACGGGCAGCTCCTGAGGACCGCGGCGGACGACGACGGGGCCGGCCTCGACCCCGGGGGGCTGGACGGTTGGGGTTGTTGGTGTGGAATTCTTGCAGGAGCTCTGGATCTAGGATGTCATCGTGGTTGACCCAAGAGCGTTCTTCGGGACCGAAACCTTCCCAATCTACGAGGTACTGCAGTGTGCCGGCCCGTCGTCGAGAGTCCAAGATGGAAGAAACTTTGTAAATGTTCTGGTCCGCCGGGTCAACAGGAGGAGGAGGTACAGCCTCAACACCAGACTCTGTGGATGAGGGAAACAGAGGTTTAGTGAAGGGCTTGAGGAGAGACACATGGAATGACGGGGAAATTCGGTAATGTGTGGGTAACTGAAGACGGTAAGTGACCTCGTTGATCTGCCTCACCACTTTGAAAGGACCTATGAAGCGGGGACTCAGCTTGCGACAGGGCAGCCGTAGGCGAATGTCCCTCGTTGATAGCCAGAC
Source organism: Rhodeus uyekii (assembly GCA_037043235.1). Lineage (NCBI taxonomy): Eukaryota > Metazoa > Chordata > Actinopteri > Cypriniformes > Acheilognathidae > Rhodeus > Rhodeus uyekii. Next base: position 2,370,826 of record JAWRVZ010000078.1, read on the forward strand.
GAGTTGACCGGGATAGTACCGTGGTGTGGGAAGGCGTCGGCGGTCAGCTTGGATCTTCTGCCTACGGACTGCCCTTTGCAGATGAACGTGAGCTGAATCCCATACCCTCTCGCTCTCCTGGAACCAGTGATGGACAGCTGGGACTTCCGTGGGCTCTCCTGTCCAAGGGAATAACGGTGGCTGAAAACCAAACATGCACTGAAACGGTGTGAGGTGTGTGGACTCTTGCCTTAGTGAGTTTTGGGCGTATTCAGCCCACGGAAGAAACCGGTTCCAGGTGTCTTGTTGGTGGCCACAGTAGGATCTCAGATATCTCCCAATTTCCTGGATCTTCCGCTCAGTCTGGCCATTGGTCTGGGGATGGTAACCTGAACTCAGACTAACGGAGACTCCGAGAAGGTGAAAAAATGACTTCCAGACTCTGGAAATGAATTGGGGTCCTCGGTCGGAAACGATATCTTCCGGGAGGCCAAAGTGTCGGAAGACTTGGTGAAACAAGGTTTCCGCCGTTTCCAAAGCCGTGGGGAGGCCCTTGAGGGGTATCAATTTGCAAGCTTTAGAAAACCGATCTACCACTACAAGGATGCATGTCTTGCCGTCAGATGGTGGTAAATCGGTCATGAAATCCACTGCAATGTGTGACCAGGGTCGGCGGGGTATCGGCAGGGGTTGGAGTTTGCCTTCTGGAAGATGGCGTGGTGATTTGGTGGTGGCGCAGACTGAGCATCCTCTGACATACTGGGAGACATCGCGGTCCATTCTGGGCCACCAATAGCGATCTTGTAGGAGCGAGAGGGTTCGCTGGCTGCCTGGGTGTCCAGAGCCCGGAGACGTGTGAACTTGATCCATGAGGGGCAGGCGGAGTCGAGATGGTACGTAGAGCTGCCCCTCAGGGACCCCCGGCGGAGCTGGTTCTTCGCGAGTTGCTTCGGCGATCTGGTGGTCTATTGTCCATTGGATGGGACTAACAATCAAGGCTGGAGGGAGCACGGGTTCAGGCGGTTGTGGGTTATTGTCAGGGGTGAACTGGCGAGAGAGAGCATCGGCTTTCTGGTTCTTGTCCCCAGGTCTATACGTCACGGTGAAATTAAACCTCGTGAAGAAGAGTGCCCAACGAGCCTGCCGTGGATTGAGCCTTTTTGCTTCCCGCAGGTACTCTAGGTTTCGATGATCGGTTATCACCTGGAATGGATGGTTAGCCCCCTCCAGCCAATGCCTCCACTCTTCCAATGCCAACTTTATGGCAAGCAACTCGCGATTCCCAATGTCATAGTTCCGCTCCGCCGGGGATAGCTTTTTGGAAAAGTAGGCACATGGATGGAGTCTTGGAGGCTCACCCTGCCGCTGTGACAGCACGGCTCCTACCCCGGTGCAGGACGCGTCGACCTCGACTATGAACGGTAACTGGGGATCCGGATGAGTGAGGGTAGGAGCCGTGCAAAAGGCTGCCTTAAGGGTTTGGAAGGCCTTGGTGGCTTCAGGTGTCCAGGACAGAGACTTGGGCCCATGTTGCAGTAATGATGTCAAGGGTGCACTGATTATACTGAAATTCCGGATGAACCGCCTGTAAAAGTTGGCAAATCCCAGGAAACGCTGTAATTCTTTGATTGTGGTAGGTTGTGGCCAGTTCTGCACCGCTTTCACTTTCCCCTGGTCCATCTTGACGCCGCTCTGGTTGATGATATAGCCAAGGAATTGGATGCTGCTGCGGAGGAACTCGCACTTCTCTAATTTCAAGAAGAGATGGTGTTCTCGAAGCTTAGCTAGGACCTGCTTGACGTGTCGATGGTGTTCGGAGATGTCTTTGGAGTAAACGAGGATGTCATCGAGGTAGACAATAACAAAGATGTTGAGGAAATCTCTGAATACCTCGTTCATGAATCCCTGGAACACAGCTGGAGCATTTGACAGACCAAACGGCATGACGAGGTATTCATAATGGCCAGAGGGCGTGATGAACGCGGTCTTCCACTCGTCTCCTTCACGTATTCGGATTAGATTATACGCACTTCGTAGGTCCAGCTTCGTGAAGATGCGAGCCCCCCGCAGCTGTTCCAGAGCAGCGGGGACCAGGGGTAGCGGGTATCGGAACCTGATGGTGAGCGAGTTTAGGTGCCGGTAATCAATACAGGGCCTCAAGCCTCCGTCCTTTTTGCCCACGAAGAAAAAACTTGATGCGGCAGGGGAAGTAGATGGACGGATAAACTTCTGACGTAGAGCCTCCTTTATATACTCATCCATGGCCTGTTGCTCCGGGATGGACAAGGAGTAGATGCGTCCGCGGGGAAACGTTGCCCCAGGCAGCAGGTCGAGTGCACAGTCCCATGGCCGGTGAGGTGGAAGTTCTGTAGCTAGCCGTTTGCTGAACACGTCCTGGAACGCCCGGTATTCAATGGGGATGTCTTGACATGATGGGTTATGGGGACTCTCGATGGATGTGGAGGCGAGTGGTATCTCAGTTACCATGTCAGGTTGGTCAGCAGGTGTAGGGTTCCTTTGAACAGTAGAGAGACATTGTTGAAGACAGAATGGGCTCCATTTTAAGACTTCACCTGAGTTCCAGTTAACCAGAGGAGAGTGTTTGGACATCCACGGGCGCCCCAGGACAATGTCAGTAGTGGATCCCTCCAGCACCAGGAAGGTGAGTTCCTCATGATGGAGCCATCCAATTTGCAGGTGGATAGGAGACGAGACGTACCGAATGTACCCGCGGCCCAGGGGTTTTCCAAGGATGTTATGAGCACGAAAGGGGTGGTCAAGAAGGGTTTTGTGGGCTTTCAGTTTATTCAGAAGGTTGGTGGAGATGAAATTGCCAGCTGAGCCTGAATCCATCAACGCCGTGGCTGGAACAGAGAGATTAGCAGAAGTCACTAAAACCTTTGTTAAAGACATTTTGTGGATTATGGATGCCGTGTGGATTGTACTCACCCCTGGGCGTGGTGGTCGGGTCAGGCATTGAGCTCGGAGATGGCCCTCACCACCACAGTATAGACACAAGTGCAATCGGATACGTCTCTCTCGCTCTGATGGTGATAGGCGGTAGTGATCGACCTGCATGGGCTCTGGTGCTGGAGGTTTAGGCTCTTTCAGTGGAGACGGGGAATGCGACATCGGGGTTTCTGGAGAACAGACTGTGAGGTTTTGGGACACTAGAATGGATTTTTGAATGAACTTTTCCAGGCCATAACGGTCATCATAAATGGCAAGTTGAGCACGGATGTTGGGTTGAAGTCCTTGACGGTAAACAGCCAGTAGTGCCGCCTCATTCCAGCCACTAGAGGCCGCTAGGGTGCGAAAATGCAAGGAATAATCTTGGATTGACTGGGTTCCTTGTCGTAAACGGAGGAGTTGATCGTTGGTGGATACAGTATCAGCTGCATGGCCGAAAACTTCCTTGAAATGATGGAGAAATGCAGGTAATGATTGCGTGACAGGGCCGTTAGAGTTCCAGATCGCGCGCGCCCACTGAAGCGCGCGGCCGGTGAGGAGGGATATGACGAATGCAATCTTGGCTTGTTCAGTTTCAAACTGTCGGGGATTGATTTCAAAATACAGTTTACATTGTAATAGGAAACCATCGCATTCCTCCGCCTTACCACTGAAGGGCGCTGGCCGGGCCATGGGACTGGGTGAGGCAGATGTAGAGGCAAAGTTTTGAAGGACATGGTGGAAAGCCTGCATGACATCGAGAAGTGGATTACTCTCCGCGGCGGATGCTTCGCCAGTTACCGCCTGGGTCTGCTGGGTGGTCCGGTCTTCTGTCATGATAAACAATCGGACACAGACGTGAGTGGTGATGATGTTTATTGAACAAAGCAAACTCAGAGCAAGTAGCTGGTTACTGAAGGTGTAGAGAAGAACTGGTAGCGGCAGAGAGGCTTATCTGATGGGAAGTGGACAATACTGGGCTGGAGATCACGGGAAGAATGCCTGAAGGTTCACGGAAGGAGATCCTGGACAATCGGGGTCGGTAATGACGGCGTCAACACGGGTTGTCGCTGGCATGAGAGTCTGGCAGTCAGTGACGAGACCGGACAGTGATTTGCAGGGTGAAGCTTGTATTTAAGGAATGCTGACTAGGCAGGTGCAGGTGTTCAGTATTCTGGTGATTGGGATCGTGAGTGAGAAGTGAATGAGTCTGGTGCGAGGGGTGTGGCTGGATCCGTGACAGTCATTAGGATAATGCCCCAGTGCAATGTGCCAAAGATTCAAAAACAGGCTTTATTCTTAGTGCAAACATATTATTATTATTATTATTAATATTTAAAAAAAAATTGTGTGAACAACACCTGTCAGGGTTCTGCCACATTCTGTCTAGTAAATTCTTGTTGTTGCGGCAGAGCTCTGACACTACCGTAATGTCTCGAGTTTTGTGTGTGTGCACGTGGCTTCGAGTGTTCAAGTCGCATGCACGCTTGTCTGTGTAACGTCTTGTGTGCGGGTTATAGTGTCCGATCCCCAGACGGTCTTGTCTAGTTTCGGTTTGTGTCGGGGTGAACAATGCATGCAATGCATGAATTGGCTGCGTGTTCATGTCTCTTCAATGTGTAAATCTCCCACCTTGTTTCCCTGCTTAACTTTGATTTGCCCCAGCTGTTCCCAATCAATTACCGATCCTCCCGTGTGTATTTATTCTCCCAGTGTCTGCTGTCTTGTGCTGTTTCGTCGTCGTCTCATGGCTGTACTATTGGTGTCTTTAGTCCAGTGTCCAGTCCTGTTCTAGTCCTGTGTCCTGTTCGTGTTTGAGTTGTCTTTTTATTGAGTTTTTTGTTTTCTTTTATTATAATAAAATCCCCATGCCTCTGCATCTGTGAGTCCTCGTACTTTCCTCACCATACCTGACAACACCGTTTGGCAAATAGTCTGTTATGCTGCCCTTCATCACAATCAATTAGTGACCAGCTGTTGACTTCTTAAAAGATGGAACCCAACTATTAACACAACAGTTGAGATATAAGAGGTGCACAAGTCTTCACTGGGCTTTCTGGCCACGTAAAGAGTTCTGAAACAGGGGCAGTATAGGGTCAATATTGTTTAAAGGGTGTCTTTTAGCAGCTTGAATAGAAGCAAATTAGCTGCTGTGCCCAAATCACTGCTATTATTTAAATCATGCATCCACTCTCCCCACCCCCAGGCCCAGCACTAAACTTACAGAGGGAATGCCAGAGAGTACATTAACAATTCAAGACAATCAAACGTGGGTCTCACACATACAGCCACACACACTGAGAAATTTATCTCAGGCAGCACATGCCGAGGGCAAGGAGTACAAGTCAGGCTTATCATGGCAGCTCTAAGTGTGTCTCAGCGGGTCTCTCTCTCACAGCTCACTTGGCTTCACTCGTTTTCCCCCTCTTTTCTATAATTTTCTTGCCAAACTCGACTCAAATATAAATTCAGCCACATAATGACACATCTGCAAGGAGACCTACACACATATGCTGCTTCCTCATCAGTGAATTATGTGCGGAGCTCTGCAGGCGACAGGCTGGAGAAGATTACTTCACCCCAGTGAGGACTTTAACACCCTGAGCCAAAACACACTCCAGATTGTGTAGCCTCCCATGACCCGAATGACTTCTTTATTGACACTCTTTTAACTTTATGGAAATTTGTTCCTAATTATAAAGGAATAGTTCACCACTCACCCTCATGTTTGTCTTTAGTTAAACACAAAGATATTTTGCTGAATGTTCATGCTACTCTTTTCCTCACAAGGAAGGGAATGGTGATTCAACACAAGAACTAAAGCCATAAAGGTTAGAAACGACATGAGGGTGATGAATAAATTTGACATTTTAATTCAATTATGCATTCTTGTAATGTTACTGTTAAAACACTCTACTTCTGTATTTCTACCCTCTGCGGCTATCACTCATGAATGCATGTAATTTCTGAGAGAAACCATATGTATATATATTTTAAGAAAGATGAGATTTCAGCCAGAACAATTCATTTCTTCAAACTTTATCTGTTGTGATTCTCGGATGATTACAAATGTTGTTCACTGATGTCATGTGTGATGCATTATTTTAAAATGCAGCTCCTCTGTGTGAATCACAGCTAAACCACAGCTAATTGGCATGACATAATTACTAAATAACATCACTTATAAACACACTGAGGATAAGTCAGTCCACCTACAAAGAGAGCAATCTTACACAAAAAATAAATAAATATTTCACATATGTATACACGTTTAATGTTCTTTAAACTAAAAGTACCAAGGTACTACTGTATGTGGTATTCTTCTAAGTGGAGTACCATTTAAATACCATGGTAAATGAATATTGCTATTGGTACCTCATTGTAACATTATACTTCTTAATAATAGAAGACATGGGGGGCATATACACATATAAAATATTGTACAACAGAACTGATACATTTTCAGGCTCATAACTATATTATAAGTATATGTATTTTTTCACATATTCATGACAGTCAAATGTTGTTGTTTTTTTTACATTTGAATGTGTTTTTGTGGGATAACATAGTAGACAAACTAATCTAGTAATCTGTACAACGGCACCACCTGCAGGTCGAATTAAGTAACATCAATGAAGTAACAGGAGGTAAGCTTCCAATTATAACATTATTATTAGTGATGATTACTATGGGAAGGAACTACAAATACCACTGTTTGAATTGAGAATCTGAAAATTCCCCCTGTTGCGTCTAGCTACTATTTACATTAGACACATGTTTTTGTTGTTGTTTTTGTTTGTTTTTGCCTAGCAGAAGACAAATCAGGTCAACAAACTAAATCCATACACTAACACTGATTCACAAGGACTGACCTGAGCCAACTCTAGGGAAAAGAAGAGAAAAAGTAATTACTTATTTGTAATGGGGATGTTGCAATTCAGTACATTCATAATAAATGAACTGTAATATCGAATAACCTGCAATAGTTACAATTATAACTGTTATATATAATTATATGTGCTTCAGTATATTATTCAATGTATCAATTTGAATGTAGTATTATAAAGCACAACAGAAGAAAAATTTGGCATTATCAAAAAGCAGACATTTTACTCAGGTGTGTTAGAAGCCATCATAAAAGTTTCTTTAAGTACACTTAAGTGGTCTTTTATTTCATTAATATTATATCATACCCAGTGCACTCAGACACCATGGCAGTTGTTATAACATGGGTTACTTGAGTTTGTTTAATTTGTCTAATATATCACATCCAATTATGTTGGACTGTATTTGGATTTACGCTGTTCTTTTACAATACATGAAACAATTTGAGATAGATTCTTGTCTTATTTGAGTTTTAATCTTAGCAGTTGTTTATAAAAACACTTCTGTTCTGTATCAATATGACTTCCATTATTTGCCATGCTATCCGTGCTATTTTTAAGGTTTGTGTAGGCCTCCTACAACATGTTTACATGCATCAAAGGTCAAAAAACACTTTAATTTCTCAAGATCTACATTGCACAGCTTCACATTTTTCAATGATTCTGAAGCGACTCGTCGGATGAATCACGGTCTGCGCTCTTTCAGTGTTATAATTAATTTTGTTTACTGTACAGTTTGCCTTTTGTACAAGAATTAAAATTAAAAAAAAACTCAGAACCACCGGGAATCGATTCCAAAAATGTCAGAATTGAACAACCATATGAATCAGTCTCTTAAAATTCCTCATTTTCACAACCCAACTCTGCACTGTTGTGATTGGTCTACTGCTTACGGCATGTGTCGGAAGATAAACGCCCATTACCATAACGAACTTCAGCTCTGGAAGCTTCCTAAAGCACAGAGATAGCACACATTGCAAAGACTACCAATGACGTGAGTTGGAAACTGTATCAATAACAGAGTATACATTAACCGGGCACTAATGTTAATGACTAATGTAACATTAAAGTTTCCAAAACAAATCTTGCTCCATCCTTTTTTTCTTTACTCAAAGTAGTAAGAACAACAGAGGATCTGCATTTATAGACAGACTTTTGCAGAACTATAACAGTAAAAACTTACACAATAAGGAAGAAATTATATACATTATTCATACTTACAGGTTGTGATTCTGATGACGTACTGACCCACAGAGCAAGCGTTTTTGCAAACCCCACACTGAACTCCCAAGTTTGAGAAGCAGTTGTCAAGAAAATTAAGTATTTAAAGACAGGTCAAGTTATTGGGCATTTTTGGGCATATTTTCTAATGACGTAGAACTGTAACACAGTGGGGTTTGTTTAGGCTGTTCAGAAGTTAACATTCGTTGCAGAAAGTTAACATTCACAAACAACTATATTACACACCGCATGAAAGGGAATATTTGAAAAACCAAAATAGGGGCAATTTAAGGTCATAAAATGTCAAATAAAATTTTATTGTTGAATTATTTACTTATGTGGCAAGTAGCCACATAATAAGCAAGATAATTTGGGGTTTTGATCACCCTGAAGAGGTTTCTTTTGCATAATCTGCTGAATGGATGCTATGCACTATCCCTTGATGCGCTCTATTTTTATAACCTCTAGCCTTCCCTTGAGGGGTGCACCCCCAGGTTTTGGAACCACAGGTTCAATCGAAGACAATATGGTGATTTTGATTAAATTCAGATGATTTTCACAGCCCCAGTAGCCAGCTTTGTTTAATCACCTTAAGTCTAGGTGATTAAATAGCTGTAATCCTCTGGTTAAGTGTTTGCACACGAGCTCTGCTTCATTAAACAGAAAGAATTAAGTTCACTCATAATATTGCTCATATATGCACACAATTGTTTTTGAACCAATCACGTGAGCCGTTGTCATGACGATGACCCCACCGTTCTGCAATCATATATGTCTATATACAATGAATGAGCCATAACATCAAAAGACACCACTCACTGGGAAAGAAAAACACGTTTAAAAGCCCTCCAAATAATCTGTCACTGTAAAACCTCTACCTGTACAATATAAGATACATGATAATACAAGATGATGCTTTTAAACACGTCAGTTAGACAGCAATTTGGATTTGAAAGCTCTTTGAAATCTCCAAGATAAAAACTTGGATCTTATATTCGAAAATATGGAGGAGTGGAGGTAGGCGGAACTCTAAAAAGAAAATCCTGCAGAAGAATATTGCACAGGGTCAGACAGACAAACATCTCAGAATGCCAAACTTGACTTCCTAGAAAGAAGTTATTCAATGCATAACAAGAAAATCCATTCTTTTCTTTTTACAAAAAAAAAAAGTGCACACGCAATCACAAACACCCTTTTAATCAGTGAGGCCCAGTTCTCCCAGGTCACATTCATCTGTGCATTTCAATTCATCCAAATTCATTGAGTTCTTTTGTTTTGACACATTCACAGTCCATATGACATTGTTACAGTTCCCTGTTTTATTTAACACAACCTTGAGCCAAGGATCACGCTCTGATCTACTGTTGCCATAGAAATTCACAGACCAAGTCAGGGTGAGACTTCATTGTTAGTAAAATGTGTCAGCATGTGTGCAGTAAACACTGTCAAAATTCAGCATAAAGTCTGGCCCATATTGCAGCTTATTATTGCAGAGAACCACCCACTTGGACAAGAACAGACTGTGTGACTGGTATGTTAATTGACCAATTTTTTACACAACATTTATTGGCAACCCAGACTCATTGGAAAAATGTGGTTGTGGTGACAATTTCTGCAAATGTATATTATATTGTGTCTTGCACATTTCGCAATATTCAAAGTGAAACATTTGATGAGTGGCTCTAAAATCGTGTTCAGTTTTATCAGAAACAGATGAATGTGAATCTGGCATTACGTTATTTTGTTGGTTTACATTTACATTTATGCATTTGGCAGATGCTTTTATCCAAAGCAACTTACATTGCATTTAAAATACTCATTGACATTCTAATCAGTTCTTGCTTTCCTTGGGAATCAAACCCATGACCTTAGTATAACATTGTCATGGTTAACTTGCCAATACTATTATGTCGACGTTTTTTAAGTCGCCACACTCCCTATTTGTCTTAGTATTTTCTTTAATGTCGATTCGTTAATGTCGGCGAAATCTCATATCTCGAGCATAAAACAGGGACAAAGTCGCCACTTCACATGGTTATTTTGTGACTAATTTGCATACCTAGTTCACTGCGCACACGCTGAGTTTGCCCTGCATGTGGATCGCGTCCGCTCACGGTTCACTCCGTCATTGATCTCGTCTGAGGGATAACACGCTGTAGCATCCCGCACGTTTTTTTGTGATTTTGTGAGCAATCTTTGTGTTTGCATTGTTGGAGAATATAATTAAAGGTTTGGATCAAGAGTCGAAGGTGTTTCTTATTGTGGTGGTTTTGCATATGCCTTTTGTTGTTAGCAAACATATACACAGTAGTGTATGTATATTTTTTTAGATGAATGCCTATCGCTTCATCAAACAAATCGCGGCAACACTGTTGTGTAAAAAGACACCAAAACTAGAGCATGCACATTCTCATTTAATAACTCACATCATGTACATCAATAAATTTTCATTTTTGAAAATTTGATATCTTTGGCACTCTGACAGCTGTGCTTCCTCTATCACTCTGACAGCTGGAGCTGATAGGCTGTCTGACCTGTCAATCCTGCAAGAAGACGTGATTGGCTGTGCTGCCATGAGGTCGGACACTTCTCATCTCATCCAACGCGTCTTAAAGGGACGAGCAGCTGCTGTGCAGCGAGAGAGAATTGTCATTCTCATTGTCATTTTCATTGCCTTGTCATTTTCGTCTGATTCTGACTTGTGTTTTTCTTTTTTCCGCACACAAGCACTGTGCACCGAGCCTGAACAGTTATGGATAATTGAAGTTATGCGAGCAACATTTGAAATTCGAAATGTGATCTTACACAAAAAAGTTCATCAATCTATGGGTGCGGGTTTTGCCAACGATTTTTTACACAAAACCCAAAACCCGTTGGCTATATGAGCCTGCGGATTATCTGCGTCTGAGGGTTATATATGGGAAAATATATGTTAATATATGTAATATATTAGATATGGGTTATTGCGCTAAACGGTTATCTCAATGCTTTTTTGCAACCCCCAAGGCCGTTGACATAACCGAACTAACCGGGGGGTTCTGACAAAATTCTGACAAAAAATTCTGACAAAGAAACAAAATTGATGCATCTGTTGATATAAATAAAAGGTGCATCAAGTTTTGGTCAAGATCTTTTATTAACAATGCAAGAGTCAAGCACTCCAGCACATCCCAAAGACTTTCAGTTAGTTTAAAGACCCCCTGTAAGAACATAATGCTCCGTATTGATAAATTTTTGCTTTGGCATTATACAGCAGGTACTCACTCTCCAAAATTCTGTTCACAGCATTAAAACAAACTAAAATAGGTAAGTACTGTTGAACTAAGTTTATATAACAATAGGCTGATTCAGTGTAATACATTTCAAATAAATCCTGTATAGTATTGACAGTAAAACAAGATTTTGTAATTTGAGTCTATTATTACACTGAGCACATCTCATTTGAAACAGAGAAACAGAGAAAAACTCTTGTGTGAAGAATCACACAAGAAAAGAAAAATCCGTCTTAACGTATCTGATAGCGGATATAAAGACTGTCAACGCCAGGCTGTGACATTTAAACAGAATCGCACATATTAGATTTCAGATCTGATCAGAACCTTATTTAAGGTCTGAATTCAGAGGTGAAAATGATTCTTCATGCTCCCTATCAATAATTCATTCACAGTCTGAGCCCGATGAATCTTGACATAGTCGCTCTTTGTTGCTCTTTAATATGGCCATGATGTTTCTTCATACATGGCTGTTCAAGAAATGAAAAGCTAAACGCTGCATCAATTAGGGTTAGAAGAACCGTTGCCAAACAAATGACATTCTATAAACATAACAATCGTTGCAATAATTATCTAATCATAGATTCTGAAGCATTTGTCTATTTAAATCCAAACAGTATAAACATCTTACTAACCCCAAACGTTTGAAAGTATATGTTCTAGATTATCTTTACTTAAGTGTCTCAACAATTTTTCAAAGATCCAGTACCAGTTGCAAAACTATTAATAATTTTTTTTTGGGAAATTAAATTAATCTGAAATAAAATTAATATTAGATTAAATACTTTCCATTTACATCCTGCCTTGGAAACAACAGTAAACTTCCTTCACCTGTCTTGTCAGTCACTCTTCTCTTTAGTCTCATCACCTGTTCCCCATTATCCTTTGTATAAAAGCCCTCATGTGTTCTCTTGTCATTGTCAGTTGTTTTCAATGTTTCATCGAGTGTGGATGGTCCCCTGTTTCTCCAAACAGTTCTTGGTAGTTTTCTCCAAATTTTTGCTACAGTGTGCTTATTTTGTTTTATATTTAAAATGTTTTGTTTTTGTTCTAAATATCCTCCCGCATCAACGTTAACAACATGTAAGCTATTTCAATAGCACAAGTTACAACATTTCAAGTTAAAAAAAAATCAATGAAAAACTATGCATACTAAATTCAAATTAACATTGATTTTCTTTTCTTTTTTATGAACTTCATTCTTAAATCTGCTTTGGTCAAGATTTTCAGGGTCAATGAATAAAAGTAAAAGAAAAAAAGAAACAATGATGCCTTACTGGTCATGGTGGTAATGTTTTTGCTTACGAAATAGAATAGAATTATAGATTCTAATTCACGCCAATGCAACTTTTTATTCCACACTATGACCGCAAAATGTATATGTATATGTCCTTAAAAATATTTTAATAAGTCTTAATTATAATTTCAAGAGATCAAAAATTTGGATACAGACAAACAGATTTTGCAATATGGATTAATGACCATTAAAATTCAGATGGCTTTAATTGTTTGTTGTTTTATTTGTGCATGTCTTAAAAAGGTCCTAAAAGGCCTTCAATTTTAAAAACACAGATACACTCTGTTTTTTATTTTTTTATTTTGTGATTGTCTGAGAGCTGTGTGCTGTTTTATAAAGTGTTGGGCACCCCACCATGAATTGTTGCTAAGTAGAAAAAAGAGAGCGACAGAGAGTTTTATTTAGACAGCCTGCTCTATTTCAAGCCACAAATGGAAAAAGCCTGTCTGCTCCCAAAATCAAAATAGAGACTCATTTGCCATTTGAGCTGCTCGTTCTTTCATTGCAAAACCATTCACGCACACTGTTCACAAACACCCTGCCCTTCACTGTTCATTCATGTTTTCTCACCTTCCTCATGTCTCTCTCACCCTTCTCTCTCTTTCTCTGATCTTTCATTTTTTACTTTTTGATATTCTTCTCTACACTTGCACTGTCAGTTCTGATGCTGAGGTACAGAATGTGTAATGCTGGATCTCACCTAGGGGAAAGATAGAGTGAAGGTGAGAAAGAGAGTCCAACAGACACACCTGAGGATTAGGCTGACAAATGCAGCACATTAAATTGGTAAGAGAAATCTCTTACTTCCACCGTGTGATTTATGGGGGTTTAGGGTGGTCTGACCCCCTTATTAAAACTTAAACACTTCTAAAGGCAGTCAAAATTTTAGGGGTTATAAAAAGTATATATAGTAGGATCCTCTAAATACTAGTATTTAAAAGTTTGGGGTCAGTATGATTTTTAAATGTTTTTAAAATAAGTCTCATATTCTCACCAGTAATACATTTATTTGATAGAAAATACTGTAAAACAGTAATACTATGAAATATTACAATTTAAAATAAGTGGTTTCTACTTTAAAATGTAATTTATGTGACAGCAAACCTGAAATGTCCACAGCGATTACTTAAGTCTTCATTATCACATGATCTATCAGAAATAATTTCAATATGCTTATTTTGTGTTAAAAAATGTCTTATTATTATCAATGTTGAAAACAGTTGTGCTGCTTAATATTTTTGTTCCAACCATAATACAGTTAAAATCTTTGTTGAATAGATTGTTCAAAAGCAGCATTTTTTAAAATCTTTTGTACCAATGTAAAACTTTGTACTGAATGTGAATAAATGTCACGGTTTTGCTGAAAAGTGTTTTCTTAAAAAAAAAAAACTAGAATAAGAGTAATAAGTAGGTATTTTAATACTAGAGTAAGTTAATCAATATTGACGTCTTGTATACCGAACTGACGTCAGCAATCTTGCAAATAGATGCAAAAAGTCGTGTTTGCAACTTGTAGGCTGTAGGAAATGGTTCTCTTCATTAAAATGTCTAATAAAAAGTGTACATACAGCACCAAAACATTAAAGTCACACTATAAGTCATGGATTCTATGAGTGTCATGATAAAACAGGCAAAACACGGACGTGAATGCAAACAGAGTGTTTAATATATAGTAGGCACGAAGGCAGACAGTGGAGAAGCAGAGAAGGATGATACGTGGCAGGTATAACGTTGATCGGACGGCAGGCAGAGGATCGCTGGGAAGTAACTGAAGACACAGTTGCTTGATCGGAGTCAGGTAGTCAGTGACGAGACCAGACGAGGAGTGCACAGTGAGGGCTGGTGATAAAGGGGTTGCTGATGCGAGGCAGGTGCAGGTAATCAGTATTCAGGTGATGATGATCGTGAGGGAGGAGTGTACGTGTCTGGCGCGAGGGGAGTGGATGGATCTGTGACAGTACCCCCTCCTCCACGGGCAGCTCCTGATGACCGCTGCGGACGACGACGAGGCCGGCCTCGGCCCCGAGGTGCCGGTCGAGTTGGGTTGTTGGCGTGGAATTCTGTCAGTAGTTCTGGGTCCAGAATGTCATCTCGGTTGACCCAGGATCGCTACTCGGGGCCGAACCCTTCCCAGTCCACTAGATATTGAAGTGAGCCGGCCCGTCGTCGCGAGTCGAGGATGGATGAAACCTTGTAAATTTCCTGGTCCGCCGGGTCCACGGGAGGAGGAGGTACGACCCCGGTGCCAGATTCTGTGGATGGAGGGAGAAGAGGTTTAGTGAATGGTTTTAACAAGGATACGTGAAAAGAGGGGGAGATCCTGTATTGTGCGGGTAGTTGGAGACGGTAGGTGACATCGTTGATCTGCCTCACCACTTTGAATGGACCTATAAAGCGGGGACTCAGCTTGCGACTGGGCAGCCGTAGGCGAATGTCTCTGGTTGACAGCCAGACAAGCTGCCCGGGGTGGTACTGTGGGGTCGGTAAACGTCGACGGTCGGCTTGAGTCTTCTGCCTACGGACTGTCCTCTGCAGGTGGAGAGGAGCTGAGTCCCATACCCTCTCACTCTCCTGAAACCAATGGTGGACAGCTGGAACGTCCGTGGGCTCACCTGACCAGGGAAACAGAGGGGGTTGGAAACCGAGTATGCATTGAAAAGGAGTGAGATGGGTGGATTCTTGCCGTAAGGAGTTCTGAGCGTATTCGGCCCACGGAAGGTATCGGTTCCAGCTGTCCTGTTGGTGACCACAGTAGGACCTCAAGTATCTTCCGATTTCCTGGATCTTGCGCTCAGTCTTGCGCTCAGTCACTAGGATGCAGGTGTTCCCATCGGAGGGTGGTAGATCGGTCATGAAGTCTACGGCAATGTGTGACCAGGGCCGATGTGGTAGTGGTAGAGGATGGAGTTTACCTTCTGGCAGGTGACGGGGTGATTTGGTGGTGGCACAGACTGAGCATCCCTTGACGTAGCGGGAGACGTCACGGTCCATCCTGGGCCACCAGTAGCGATTTTGTAGGAGTGAGAGGGTTTGCTGGCTGCCTGGGTGTCCAGAGCCCGGAGAGGTGTGTACTTGTTCCATGAGGGACAGTCGGAGGCGGGATGGTACGAAGACTAGTCCCTCAGGGGCCCCCGGCGGAGCTGGTTCCTCACGAGTTGCCTCGGCGATTTGTTGGTCTATAGCCCACTGGATCGGACTGACGATGATGGCTGGAGGGAGAATTGTGTCAGGTGGGTGTGGTTTATTGTCTACAAGGAATTGGCGAGACAGCGCGTCTGCTTTTTGGTTCTTGCTCCCAGGTCTGTAGGTTACCGTAAAATTGAATCTTGTGAAGAATAGTGCCCACCTAGCTTGACGTGGATTGAGACGCTTCGCTTCTCGCAGATACTCGAGGTTCCGGTGGTCCGTGATAACTTGAAACGGGTGTACTGCTCCCTCCAGCCAATGCCTCCACTCTTCCAATGCTAGCTTGATGGCAAGCAACTCGCGATTCCCGATGTCATAATTCTGCTCCGCCGGGGACAGTTTCCTAGAAAAGTACGCACATGGATGGAGACGAGGAGGCTCACCCTGCCGCTGAGAGAGTACGGCCCCTACCCCAGAACACGATGCATCTACTTCCACGACGAAGGGTAGCTGAGGGTCTGGATGGACCAAGGTAGGAGCCGTACAAAAGGCTGTTTTGAGGGCTTGGAAGGCTTGAGTGGCTTCGGAAGTCCAGGACAGAGACTTGGGCCCATTTCTCAGGAGGGAAGTCAGGGGTGCACTGATGAGACTGCAGTTGTGAATAAACCGTCTGTAAAAGTTGGCGAACCCAAGGAAGCGCTGCAAATCCTTGATGGAAGTAGGTTGTGGCCAATCCTGAACGGCCTTGATTTTCCCCTGGTCCATCTTGACACCGTGTTGACTGATGATGTACCCCAGGAAGTGGATGCAGCTGCGGTGGAACTCGCATTTCTCGCTTTTTAGGAAGAGATGATGTTTTTGGAGTTGGGTGAGGACCTGCGTGACATGTTGTTGGTGTTCATGGAGGGTTTTGGAGAAGACTAGGATGTCGTCAAGGTATACTAGGACGAACCGGTTGAGGAACTCGCGGAGAACTTCATTGATGAATCCCTGGAATACTGCTGGTGCGTTTGACAGTCCAAAGGGCATGACTTGATATTCATAATGACCTGATGGAGTTATGAAGGCCGTCTTCCACTCATCCCCTCTTCTGATTCTGATTAAATTGTAAGCGCTCCGCAGGTCCAGTTTAGTGAAAATGCGAGCTCCCCGCAGCTGCTCCAGCGCAGCGGGGACCAGGGGAAGCGGGTAACGGTATTTAACTGTGAGTGAATTGAGATGCCGGTAATTGATGCAGGGCCTCAAGCCTCCGTCCTTTTTTCCCACGAAGAAGAAACTGGATGCGGCAGGGGAAGTAGATGGACGAATGAACTTCTGTTGAAGAGCCTCCTTGATGTACTCCTCCACGGCCTGTTGCTCCGGGATGGACAGGGAATAGATGCGTCCGCGAGGAAATGTTGCCCCAGGCAGCAGGTCAATAGCACAGTCCCATGGCCGGTGAGGTGGTAATTCCGTCGCTCGTTGTTTGTTGAAGAGGTCCTGGAACGCCCGGTATTCCAACGGGATTTCGGGAGTTGGGGAATCAGAGGGACTCTCAATAGACGTGGAAGCTAGGGGTACCTGGTTAACCTCGTCTGCTTGCGGCGCCGAGGAGAGGGTCTTCTTCGCAATGGCAGAGATACACTGCTGATGGCAATGGGCGCTCCACTTCAGAACTTCCCCAGACTTCCAGTGCACCGTGGGCGAATGTTCGGCCATCCATGGGCGTCCCAGGACCATATCATATGAGGATCCTTCCAGCACCAAGAACGTGAGATCTTCCGAATGGAGCCAACCGATTTGAAGGTGAACGAGAGAGGAGACGTGCCGGATGCACCCTGGGCCCAGCGGTTTTCCCAGAATGCTGTGAATCTGAAGTGGGCTGGTGAGAGGAGACTTGCGGGCTTTGAGTTTATTTAAAAGGTTGAGAGAGATGAAGTTTCCGGCCGAACCAGAATCTATTAACGCCGTGGCTGAAACAGAAAGACCAGCGACAGTTACCAGGACATCAGTGAGAGGTATACGAAACATTGTGTGGTTTGCAAGGACGGTATTCACCGCTGGGCGTGGTGGCCGGGTCGGGCAATGTTCACGGAGATGACCCGCACCACCACAGTAGAGGCAGAGGTGCAGACGGACACGTCTCTCTCGTTCTGATGGCGATAAACGGGAGTGGTCCACCTGCATGGGTTCTGGTGCTGGAAGATTGGTTTCCCTCGATGGAGGCGGGGAGTGCAAGGAAGGATTGTCAGAGGAGCAGATGGCAAGGTTCTGTGCGACTAGGATCGATTGCTGGATGAATCTTTCCAAACCGTAGCTATTGTCATAGATTGCTAATTGTAATCGGATTTTGGGATCTAAACCTTGGCGATAAACCGCCAGTAGGGCGGTCTCGTTCCATCCACTTGAAGCTGCAAGGGTGCGAAATTGTACTGAATACTCTTGAATGGATCTGTTGCCTTGTCGGATGCGGATGAGTTGATCGTGGGTGGAGATGGAGCTAGCAACATGACCAAACACTTCTTTGAAATGGGAAATGAAAACAGGGAGTGACTGAGTAACTGGGCCATTTGATTCCCACATAGCATTAGCCCACAGCAGCGCACGGCCCTCAAGCAGGGGAGTGGATGGATCTGTGACAATGAGAACCTTGAAGAAGTCTTGTAGTACTTGTGCTTTGTCCTCCTCAAACTACCATTGGTACACTGTTTATCTTTATCTTCGTCTTTGTGCCTTCATCACACATGCACCCATGACACTTTGTCACCACTGCTGACCAGGATAAACCCACAAGCAATTTCTCTCATGTCAAAATCTCTACGGCCTTTATTCCTTCCCATTTGTCCTGCATCCAACACATTGATTACAAGAACTGATTGTTTGTTTACCATCTAATCTCAGACCTTAATGAAGATGATTAGAAGATGCTATTCACTTC
Organism: Rhodeus uyekii; assembly: GCA_037043235.1. Taxonomy (NCBI): domain Eukaryota; kingdom Metazoa; phylum Chordata; class Actinopteri; order Cypriniformes; family Acheilognathidae; genus Rhodeus; species Rhodeus uyekii. The sequence continues at coordinate 2,389,471 of JAWRVZ010000078.1, forward strand.
ACCTGTGACTGGTCATAATGTTTTGTCTCCCCAGTATAAATACCAGTGTCTTTCTTTTTGCACTCATTTATCATAAGCCATAAGCAACAGAAAGGAGAAAAGTATATAACAGTTTTCTTTTTTTTATTACGTGAAGAAAAGTTAAAGGGTCCTCTTGCGGCTACAGAACGAGGTATTAGAACATTGCACACTTGGTTTAAACACTCTTAACAGTCAGATGCTAGAGGCATCAAACTGACAGACAGGCGGAGTGAAGAAAGAAAAAAATAGACACAGTTAGGGCTTGAAAGGAGTCTTTAAATAAGTGTCTGAAGGACAGAAAATGGGCTGATGGAAGGATACGCAGAGCAACTGAAGTTCAAGGGAGAACTCAGATTTTCCAAGCAAATGGAAATAAGGCAATTTTATAAAGCGTTTCATGAAGACTTAAATACTTTGTGAATGAAAGTTAGTGTGTCTGTATAATCCAATAGGTTCTAGTTATCACACCTCAGCAGGACTGGGAAAGAGCCTCAAATCGGGGTTACAAAATCTGCCTGACTTACCCTAAAGTTTCTGTCTTATTTCTCCTTAATGATACATTTTTTACTTTGGCAATATACAACAGGTACTCACTCTCCAAAAATCTGTTCACAGCATTCATTTAAGATCTACAATTGTTATAAACAAAAACTAAAAAATAGCTAAGCACTGCTGAACTAAGTGCATAAAAAATAGGCTGATTCAGTTGAAACATTTGAAAGGAATATACATATTCATAATACATATACATTCGAAAGGAATGCTGTATAGTATTGACAGTAAAACAAGCTTTTGTAATTTGAGTCATCATCATTACACTGAGCAAATCTCATTTAGAAACAGAGAAAATAATCTTCTCTGTTTCTAAATGAGATGTGCTCAGTGAGATGATGAAGAATCACATAAGAAAAGAAAAAAACCTTCTTAACGTATCTGATAGCGGATATAAAGACTCTCAACACCAAGCTGTGACATTTAAAAAGAATCGCACATATTAGATTTCAGATCTGATTAGAACCTTATTAAACCCTTGTTTCCTATTTCATTACAGTAGCTTTGGCCTTTTGACGGGTTGGTTATGACTCACATCTCTCAGACAGAAGACTTATTCTGATACACTAGCAGCAGAGGGGACCTGTGCTTTTAACATGTGATAAAAATAGAAACTTTGGATGCTGCTTGAATGCTGCATTATAATCTTTATTTTCCCACAGGCAGCTAGCCAGGTTATCTAACACCATGATTTTTAGCTGATTGAAATGATGACTAATAGGTAAAGAATTTTAAGTATTGTTTTATAGCACACACTAAAGACTCGAGACAATACTTACTAGGGGTAAGCAAGACTAGTTGACTGTTTGATAATGGTGTTGCTAGTTGACATGAGAAGTACTAGTCTTTTGTGTACAGTACATCATTAAAATGTATTGGCAAAAAAAATGAGGCTATTTTACAAGAAAATACTATTATACTTCTAAAATACTAATTTTTCTTGCAATTTTACCACCTATCACAATCACAGTTTCATACACCATAAGTGAGCAGTGGCCATGACAAACAACACCTTGATGTGCTGACTTCTGTTAACAAAGTTTTTATTGATTCAGTTGATTGATTGAAGTCTCTATATTAGTAAATACTTAAGTTTATTGTACAATGATCAGAGTGCTAGGAATGTGCATACCATGAATACCTTCACACTACTACTGACATGAACAAACAGATTTGCAAGTCGCTTTAACGCTTTAAGGCCAGTATAGATTTAATTTAATACAATACACATTAAAAATCCTTGTTGGCAGAGGCTATTTACACTATCTCCGCCTACTGACATCAGGCCCACACAAAACTATGAAAGATGCCGGATTGTCATCGGCTAAAAGCAACTCTACGCAGACCTGAAGTGTCAGCAGAGACCCTCAACTAAACTACTATTCCCCTGCAGAGGCCTCATCTGTCACGGATCCAGCCACACCCCTCGCACCAGACTCATTCACTTCTCACTCACGATCCCAATCACCAGAATACTGAACACCTGCACCTGCCTAGTCAGCATTCCTTAAATACAAGCTTCACCCTGCAAATCACTGTCCGGTCTCGTCACTGACTGCCAGACTCTCATGCCAGCGACAACCCGTGTTGACGCCGTCATTACCGACCCCGATTGTCCAGGATCTCCTTCCGTGAACCTTCAGGCATTCTTCCCGTGATCTCCAGCCCAGTATTGTCCACTTCCCATCAGATAAGCCTCTCTGCCGCTACCAGTTCTTCTCTACACCTTCAGTCACCAGCTACTTGCTCTGAGTTTGCTTTATTCAATAAACATCATCACCACTCACGTCTGTGTCCGATTGTTTATCATGACAGAAGACCGGACCACCCAGCAGACCCAGGCGGTAACTGGCGAAGCATCCGCCGCGGAGAGTAATCCACTTCTCGATGTCATGCAGGCTTTCCACCATGTCCTTCAAAACTTTGCCTCTACATCTGCCTCACCCAGTCCCATGGCCCGGCCAGCGCCCTTCAGTGGTAAGGCGGAGGAATGCGATGGTTTCCTATTACAATGTAAACTGTATTTTGAAATCAATCCCCGACAGTTTGAAACTGAACAAGCCAAGATTGCATTCGTCATATCCCTCCTCACCGGCCGCGCGCTTCAGTGGGCGCGCGCGATCTGGGACTCTAACGGCCCTGTCACGCAATCATTACCTGCATTTCTCCATCATTTCAAGGAAGTTTTCGGCCATGCAGCTGATACTGTATCCACCAACGATCAACTCCTCCGTTTACGACAAAGAACCCAGTCAATCCAAGATTATTCCTTGCATTTTCGCACCCTAGCGGCCTCTAGTGGCTGGAATGAGGCGGCACTACTGGCTGTTTACCGTCAAGGACTTCAACCCAACATCCGTGCTCAACTTGCCATTTATGATGACCGTTATGGCCTGGAAAAGTTCATTCAAAAATCCATTCTAGTGTCCCAAAACCTCACAGTCTGTTCTCCAGAAACCCCGATGTCGCATTCCCCGTCTCCACTGAAAGAGCCTAAACCTCCAGCACCAGAGCCCATGCAGGTCGATCACTACCGCCTATCACCATCAGAGCGAGAGAGACGTATCCGATTGCACTTGTGTCTATACTGTGGTGGTGAGGGCCATCTCCGAGCTCAATGCCTGACCCGACCACCACGCCCAGGGGTGAGTACAATCCACACGGCATCCATAATCCACAAAATGTCTTTAACAAAGGTTTTAGTGACTTCTGCTAATCTCTCTGTTCCAGCCACGGCGTTGATGGATTCAGGCTCAGCTGGCAATTTCATCTCCACCAACCTTCTGAATAAACTGAAAGCCCACAAAGCCCTTCTTGACCACCCCTTTCGTGCTCATAACATCCTTGGAAAACCCCTGGGCCGCGGGTACATTCGGTACGTCTCGTCTCCTATCCACCTGCAAATTGGATGGCTCCATCATGAGGAACTCACCTTCCTGGTGCTGGAGGGATCCACTACTGACATTGTCCTGGGGCGCCCGTGGATGTCCAAACACTCTCCTCTGGTTAACTGGAACTCAGGTGAAGTCTTAAAATGGAGCCCATTCTGTCTTCAACAATGTCTCTCTACTGTTCAAAGGAACCCTACACCTGCTGACCAACCTGACATGGTAACTGAGATACCACTCGCCTCCACATCCATCGAGAGTCCCCATAACCCATCATGTCAAGACATCCCCATTGAATACCGGGCGTTCCAGGACGTGTTCAGCAAACGGCTAGCTACAGAACTTCCACCTCACCGGCCATGGGACTGTGCACTCGACCTGCTGCCTGGGGCAACGTTTCCCCGCGGACGCATCTACTCCTTGTCCATCCCGGAGCAACAGGCCATGGATGAGTATATAAAGGAGGCTCTACGTCAGAAGTTTATCCGTCCATCTACTTCCCCTGCCGCATCAAGTTTTTTCTTCGTGGGCAAAAAGGACGGAGGCTTGAGGCCCTGTATTGATTACCGGCACCTAAACTCGCTCACCATCAGGTTCCGATACCCGCTACCCCTGGTCCCCGCTGCTCTGGAACAGCTGCGGGGGGCTCGCATCTTCACGAAGCTGGACCTACGAAGTGCGTATAATCTAATCCGAATACGTGAAGGAGACGAGTGGAAGACCGCGTTCATCACGCCCTCTGGCCATTATGAATACCTCGTCATGCCGTTTGGTCTGTCAAATGCTCCAGCTGTGTTCCAGGGATTCATGAACGAGGTATTCAGAGATTTCCTCAACATCTTTGTTATTGTCTACCTCGATGACATCCTCGTTTACTCCAAAGACATCTCCGAACACCATCGACACGTCAAGCAGGTCCTAGCTAAGCTTCGAGAACACCATCTCTTCTTGAAATTAGAGAAGTGCGAGTTCCTCCGCAGCAGCATCCAATTCCTTGGCTATATCATCAACCAGAGCGGCGTCAAGATGGACCAGGGGAAAGTGAAAGCGGTGCAGAACTGGCCACAACCTACCACAATCAAAGAATTACAGCGTTTCCTGGGATTTGCCAACTTTTACAGGCGGTTCATCCGGAATTTCAGTATAATCAGTGCACCCTTGACATCATTACTGCAACATGGGCCCAAGTCTCTGTCCTGGACACCTGAAGCCACCAAGGCCTTCCAAACCCTTAAGGCAGCCTTTTGCACGGCTCCTACCCTCACTCATCCGGATCCCCAGTTACCGTTCATAGTCGAGGTCGACGCGTCCTGCACCGGGGTAGGAGCCGTGCTGTCACAGCGGCAGGGTGAGCCTCCAAGACTCCATCCATGTGCCTACTTTTCCAAAAAGCTATCCCCGGCGGAGCGGAACTATGACATTGGGAATCGCGAGTTGCTTGCCATAAAGTTGGCATTGGAAGAGTGGAGGCATTGGCTGGAGGGGGCTAACCATCCATTCCAGGTGATAACCGATCATCGAAACCTAGAGTACCTGCGGGAAGCAAAAAGGCTCAATCCACGGCAGGCTCGTTGGGCACTCTTCTTCACGAGGTTTAATTTCACCGTGACGTATAGACCTGGGGACAAGAACCAGAAAGCCGATGCTCTCTCTCGCCAGTTCACCCCTGACAATAACCCACAACCGCCTGAACCCGTGCTCCCTCCAGCCTTGATTGTTAGTCCCATCCAATGGACAATAGACCACCAGATCGCCGAAGCAACTCGCGAAGAACCAGCTCCGCCGGGGGTCCCTGAGGGGCAGCTCTACGTACCATCTCGACTCCGCCTGCCCCTCATGGATCAAGTTCACACGTCTCCGGGCTCTGGACACCCAGGCAGCCAGCGAACCCTCTCGCTCCTACAAGATCGCTATTGGTGGCCCAGAATGGACCGCGATGTCTCCCAATATGTCAGAGGATGCTCAGTCTGCGCCACCACCAAATCACCACGCCATCTTCCAGAAGGCAAACTCCAACCCCTGCCGATACCCCGCCGACCCTGGTCACACATTGCAGTGGATTTCATGACCGATTTACCACCATCTGACGGCAAGACATGCATCCTTGTAGTGGTAGATCGGTTTTCTAAAGCTTGCAAATTGATACCCCTCAAGGGCCTCCCCACGGCTTTGGAAACGGCGGAAACCTTGTTTCACCAAGTCTTCCGACACTTTGGCCTCCCGGAAGATATCGTTTCCGACCGAGGACCCCAATTCATTTCCAGAGTCTGGAAGTCATTTTTTCACCTTCTCGGAGTCTCCGTTAGTCTGAGTTCAGGTTACCATCCCCAGACCAATGGCCAGACTGAGCGGAAGATCCAGGAAATTGGGAGATATCTGAGATCCTACTGTGGCCACCAACAAGACACCTGGAACCGGTTTCTTCCGTGGGCTGAATACGCCCAAAACTCACTAAGGCAAGAGTCCACACACCTCACACCGTTTCAGTGCATGTTTGGTTTTCAGCCACCGTTATTCCCTTGGACAGGAGAGCCCACGGAAGTCCCAGCTGTCCATCACTGGTTCCAGGAGAGCGAGAGGGTATGGGATTCAGCTCACGTTCATCTGCAAAGGGCAGTCCGTAGGCAGAAGATCCAAGCTGACCGCCGACGCCTTCCCACACCACGGTACTATCCCGGTCAACTCGTCTGGCTATCAACGAGGGACATTCGCCTACGGCTGCCCTGTCGCAAGCTGAGTCCCCGCTTCATAGGTCCTTTCAAAGTGGTGAGGCAGATCAACGAGGTCACTTACCGTCTTCAGTTACCCACACATTACCGAATTTCCCCGTCATTCCATGTGTCTCTCCTCAAGCCCTTCACTAAACCTCTGTTTCCCTCATCCACAGAGTCTGGTGTTGAGGCTGTACCTCCTCCTCCTGTTGACCCGGCGGACCAGAACATTTACAAAGTTTCTTCCATCTTGGACTCTCGACGACGGGCCGGCACACTGCAGTACCTCGTAGATTGGGAAGGTTTCGGTCCCGAAGAACGCTCTTGGGTCAACCACGATGACATCCTAGATCCAGAGCTCCTGCAAGAATTCCACACCAACAACCCCAACCGTCCAGCCCCCCGGGGTCGAGGCCGGCCCCGTCGTCGTCCGCCGCGGTCCTCAGGAGCTGCCCGTGGAGGAGGGGGTACTGTCACGGATCCAGCCACACCCCTCGCACCAGACTCATTCACTTCTCACTCACGATCCCAATCACCAGAATACTGAACACCTGCACCTGCCTAGTCAGCATTCCTTAAATACAAGCTTCACCCTGCAAATCACTGTCCGGTCTCGTCACTGACTGCCAGACTCTCATGCCAGCGACAACCCGTGTTGACGCCGTCATTACCGACCCCGATTGTCCAGGATCTCCTTCCGTGAACCTTCAGGCATTCTTCCCGTGATCTCCAGCCCAGTATTGTCCACTTCCCATCAGATAAGCCTCTCTGCCGCTACCAGTTCTTCTCTACACCTTCAGTCACCAGCTACTTGCTCTGAGTTTGCTTTATTCAATAAACATCATCACCACTCACGTCTGTGTCCGATTGTTTATCATGACATCATCAACCCGACAAAATTTTACAACAATGTTTTTTCCATTGTACGGATAAAAAAGTTGTCAAAATGATACACGGATTCACAGAAATAACTAAAAAGTCTTTATTATACATGCCAGACAAGAAAGAAATATTATACATGCCTTTGTAAAGAAAAACTACACGCACTTGTATGAAATACAGCCCCTAAGAAATAATAGGAAATGGCTTTCTTCTAGAGCAGCTGTGCAGCCAAAACAATCTTTGTTGCATTAATTTATTATCACTGTTGAGCTGCTTTGAAACAATCTGTAAAAAGCGCCATATAAATAAAGGTGACTTGACTTTAACATGGAAGTGTTTATCAGTTAGGGTTAGGGGTGTCTGGAAGAGTTTTATTGTCTAACAAGGTGGCATCCATTTAATAATTTTAATAAATTAAATCATTTATTTTTTACAGTATATATAGCCACTATCGTTTGTTGTACTTGCAATAACTTCTATCACTACTATATTCACTTTATATGTAATTACATTCACATTATTGCAAGTGCTGTTAATTTAACATTCATTTAATGCAATTAAAAGAGAACACAATTAATCTTGTCCTTCCAAATGATATACAAATTGGAGAATCCATTTATTTATTTTATTTTTTTGATATTTTGCACATGATAGAAGACAACAGTAGCATCAGTTATTCATAACTGTAGTTAATTTGGTTAACAGTTGTTAATGTAAGATTCATGAGGATTTTCTTTTTGAATTTAAAAATAAGGCAACAAAGAATGACCCCAATTTCTACTTCATCCTTTTAAAAAGCAAAAGGCTATTTTATAGCCTTAAGAACTTCAATCAAGCGAGGTCTACTCTCTATCTTTAATATCCTCTTTAAGAATTGAACCAAATATCCCCCATGACTGCCCAGCTTGCTGTTGACTAAAATGTTACATATCAAAATGACCTCCTGTTTGTGTGTCTGCACTTGTGTGTACAACATTAGCTCTCATGAATATCAACAAATAGGTAGTCAGGTTTATTACATCGCTATATGTTACACTTTCATTGGCACTATCCTGTCTCAGCTGGCCATTTTTGAGTATTTAGTTAGTTTATATGCAGTTAAAGTGTCATATAAAGCACTTTTATAGTTATTTTGTCTGAGGTCCACTATATTTTTGTATAATTTATTTTCTTCATAACCAGCCTTTCACTAATCTGAATGAATACGAGGCACTTCTCAGACTGTTTGCACCACCTGTTTCCTGGCTTGATGTTTTTACAAAATTGATTTATTTTTGTCACAGAAAGGATAAGTCGTTTATGGCTTTGAGGCAAGGAAATCATAAAAACAGGTGGAAATGAGTCAAACCAATAGAACGAGTTTGTTTAAGCTCACGGGAAACAGACACATCCATTCCAGCCCATTTCCCATGATCACTGAGTGAAATCAGGCGAGAGCACGACATGATTACCCAGCAGTCCATTTTTCACCATATCCAAAACTCACCTCAACATTTCTCGTTAGAGCCCTCCTTTGATATTACAGTAAAAGTTGCAACTAGATAGCACAATTCTGCAGAACAGCCTTGGGCAATGACAATTAGTTTGAACCTCAGCCAGTAAATATCAGGAGCATCTAATGTACACTGATCCTTTATGAGAGAATGAGGTTCATGAAAGCAATTCTCTCAAACTCTCACCCACAATAATTGAATTTAACTTTACTTCTTCCTCTCTGATTAAAAGGTCTGATTAAATATCAGAAGTTTGCATATGACGTGAGTGTGTGTATCGAGTATGTATCCAGTATAAATGGAACTTTGTGTAAGCGTCATATATATGCATTATTATGTTTCCTGTAGCTCAACCAGTAGAGCGTTGGTGTTTACAACGCCATGGTCATGGGTTCAATCCCAGGGAAAGCAAGAACTGATTACAATGTGTTCCTTGAATGCAATGTAATTCGCTTTGGATAAAAGCGTCTGCCAAATGCATAAATGTAAATGTATTATTATGTAGTTCATGTATTTTATTCGTCTTATTTTCTTTTTATTTTTTATTCAAAACTTTGTCTAATTATTAAGCTCTTTATGCTGAGGGCGAGAGGATAATACACAGTATCAGTTCATCTTTCATTTCCAAGTTAATCAAACTCTTAATCAGAAACTGTTTTAGCATGGAAACAGAGAGAGAATCAGAGATGGTTGCAGAGATTCCCATTAGTCTCATTACTCAATAGCTTTGTTTTTTGATGGAGCAAAATGCAAACAGGACACTATTCCAAAGGTTGTTTATGTCTAATGAGGAATGGCAGGTGCCAATGAGCAAACAATGGAGAAACATGTTTTTCCACATACACTATGGCTCACATATACACACATAAACACAAAGCAAAACTATTAAAAAAGAGGGAAAAAAGAACTATGATATCTATTAAGTGTTGTTTATTTGAACACTGTTATGAACACGTACTCGTACAAGGTGTCAAATGCAAAACCAAGGTTTATGAACACAGGATATTTTTAAGTAAGGTGAAGAAGAGTATGGTGATGAGGGTAAAGGGGAGTTTTCAAACTTACAGGATGATGGGTACTAGTGATCTGTAAAGATGATGTGGGAGTTCAGTGCAGAGAGTCCAGGGCTGTGATGGGGATCTTGTTACTTGGGAAACGAGTCAACATAGTAGGTCAGACGGTGAACTCTAGTGAGGTGTGAGTCTATGTAGGTCCGTAAATGGGTGTAGTGACGAAGAACAGATTTGAGTGATCAGTACTCAGGTGATGGTGAACGTGGGCATGCTGGGGTGCTGGAACCTGGTGTATTCATGTGTTTAGCACCTGATTCATTACATGAATTATGCACTCCTATCCTACATTACTATCAGTCATGGAAGCTCTAAGGAGCGCAAAAGCTGATTCCAAATCATCGGTTCTCATTCTTTTAAATATATCCGCTGTCTTTGACACTGTTATTTCCTTTTGTCCACCATCTCATCACAAGGCATCACAGGACCTCCGCTTCAATGATTCGAATCCTATCGTACAGAGATAGGTCCTTCAGGGTTGCATGGCGCGGCAAGATCTCCAAAGAATGTCAACTGATCACCGGTGTTCCACAGGGCTCAGTTCTTGGACCACTTCTCTTCCCCATGTACACCACATCACTGGGTCCCATCATACAGGTACCCAGATTCTCCTATCACTGCTACGCCAGATGATCCCACATTGGCTGTGCGAATCACAAGCTGCCTAGTGGACATCTCGACATGGATGAAAGAGCATCATCTGCAGCTCAACGTTACAAAGACAGAGCTTCTCGTCTTTCCTGCCAGTCCGACTCTAAAAAAAAAAACTTCACCGTCCAGATCGACTCCTCGACGAACACCTCATCTGCCAGAAATATTTGAGTTATCTTTGTGCACCAGCTGACCTTCAAAGATCACATCGCAAAGACAGCTAGATCATGCTCTTCACAACATCAGGAGGATCAGGCCGTTCCTAACGTGCAAGCAACACAACTTCTGGTACAGGCCATGGTCATTTCCAGACTGGATTATTGCAACACCCTTGTGGCTGGACTTCCTTCTAGTGCAATCAAACCCTGCAAACGTTAGTCTTCAACGAATCCAAAAGAGCCCACGTCATTCTAGTCTTTATTTTTCTGCACTGGCTCCTACTTGCAGCTTGCAAATTTTCAAATTCAAAGCACTGACACTTGCTTAAAGAACTAACGCAGGCACAGCACTTCCTGATGCTACTTCAAATCTACACACCAACCAGAAACCTTTGATCGATCAACAAGCGACGACTTGTGGTACCTTCATAGAGAGGCAAAAAATCACTCACAAGATAATTTTCGTTCACCATTCCTTGCTGGTGGAACAACCACCCTGAATTTATCCGGAATTCAGAATCCTTGGAAATATTCAAAAGACTGCTAAAAACTCACCTTTTTTCTGAACACCTAACATGACACAAGCACACAACTTAGTATTTGTAAGCACTCTCAATTCCTTAAATTGTAAGTCGCTTTGGATAAAAGCGTCTACTAAATGAAAATGTGAATCAGGTAAACACCCAATAAAGAAACACTGATCACAACTGAATGAATCATTGTTGAATTATTGCTGCTATTTTATGTTTAACAACAGCTTTCTATGGGTAGTAATGGTACAAGGTTAACTGCATCAGGCAAAAACATTTGGTGGTTGTGAAACATGTGCATCCTAAAATGCACCTAATTTGCATAAAAGAGCATGTCTGTGTGGAAAAAATATATATAATTTACTTACGTACCAGTGTAGTAGTTTCTGGTTAAACTGAATTGTGGCTGTTCTGAAGAAGAAACAAAGCGTTGCACTGAAATGCAGTGTGCAACTGTTGAAAGAATTCACTTCTGAATATTTTACAACAGAAAATATAGGCCTTAAAATGGTCTCTGTCCCATTTCAAAACCCCATCAGGGACACTCAAAAGAAAAGAGCATTTCCGCATCCTTAAAATGACTCTCTTATCCATCTCACTTAAATGCCCCAACTTGTTCTACATAAAAGCCACACAAAAATCCCTGATTTCCACAAAATTGAAGGAATTGAGTATTTTACATAAATATGGGTCTTTCAGCAGCTCTATCAGGTGTTCAGGTGGTTTGTATTTATACAGTGGTACGGTATTCAGACCCCTTTCTTTTTTCACTCTTTGTTATTTTGCAGCAATTTGCTAAAATCATTTAAGTTAATTTTTCCCTTATTAATGTACACACAGCACCCCATATTGACAGAAAAACACAATGTGTTTTCTGTGTTTTTCTTTCAATATGGGGTGATGTGTGTACATTAATAAGAAAAAAAAATAACTTAGATGATTTTAGCAAATGGCTGAAATATAACAAAGAGTGAAGAATTTAAAGGGGTCTGAATAGTTACTGTACCCACTGTATGTCTAGCTGAATAGGAAATTAGAAAAACATTGCCCATTACCATGCTACAAAATAGCTAACTGAAGGACACTAATCAGTGAGTTTTCCAAAAATAAACATCAACAAAACGGAGGTGTTTTGAATCACCTTGAAGAAGTTTATTTTGCAATAATGTAAAACGGAGCTAGCCTGCCGTGATGAATGAGCCAGAGCCTACTAAAAGGAAGGAGTCATTCAATGCCCCACAGCTTGAACGTCTCAAAATGTCTGACTCCGTGTGTAAGCCGGCTACATCATCTGTAACATCATCTTGAAGAGGATGTTCCCCTGTCTCTTCTGTCTCCACGGGTCCTGTCCAGTCTAAGTTCTGCTGTCTCTTTATGCCAGTCCTGCCCAGCTTCAAGCCTCTTGCATCACCTATGATGATGCCTTTGCTCTCATATTGGTCCATCCACTCTCCATCTGCTCCATCTGTGTCCCCATGGCCTCGCTGAGGAAATCTTAACCACGGCTCCTCCCTCTCTCTACGCTACTGTAGGCCTAATTCCTGGCTGGCCTGTGTATCATTGTCCAGCACCCTCCGCTCCTGGCCCCTCCTTGCTTCCACTGCCCCTGTCTGTGTCCACTCCGCTCTTGTTGATCATCCTCCTCCAGGGCCCCCGCCCTCCTCATTTGGACCAACAGCACGAGGAGGTTTATGAGAGGGGGGAGTACTGTCAGGAGGATGCTTTGTTTCATTGTGTTTGTTCCAGGTTTGACCTAATTTCTAGTCTGGGTCAGTTTCATTCAGTTCACCTGGTGTCCGTTAATTAACTTGTGTTTGTTAGCTCCCTCATTTAGTTCTGGTATAAGTACTTATTGCTTTGTTGTGAGAAATAAATGTATATTGATTATTGGACTGAATTTATTTTATGTGAGAATAAGACTGCGTAGTGATGAAACTACTGTGCAATGACAAGTACAACAAATTTACCTCTCATTATAAAATGTTTTACCACAGAAATTCACAACTGACTAGAATGAAATATTCTAGAGAGATGTGTAATAAGTAAATGTTCACTGGGAAAATAGACATTTGAGTCACATAATGCACTGGATTATGCAACAAGGCTAATTATTTGGTGTGATTAACCTCATCTAATGCTACTTTATGGTGAAAGAAAGTCACATGCACTCCAGGGTTCTTGTTATAATACACTTATAATGCAGGAAAATCTCACACGTCCAGAATTTAAAGGATTTATGATGCATAATAATACCGCTATGCAATATTCTCAGGTCAAACCCTAAAAATCCATTTTAAGTATTTAACAAACACATGTTCTTTATGTGAAGCCGATAATGTACATTTCACCAACTAGACTGAAAAACCAGAAACTGTAACTACTGCCTTAATTAATGGCTGTCAATATTTTTACATGCAAAAACACATACGGCATCTGAACAAGTGTTACAGAAAACCTCAAGGCTTTTAGTGTGGCAGTCATTATTAAGGCACACCATTTCTCTCTACCATTTAGAATATAAATAGATTGATCTTTCTGCCATTTTCTTCAGATGTGGGCGACAACCAAAACACAATGAAAACAACTAGGAAAACAGGAAATGGGGTCCTAAATGAAGTGACTTATGATTTCAAGGCACTAAGATGGTGTTCGCAAGAGATGTTTCTTTCTTTTAATGTAAAGTAATAAAGCAATGTAGCAACTAACCTATCTATCGTTAGCTATAAATGTGGTCACGCATTACATTAGATGCATTTAACTCCTATATACTTAAAAAGTACAATGTACTTATTATGTTCATGTCGTACTACAAAACACTTTTGATGCTTTTGAGGTGGAATGGTTAGTGTGGCGAGCATAGCGGGGTCGAGGGACCGTGAGAGCGTCACGAGAGTGGCATGATGGATAATGAGCGACACCTGCGAGCCATCGGTCTCTCGTCTCACGGAGGAGCGGAGGCATAAAAGGAGGAGCGACGACAGTGAAAGCGAGAGAGGACCAGGCCTGGAGTTTATGTTGTGTTTTGTGTCTGTGTGGGTGGGTGGCAGTCGTCCGCGAGGGGCTGCCGCCATTATGTTTATTTTGTATTTATGTTTTATTTGGTTATTAAAGTGTTTAAATGTCTGCCGGTTCCCGCCTCCTTCCTCCCTGAACGTTGAACACTGTTACAGTTAGGTTTAAGGGTGGGTTAAGCAGTAAGGGAATGGTCAACAGTATAATTATGGATGTAATTACAGAAATTAATTAAAGCTTTGTAAATAAGTAAAATGTAAAAATGTGTGTACCCAATAAGTTCATTGTATCAAATGATTTATGTAATTTAAATGTTATTACAGTAGCTAAATACATTAAAGTGAGGCCATAAATGTTGTTTGTGTCCTAATATGTCATTTTATATTCACTTTTCGCTTGAGTAGCCAAGCACATTAATGCAAATAAATGCACATTAAACACATTAAAAAGCCCATTTATTTTTATTTATTTGTTTATTTGACAGGGACAGTGTACATTAATCGACATTACTGTAAATGCACCAGAATTAGCCAAAAGGCTATTTTTCATCCGTTGTCCCTGGACTGATCTTAAAATTGTCTACCTAAAACACAAATAAAAAGATTACAGAAAACAATACAAATATAAACAGTAAAACAGATATAACTCTTTAAAACCTGTTGCTAAATGCAATGTACAAATTTACTATAAACAAAAATAATGTTGAAAACAAAAAGAACAAAATTAATATTATACACATTTACACAGCAGAGACACAAGTGGCAGCAGGTTATGTTGAGGGACGACACATACTCTTATTAATGCTGACATGTCTGATTTGCTATGAGCCAGTTTTTTAAATGATTTTTGAACAGAGTGTATGTGGCGAGTTCTCTGATGTTTTGAGGGACAGAGTTCCACTCCTGAGCTGCTCTGACCGAAAAGGCACTCTGACTAAATGTGCTTTTCCTCAGAGGAACAACACAGTCTCCTCGGGCCGACCCTCGTGTTACTCTCTGTGTGGTGTTTCTAATGTTTACAAACTGACTAAGTGGGGGAGATGACAGACCATGGATGATTTTGTAAAGCAAACAGAGGTTTGAATTCTTAATGACATTTTCCCAACTGAAAAGCTTATGTTTATGTAAAATGGCACAATGATGATATCTTAAAGGTTTTTTATCCATAATTTTGATTGTTTGTTTATAAAGTGACTCTAATGATTTGAGAGTTGTTTTATTGGCCTGTGACCAGGTTGTCAGACAGTAAGTGATGTGTGACAAAACCATACTGTACATAAACATTTTAGCTGCCTGAAGTGACAAGTTTGATCTTATGAACCGGAAATTAGCAATATTGAATTTGACTCGATTGCAGACCTTTTTTATCTGCGATTTAAAAGTTAATTTAGAGTCTATTATGATCCCTAAGTATTTGAGTTCTGACACAACTTTTAATTTTTCCCCTGTCACAAAAATATCTGCTTGATTATTTGCACTATTAGATTTAGAAAAAAACATTGAGACGGTTTTATTTACATTAAGTTTTAAGCAGGATTGATTTAGCCATTCAGAGACATGTGCCATAGACAGTGTAAGTTTTTCAGCAACTTGATTTATGTTATTACCATGGGTATAAATGACAGTGTCATCTGCGTACATCTGTAAGTAAACATCTGGACAAACAGAAGGAAGGTCGTTTATATAGAGAGAAAATAACAGTGGCCCTAAAATAGATCCTTGAGGAACCCCTGTGGACACAGCAAGGGGCGGTGAGTGGTAATCACTGATCCTAACTGACTGAGAGCGATTCGATATATATGATTCTATCCATTTTATTGCATCTGATGAGAAGTTGAACTTGCTTAATTTGGTTAATAATATTTTATGATTTACAGTGTCGAAAGCTTTTTTAAGATCGAGAAACACAGCTCCAACCACGCCACCTTTATCCAGTAGATGTTTAATATTTTCTATGAAAAAACAATTAGCAGTTTCTGTTGAGTGCTGACTTCTGAAACCAAATTGCATTGGATGAAGAGAAAATATAGTGGTATTTAAATGGGTTATTATTTGTTGGGAAATTAGTTTCTCTGCTACTTTTGACACTGTAGGTATGATGCTGATAGGTCTATAGTTGTCCACTAATAATGGATCTCCATTTTTGAGAATTGGAACAACAGCAGCTGATTTCCACATACTTGGAAATATTACCTCAGTAAAGGAGAGATTGATAATTTCGGTTAATGGTGTTAATAATGAGGAACTGAGATCTTTCAGCATGCACATATCTATGCCAAATATGTCTTTAGTTCTGGAAGCTTTTAGTGTTTTTATTGTCTGTAAGACGTCAGATTCTGTGACTGTACTCAGGTTGAAAATTGACTCTAAATTATTTATCGGACAGATATTTAGATTATTAGTTGGGAAGCTTTGTGCAATATTGGAGACAGATTCAACAAAAAAAAGATTGAAGACATCTGCAACTTTGTTTGTATCATTTGTAATTTGTCCATTTATCTTAATTTCTAAAAGTTGTTTTCTTTTTGTATCCTGTCCTGCAAGTTTTTTCATTTGATTCCAAATTGTTTTAGAATCCCTTTTTGCATTTTCTATTATAATTAAAAAAAAATCTGCTTTGGCCTTACGTATAGCTTTAACAGTCTTATTCCTCAGTGATGTAAATAAATTTCTGGCAATAGCTGAGTTAGTTTTAATTGCATTTTTTAACGCACGATCCCTCTCTTTCATTAGTTTAAGTATGCTCGAGTTCATCCATGGAAGTATATTTTTATTGTGTTTGTGTTTAAGTTTACAGCTAAAATCCTTAATTGTTCTTTCAATTGTCGCCACAAAAGCTTCACAATCCATTTCACAACTTGTTCCCAGCAATATGTGATCCCAGTCAATCTGCTGGACAGCACTATTAAATGCTTCCTGGCGATTTTTTGGGATTCCAACAAACTCACGCTCTCTGATCGAATAATCAAATCTCTTTTTTGAGAGCTTCCTGGCCACAAGAATCAAATTGTGATCAGAAAGACCAGCTAACAAATTGTATGATTTAGATATTCTCTCAGGTCGGTTGGTAAATGCCAAGTCAATCTGGGTGCTGCTTGATGGGGTGATTCTTGTGGGCCCTTTGATCATTTGGACTAAATCAAATTTGTCAGTTATTTGTTTAAGCCTTTTTCTACATGATGTGTCCTCCCAGTTTATGTTGATATCCCCCAAAATAATGATCTCTTTATTTAAGTTACATTCTTTCATTAAATTTTCAAACTTTTCATAAAAAATGGCATCTGAAGAGGGGGGTCGATATACCACAATGATTGTAAAAGACATTTGTGGTGATAGTATAATGTTTAAACCCAAGCATTCCAGTTCATGATCATTCAACCATTGAATTTCCTGACACTGAATATTATTTTTTATATATATCATGACACCTCCACCCTTTGCTCCTTCTCTGTCTCTCCTGAACATATTATAGCCAGGGATGTTAAGTGCTGCAGAGGGAGCATTGTTATAGAGCCAAGTCTCAGATAAACAGAGATAATCCAAATTTGAATTAAGTAACAGGTGATTAACTTCCTCTGTTTTTGACATGATGCTTCTTATATTTAAATGCCCACCCAGCAGACCTTTGGGTTTTGCTTTAGGGTCCCAAACTATTTTTGAGTGATTAATAGTCATGCTTCACTGAAAATGTGCTTATTAAAGTGTGAAAGTACCTGGCCCACCAGGTGACATTGAGGATTTTAGGATGGTACTTTAGCCATCTCTCTAACTCTTCAGGGTAATATACATGTCATGTTTGGACTCCATTAATGCAATTTCTTTAAGTTGTCTTGAGTAGAATCTGCATTCCTCTCAGTCAATAATAAGCAACCCCTCCTTGATTTTTCCTCACATAAGATTAGATTAGATTAGATTCAACTTTATTGTCATTACACAAGTACAGGTACAAGGCAACGAAATGCAGTTTAGGTCTAACCAGAAGTGCAATAGCAGCAAGTGCAGGATATATACAATGGTTGCATAAGTGCAGGATATGGAGATGTACAGGATTTACAGGTAATATGTACAATGAATATAAATATACAGATGGTTATTACTATAACAGGTGAGTGTGTGCTATAAATATAATTACAGGTGTCTATAAACAGCATTTACAGGTGAATATGTGCTATAAATGTAAATGTATATACAGATGTCTCTAACTATAAACAGAATTTTACAGGTAGATGTATACAATTGTTAGCTTAAGGTGAGCATTAAATTTAAGGTAGTGCAATGAGCATGGACAGTGCAAATAAGTGAGATGTGAAATGTAAACAGTTGGTACTGTATGAACAGTTGGTAGTGCAAATGAGCATGTTCCAGCTAAAGTACAGTAGTGCAAGGTGCAAGTGTAAACAGTTGTTACTGTAAGCAGTAAACAGTTGTTGTAAACAGTTGTTACTGTAATGAACAGTCAGCAGTGCAAATGGCACAAATAAGTAACAGAGTGAGCGAAGAGTCTATAAGGGTAGTAGTGGGGGGGGCAGTGAAGGAGTCTGGTGTGGTGGGGGAGTCTGTGAGGGGAGTGGGGTGGTGGTGGGGGGGGAGAGAGGAGTCTATGAGGGGAGTGGGATGGTGGGGGGGTAAGAGGAGAGTCTGTGAGGGGAGTGGGATGGTGGTGGGGGGGTAAGAGAAGAGTCTGTGAGGGGAGTGGGATGGTGGTGGGGGTAAGAGGAGAGTCTATGAGTGGAGTGGGATGGGGGGGGGGAGGAGTCTATGAGGAGAGTGGGATGGTGGTAAGAGGAGAGTCTGTGAGGGGAGTGGGATGGTGGTGGGGGAGAGAGGAGTCTATGAGGGGAGTGGGATGGTGGGGAGGAGTCTATGAGGAGAGTGGGATGGTGGGGAGGAGTCTATGAGGAGAGTGGGATGGTGGTAAGAGGAGAGTCCGTGAGGGGAGTGGGATGGTGGTGGGGGAGAGATGAGTCTATGAGGGGAGTGGGATGGGGGGAGGAGTCTATGAGGAGAGTGGGATGGTGGTAAGAGGAGAGTCTGTGAGGGGAGTGGGATGGTGGTGGGGGGGGGTGAGGAGTCTATGAGGGGAGTGGGATGGTGGTGGGGGAGAGAGGAGAGTCTGAGGGGAGTGGGATGGTGGTGGGGGGGGTAAGAGGAGAGTCTGAGGGGAGTGGGATGGTGGTGGGCGGGTAAGAGGAGAGTCTGTGAGGGGAGTGGGATGGTGGTGGGAGGAGAGTGTATGAGGGGAGTGGGATGGTGGTGGGGGAGAGAGGAGAGTCTGTGAGGGGAGTGGGATGGTGGTGGGGGGGCAGGGGGGTGAGAGGAGTCTATGAGGGGAGTTGGATGGTGGGGGGGGAGAGGAGTCTATGAGGGGAGTGGGCTGGTGGGGGGGTTAGAGGGGAGTCTGTGAGGGGAGTGGGCTGGTGGGGGGGTAAGAGGAGTCTATGAGGGTGGTAGGATGATTGTTTAGGGGGAGAGGGGAGAGTCTGTGAGGGGAGTGGGATGGTGGTGGGGGGCAGGGGGGTGAGAGGAGTCTATGAGGGGAGTGGGATGGTGGGGGGGCTGGGATGGTGGGGGGTGAGAGGAGTCTATGAGGGTGGTAGGATGATTGTTTAGGGGGAGAGGGGAGAGTCTGTGAGGGGAGTGGGATGGTGGTGGGGGGCAGGGGGGTGAGAGGAGTCTATGAGGGGAGTGGGATGGTGGGGGGTGAGAGGAGAGTCTGGATGGGAGTGGGATGGTGGTGGGGGTAAGAGGAGAGTCTGTGAGGGGAGTGGGATGGAGGTGGGGGGGAGAGGAGTCAGTGAGGGGAGTGGGATGTTGGGGGGGGGGTAAGAGGAGAGTCTGTGAGGGGAGTGGGATGTTGGGGGGGGGGGTAAGAGGAGAGTCTGTGAGGGGAGTGGGATGGTGGGGGTGGGGGTGAGAGAGGAGTGGGGTCAGCAAGGGTTAGAGTTCAGTAAAGAGACAGCTCTGGGGAAGAAACTGTTCTTTAGTCTGCTGGTTCTCGTCCGGAGGCACCTGAAACGCCTGCCGGAGGGAAGGAGGGAGAACAGTCTGTGGGCTGGGTGAGAGGAGTCCTTGAGGATGCTGCGAGCTCGACGCAGACAGCGTTTCCTCTGGACGTGCTCGATGGCAGGAAGTGGAGTCCCTGTGATGCGTTGGGCAGTTTTCACCACCCGCTGCAGTGCCTTGCGCTCCGCGACAGAACAGCACCCATACCACACTGTGACACAGTTCGTCAGGATGCTTTCTATTGCGCAGCGGTAGAAGTTCACCAGGATAGCCGAGGAGAGCTGATTCTTCCTCAGTGTCCTCAGGAAGAAGAGGCGCTGGTGAGCCTTCTTGACCAGGCTGGAGGTGTTGGTTGTCCAGGTCATGTCAGCCGAGATGTGGATCCCCAGGAACTTGAAGCTGGAGACACGCTCAACGGCCATTCCATTGATGTGGATGGTGTCGTGTGTGCCTCTTGACTCTTTCCTGAAGTCCACGATGAGCTCCTTCGTTTTGGTGGTGTTGAGGAGCAGGTTATTTTCGTTGCACCATGTGGACAGGTGCTGGATCTCTTCCCTGTAGGCAGTCTCATCGTTGTTGCTGATGAGACCGATCACCGTAGTGTCGTCTGCGAACTTGATGATGGCATTAGATCCAAACACAGGCTTGCAGTCGGAGGTGAAGAGGGAGTAGAGAAACGGGCTTAGCACACAGCCCTGTGGTACACCAGTGTTAAGTGTGATGGATGTGGAGCAGGTGGATCCAGATCGGACATTCTGGGGTCTGTTGGTCAGGAAGTCCAGAATTCAGTTGCAGAGTGAGGTATTGATGCCCAAGTCTTCAAGTTTGGCTATTAACTTGGCCGGGATGATAGTGTTGAATGCTGAGCTGAAGTCAACAAACAGCATCCGTGCATAAGAGTTCTTATTGTCCAAGTGTGTGAGCACAGAGTGCAGTGCCATGGCAACAGCATCCTCTGTGCTCCTATTGCTGCGGTAAGCAAACTGATGTGAGTCCAATGTGGGTGGTATAGAGTCTTTTAGGTGTTCCAGGACCAGCCGCTCAAAGCACTTCATGATGATGGGTGTGAGTGCTACAGGGCGGTAGTCGTTAGGGCACCTCGGACTAGAGTGTTTTGGCACTGGCACAATAGAGGTGCATTTGAAGCGTGTTGGTACAGCTGCTTGGGCAAGAGACAGGTTGAAAATGTCTGTAAAGACCCCAGCGAGCTGCTCCGCACATGCCCTGAGGACACGTCCAGGGATGTTGTCAGGTCCAGCAGCCTTGTGCGTGCTGATCCGGCTCAGTGCCTTGCAGACGTCAGTGGATGAGAGGGTGATTGGAGGGTGATCAGCTGAGGGTTTGAGCTTGGTTGCAGTTTCTCTGTTGTCTCTTTCAAAGCGAGCATAAAAGTCATTTAGCTCATTCAGGAAGTTGACATCAGTGGCTGCAGGGGTGGAGTGGGTGGGTTTGTAGTCACTGATGGCCTGGATGCCCTGCCACATGCGTCGAGGGTCAGAGTTGGAAAAGTGTCCCTCTATCTTCAGCTTGTAGCAGTGCTTGGCCTTTTTGATGCCCCTCTTCAGATTTGCTCTGGATGTGCTGTAGGCTTGTGTATCTCCTGATCTGAAGGCAGTATTGCGTGTCTTCAACAGGAGTCGCACTTCCTTGTTCATCCATGGCTTCTGATTTGGGTATGTGGTAATCTGTTTCTGGGTTGTAACACTGTCAATGGTGGTATTAATATAATCCAATACAGAGGATGTGTAGCAGTCAATGTCTGTGTGAGCACCACTGGTGGCTTGGGAAGCAAACATACTCCAGTCTGTGTGTAGAAACCTTTCCTGGAGTGTGAAATCTACCCCCGCAGGCCACACCTTGATGGTCTTCACTGATGGCTTCACACGGTTGATGAGGGGTGAATATTTGGGAGTGAGGAACAAAGAGATGTGGTCTGATTGTCCCAGGTGGGGGAGAGGTGTCGCCCTGTAGGCCCCAGCCATGTTTGTGTAGACATGGTCTAAGGTTTTGTTTCCTCTGGTGTGACAGGAAACATTCTGATGAAATTTGGGCAGCACAGTCTTTAAGTTAGAGTGATTAAAATCACCCGCAACAATAAACGCCGCTTCCGGGTGAAGAGTCTGTTGTTTACTGATGGCTGCATAAAGTTCTTTCATAGCAAGCTTGGCATCAGCATCCGGGGGAATATAAGCTGCAGTTATAATGGTGGAAGTGAACTCGCGCGGCAGATAGAACGGTCTACATTTAACCATGAGAAACTCTAGGTTAGCTGAACAATGGCTCCCAACAACAGCAGAGTTTGTGCACCAAGCTTTGTTAATATAAATGCACAAACCGCCTCCCCTTGTCTTACCGGATCCATCTATTGTTCTGTCCGCGCGGAGCATGTGATGTCCCGTGAGCTCAATAGTGGAGTCTGGTATTCCGCTATTTAACCACGTCTCCGTGAAGATAAGGACGTTACAGTTCAGAAGTCTTTTGCTGTGTGTCATGTTGAGTCGAATCTCATCCATTTTGTTCACTAGCGATCGGACATTGGCAAGGAAGATACTGGGTAGAGAGAGCCGGTATGGTGTTAGCTTTAACCGAGCACTAAGTCCTCCACGCTTGCCTCGCCTTTGTTTACGATCTCGACGCCGCCTGCGAGCACTTCCGCCCGGCCGGGAAGAATGCGCTGCCTCGGGCGTCCTGGCGATCTCAGGAAGGAGTCGAAGGTTGTCCATAAAACCGTCGGAAATTTGCAAACCAATATCCAAAAGCTCACTTCGTGTGTACGATGTAAAGGCACAACTGTTCTGCACAAACAGACCCGAGATAAGCAAGAGTAATACTGCAAAATTGCAGAAACTGGAGAGACCCCGAGCCTCGCGATGTACTCGCGCCGCCATCTTAGATCATCATAGGCAATTAGCATAAATTGCAATTTATAACATAAAGGCAATTACCAGTAACATAAAGGCAATTAACATAAAGGCAATTACCAGTAAGTACCAGAGCATTTTAATATCATGCAACATATTCACATATAATATTCACTCCAGTGATATTTAAATTTACATTTTCTACTCTTCTCCTACGCTTTCATGAATATTACCTTTTTCCTCAAATCTTATCCCATTTATCTTTTCTGGAAGATGGAATGAATATTTATGAGACAGGGCATTATCAATTAAAAGTTTGTTACATTTGTGGAATACATTATCCCTCTACTTTGTTCAATTATTGACCGCATAAAGAAACACATCTGATTGCATTCAGCAACATTCAAGCATCCCAAAGGATTCAGAAGCCATGCTCACAGACACTCATACTGTAGGTTTTCTTTCAAAATGACGACATAAATAAATGAATGTAGCTTAGTAATTCTCTGTAGTTAAATGGTTAAATGTAAGCTGCTGTACAGGGCTTACATAAAGGAAACTATATGTGGCACTACACTGCACAGAAAGACTCAAGTTTTGTTCCAAAACCTAATTAGTTGATTCTCCTTCACTATCCTTATATGATCTTCTAGTGTCATAGGGCTGGAGCCTATCCCAGTTAGTGAGCAGACAGACATAAAACAGCAAGGGACAGAAATACAGTGAGCAGCCAACTAGATTTTGAAACGCAACTTCAGCGTCCCAAAGACTTTGTATTGTGAGAGCTACTTAGATTATGTTAAACTGTAGTGAACTCTGGTCTTTGATCATCTCTCTAGATTAGCCAACAAGACAACAATCAGCTTCTGTTTGACTGTTCTTTGGCTTCAATCTGGGAAAGAAACACATGTCCAATAGCCAAGAGTTGGACTTGAGGACATTTTGAGCCAATATTCTCTGCACTCAGATGTGCCAAGTGGATTGTATGTCTGTCCCTGCTGAGCTGAGCTTTAGCACATCCAAACTACTCTTTCACAATATGACTGACACAGCAGAACCAAAGCCAGGCTGAAAGGAGGAACTGAAACGGAGACAACCAAACACTGGTGCCAATGTAAAGAGATTGGGAGCAGAGAGGGATGACAGTAAAGTGCCAAAACTTTTAGCAAAACAAATGCTTGATTCAGAAAGCTAAAAATAACTATGGCATATACACTAACCTAACCTAAATTTGGAATAATTACGATTTTTTAATTGTTTTTGAAAGAGCTCCTATACTCAAAATACTCAAAAAAGAGCTCCTATACTCAAAAAGCAAAGCTGAATTTATTTGCTCAAAATACAGTAGTTTGCCGTATGTTGGGTGTGGAAGGGGGGGGGGGATTACACAGAGACATTTAAACATGCAGTCGTGCACAGAAAACCAACAGCCAAGGTCAGGATTTTCTATTAAATAATTTATTACATTTCGGTTTATATTTAACCGTACCCTATAGTATAACCCTGAACACCTGGAATATATGTATGTACAATCATTCTGTACATAGTTTAAAAACTATTCACTGCCATTATGGACAAGCTTGAGCAAATGTATCCCTTTAAAATATTTTTAGTTGTCCAGACCAATAATGTGCGTACAAATATCTATTCAACTAAATTGCTGTCAACTGGTTTGAATCTCCATCAAAACATACTTTTTGGGACAATTTTCAACAAAATTGGTTCAGATCATCCTCATACCATATCAACAAAAATATATTAAATGCTTTATGATTGACTAAATTGTTCTTGGATAACCCATAAAAAAAAAAAAAAAAAAAAATATATATATATATATAAATATATATATATATATATATATGGCATGATGCCAAGCTGAACTCTGCAACACTTTGGCATATTGGCACTAAACTTTGAATGTTATTGTCACCCAACATTGACCACAAAACATCAATTTGGTAACAGTCACCTATTAGTGAAAAGTGATAAGCAATGAAATCACATTACCAGTGTTGTGCAAGTTACTTCCAAATTGTCATACATTATATATTACTAGTTGCTGTCATTTGAAAGTAATTAGAGTTGAACCCGGTTATGTCGACGGACTCGGGGGTAGCAAAAAAGCGTTGCGATAACCGATGATAGAGAAAACCAAAAGCCAATATGGCAATTTGTTTGATGAAGCGATCGGCATGCTATAAAAATGTATATACACTGTATATGTGTTATGAATACGAGCTCCGCACTCCCCTCTCTGGCCACCGGAGAGAGCTCACACGTATACTGACACACACACGCACTACATTTCCCATGATACTGTTCATTGGACTGATTGTCGCACCACCTGCAAACCATTGCACAAACTATAAAAAGACTCTGTCAATCGCACTGTCATGGTGAAGTCTTGTTGTGCAATGGCTAACATTTCTGAGCGTTTATTCCTGTGCCTGATCTCCTGTTATTGTTTCTGCTGTTTTCCCGTTTTGATCCTGATCTGCCTGGCCCAACGTGTGCCTGGATTATCGCTTGTGTATGTTATCTGCCTGTCTTGACTTCCCCGCCAGGATTATCGTTTATGTATGCTCTCTGTTTGTCCTGACCATCTGACTGTATGACCACTCTTAATAAAGATACACAATTGGATCCCTGCCTGCGAGTCCCATCTGTTACAAAATGTTTGTCAGAGTGTTTTCTTTTTCTTGGTTTGTACTTCTGCTCATTATATGTTTGAGAAGAGTGAGCAGGTATAAACCCATCTATAACGCTCGTCATCTGGGCAGTCATCAACCACTCTGACAGCCGGTGTAAGATTTACCAGTATACGATAAAAACCACCTTCAATTCTCGATACAAACCTTTAATTATATTCTCCAACACTGCAAACACAATTTCGCTCACAGTGTAAACAGTCACAGCACACATAAACACATTCACTCATAACACAATCATTTAGCTCAGACACAGTTCTGAAACGTATGGTTTTGTGGCTTCACAGCACTGCGCCACAAGAGTGAGTGAAGCGTTATTGGAGTGAGCGACAATACAAACCGTCATGCACGTGCAACGCAAACTCAGTGAACGCAGTGAACTCGGTACTAACATTAGTCAACGGGATCAAGATAACCAATGTAAAGTGGCGACTTTGTCCCTCTTTTGTACTCAAGATATCTGGGTTCAGTGACATAAAAGAATATATCAACATAACCGATAAGAAAATGCTAAGAAAAATAGGGAGTTTGGCGGTTCTACTTCAAAAATGTCGACATAACAGGGTTGGCGAGATAACCAAGGTCGAGATAAGTGGGTTCTACTGTAGTTACATTACAACATTACAGTCTCTGAATTGTAATGCTAAACTACTTTTGAGTTACTTTGTCAGTTGCTTTCACCGAAATAACCACAGAAGGATGACTTGGCATTTTAAAATGCTAAAATGTAGTTCATTGCTGCTCATTATACATCCAGTGGAGGGCAATGTGGTAAAGCATAATGACCATGTAGGTCCCCAAGCCTATTAACAACATAATGTAACAGTTCTCATAGCACAATACACTAAGTAACAATCACTCTCAGAACCACAAAAGTAGGCAAATGATCAAATTCTTATAAATTATGGTAGACAATAAATAAAAGACTTATAAATTATGGTAACAAGGGAGCTAGATCCCACTCTGTAATGTAACCTATAGCCTAATGAAGATCCACAACCCCTTTTTCTTTTCTTTTCTATTCTTTTTGTCGCTTCTAGTTCAAGTTCACAGGACAAACCTGGCATGCATTTCTTCGACAACATACTCAGCCATGAGTCTCTTCAATTCTCAGGGTTTAAGCAGCATAAAGAACTTACATTTCTGTTGCTTTGTCTTGACAGAGTTTAGCACTTTGGAGAAGAGAAAGTTTCAGTATAATTAATTTATGAGGTTCTGTGCAGAACCGAGCACATGTGCAATTTGTTCAGAGCAGTAATAATGAGATTAAGGTGTTTACATACCAGTTCATTGTGATTATAATCAGCATACACCACATAGTTTAATGTGAATATGTTTCCTACAGCTTAATTGCATTAGTTTGATTGAAGTATTGTGTTTGCATGAGGTAAAGTTTTATCACAATATTGCCAAAATCCCATTAAAATTGCATTATGAGGGTGCATGTAAACACAAACACTGTTACAATTAGTTTGTTGATCCCGGCTGCTTAAAGTTAGGGTAGGTGATATGTTTTATAAACACTTTTTGCAATACTGGTTGAAACTCTACACAGTCTAATAGTAGAAATAATATAATTGGTATAAATATTAAAACATGTACATATGTCTTCTGTGGACGTCGCAGGACCAAAAAATGTTTGTCTAATCTTTGCATTTGATCCGAATACAATGATACAATGTCCTACCTACCTGTCAACATGAATTTCCATATCTACGCACACACTGCTCGTGCAGACATCACACGACATTCTGTAAGGCTATGCAGGCTAAGCGCCGCAAACTAAAGGTTGTTCACATTCTCAGACTCGGATTTATATGTTTCTATGTCAACACTATCCACGCCTAAATTAATCTGCATGTGCAGTTATATGTGTTTTAAAAGAGGTTTATTCGTTAAATAGCTTGCTACTGCTAGCCTCTACAGAATTGCCCACCCTACCTTTAATACATGATTATTAATAATTTTAAAACAGGTTTTGCTGCTAAATATTTTGATACTTTTCCCCAATAGTGTACATATCGCTGTCTTCCGTATCCATGTATTATATATATGTAAATGGCATCATAACTTTCTTGTCTCCTTGTGAATTAATTGCATTCCAAATATATGAGTATATATATATATATATATATATATATATATATATATATATATATATATATATATATACAGGGAGTGCAGAATTATTATACAAATGAGTATTTTGACCACATCATCCTCGTTATGCATGTTGTCTTACTCCAAGCTGTATAGGCTGGAAAGCCTACTACCAATTAAGCATATTAGGTGATGTGCATCTCTGTAATGAGAAGGGGTGTGGTCTAATGACATCAACACCCTATATCAGGTGTGCATAAATATTAGGCAACTTCCTTTCCTTTGGCAAAATGGGTCAAAAGAAGGACTTGACAGGCTCAGAAAAGTCAAAAATAGTGAGATATATTGCAGAGGGATGCAGCAGTCTTAAAATAGCCAAGCTTCTGAAGCATGATCATCGAACAATCAAGCGTTTCATTCAAAATAGTCAACAGGGTCGCAAGAAGCGTGCGGAAAAACCAAGGCGCAAAATAACTGCCCGTGACCTGAGAAAAGTCAAGCCATATTTGGCCATATTTCAGAGCTGCAACATCACTGAAGTGCCCAAAAGCACAAGGTGTGCAATACTCAGAGACATGGCCAAGGTAAGAAAGGCAGAAAGTCGACCACCACTGAACAAGGCACACAAGCTGAAACGTCAAGACTGGGCCAAGAAATATCTCAAGACTGATTTTTCTAAGGTTTTATGGACTGATGAAATGAGAGTGAGTCTTGATGGGCCAGATGGATGGGCCCGTGGCTGGATTGGTAAAGGGCAGAGAGCTCCAGTCCGACTCAGACGCCAGCAAGGTGGAGGTGGAGTACTGGTTTGGGCTTGTATCATCAAAGATGAGCTTGTGGGGCCTTTTCGGGTTGAGGATGGTCAAGTTCAACGCCCAGTCCTACTGCCAGTTTCTGGAAGACACCTTCTTCAAGCAGTGGTACAGGAAGAAGTCTGCATCCTTCAAGAAAAACATGATTTTCATGCAGGACAATGCTCCATCACACGCGTCCAAGTACTCCACAGCGTGGCTGGCAAGAAAGGGTATAAAAGAAGAAAATCTAATGATATGGCCTCCTTGTTCACCTGATCTGAACCCCATTGAGAACCTGTGGTCCATCATCAAATGTGCGATTTACAAGGAGGGAAAACAGTACACCTCTCTGAACAGTGTCTGGGAGGCTGTGGTTGCTGCTGCACGCAATGTTGATGGTGAACAGATCAAAACACTGACAGAATCCATGGATGGCAGGCTTTTGAGTGTCCTTGCAAAGAAAGGTGGCTATATTGGTCACTGATTTGTTTTTGTTTGGTTTTTGAATGTCAGAAATGTATATTTGTGAATGTTGAGATGTTATATTGGTTTCACTGGTAAAAATAAATAATTGAAATGGGTATAAATTTGTTTTTTGTTAAGTTGCCTAATAATTATGCACAGTAATAGTCACCTGCACACACAGATATCCCCCTAAAATAGCTAAAACTAAAAACTACTTAAAATATTGATACAAAAATATTCAGCTTTGATATTAATGAGTTTTTTGTGTTCAGTGAGAACATGGTTGTTGTTCAATAATAAAATAATAAAATTAATCTTCAAAAATACAACTTGCCTAATAATTCTGCACTCCCTGTACATATATATATATATATATATATATATATATATATATATATATATATATATATATATATATATATATATATATATGAATATATCTCCTGAAGCCATGCAAATGCTATTTTAATCAACCTCCCACTGAGAAACAATTACCATCTGAATAGTGCTTGAGTCTAAATACTTTATTTTAATCGTTATTTTTTACAGAGCTCCTCTGTTGATATACAGTACAAGGACATTAGACCACTCATCTCAGCATGTGTGTGTGTGTGTGTGTGTGTGTGAGCATGTGTGTACACTTCCTCATGTTTTTCAGAAGGGCCAGCTGGTGTTTGATCAGTCAAACACATTTCAGGATGACACCAAGCTATTAAAATTCAAACAAGTGACTGATTGGCTATTTATAGATGAAGGGAAAGGTCATGTCCTTTCTCAAAGATGGTAATTCTGAACAAAGTTCTCAGTTGACTGTAACCTTTGCAAAATTCTAAGATATTGGAAAAAAAGTTCTGTATATGTGATTGCCGATCGGGGATCATTCTGGATCACTTTAATAAAGGCATGGCTTAGCGATTAGAGGTCTGCCCGAAGCCGAATACCTGATTTGGAAAGTGTTATGAACCCAGTCTGAGTTATTTGTGTTGTTTTGCAGGACAGTGTTTTGGCAAGTGACGTCATAATGAACTGAGGAGCAGTGCCGGCCCGAAGGGTTGTGGGGCCCTAGGCGAGATAAAAAAATTGAGCCCACTGGTGTAAAAACAGCGAGAAGAGAGCACAAAAAATACAATTTCAATGTTTAAGTGTATACATTGTTATAAAACTTTAATTAAGTTTGATTTAAATAAGTTTTCAAGTGTGATTCGGACATGGCTGAGAGGTTAAGGTGATGAACTATGGATCCACTGGGGTTTCTCTGCGCAGCTTCGAATACTGCCGACGACAACAATTTTGCATTTTAATGGGGTGTTTTTGGAGGGCTTGGAACGGATTAGACATTTTACATGTAAAATGTGTTCCAAGAAACGAAAAACTCATTATACGAAGTCCGCCTCGGAACGGATTAATTTCGTATCTCGAGGTAACACTGTACCTCAAAATAGCAACCAGACTTATGACGTTATATAAGACTTATTTAAGACACTTTCTTGAGTATATATCGAAAGGAATTTACAGAGATATGTGGCTAAGTGGAAAATGTGGAATCTGTACTAGGAATACGTTACGACATTCTAGTTCATCCAATAGCCTATTGCGGGAGGTGTTATGCTAAATAGAGTGTGGTGCTGCTGTGTATGTTTCTAATCTTTTTTCCGCTTTTATTTAGACAGTTTTTTTATTTTTATTATTATCGTTTTCAGCTATTTGTCATGTATGAATTATTCAGAGATATTCTTTTAATAAAATATGTTTTATATTTTGCTCACCGTCATTGTGAATTGTATGGTGTTTGATCGGGTCTGTGCACTTCTAAATCGTTGTAATTGACATATGACAACTCCTACTATGAGTGGACGTTTGAAAAAAATAAAACTTCTACAAATGTGTGACATCATGTGCGGGTCGCGGGGCCCTCAAATCAAAGCGGGGCCCCAGGCGACCGCCTGTATCGCCTGTTGGACGGGCCGGCTCTGCTGAGGAGTTACACCTGTGCAGGATATTTAAAAATGGTTCCCCTTAGTTCTAATGTTCGCTCTCTCCCTTGTGCAGTTTTGCTCTTTTTTTCTTTAGTGTTTTTGTTCTTTTTTCTTTAATAATTATTTTTACTTTAATAAATGTTGTTCATTTTGATCACTATCCGACGTGTTGGCTCCTTCTTTGGTGCGGCTTGTCAGCCGGCCGTGACAGAAAAGCACGAACAATGACAAAACTAAATAATGAATTCTACCAAATAATAATAATAATAATAAAATTAGGTAACTCCTCGTGTTTGCTGGATAACATGCCAGCCAGGGGATAGAACAGCACTTATTAGTTATATTATTATACACACACAGTACATAACACCTCTAAAATCACTACACAAAATAATGAGCACGTGAAGTGAATGAGTGTAAAATCTATGAATGAATTGAGTGCAAATTGGAGCTTTGCCACCTCCATGCATCTCTCAGAAAACCGCGCTTGGCAAGAGTAATATCAACTAAAATATTACATCATACACATCTTGATGTGTACTATTTGATCTGTCTACTTTAGTGATTTAAACCTTGTATGAATTTATAGGCCTTCACAAATTAAATTAAATTAAATAAGCCCAGCAGAAGCCAAATATCTGGGTTGTAGTCTGTGCGTCTCTCAGAAACCATCTGTCAAGAGTAATATCCACTAAGATACTGAATCATACACATTTCCTACTACTTTCTGTCTCATATTATGTTCAACATATTATGCCAAAAACATTGGACATTTACTAAGTAGCCTGATAAATACATAATCTCTGTAACAGACCATCCAGATCCAACACAGTATTATTAATAATAGTCAAATATTGTTTAATAAAAAAAAAAATAATAATAATATATTTGATGAGCTTTCCTGTATCTCAAACAGCAGAGCGTGGCACTTGCAATGGCAAGGCCATGGGTTCAATTCCCAGGGAAAGCAGGAACTGATTTGAATGTCAATGTGTATCTTGAATGCAATGTAAGTTGCTTTGGATAAAAGTGTCTGCCAAATACACAAATGTAAATTTAATTAACCAATGTGCGCTGCATAAAACGTTGGCATATCTCTACCCAAAAACAATTTACAACCAGAATGGAGCTAACATAAGTAAGGGATAATCCATGGCTAAGACTGCATTAAACAGTTTTAATGCCTGACGAAAAGACAAAAAACTGGAATGGTAAAAATATGGTTACTTTCATCCATTATTTTGTCTATGGGATTTAGCATACCACCAGCTTTAAATCAGACACAGAAATAAGGTAGTTTTATTTATTTGAATGAATTAGAAAGAGAGAGTGATTGTGCATGTATTACATTTGTCTATGCAGTGTCTCTATTAATAGTGAAGTTGTGTGTTGAATTACTTTAAAAAACAGAAATGCTTCTGCTTCCTTGCTGTTAAATATAATGTAGGGATTCATTAGTGAAGCTATTTTAGTAATAAAAGTCATGGCCAGCATTGACAACTGGTTTCTGTTCCCCTGAATGTTTCTGTGTGAGATCTAGAGTGACTATCTGTATGTTTGCATATGTGCTTTAATGAAGCCTTAAAATAATGAAGCGAATGACGTCATACCTTTATGGATGTGGGTTTTGATATTTAAATACTCATTTATCAGGTTCAGGAAAGGGACTGGCATTTGGTCACCCGAATCATCTCATCATCTCGAATGAAAATACCATCCACTGTCTGATAAGTTTCTTATATTTAATCAATAAACACAGTTTGAATAATAAGACAATACATAGAGCTGTTACCAATCAAATCACTAACAATAAAGTTCATGTTTGTGCTAAAATAACAATAACATTTTGAATATAAAATGTGATACAAAATAAAATGATAGGCCCACTTTTAAATAAAACTGAAAACTCCAGTAGGTGGAAACAAAACAATTAATGAGTGAGTCACGGAATCATTTATTCAACAGATTTGTTCAAAGCAGCTGATTTATTTAGTAATGAAACATATTGTCAAGATCCCGGTTCTGTGTCTTTTGTTTTGTATGGACATTTATGTTGAAGTGCACTCTCTGTTTTATTGTTTAAATTTTTCCTTCCTGGTTTACATTTGTTTCTATAGCTACCATCATTTGTTACAGCTGTCTTTAATTATATTTTGATTTCTCACATTAGTGAACACACGCACACATACAATTATTACTTCTTCACAAATCAACTTGAACTGGATGGTCCAAAAAAACTCAAAAGATGGAAAAAGTATGATGCAAATAAACAACCCGATTGAGAAGCACTCAGATATTACACTGGACATGAAAATATATCTGGTTTCACAGACAGTGAGTCTCTTATGACATGAGTCTTATGACTCATCAAAAAGAGAAGCCAAAAGATCAAGACCAAAGTGAGCCAAGTCTGACAATGTTTAAAATGAAAACACTGAGAAATCTCAAGATCCATAACCTCCGCCCTCCAACAATCTAACTCTGCAACCAACTGCCAAACTGAAGTGCTGATATTGGTTTAAATAGACATTGTTTTAAATTTTTTCAGACTCACAAATGGATAAGTAAAACCATATTTTGGCCCTAAGAACAATCCGCATTCTACCTAGGAAATGCAATAGCAATAGTGTAACGCAGATTTAGAACATAAAAATCAACATAAAACAAATAATAATAATACACCAATGCACCATTGCACCAATCAATGCATCAATAAGACAAAAGAAAAATGAAAAGCAACATCAAAAATAAAGACATTAAGGCAGATGAGTGCCATGGAAATAAATGGGTTTTCAAACTGGCATTAAAGGACTAGTTCAACCACAAATTCTCAGTCATCGTATTTTCTTTCATTCACTTTATTTTGTCTTTCTTTTGGATTTGAAGATTTGCTCATAAACATTTTCTTTCTTTCTTTTGATAGTCTGTTGTCCACTATAAATGAAATAAATTCTATAACAACTTAACTTATACAACACAAAAGTTTATCGGGTGAAATGTCAAGGTTTCTCTTTCTATTCACTAAAGGTGTAGCTTGAGCTGTCGGGCTTAAAAAAGGACAAAGAGCATCATAAAAGTACTGCAATTAAATGGTCCATACGATTAGTGAGCAATATTCAAAGTCTTCTAAAATTTAGTTTGAGAAACCAAAAGAATTTAAGCTGCTACTTGCAGAAATATTTTGCCCTTAATGTAGCTTTTAATTCAACACATCACATCATTATTTGCCATGAGACTTCTAGCCTGGCACATCACACACATGTGACAAATTTTTCACTAAAGGAGGCTTATATAAATGGCAACAACAGGAAATGAGTGTCATCAGAGAAACGTCACTGAGTCTCTTATTTTTCCACATCAGCCAATGCAAACAAACACACACACACACACACACACACACACACACACACACACACACACACACACACACACACACACACTCAAGAACTCCAAACCAACTGAAATCAAATCATCTACTGTTACCTGAGTCTCTCCTCTTCCTTCTTACGGAGTTGCATGTCCCTCTGTACCACTCTGAGCACATGCTCCGCTTCATCATTGCTCAGACCAGACAGGTCCAGTTTACGTCCCATCACTGCTTCAGAGTCCAGTTCAAGACGCTGGAACCAAAAATGGTTGTCCTTAAATAATTTTGCGATAAAGCCAGGAGGTCTCTGAGAAATAAAAGAGAAATTAAAGTCATTCTGTATTCTATAGGTCAAACTTTTCTAAACAGAAGGTTAGTAGTATCAAATCTTTCTTTACATCTGTGGAATAATCAGCATTTCTTACTTTTAGAGGGTCAGAAATACTTATTACAAATTATTATATTAGTTTCATATAATCTCTTTTAAACTGTACACAAAACAAAACATAATGAAAAATAGAAAAAAAAAAAAAAAGTTAATTGCATACAAATAAAATAAATAATATAATACACAATAAAAGAATACATATTAATACATATTAAAACAAAACAACCAAAGACAAACCATGCATGGCTCAAATGTCATAATAAATTAATGTTTCTCCACAGAGAGACCATATAAACGAATATAAATGCACATAAAACCATGAAATACTGTACATTTAACCTGAAAAGTTCCTAAAACAAAACGTGGGTTATCTTTAACAAGCAAACAGGCTGTCTGAGATAAGACCGGTACAGTGCACACATGGATTGGAGCTGCATTAATGTGCTCACCCAAGGCAGTTATCAGCAGATTCTACCTGTGGGCCAAGATGTCTCTCTCTCATTAAAGTCCTACAATGGGATAGAAGACATCAGGACAATTCAGAATGGGCTCAGCAGAGGTGAACAATAAGTGAAAGACAGACAAGATTAAAGAGAGTGAGAGGCGTGCATTATAACAAACAGGAAGTCTATAGTACATTAATCAGGATTTTTATAGGACATAGCAAACATAGATGTTTATTCTGCTAACTGAACTATTGGAGTGCACATTAATGGGGGATAATGTGTGTAGGTTCTTATTGATGAAGAGTCATGAAATAAAATAGGAAACAAGAGGAGACTGTGTGGAAGAAGGTTGGCCAATTATAGGAAGAGACAGAGATGGTATTACAGAGAAGGAGAGTTGCAGAGATGCTGACAAAGAGAAGGAGAGAGAGAATGTGTATGACGTTAAATGCAGCCTCTGGGTGATGACTCAGTCAGCTGTGCCCTTTAAGCTCCACCAATCACATTGCACTCCACCTGTTTACAATCTTCTCTCTCTCTCTCTCTCTCTCTCTCTCTCTCACACACACACACACACACACACACACACATACATATAGGCAACAATTTTCTTACCAGCATTTCAAACATTTTTAAAGATCCGCAAAGATTTCACTAACAAACACCCAAAACTCATCACACCCCTCTGTACTCACAGATCCTGGAAAGATTTTCACAAAAACAATTTTCAGTCTGACAGATGCATCCATTAGTGCTAGCTAGCAATATATATACTGAGGGAGAAATATTGAGGGATATATATATATATATATATATATATATATATATATATATATATATATATATATATATATATATATATATATATATATATATATATATATACTGAGGGAGAAATACTGAGGGAGAAATATGAGGTAGGTAGTTTTACAGAAAGCTATAATATAGACTGACTTGAAAAACAGCATAATGCTTTCCTGTATCTCAAACAGCAGAGTGTGGCGCTTGCAATGCCAAGGTCATGGGTTCGACTCCCAGGGAAAGCAAGAACTGATTAGAATGTCAATGTGTATCTTGAATGCAAATTAAGTTGCTTTGTATAAAAGTGTCTGCCAAATGCATACATGTAAATGTAAATAATGCCCAGTTCACTCTGCAACTTATTCTGGAGAAAGACTTCCTTCCTTCTTATTAAATTACTAGTTGACAGTATTATTGTGGTTTTTACATGTGGTTCTGTAGAGATTCAGTTCGCCCATGGAGTTAAATCCATAGGACTGTGGTTGTAATGTCTGAAAAATGCAATGCAAATGAAAATTTCCTTAGTTAATGGGCTAAGCTAGCAGGCTAATAATATGCTAGGCTAGTATTCTAATACAGGCAACAACAAAAAATGCAAATAACAAGAAATGTTAGCATCTGTAGCATTGCTTATCATATGTAACATAATTTAAAAAGACAGTCACATCTTAAAGGATTCCTAATCAGACATTGAATACATTACCAATTAAAAGTTATTTCAGTGGGGATGAATTGTTTATGACTGTAGGCTTTATCCAAATACTTGATACCACAGTAATGAAAAAGGTGAAAAATGATTTGTAGTTCACCAGTGTATGCATTGGTCATTTATTTAATTATTTTTGGGATGAAAAGAGAAAGTTTTCTGCAGAATGTAGTATTGTAGTCAAGACCACC
Source organism: Rhodeus uyekii (assembly GCA_037043235.1). Lineage (NCBI taxonomy): Eukaryota > Metazoa > Chordata > Actinopteri > Cypriniformes > Acheilognathidae > Rhodeus > Rhodeus uyekii. Next base: position 2,426,244 of record JAWRVZ010000078.1, read on the forward strand.
TAAACTAAGATCAAGACCAGAGTCTGTGGAGACCAAGACAAAACCAAGTCAGGTCTAAAACGGGTCAGGTCTAAACAAGACAAAGACCAGACCAGCACTCAAAATCCTCTAAAAGATCCATATCAACTGTATGAAAAAATGTCTCATATTTTCTTAATAAACACAATTAGAATAATAAGACACTATATAGAGCTGTTATTCAAATCATTAACAATAAAATTCATCTTTGTGTTACAGGTGGCACAGAAGTTGCATCTGAATTGATACAATTACACCTGAATAAATAATGTTCAGATTAATGTTTTAAAAATAACATTTTGAATATACAGTATAAATATGATGGAAAAGGCCTACTTTTAAATATAAAACTGAAACCGCCAGTAGGTGGCAACAAAACACTAAAAGAGTGAGCCACTGAATCATTTATTCAACTGATTCATTTTTATTAAGTAAGGAAAGACATCGCTGAAATAGCAAAAATGTGTCTAAATGTCACTTAATATTAAATTCTAGTTTAATATTACATTTTCACATTTCACATTTGAAATCGTGCTCATATTCGTGAAAACGGCTCTCTTGCTCAGCACTGGCAGAATAAGAAACAATAAGCACAGCACAGGGGAATTTGTGTGCAGCAGAGGAAGGTTGTTCTAGATGCCACTGTCACAATCAAGATTCCTGGTGGACATCTCAGCTGCAGCACATACATTCAGTACACAATGACCCAAAATAACCTTGTTGTTTTGTCCTCACCATCTGTTCATAGTCAACACTTCACATAGTAAGAAAAAAAAAGAATATATATGCTCTTTAATCTAAAACAAAACTGGGCCTTACTCTCTTTTACATGGTTTATCATTTGTAAAGGCTGTATAATTTGAGGTATCATGCATGTCCGTGGCACAAACCGCGATAGTAATGTTGGCATTAGCAAACACTAATCACTATTCAAAGTGTTAATCATAATGGCATGAAGGTTAATTCACAAATGGGTCCAATTAAATTAATATGTCGCTGTAATCAAAAATAAACTTTTAGCTCACCTATGCTGATGGAAGTACCCAGGTTTTATAAACAACAATCTGCTACTTTCTTAGAAAGAGGTCAGGTATAAATTCCCCCTAATAAGAAACTCTCTGTGTCATTTTGGTCGTTTGTCTGCGCTAAATTATGAAACTGGCAAGAGGAGGAAAATGTTTTCTATTTTAGGCTCAAAAGAAACAATCCCAAACATAAGACTAGCCCCCATTTCAGCTCATGCTGCAATGTTTGATTCAAGTATCATTTTTCAGAGCAGCTCAAAATACCCTGAGTGCAATTTCCCACTACACACTAGAGTTGGATCTCAGAATTGAAGCTGCCAATCGCTAGACGCCATGGTATTGTGCAATAAATTAAACATTTTGCCCTACTCCTTTTGAGTAGGCTACATTAAGTACGGTTAAGTACATTATCTAGACAGAACTGCATTTTAATGATCACTTTAGACACACAATCGTTCATGAACATTGGGAAACATCTGCAGGCTGTTGTTCTAACATTTTAACATAATATTAAATCTAATAATATAATCGTCCAAAACGTTCTTCAATACAACATAATACTTTGCATATAAGGGGTAATTAACAGTCAGCAAGTCACTATATCAATATAAACCACAACTGAACATCAATGCAGGTCTTGTATCAGTCTGAATGGATTTATTTAGCAATTATGACTCAGGGACATTATCCCTACTTTTTACGTGACTAGCAAAATAAATAAATAAATGGACATGAAATATTGATTTGAGAAACACAAAACTATTATTAAATCATACTCTCGTAATGGACAGCGGTCAGTTAGGCAGTTTAATGGTCATCGTAGAAAAATATTTGACCACAGAATGCTGAGACTGGCCAATCTCGAAGTATTCCAAAGAGCTGTATGATAAAATATTATATGAAAAGGTATATTACCAAATGCAATGGTTAAACAGCTATGAAAACAGTACCAACATGCAATGTTTAAAATGGGTGCTACTATGGGTAAAGTAAGTCACTAACTCTCCATGCTCTTGTGAGCAAATCTCCTTCACAACAGCACTAATAATCCATAAGCACTCCTGTGACCCTGTCTTAACTGTTTGTGTTCTGTACATCGCCAAAACAATGCAACGAAAACAGCAAGCATTTGTCTGTCATATTGAATCAAAGCAGCTGTTCAGGCAGGTTGGCTCAATGTATGCAGAGAGGATGATTCATTGAGCTGTCTTAATCCACCCCTAACGCAAGCATGAGGTAAAATGAAGTGACACACAGATGTTACATTCATACGATACGTTCTCCGCAAACACAGCTCTGGGTGGTTCAGCTGGGCTTCACAGTGCACCAGTAATGCAATTGTGCGAAAAAGTATGAATGAATGTAAAAACAACAGCTCTCTCTAGGAAGAATACCACATCACTGTGAGCAGAAGGGGGAAAGTATGGCAAGCTGTTTAAACATTTATTCCCCCAAACTATATTTACATCTATTACTTCAGCAGATGGAAATTAAGTAAATTGTAAGTATCTTTGTTTATGGTTGTGCATTAGCAAATAGTGACTCTAATTAACACCAAAATCAAAAGAAATGTTAAGAAATGGAAATCTTCACTACAAATAATTGCATGATCACAAAACTTCAGTGGCCGGGTTGTAAAATGACAAAAAAAAAATTACATTTACATTTACCATTACATTTTAATGTAGGCCAATGCAGATCATCATATAATCATCAGATCATTTTTGAACCCACCAAAAATAAGCAATGTTTATAATAAATAAAATTATTAGACTGGCACAGCGGCCAATTAAATGTATTAAATGTATAAATGTACAGGCTGTAATAAACGTATGGTTTACTGGAGAAAAAAATAACTATTATAAAGAATTAGAGCTAATGTGCATAATGACGGCGAGTTGGTCAATTTTCAGATTGACTAGTAATTCTGCTAAATTAATGTTTTATCCAATAAAGCTAAACATACAATATACAAAATGTTGGCTTTGGTGCCCAGAATAAAATTAGTTGGCACAATGGCCCATTCGCTTTTAAACTTTTAAAATTACTTTAAACTTTAAACTTAAAACATATAGACTTTTCACTTGCCCAAACAGCAAACTATGTCAGCAAAAGTAGGGTTGATAGGATTGAAATACTTTCAAATTAAGCTCTGGTGAAGGTCTTCCTTTGCTGATCATCTTCAAATTTTCATTAAAAGTGAATCTTGAAAATGTTGTGAATAATTTGCAATAATATCCTCCTCCCTATTGTTATTTGCGGTTCCCACAGTGAAACACTAACTATTTTATTAGCTTTTGTCCCTTGACGGTTTTCCCCACAGCAGGCGGAACTTTCATTTAAATGTTTAGAGTCGAATTTCAAATTCTTAAAATAGAATTAGAACTGGTGACTGGTGACTAAAAACCTTTTAGTTATTATTTAAAAGATTTTAAAGCTTTACAATAATAACAGTCTCCATGCTGGTGTGATGAACTCGACCTTGAAGCAAAAGAAACTGGATAAAATATTTTGAATGATACCAATCCACAATCTGACTTCTGACTTGATGCAGCCTGGAATTAAATCACACTACATTTGGCCAGAGGAGAACTAAGCCTAGTTTCTTCCAAGGTTTCTTTTTTCACCATTTCTGTCACAGATTAAATTTGGGTTCCTTGCTACGGTCACCTCAGGCTTGCTTGGTTGGGGACGTGTAACATTCAAAATATTACTGATCTGACCTCAGAGACACTATAAGAACTGATTTGAGCTGGACAATGGCATCACCATTTTATGCAGAGCTGCTTTATAAAGGAAACTAATCAAAACTGATTTGACTTCAGCTGATCAATGAAGTTTCTCCTCTGTGGTTTTGAATTAGTTTAAGTTAGGGTAGGTAATTTTTTATAAACTTTCTTTACATCCTGATACAAAATCAGTAATAGAAATGGTCTAAATTTCTAAAAGTACTGCTTTGGAAATCTCAGGACCAAAAAATGTTCATCCAATCATTGCATTCAGTCCTACGATATGTATTTCCATACCTCAGTGCACCCTGCTCACACAGAGATCACATGTCATCAGCGTGTTCCATATGACTATGCAGACTTGTTGACATGCACTCAACAATGCACCCTAAAAAACAGCAGCTATCTTTTACAATTGCTCCTGAACCAAAACAACAACCTTATGCTGAGTTCACAACATAGTTACAAGTTACAAGATGGCAACCCGTGACATCCAGACTCAAATTAATCTGTTTCTAATTTAAGTTTGCAAACCGTGACACAAACCAGGAGTAGACAGCAGCCATTTATTTTTGCTGCAGCAATCAAGTGGTTCAATTACAACTCTGTATACATTCATTACTATTGCAATGTGCTTTGAGACATGAGGTAATTTAAAGTCGTCTCTCGTGATGCGTTGCAGACTCTAAATTTACTATCTTTTGGAGGAGGCATGACTTTGGAGAGCGCTCCGAAGCGAGGGTGGGATCTTATGCATTCAAAGCTAGCATGCTATTTTTAGCTTCTCAGAAATTGCCTACCCTACCTTTAAGTGCTTGTGGAAGAGGTGTGTTTTTAGCTTCAAAACTAAATAGCATTCAAAGTAACTTGAATGTAGTCAGTCACTATTACATATTTCTTTCCTTCTAGTCATTAACTACTAATTCTTTATCAAGGAACTATTCCATTGCAACTAAATTCTATTAAGATTTGTGGGTCAAATATCAACCATTTACTTCAGACTAGCATGAATTTAATCTCTCTGGTGCAGTTTGATTGATCCTAGATTTAAATTAATTAATGAAACAGTAGTATACATTTTAATTCTTACAACACTCTTACAAAAAAGGGTTCTATTTACAACCTTAAAGGATTTATGTCAGATGTTTTCATATAACCTATATTGGCATAAAGTATTATTTCAAATTGATTCAAGAAACCTGTGGTTCTATAGAACCCTATTGAACCTTTTTCCATCTAAGAGTGTAGAATCATATCTGATGTATAGTTTAATGTACAAAGTACTAGAAATATATAAACAGTATGCTACTAGTAACTAGTTAACTAGAGGAATACAAATGAGTGACAAATAAATACACACTAGAATATATTCAGGTAACAGTAACAATTATACAATAGTCAGAAGAGAAGTCAATATCTGAACCACAAATTGAGTAGCAAATTGAGAACAATATCAATGGGATAGTAGCAAATAAAATACTAGTAATACTATTAGCTATGAATATAAACACTAGTAGCCTATGTAATTAATAGTTACTAATTAAACGAATTAATTATTAGATGACTAAAGTAAGTACTAATGAAGTGAAACAGAAACTTGTTCGCTTTAATAAATGAATGCTAAAACAGCTTGCCATAGGCAAAGGACTAAACGTGTCAGGTGCAACTAGCATACTTTACATGTAAAATAAATCGATAACTGTAATACACACGCGGGTCACATACACAAACATTAGTCTCTCTCTCCATCCTCTCGCTGTACTGAGCAATTGTACAATTCATACTGAACTTTTGCACGTTCATTAACGACTCGGACAGCTCAAGCAATAGGATCCGAACAGAATCAATGTGGCATCTGCACAAACTTACGTGAAATAAACATCCACGGGATGTCCGCAGGCTACAGACGTACACGCACTGACAGCGAGGCGGCTTTGGCTCGGTTAACTTCCATTGATTGGTGATCTGTGATTTTCCCACGCAAGCACACACAACACACACACACACACACAGTCACGCGCTTTGACTTATGGGGCGCCGACTGGTGCGAACTGATTTACAGGATTTTCGTCTATTTGAAGCAATATATCAGCAGCGCATGGGTTACTGTTAGATGATTAAATGAAACGGCTAATAATTGGTTATCCCTTTATCAGACAGCTTTCTTTCCCTCATCAGTGTGGCTATCTCTTCTCATACACATGGTGACATCCAGCGGCTGCTCGCATCCTCCTCCAGCACCTGAGCATCCCGCTGATCAGCCAATCACAGCTTAGGATTCAGCCCGTTAGTGCAAAATCCACTAACACGGGCAGAACCAGGCTACTCCACTCCATCCCCTCTCAGACTAAAGGCAAATGAAAAGCGAGGTAATCGAATTGGTTATATTGCAGTGCATATCAGAGAGCTTCATAAAAATAAAGCTATAAAATGTCATTAATTTGGCATAACTGGGAGTCCGGGATCTTTTTATGAGTAACTCAGT